>JAUIMM010000045.1:17332500-17932500 GCA_031769625.1 Taudactylus pleione | reverse complement strand
GTAAAAGGCCGGCTGGCTTATCCGTTAAAGGGTGCTGTAACCCCCAAAGGGCACTCCAAACAAAATAAAAATTTTTTTTCTGTGTTTGTGAATTGTGTGCACTGTGGCTGCACGAGCATCAACGAAGGAGCAGCGCCAAGCGTACGCCTGTGTCCCATAAGTAAAAGGCCGGCTGGCTTGTCCGTTAAAGGGTGCTGTAACCCCCAAAGGGCACTCCAAACAAAATAAAAATATATATTTTTTTGTGTTTGTGAATTGTGTGCGCATCAACAAAGTAGTGCCAAGCGTGCGCCTGTGTCATAAGTAAAGGGCCGGCTGGCTTGACCGTTAAAGGGTGCTGTAACCCCCAAAGTACACTCCAAACCAAATAAAAAAATATTTTCTGTGTTTGTGAATTGTGTGCGCAGTAGCCGCACGTGCATCAACAAAGTAGTGCCAAGCGTGCGCCTGTGTCATAGGTAAAGGGCCGGCAGGCTTGTCCGTTAAAGGGTGCTGTAACCCCCAAAGGGCACTCCAAACAAAATAAAAATATATATTTTTTTGTGTTTGTGAATAGTGTGCGCAGTAGCCGCACGTGCATCAACAAAGTAGTGCCAAGCGTGCGCCTGTGTCCCATAAATAAAGGGCCGGCTTGATTGACCGCTAAAGGGTGCTGTAACCCCCAAAGGGCACTCCAAACAAAATATAAAAAAAAATTCTGTGTTTGTGAATTGTGTGCACTGTGGCTGCACGTGCATCAACAAAGGAGCAGCGCCAAGCGTGCGCCTGTGTCCCATAAGTAAAGGGCCGGCTGGCTCATGTCTTAAAGGGTGGTGTAACCCACAAAGTGCACTAGTCTCCAACAAAAATAAAAAATAATTTTCTGTGTTTGTGTGCGCCTTAGCCGCACGTATATATCAATATAACATAAATGGAGGACCAAACTTTCTCCGATAAAAATAAAATAGGGAAAGATCAAGAACCACTTCCTCCTAGTGCTGAAGCTGCTGCCACTAGTCATGACATAGACGATAACATGCCATCAACGTAGTCTGCCAAGGCCGATGCCCAATGTCATAGTAGAGGGCACATACAATCCCAAATGACAAAGTTCAGGAAAATGACCTTGAAAAAAACATTTAAATCATCTGAAGAGAAACGTAAACTTGCCAATATGCCATTTACGACACGGAGTGGCAAGGAACGGCTAAGGTCTTTCCCTATGTTCATGACTAGTGGTTCAGCTTCACATGACGATGGAAGCCCTCCTCCCGCTAAAAAAATCAAATGAGTTAAGCTGGCAAAAGCACAGCGAATAACTGTGCGTTCTAAGAAGATATCACAAATCCCCAAGGAGAGTCCAAGTGTGGTGGCAGTTGCGATGCCTGACCTTCCCAGCACTGGACGGGAAGAGGTGGCTCTTTCCACCATTTGCACGCCCCCTGCAAGTGCTGAAAGGAGCACCCACAGTCCACTTGCTGATATGCAAATTGAAGATGTCACTGTTGAAGTACTACAGGATGAGGATACTGGTGTAGCTGGCACTGAGGAGGAAGTTGGCGAGGAGGATTCTGATGGTGATGTGGTTTGTTTAAATCAGGCTCCGGGGGAGACAGTTGTTGTCCGTGGCATGAAAAAGCCCATCACGGTCCTGCCTGGGCAGAAGACCAAACATTCCACCTCTTTCGTCTGGCAATATTTCTATCCAAATCCGGACAACAACTGTCTTTCCATATGTACCATATGTAAAGGTGAAATAAGTAGGGGTAGGGACGTTAACCACCTAGAAACATCCTCCCTTATACGGCACCTGCAGCGCGTTCATAAAAAGTTACTGTCAAGTTCAGAAACTTTGGCTAAGACCGTAAGCAGTCCAGGGACACCTAAATCCCTTTTTCCTGTTTTATCCAAGGAATCGGTGGATGAGGACGACATCTTGCCTCCGTAGAGCCAATTTGTGCAGGGACACATTAATTGCCAGCTTGTTTTGTGGGGGCCCAAACGAACCAATCATTTCAGCCACAGTCATGTGGCAGACCCTGTCGCTGAAATGATTGGTTTTGTTAAAGTGTGCATGTCCTATTTATACAACATAAGGGTGGGTGGGAGGGCCCAAGGACAATTCCATCTTGCACCTCTTTTTTTTCTTTGCAGTATGTACTGTTTGGGGCCTAGTTTTTCAAACTGCCATCCTGTCTGCCACTGCAGTGTCACTCCTAGATGGGCCACGTGTTTGTGCCGCCCACTCGTGTCGCTTAGCATAGTCATCCAGCTACCTCGGTGCAATGTTTTGGCCATAAAAACAATATTGTGAGGTGTGAGGTGTTCAGAATAGACTGGAAATGAGTGGAAATTAAGGTTATTGAGGTTAATAATTGCATAGGAGCAGAAAAACCCACAAATTCTGTGATTTAAGCTGTTTTTATGCTTTTTTTCCAAAAAATACAGATCCAAAACACAAAACCCAGAACCCAAAACACGGAAGGGTGGTTTTGGCAAAACCAATCCAGATCCAAAACACGAAGAAAGATCCAGATCCAAAACCAAAACACAAAAAGTGGCCGGTGCACACCCCTAGTATAAATATACACTAAGTTCCACCCAAGAAATGATTGGTAGGGTACCAGATGGGTATTGTGCCAAGATATTACAACCGGAAACTTGCATGTGCCAAATGGGAAAACCTGAAGTAGGATCACTTGCTAAGGAAATGTGTGACAATAATGATGCATACTATTTCTTATGTTCTCCCCGATTATGTATATTTTATATGTGGAAGGAAAGCGTACAAATGGCTCTTTCCGAGTTCCGAAGGTTTGTGTTACCTGGGAAGAGTAGTCCCAGAGGTTATGACCCTCACACATGGTGAAATGCTTGGTATTCATAAAAACACACCATCATCATATCTTCACACACAGTATGAACACAGAAACAAAAGAAATATGATACCTGGTGATGTGCATAAAGCCACACAGTTAATTAGTGAGACTACTTGCTTTCAAGTTTTGGTAGCACTGGATCCCACCAGGATCGCTCGGGGTACACTAAATTTTAGACATATCCAAGATCTTGCTAAATTAATAGATAATATCACCGAGATGTATGATGACACATTCAGGTATACAGGTAGGGAGTTGCAAGCGTACAAGAAAGAACTGGTGCAACATAGATTAGTGTTAAATTATTTAACAGCTGTCACTGGAGGGTATTGCGTAACTTTGGCAACCCAATTTGGAGTAAAGTGTTGCACTTACATTACAAATGATACCAGCGACCCCAAGGAGGTGATAGACCGGAAGATGTATGAAATTCTACAGCTGAAATGGGAATTTCGAAAGAACCATAATGCTTCAGTGGCTGAAGTAGAGGAGAAGGTAGAGGAATGGGTTTCATGGTTGAACCCAGTGAAATGGTTCTCAGGTCTCGGAGAGTGGGTCCAGGAAATCATTGTGAGTATAGGTAAACTCCTGATCCTCATACTGGTTGTCATCATAGTAATTGGCATGTTGTTTGCTATCAAAGGGTGGACTGTCGAAGCCGGATAATTGGCTGAGACAGGATCGGTATAAAATTTGATCGGGGCGATGCCATTTTGCGAATGGCAATGAGACGCCATTTTGCGACCAGCCGCCCAGCGCCATTTTAGTGAAACTCGCCATTATAAGTACATACGGCAATGCTATTATATAGCGTCGTGCGATTCCCACGCAATAGAAAGAAGTTAAAAGTCCTCACCATACAAATACAGACAGTCATTAAAACATATAAAATGATTATCCCTGTAAAACATGTACCATGGTGTACTCCACAAAACACATAGTCGCACAGCGCTAACTAGCGTTTTTTCCCAATTCCTCAGTAATTACACACTGCACACTTACATAAAAGATTCCCTAGCATTAAAGTGTAATATTCAAGGTTTATGCTGTAATTATTGTTATGTAATAAAGGTTATTTATTATCTAAGGTTTAGTACATGGTAAGCAGACCGTGTTTGGTGTTGTACTGATCCACTGTGTCTCAACAGATTTCCGGTATCATCGGTGAGAAGATCGCAACATGCATCTGCAAACTATGGACTATAGAGAGTTAAAACATTAAAATGTACTCTGTAATGTTATCAGCTTAGATTAGCATGCAGCGGGAAAAAGGACACAAAGGGTTGTTGGAGGCTGTTTCTGTCCACTCGAATTGACCTATGAACTGTCCTGTAACAGAAGCACCTTTAGGAAGAACCAATGGAATCATGCCAAACTTGTCTATTGTATTGCCTATCCCTGTAAGTGTATATATGTGCGCTCTCTGGCCCCAGTCGAGAGCGCACAACAGCACAGCAAGAGTCTTCTTGCTGTGCTGTTGACGGAGGTTTCTATGCTGATGCTGGTATCTGGGCCCAGAGCGCATGCGTATGTAACAACTGTACCTTGGGTCTGTATGATTTATTTGCGCTAATTGTCTTTAGATCACAGCGTGTAACCATATGTTTTTATGTTGAATAATAACTCATTCTGCTTTGGAACCACACTCAAAGTCTGAAAGCATTTATTTACTCTGCGACTCAGTACGCTAAATAGCGACAATTTTAGAAGGTATAGGCAGGATCTTAGAAGGTATAGGCAGGATTGCATAGAGTTTTAAATAGGTATCCATAGTTTAGATGCCCAAAGCAGGATTTTAGATGTGGTTAGCTGCTTTACACGGCTAAACCCCATCCTTTTGGGCATGTAAAATAAATGGGCGTGTGATTAGAGCAACAATTGAATTGCTCTGATAGACGCCCATTAGTTAGATACCCAGCGCTAACAACTGAATTGCCACAATAGTGTGCAAAAAATATATCAGTACAGCAGATAAAGCTCTTGCTATCTGTCATTATATAAATGTAGGTGTAGTTAATGTCTGCAAAATTATTCACAGCCCTATTACTAGCACCCTGTGCGAGAAATGTTGGAGTGTCCTGGGCCCCGCCCTGATCCAAATATATCCATAATTATTAACCAAAATATATTTCCTAGTTTTTAATTAAATAAATGATTCCAACGAGGAGAAACAAGGGGATACAAAGGTGTCAAGCCCCAATAGGGAAATAAACACATACATTAGCCCCCACATGAAATTTTTTTAAATAAAAAAACACACACACACACACATAGTGCCTGATTCACTACCTATCACAACTGCAATTGTGATTATGCACACAGTTCAACTGCGATTGTATGCTAATCCATTGCGATCGCTATGCCGTCACAGCATACCATAAGGACACCCACTTTACCTTACACACATCCGTAATATTTAGCAAGACTGCGAAACCATCGGTACAATTGAGTACCATCGCAGCCTCACGCACACTTGCACAAGGTCTAACCTTACTCAGAAATTGCTAACTTTATTGCATGCTATGAGGCCTCAAGCTGCGTACGGCATTGCAGTAGATAATTTATGCACACCCATGCAACGGCATTCAAATGCACTGGCACACCTGTATTTCCCCAGCCACCCCCTCAACACCTCCCACACATTGGTTCCTATAGGGAAAAAAACACACACGCATTGGCCCCCCCACGGCAAAAACACAAATAATGGCCCTAGAAAAAAAAATAAAATTTTTTTTCAACAATCATTCCAACAAGAAAATAAAACACACATTGATTCATTGACCCCACAGCCAGAGAATAAATAGAACAAACATATAGTTTTCATTGTGCTCCCCCCCCCCTTCGCTCCCCAGTCCTATACAGAAGACTGAATGACCTCACCTACTGGGCTGTCACAGACAGCTGCAGAGCTAATTGCAGGAGACCAGCCTGCAACCAGTGAGTGTCTCTAGTTTCTCCAGAAAGTTTAGATTTATGTCCCCTGCTGTACAGTAATCCCTGCGGCATGTTCAGCCTGGTGTGGGTTACTGCTTTTGGGAAGGGGACCCAACACACTTAAAAAATAAAATAAAACTCTTTCTTTATTCCTTTAAACACAAAAAGCCAGCACAGATCATACTGATCTGTGCAGTGCTTCAGACAAACATGCTGCTCACAGGCAGGTCTATTGCAATGTGCTGCGATTTTGGTGCGATTTTTATCGCTTTGACAAACACTGTACTTTGTCTGAGATTTTGGACCTCATTCAGACCCGCCCGCAAGCACTATGCGCTTGCAAGAGGGTCGATGGGGTGGCCGTACAAATAGAGGCATTCCTGAAGGAACGTCTGCCGATTGTAGGTGGCCCTACTGACATCACCAGTGATGTCATTAGGGTGCTTCCTGCTCTGTTAGAGCAGGAAGCAATCTGGGGTTTGTGGTAGACGAGACCCTACCGCAAGGGTCTCGTCGCAAGCCCTGATGGTCGTGATGGTCTCGACCATCGTGACCATCACCTAGTCACTCGCTAAAGCTGTGGGTGGTAACCCACAGCTTAGCGAGCGGCCAGGAGGCCGCCTTTCAAAAGAAAAGCGCTCGCCCTCATTCAGAGCGAGCGCTCACATTTTGCGAGCGGCTCTGAATGAAGTCCATTAACCCCACTGTCCACAACTCAACACCCATTCCAGCCCCCTAGTCGTACACACTCGCAAACCAAGTTTGAGACTGAAAAAAAGAAGTGGATTGCAAAAATATATGCATATGCAATAAAAAATGCATCTTGAGACAAAAAAAAGATGCAAATCTTGTTTCTGTCTGATTTTGAATAAGGCTATGTATGTACTGAAGAGGTGTTGGGTGTTCTTCAGTGCTTAGTCAACCATTAGGCTGAATAGGCTGCAGCCTAGTGCACTAGGACTTTGACGGGTGCCACCAGATGGAAATTAGTCTCTGAAAACTTGTGACTGTTCCACTCCAGGGTACCTGAAGCTTCTAATTTGTGCTGTGTATCAGCTTTGACTGATCTGTCTCCTCCGTGAACTCGAATGCACTCCTCTGCTTCCCCTTCCAAGCTATGCTCCATGACACTGGAGGTGTGTACACTGTGGGTTCTGGTATAGCTGATGACTACTTACTAACAGGACTTGCAGGACAGAGGTGGTGGTACAAGCACTTACAAGACCACCACCGACATAGTCACTATGGACCTCATTCAGAGTCGGTTGTAAGCGGCTGCTCGGTCGAACGCCTTACGACCGAGAAACTGAAAAAGGAAGTAATCGCACGGCCGGTCGGTCGCAACCAAAGTGACGCCCATATGTGAACAATGCACCTCCTCTAGCTAGCGAGTGATAGCAGCTAGCGATCGAGTGTCAGTCGCTGTATGTTAATTTTCTTCTGATGGTTGCGGCCACTTGTGTTGTGTTGATGCCCACATGTCATGTTTCCATGGTCTATAGATCAGCTTGTTACTAGCTTGTTGACAATTATTTAATTACTGTTCTAAAGTGTTTTTTTATTTTAATTTCTTTAGTTTTTGCATGCTGCCAAATGCATAAAAATTTATTATTTATATTCTTGAAAATTTTTTTAAAAAATATTGTACAAACTACTGAAATCGTGTCTGATTTAATATTGAAAAATATAGATGGTCAATCAAGGTATTGAAAAAGCATAGGATATGAAAAGACTGGTGCAGGCTAAATAATGCAAATTACACCAAAAATTTACAAAAAAAATGCATAGAATAAGCCATCCCCATGAAATGTATTTATTCTTATTTATCGCTAATGCAAACGCAGCTGAATCAATTACAAGCCAATTAGCAGTGTTATTAGCTTCAACAAACGATTATTAGTTGCTTACATTGTGTGGCTCAAAATAGAAACATCAATCCTAACATCAATAACATTTGATAGTATCGATTGTACTCTGGGGCTTGCGAGAGCACGTACCCAACCTCAAGCTGTACGATCAGCCAGGCCTCGAACCTGCTCGCAGAGTGACGTTTTACTACTTCCGGCGTTCTATGTCGGTCGTAGCAGGTAATTTATGTACGCCCCTAAAACGCCCTCAAAACGCTGAGGCACGTCTGCATTTTCAGACCACCACCCCCGTCAACACCCACAAACGGCCTTTCATGTCAACCAACTCCCGGAAGCCACTTCCTGCTCGTAAGCCGTACGATCGACAGCATTTTAGATTGCAAAGCCTCGTACGCACATGCGCACTACTAACTGTGCGCATGCGTGGTTTGGAAACATCGGATGTGTACGACCAAGCGGCCGCTTACGTCCGACTCTGAATGAGGTCCTATGTGTGCTGAGTGCCTTCAATCTGAGCGGTCTGTATGGTGCTCTCTGTATTTTAAGGCGGTCACTTGACGTCGATCGTATGGATGCTGTCTGTGTTGTATGGTGGTCCCTAGAATGCTCCCTGTATTAAATAGTGGGCACTAACATAGTGAGCACCACCTAAAATGATAACCACAACACTTGCAGGATGACATAGGGTGGAAACCCTTCCCTAAACATTTGTGCTTGAGAGTGGGGAAGGGGGCTATGAATGGATTAGCCTAGGGCTACCAGAACCTTTAATCAGGCCCTTGTGTTCTTGTTGCCAAGTGGTATTAAAACTATCACAGTCATCTCTTGGTTTTTAGGGCACACTGTACAGTCTTAATCAAAAAGGTGCATTTATTTAAGGAGCACATAGGTGTTTGCACAATGGTTTCACTGTACAATGATGTGTGCAAGTTTTGTGTACTTATTATCTTGACTATACTATGCATGTGTTTTTACTGTCATCTTTATAAACATGAAGTAAGTGGGAAGCCACCCATTTCCAATTCCAAGATCTTAGCCCAGGACCCAAATTGGCCTTAATCTGCCACAGGAGCTGTCGGTGGAAAAATAACATTGGGTAGAGTATTAAATCAAGGAAGGGTGAAACAGGTAGTACAGATGTGTCCTCATACACTGTTGCCCAAGTCATGCCAAATAGTCTCTCTTTGCCCAAGTCCCTTGTTGCCCAATTCCTGTGATGTTAATGTCGCAGCCAAGCATCTCTAGTAAACTGTGAGTGGCTTTTCACTGCATCTGTGATGTGTATAAGATGCAAAATTTAAAGAAAAGTTCAGTATGATACTCCTCTCACCATATGGGGCGCCTTGCCCTGTATGGCATATAGATGCTAGGTTATGAGGACACACCTGTGTTGGGCAGGGATGAAGTGGTACTCCTGTGAGGGAGCACCCAAGCTCTTCCTTAGGACCCTACCCTCATGACATCACATGTTCGGGGGTGGGCTGGAACAGAGCAGCTTATAGTACTGCTAAAATGACATCTACCCCTTGCACTGTACTAGATGGAAAGAAGAATCATTCAGGTGAAGTGACAGGGGCAGTTATTCTTCTTTTCTTCTGTCCCTCTGACCATACCCATTCCGTGATGCACCATGGCCCTTCAACGTGCCACTACAATTTCATTCCCACCGTTTGCCCTTCATACCCCATGGGGTTCGACACTGTAATGATTTCAGTGGTTGTTTCTCTGTGTCATCACATTTTTCCTTTGAACAATAAATGCAGCTGACCCTGGGTCAGGGTCACTATTAGATGGGTGCTGAGACTGCAAGGAAAAGGTTGTTTCTTTCATGCCCAATGAGCTTCTGAATTCTCTCTTCTTTTAAAGCCAAAAAGGTTGTCATAAAAACAGATGTCTTTGAATATTTCAGTGTTTATCTGCAGCATATTATGTATTTATAAACCACAATCTTCCTTTCCCAGACCATAATCACTGGATTCCATTCTTAAAGTAATGGAAACATTGTGTGCAAGTATGTTTTTGTCTATTTTCCTAAACAATCATTTTGTCCTGCTTAGAATACAATGTTGAACTTTGCAAGCATCAAATAACAATTGTGTATCTATTACAGCAAATAGTTTTTGTTTTGACAGAAAGACATTTCATTTTTTTGCCAACAGACGTTTTTAAAGAGTTATACCATGAATTTTAAGACTATCCAATTGAAACTAAAGAAAAGTATGTGTTAGATAACATCTATTATACAAAACTCAAATGCTGAGCAGTACACATAGAATTGTGGCATTTCATCTACTTTAGATGGGAGTAGGACTTGATATACAGACACAAGTATCTAAACTTTAGAACTATATGGCAAGCTAATTTGCATTTTGGCAAATTTATTTACATTTTTAAAATGGTTATTTGAGGTAACTGCACATCACATATTTTTGTACCACTGTAGTGCATGTATAACTGAATTATTTTGTTTATTTGGCATTACCATCTAACATTTAATATGTATAGTATACCTCCATTTTTTCAAGGTCATATTTTTTTAAATAAACAATTTAAGACATTTTTCAAAAATGCTATAAAAAAACATTTCTTGAAAGACAGAGAAAAATCACAAAACTATTTTAGGGAGGAACATGCAAAGAATATAATATATGCAGTAAGACATAGAGATAAGTCACCATTATGCATAGTGTAAGGACCTTACTAATGTAATCTGGAAAATGACATTGATATTTAGGCCTAAAACTCTTGAATTACTCTGAATCTATCCATAGTGGGAATATTATGTGTGAAGACTAGCAACACCCACAGTATCACCGTACGGAAATCAGACACAGTGGTGAAATCTTTTGTCTAATTAGGGATGCAACCTGTTTGGCATACTTACAGACAGTCCAGAAATCAGAAGCTAATCCAACAGGTCGTAAATAACACGAGGCGTTGCAACATCACTGTCAGTGCATTAGGAGTAGGCCTTCTCTGCCGCTCCAGACCACCTCACTGCCTCCCATTGCCCACATGTGCGCATTCTATTCCTATGCCCCAGCCAGAGCCACTTTATCCACCACCAGCACACACAGGACTGTTTGATGCAGGAATACTATAATCCCAGAAACCATTCCTGTGTGTAAGTCACACAGAGGCCAAGCGGGGTGGGTATGAACAGTAAAGGGCATTAGTATATTGTCTACTTATCTACTTTACAAAATATTTATACAGTAGTTACATTTAGGATTGTGAGGTTGCACTAACATGCATTTTAATTGAAAGTAGCTAGTGTTTGATTTTTAAATAACTAACCAGGTCACTCTATATACAGTAGTATATATAGGACTGCATGTAATTAGAGTGTTCTAGTGCCTATTACCATCCCCTGCTCCACAGGATTAAGATGCATGCTGCAATTTAAAAAGGCAATTAGAATTTCTTTAATTACAGCCTTTTAGACTTAACTGGCTGAAAACATTCAAATGTATTTGCATCCTTAGGATGGCCTTCACGTGTAGGACCTAAAACATCCTAATTAAGAAGATAATTTAAAAATATTATCATTAAAGCTTAAAAATGTAGATAGTCTTGTACTTGGAAATCATGTGTCTCAGATGACATAACCATTATTAAGGGATTTATGTGCAAGTTCACTATGTCAAGTTTATGAGATGTAGATCATTCTGTTAGCATACAAATCATACAATGAAAATATATCTTTTTTCAATATCTTTCTATTAAAATGCATAGAAATGCTGTATACGTGGAATGTGAATGCTGTCTACACACACACATAAACACTCGGGCAATTGACCCAAAATTCAGGTAAGCTGATACATCCTGGATATGGATGTGTGTCTGGCAATGGTGCATCACATGTACTCACCAGAAACTGCTTGAATGCATTTGTAAAAATGAAATAAAAATATTTAGGGGCATATGTATCAAAGCTTGATGTGAGATAAAATTGTAAAATATATATCACCAACCAATCAGCTCCAAGCTATCATTTCTTAAACACAGCCTGCAAAATGTAAGTTAGAAGCTGATTGGTTGGTGATATATATCTCACTTTATCTCACATCAAGCTTTGATACATATGCCCCTATTAATTAGAATAAAAGAGTGATACATGTATAAACATAAATATGTTGTGGGTAATTGTCAGTGGCGGGCTGGGCCGGGGGGCAGGGTGCCATGTGCCCCCCGGGCAGCAGCGTCATGCGGGCCGCGGGCCGGTGCAGTCTGTGTCACTGTGACACAGACTGCACCGCGTGTGTAGTGCTGACCGGACGGAGTTCGGTCAGCGCTACACTGGCAAACACACAGCCGCCGGCTCCGGCAGCTGTGTGTTTGTTGTAAGCAAACACACAGTGTTTGTTGTAAGCTGCGTCCACTGCGGGAGACGCTCCATCTTCCGGCTCCCAGAGTGGGCAATGGGAGAGATGTCATGATGTCATATGACGTCTCTCCCATAATGCAGAGCGGCCCGGGAGGACAGACGGAGGAGCAGATGGCGGCGGTGGGAGCGGGGATTCAGGTAAGAGGTTTTTTTTATTTTGTTTTTTATATTACATGTGTCTACTGGGGGGGGGGTCTGGCACTACTGGGGGCACTACAAAGGGGGGACTACTACTACTGGGGGCATTACAAGGGGGTGGGGGACTACAACTACTGGGGGCACTACAAGGGGGGGACTACTACTACTGGGGGCACTACAAGTGGGGACTACTGCTGGGGGCACTACAAGGGGGAGGGGACTAGCACTACTGGGGACTACTACTACTGGGGGCACTATAAGGGGACTACTACTACTGGGGGCACTACAAGGGGGGTGGGGGACTACTACTACTGGGGACTACTACTACTGGGGACACTACAAGGGGGGGGACTACTATTACTGGGGACACTACAAGGGGGGGACTACTACTGGGGGCACTACAGGGGAGGACTACTACTACTGGGGGCACTGCAAGTGGGGGGACTACTACTACTGGGGGCACTACAAAGGGGGGGGACTACTACTACTGGGGGCACTACAAGGGGGGGGACTACTACTGGGGGCACTACTGGAGGCCTGCATAAGGGTGTTCTCTCCTGTGGCACACGGGGCACTGCATATGGGCACTACGACAGGGGGCTGCCCTAATCTTTATTTTTACCTTACATTAATCCCATATGGACCCGCCTCCTCCCTGGAACACTGGAGGGGCGCCGTAGCACGCATATTCTTCGGACACACACGCTACTCCTGTGCCAGGGCTGCCTGCATGCATTTGCCCCCCAGGCTAAAAGTTGCCAGCCAGCCCCTGGTAATTGTAAACCTGACTAAAAACAGGATATCTTCGATAAAAGTATAAATAGTTCAATGGATGTAGGTCATTGAGTATAGGAATTAAAGTAATACATATAGAGCATCTGAAACATATAGAATATATGGCATACAGCAAATCATGTAAGATGATATAACTCATATAATAATCACAGTTGGAGTGAACCATGCAATGCAATATGTGTTGTAGTATAGTCACAATACACAGTCCGAAGGTCCTCTGTATAGAGGTGATCCTTATAATTTGTGGCCGGATGAATAATTCTGTGATATCCTCTTCAGGAATTATGCTTAGAGATTTGAGGTAGTGTGTCTCTCAAATGATGGTGAACAGTTGGGTAACTGTGCAGGTTATACAGCTGATAGGTGTACATTGGGTACGCGCACCACCTATCTTATAGCTTTATGTCAATGCTGTCCTTGGTGTGAGTCTTCCTGTGGGGAAAGGTAAACTCTGGTACTTTGATCTCTGCTATGGTGTTGTTGTGTCATGTGCCTCTGATTGCAACAGGGTCCAGGTCTGCTTCGTGAAGTTGGTAGCTGCCTCAGATGATAGCTGTGGCAGCCATTATCTATGTGCAGGAGTTGGTCGGTGCGGGTACAGGAGCTCCGGCGGTGAGCGTGCACATCTCCTTCACCGCCGGGCGGCTTCTTCTGGGGTCCGTTCAGCAAATAGGGGCATGGTCAACGGGTTTCACCCGCTTGTCTCTGTTGGGCTTCGTCAGGGCTGTAAAGTTCTGTGATCTAGCTGTCAGTCTTTTATTTGATTGTAAGTTAGGCTCCTCCTTTTTCTCTAGTGGTATAGTATGAAATCCTCCTACTATGTCCGTTTTGGGGCAGGTGTCTCCTGTATTATACATTATTTCTTTCCTATTGGTGCTTAATCTGTATATATTGATCATACATTTAAATAAAGCTTATTCCAATAGGTCTTTGTATAATTGTATGATAGAAGCAAAAAAAAAAAACAGATCTGAAAATATACTGATAACTTGTTATATAGTTATTGGTGAGGAATGTTGAATCCAATATATTAATGTGTAAAGGTGAGAATAGTAAACTTTATAATCCGGATAGGTTGGCTAGATTGGATTATAATGACAGTGATAATGAGTATATAATCCTACAATGTCACTTGTTACAGTGTAGTGCTCCTGTGTTCCAAAGTTAATTAGCAATTAAAACGTTATAGTCTTGTTTGAGATTATGAAATGTTAGGGAATATTAATTAAAGATGCCTTGAGAATTGATGTATGGAGTATGGGAATTATTATTCAGGTATTCTAGATGTTTTTCACTTAAGTTTGGAATGTTTTAGAGGTATATGAATATTGAAGTAGATGAATGTATCTATTAATGATCTGTAGGAAATGGTGTATGGTATGTTGACCTAGATCTCCCGTAATTGGTTCCATTGTTTTTTTATTGCTTTATGGGTTAATTCCATTTTCTTGTGGGTTAATTTAATCTTTATTTATATATAAATTACTGGATCCATGGGGTGTGAAATTTCTCTGAGTTGATATAGTCTTCTTCAATTTTTGACCTCATCTAGAGAGAGCATCGCTGTACTTAGTGATGTGGCTACAAAACCAGATATTCTTGAGTGGTCTCCCTTCTCAACACTGGTCTGGCTCATCCCTGTTTAGCTGCCAAATTCAAAAGTGGTTGGGCATAGCCAGGGTTGTATGAATGTATGTATCACTGACAGTCTTGTTCTTTCTCTAAGGGGTCCCAGATGTGTTAATCTTTGAGGAATTCAGAAAACTCAAAGTTGATGTTTAGAAATTTGGGTGCCAAAATTTTTAGTTTGTAGATCCATCTTTTTTCCTGTGACATAGATCTTATGTAGTCTCCACCTCTCCATGGTGATTTTACTTTCTTAATTGCTATAAAAGTCAATTGGCTGGGGTCGCCATTGTGTTCTTTGCTGAAATAATCAGAAACACTCTGTGTGTTTACCTTCTTCCTTATGTTTCTCAGGTGCTCGCTTATACGTAGACTGAGTTTTCTAGCAGTTCTGCCTACATATTAATGGTTGCATGGACAGGTGATCAAATAAATTACACCTTTGGTGTCACGGGTCATTGTATCTTTAATTTTGTAAATGTTTCCCGTGGAGCTTGCTTTTATTTCTGTAGTTGGGGCAGTGTGTTGGTGCTTTGTTGTTCTACAGGCTAAGCATCTGTTACAATCATAGAACTATGGGTTTCCTTCTCCTAGCCAGGTTCCTTCTCTTGGTTTATTTTTTCCTTCTGGGGGATGGTGGTTTGTCACTAACTTCTTTTTGATATTCCATGCTTTTTTGTATACAAATTGCGGTTTTCCTGGAATTACATCTTGTAGTGATTCATCTTTCAGTATAAGATGCCAGTGTTTCCAGGCAATTTTTTCTATGTGTTTATGTTGGTTGTTGTACTGGGTGATGAAAAGGGGGCACATTTCTTCTTTTTTTATTTTGTATGTTAAGTGGCTTTCCCTGTTGGTATTTCTTGCTGTTGTGATTGCCTTGTCAATGGTATCTTGATTGTATTTTTGGTCCAAAAATTTGGATTTCAAATTTGAGGATTGTTCTTCAAAGATTCTTAGAGATTGTTCTTCAAAGATTCTTAGATCGGAGCAATTACTCCTTAATCTTTTGAACTGGCCCCCTGGAATGCTGGTTTTGTGATGGATGTATAAACCTCAATGTTTGACATTCTGGTTGATATATTCCATGAATTGATTGAATTTATCCATACTTCCTGTCCATATTATGATGATGTCATTGATATATCGTCATTATAGTGGTAGATATTCCCTATAGGGGTTGTTTGTCCAGATGGTGTTGTTCTCCCACTCTGCCATAAACAGGTTCATGTACTAGGGGCGAATTTAGTCCCCATAGCTGTACCGCAAACCTGTCTTTGGTGGGAGCTGCCAAACCAAAAGTTGTTGTGAGTCAGTATGAACTGAATGCTTTTGATTACGAAGGTTATTAGATCTTCCTTGATGTTGGGGTCCATCTTCATGATTGTTTCCACTCCTCTGCATCCTTGTACATGATCGATGCAGGTATATAAGGATTTCATGTCAAATGTTGCCAGGAGATACCCTTCTTCCCATTTGATTGTGCTCAATATTTCCAGAACTTATGTGGTATTCCTAAGATAACTATCTTGTATGACCAGTGGTTGTAGAATGATGTCTACATATTCTGATAACTTTGTGGTTAATGAACCTATTCCAGATATGATGGGGTGGCATAGTGGGTTATTGCAAGTTTTGTGAATATTTGAAAAAAAAATAAAAAAACGATAATATTGGACAGTGTTGTATTATATAGTCTATTAGGATTTCCTTATTCCTTCTTTCTAGTAGAAGGTGGTTAATATATTTCATGTAGTCTTCCATTGGGTCTTTTTGGAGGTGTTCATACAGTATGTGTCTTGGTCTGACAAGAGTTGCAAGGCTTCTTGGTTGTAATAATCTATGTCAATGACAACTACTCCTCCCCCTTTATCTGCTGGTTTAATCATGATCAAGTTGCCTTCCTTAAGATTTTGTAAAGCTGATTTTTCCTTTCTAGTGAGGTTAGATTTCTTACTCTTTTTCTTATGATCAATTTTTGTTTTTCTCCCCAGTACTTAAAGATCAAACTTGACTGCTTTTTCAAAGGCTTCTATGCATGTCCCTTTGGTATGTCTAGCTAGAACGTGGATTTAGTTCTTAGACTCGTGTGTGGATAGGTGGTTGTTGCTGTATCCTCTTCCTGTCTCCTGTCTTTCTGTTTCTAGAAAAATTTCCTTAAGGTGAGTTTTCAGGTGAACTTGTACATTTATTTCTTCCTTATGTAATATGTGTTTGTTCAGATTGTAGATGCCTAGATGTTGGATCTCTTTTTCTTCTGTATGAGGGTCTTTTCCCTGTTCTCCCTTTGTTTTACAGTTTCGTCCTCCTCTGTTTCCTCTTCTGTATTTTCCATTTCTAACATGGTGTGTTTCCTTTTTTGTGTGGTTTCTGATCTTGGATCTGGTGGGATATCTTCCCTGAGTACAGAAGGCCTAAAAAAGACTTAGATTATTCGCTGATTCATCTTGTTCTGTGGCTGGTACGGGTATACTTTGTATTATTGTCGTGTTTTGTTCTAGGTCTTTTAAGATTTCTTTTGTTCTCTCTTGTCCTTGGATTTCTGCCTCCTTCATTCCTCTCATGAAGCTGTCTTTTACATTGCGTGTGTCTAGAAATCCTGAAATTTGACCATTTGGCTATTCGAAATTGACTGCTTTATATGGTTGGTATATTTTTCCTTTTCCCAACTTTATAGGTAATTTTTCGAAGAGTGGTTGTTTTAATCTCTGATGTTGTCTTGATCAGTTTGAATATGTTTGGGTATACGTTTGAATTTTTCTTTTTGGTCCAAAATATTCCTTCTATCTGTTGATCCCTCTGATGGCTATCGTATTTAGTTCTATTGTGGAAGTACCTTCGGTCTCTTATTTGTGTGTAAGGTTCTTTGTTCTGGGTAGTTATGTATTGGTTATATTGTTGTTGCTGTGTCCTTATTATATAATTTGGGTTCTTTGTCTTCTGTGTGTTCCAGGCTCTCCTGCCTTCATTATAGTCAAGTTTGTCTCTGACAAACTTGTTCTTTTCACTTCTATCACCTCGTTTTCAATGCTTGCAAGTTTGTAATTTGTCATTGTTTCTCGAGTATTGAAGTCTTCCATTCCTTCAATGGGTTTAAGTTTTTCATTAATTGTGTAAATTTCTTTAATGATATGGATTAGTGAATCGCTCGTGTCGTCAATAATTAGTTACATTAACTTTATGGAGCAATCGTCTAGGGCTTGTTCCCATTTATCTTGTAAATCCTTTCTATGTGGCTTGAAAGTCTGGTTCTTGAACAGTCTTAAACCCCTAGGGATAATTTTGTTCTCAATATATTACTTTAGGGTATTTGTCTCCCGCCATTTTCTTATTTCTGTTATCATTAATTTTCCCATCTTTAGATACAGGTCAAAGAAAGTGGTTTCTGTGTTGTGTGTAATTTCCTGACAGACTACAGATCCAATCCAGCCAAACTATCCGGATTATAAAGTTTACTATTCTCTCCTTTACACATTAATATATATTGGATTCAACATTCCTCACCAAAAACTATATACCAAGTTATCACTATATTTTCATATCTTTATTTTTTTTGGTTTCTATCATACAATTATACAAAGACCTATTGGAATAAGCTTTATTTAAATGTATGATCAATATATACAGATTAAGCACCAATAGGAAAGACATAGGCCCTCATTCAGAGCCACTCGCAAGCAGCAGTACGCTCGTTGCGTTCCGATGTTGAATAACCGCGCATGCGTCGGTGTAACAGTGCGCATGTGCGTACGGCAGATTGCGAGCTTTTTTGGTCTCGTTCGTCAAATAGCGTACAGGAAGTGACATGTCAAATGTGATTGACAGAACAGGGCGTTTTTGGGTGTTGACGGGGGTGGAGATGGAAAAACGCAGGCGTGGCGAGGCGTTTTTGGGGCGTACATACATTAGCAAATGCGAGCGTAAAATGTGTTCGGACCGACTCATACGTCACTGGATGATCCTCTTTCCCTTCAAAATGCTCGCACAGCTTAGGGTCTGGATTACTCGACCACATTGGCGATGGCCTTCTCCTCCGTCCCGGGACTCCACGATGTTGTTGCGATTAATCGCGGGAGGGCTGAAAAGCAATTAGTGTTGGATTGAAAACCGGCTTGGTATGTGATTTGAAATCAGTTTTTTGGGATAGCACAAAACCGTACGCAGGTGGAAATCAGAGCTGCTAATGTCAGGATGACACAATCAATTTGCGTACATTTGTGGGGGTTTATTTTGCCCTCAATTTGGTGGTTAGGGCCTATTGTAACAATAATGTCATCATGTTTTAATTTTCGCACCATTTTATTTTTGCCTCTTGAATTTGCCTCGTTATATGATTTTTTAAACGTTCCTTAAAGAGCCCATTTTTTTTATTTTTATTTTTTTTTTTCCCAGTTTTTGCCTTTTGGTGCAGGATTAAATTTAACCCATTTGTACAATAATTTCACAATCCAATGTCAGATTTTTTGTTTCAATTTATTGCTCAAACAAAATAAAAAAAAATAAAAAATTTGGGAACATCTTTTTTTGCCAAAGATATGTCCCAAAATCAAACAAATTGGCCCCACATAACTGTTGACATAAACATACAAAAAAAATTTAAAAACATTTCACAAGAAAGGAGAGGGAAGTTTTGACCAGAAAGGAATATGAGCCAAGCACAGAAGGATTGTGGGAAAAGTCACCATTGCTGTCATCGTTTTTTCACCCGTTTGGATGGGGGAGGGAGGGCGCCAGACCGGGTCCGGGATGTCATCGGGCTGGCCTGTCCAGAGGCAGATGTTGTGGCCTCTGGACTAGGCACAGGGCTAGGCACATTTGGAGGATTGGCTGATGTTGTGCCAGAGGTGGAGGATCCTGATGTTCCGGCAGGAAGGGAGGTCGGCTCCACCATGTGCTGGCGAATGAGCTGCTCCAGGGCATTGGCGATGCGGATGTTGGCCCTGGTATTTTCCGCCAGGGCCTGACCAATGCTCACGTTGGCCGCAGCATTTTGCTCCAGGGCCTCAGCCACCCGTAGCAGACTGGCGTCCATCCTCTGCAGAATCTCCGTATGGAAATCCGATTTGAAATTGAGTTCTGTGAGGAGGGACACTGCCTGCGAGGGGGATTGCCCTGGACTGGCTTCTGCAGGGTCCTCAGCCGGATGTACTGGCTCCTCCCCTGCCGAGCCAGCAGAAATTCGGCGGCCAAGGCTCCCCTCTGGAGCAGACTCATCCGCCTGTGTCTCTGTTAGGAAAAAAGAGAAAAGCCTCACATTAGAATCTACATATTGGCACAATAACATTTCAGAGTTGATGACATCCAAAGATTTACCTGGGACAACATGAGGAGCCGCAAAGTCTGGCATGTCCGTATCCATGTTGGACACGCCAAACACCTCCACAGGCTGCACACACCCCTGTGCCAGCTCTTCTAAATCGGTCAACTCCAATGACACAGGGGTGGGACCCCCACCTGTCCCCCTTGCATGCCTAGCCCTGTCCGGCTTGCTTTAGGCGATATTTGAAGTCGCCCCATCTGTGGGAAAAAATGGAAGCCATTATCCTTTTGTTTAAAATGGTGTTTGTTTTTAGGGGGGGCAAGTGTTTACTTACCGCCGTTTGACATCCCGGGCTAGACGGACATAATCACCCACCCTATTGACAGCAACGGCTACCTCTTCCCACATTCTCCCCTTGTGGCTTAGACTCATATTCCTGTCTGCCTGTGGCAGGATGTCCACACACTTCTGTATCAAAACCTCCATCTCCTTTCTTGTGAAATGTGGCTGCCTTTTTTTTTGGCAGCTTTGGCCGGAATACTGGGCCCGGCAGCCTCTTCCATGTCATCCTCCTCACCTATTTGTGTAAATATTCAGATTTCACAAAATCACAACTTGCCCAATCTTATGTTTCAAATTAATCATTGATACAAAATGCATGAAAGACTTACCGCCTGACTCTTGGGCATTGTTTCCCTGGTCTGTCGCCATGTCTGAGGTCCAATCAAGAAATACCCCAGAATTTTAATGTGTTTTCGTGACGTATTTATACATGCGTCCTTATTTTGCGGCCGCATCATTGATTGTGCGTTCCTATGATCCCTCCTTAATTTGTGCGGGAAACGAAACACTATTTATGGCTTGGTGTGTCTCGAGTCGAGGTGGCGTTTTTGGATTGTTGGAGGTTACCTTGGCTGGAGTTTATTGTTTGCGTATAAAGGAGTTGGCGGTTGGAGATTATTTTGTTTGGTAGATTTGCGTTTTTATTTTCCGTTCTCTTTTTTGTTTTTTATTTTTTTTACCTCGTTTCTTGATTTGGTAAGTTTTGTGAAGTCTAACTTTTGATCAATTGTTGTTTCATTGTGTTTCTTCATTTTTGTAAATTTTGGATCCATAATTTCATATATTTTAGCTTTTGATTAATTTCGGACCCAAAGACCTTTTGATTTGGACTCTTATATATTTGCTCTTGGTAAGTCCATTTTTTATCTTGTATTTGTGAACTAATTAGCGCATTTTTCACAGTTTGTATAGTGACTTGTATTAGCGAACTAATTAGCGCATTTTTACTACTTACTATTGTGACTTGTATTTGCGAACTAATGAGCGCATTTTTACTACTTACAATTGGGACTTGTATTTGCAAACTAATTAGCGCATTTTTACTACTTACTATTGGGACTTGTATTTGTGAACTAATTAGCGCATTTTTACTACTTACTATTGGGACTTGTATTTGCGAACTAATTAGCGCATTTTTACTACTTACTATTGTGACTTGTATTTGCGAATTAATTAGCGCATTTTTACTACTTACTATTGGGACTTGTATTTGCGAACTAATTAGCGCATTTTTACTACTTACTATTGGGACTTGTATTTGCAAACTAATTAGCGCATTTTTACTACTTACTATTGGGACTTGTATTTGCGAACTAATTAGCGCATTTTTACTACTTACTATTGGGACTTGTATTTGCAAACTAATTAGCGCATTTTTACTACTTACTATTGGGACTTGTATTTGCAAACTAATTAGCGCATTTTTACTACTTACTATTGGGACTTGTATTTGCGAACTAATTAGCGCATTTTTACTACTTACTATTGGGACTTGTATTTGCGAACTAATTAGCGCATTTTTACTACTTACTATTGGGACTTGTATTTGCGAACTAATTAGCGCATTTTTAAATGCTTATTAATCATTTTAATTTTTTTGAGGTTGCCCTTTCGCTTTTTGGGCAAACATTTCAACCCATTTTGATGTACTGTGTGCAATGTCGTTTTGCTCTTTTGCCAAATGTGTGTTTCGCATATTTTAAGTTTGGTCTAGCACAAAATTTAGAAACAAAAATGCACAGAGTGAAATTTTTCTACTAATTTTTGTTATTAATTTCAGTTTGGACGGATCATGACAATACCCCGGCATGTAAGCAGCAATGGATGGTATCATCAAGCTAAGTTGTTTTGAATTTTCTTTTGGGGTGGGTCCAAAGCCTTACATTACAATCTTGCCATTTCAGGTTGATCTAGGGCGGATTGTTCTGGCCATGCTCCCGGAAGCCGACCAACCTCAATCTCGTCCCAGGCGTAGGCATCGTAGGCGTGCAAGGCCCCAGATATTTCGAACACGTGTCACCCTTTTTGGAATGCCCGATGATGAGGTTTTAAGACGCTACCGTCTTCCTCCCAAAATCATCATAGACACTCTCTCATTAATAGAGAGTGATCTTGAGCGGCAAATTGACAGTCCTACAGCAATACCACCACTTACGCAATTTATGGCGGTGTTACATTTCTGTGCCTCAGGATCGTTTCAAACAACGGTGGGAATAGTGGCAGGCATCTCACAATCCTCCTTTTCCCGGATCCTGAGGGCAGTGATGGAGGCACTTTTCAAGCACCTCCATCATTTTATTCAAATGCCTTTGGATATGGGTGCCCTTAGTGTGGCCAAGGCCAATTTTTACCAAATAGCTGGCTTCCCACACATCATAGGGGTTGTGGATGGTACTCACATACCACTTCAGCCTCCAGCACAGCTGGAGGCCATATTTCGAAACAGGAAACACTATCACTCCCTGAATGTAATGGTGGTATGTGATGCCTCCCTCCAGATCCTGTCCCTGAATGCAAAATTACCAGGAAGTGCACATGACTCCTTCGTCATCCGGCAATCAGGGATATGGCACAAATTAAACAACCTACAAGCTGGTGATGCGTGGCTTCTGGGTAAGTGTAGACCTTTAGTACATAACAATGATAAGCTTGATACACAGTGATCCTGATGTTGTCTATTCTTTTTCACAGGAGACAGTGGATACCCTTGCATGCCCTGGCTGCTCACTCCTTACTTGGCTCCCACACCAGGTCCACAAAGTGAGTTTAATACCGCACTTACAGCCACCAGGCAAGTGGTGGAGCGCTGTATCGGCCTTTTAAAAGGCCGATTCAGATGCCTCCACCGCTCTGGTGGCGAGCTCATGTATTTGCCGGATATGGTTTCGAAAATTGTGGTCCTGTGTGGGATCTTTCACAACATCGCCATAAGGAGTGGTGTTCCAATGCAGCCAGAGGATCCCTTACCTGAGGATGGCCCCCCCGAGGTTGGTCGGAGGTCAGTATGTGGGGGGGCCATACGCGATGATGTGGTGGCCCGATATTTTAGGTAATTATTGATCAAACAACAGTGTGTATACCCAATGTGTTACGGTTTTTTAACGTTCATCTTTTTTTATATTAATTCTTGCACCATCTTCTGTTTGTTTGCATAATCTTTGGCACTCCCACGATGACTACTTCCTGCTCCCCTTCAAAAACCTTTCTGTGGAAACTTCGGGAATATATTCTGACACCAATATTGCAACGCCATATTTGTGAAATCATGTGGGCATGGACCTTCGTCAACCAGTTCTTGATTTGTTGTGTGTTTGTTTAGTGTTTTTGGTATGTGGAGTTTTTCTGATTATCACTGTGTGTTTTGTTTGTGAGTGACCACTTTGTATTTTGATTTCTGTTGTGAATAAATATTTGGAGAGTGTAATTTGTTTCCTTTTTGGGCACGTTAGAAGCAAGTGTAAACAAAATCCCAAACGTTAATTTTACCTAAGGGGTAACCCAGTAATGAAGCAAGTGGAGCTAAAATGTAATATGTTTTCGGGGTACTAACCAACACAACAAGGAATCGTGTACAATCAGTTGCCTTCGTAAGATTGTCCTAAGCAGTTTGGCCACCAAATAGGAACCTGAAAAATGATGTAAACTATCATGTTGACCACCACAAAAAAGGAAAATGACATTGGTACTGGGAGGTGTTTCTTGTGCCTGTTTGCATTCAAAATACAACACACATTCTGTAGTGAGTTTCTGGGGCAAACCTTGCTTGAAGAGTCTACTTATGTCAGTGTAAAGAATCTTGGATTTACTCCAAACGCATGAGACAGAGCTTGATTTTAAACAGATTTATTAAGAAACAATTTAAAAAAAAAAAAAAAAAAAAATTAATTCCGAAGGAGGACCAACAGATGGTCAAGGCCCTGCATTAGCCCGGTGACCTGCTCCCGCATACGGCCCACACAATTCACAATCTGTTCCCGACGCCTCTGTTCCTCTGTGGGTGACAAAAGTTTGGGGATTAATAAATCGATAATGAAGCAACATTGTAAAAAAACAAAAAACAAGCAAACACAAACTTACAAGCTTGTGGGCCAAAAATAAATTACACGGATAAAACCCAGAACCCCAAAATGTCGTATGCCAAAAATACAAGGGCCCTAAAAAAAGGCACACAGGTGTGATATGTGTATGGTGACATCAGCAGGAACAGGTAAAGACAACCCCCAAAATACCCTAAGGCGAAAAAAAGAAAAAAAAAATGGGGACGACACATGATTACATACAAACATTTTGGGGTGTCCAAAATAAACTTTAAAAACATACCGTTCTCCAAAACGAGAGAGCCAGAAGCCACTCCCTGGACCACCTCGGAGGTGGCTACATTCCCCAACCCGAGGGGCAAGGTGTTTTCGCCATCCTGGGAGGGGGTATTTGGAGGAGGGACGGATGGAAGAGAGGGGGAATTGGGCTGGAGGGGAAGTAGGCCAGAAATTTCGGCCACAGGGTCTGGGGAGGAGGGGGGAATAGAGGAATTGGGGGTTGGAGAGAGGGGCCGGGACCGGCGTCTTTTGTGGCGATGTCGCCGTAGTGTTTGCTGTGCCCCTAAAAAATGACCAAAAAATTGTTGTTAGTTTCAACAGGAAACAAACAAAAAACAAACAAACAAAAAAAAAAAAAAACACAATAGGACAGACATGAAAACATGCACATGCTGATATGACTACAATGACACAATAGGACAGACATGAAAACATGCACATGCAGATATGACTACAATGACTCAATAGGACAGACATGAAAACATGCACATGCAGATATGACTACAATGACTCAATAGGACAGACATGAAAACATGCACATGCAGATATGACTACAATGACTCGATAGGACAGACATGAAAACATGCACATGCAGATATGACTACAATGACTCAATAGGACAGACATGAAAACATGCACATGCAGATATGACTACAATGACTCAATAGGACAGACATGAAAACATGCACACGCAGTTAGGGCCCACAAGATAAACTTGAAAACCACAGTCCAGAACACTTACTTTCCGCAATCTGCATGCGAAAGCATGCCAGCAAGCGGGGCGTCCGCCGGTGCAGGTCCGACCACCTGCGCTCCAGCTGGCCAATATGTCGGCGTGAGCCGAAGGAGCGCAGGCGTCGACGTACCTCCGCATATGCGGAACGCTTGCGCCTGTTGGAGATGGGTGGAGGCTGACTGGTGATCCTCCTGTCCATCACCTCCGTCAGCACCAGCAGTTCGCGCCTGGTGAATGCGGCGGATCTCATGATGGCAATGGTGTTTTTTTGACAAAATATTTTTAATAAAGCACCACAAAAAAATTTGATTGGCTAATGTATTTGGGAAATTAACAGGACAAATTCTATTGGTTAGTGTATGAGTCATGTGTTCGACAGGGCCACAAATCTCTTGAGAGTTATGATAGGCTTGATGCAGTGACATGCGTAAGCAAATTTAAATAAAGAAATGAACCACAGAAAAATTGTGAGGAGACAAACAAATAGAACAATTGTTTAATTGTGGCTAACATGTCTTTGGAACAATAAAAGCGAAGGTTTCAGCCGTACGTATTCTGCGAGCAAATACAAACACGGACAAGATTAAAGTTTATTGCATTGTGTTGAAAAAAAAAAAATAATTAAGCTAATTGATACATTGATTGGCATGATACGATTGAGGGAGGTAGGCCGAAAAAACGAGCAGGTAATCGGAATCTGACAGTCCCACTTTCGGTTTGTACTTGTGCGTGCGTTCCCTTCAAGCCATTTCGGGGATGTATGCTCGCTATTTGGCACGCTCGTTAGTCAGAGGAGGGGTCGCCTGAGTTTGGGGCGGATTTTTAGCTGCGTAGGAAAAAACGAGCGAGTGCTTGAATTTAAATATTTTTTTACGTACGGCGAACGTGCGTACGCCCACTTGCGAGTGGGTCTGAATGAGGGCCATAATGTATAATACAGGAGACATCTGTCCCAAAACGGACATAGTAGGAGGATTTCAGACTATACCCCTAGAGAAAAAGGAGGAACATAACCTACATTCAAATAAAAGACTGAGAGCTAGATCACAGAACTTTACAGCCCTGACGAAGCCCGACAGAGACAAATGGGTGAAACGCATTGGCAACATCCCCATTTGCTGAACAGACCCCGGCAGAAGCTGGCCGGCGGTGAAGGAGAGGTGCATGCTCACCGCCGAAGCTCCTGTACCTGCACAGACCAACTCCTGCACATAGACAACGGCTGCCACAGCTATTGTCTGAGGCAGCTACCAACTTCAGCAAGCGGATCTGGACCCAATTGCATCCGGACGCACATGACACAACAACACCATAGCAAAGATCAAAGTACCAGAGTTTACCTTTCCCCACAGGAAGACTCACACCAAGGACAGCATTGACATACATCTTTAAGGTAGGAGGTGCG
This sequence comes from Taudactylus pleione, assembly GCA_031769625.1. NCBI lineage: Eukaryota > Metazoa > Chordata > Amphibia > Anura > Myobatrachidae > Taudactylus > Taudactylus pleione. Next base: position 17,905,835 of record JAUIMM010000045.1, on the reverse strand, counting down.
CGCACCCAATGTACACCTATCAGCTGTATAACCTGCACAGTTACCCAACTATACACCATAATTTGAGAGACACACTACCTCAAATCTCTAAGCATAATTCCTGAAGAGGATATCACAGAATTATTCATCCGGCCACAAATTATAAGGATCACCTCTATACAGAGGACCTTCGGACTGTGTATTGTGACTATACTACAACACATATTGCATTGCATGGTTCACTCCAACTGTGATTATTATATGTGTTATATCGTCTTACATGATTTGCTGTATGCCATATATCCTATATGTTTCAGATGCTCTATATGTATTACTTTCATTCCTATACATAATAACCTACATCCTTTGAGCTAGTTATACTTATATTGAAGATATCCTATTTTTAGTCAGGTTTACAATTACCCACAACATATACTTATTTATGTTTATACATCTATCACTCTTTTATTCTAATTAAACATTACACACTATGATGAGGTGATAATGGGGCTCTGAGGCATATGAAGTGTCATTAGAGAGCTCAGACATATAAAGGTGCATGTGGAGGGGTCTGATGGCATACAGAATTACTTTCGGAGGAGTCTGATAGCATATAAAGGGCATGTATGGGCTCTGATGGAATATGAAAGGCAAATAAGGGCTCTGATGGCATATAAAGATACATGTGGGGGCCAGGATATGTTTAATATCCCGGCACAGGGGATGCTGTTGCTCAGAATACCATTGTCCGACACCTGACAGAATCCCGGCGCTGGCATCCTGAATGTAAGCAGCGCGGTTAGGGGGAGGGTTGGGCACTGAGGGTTAGGCACTAGGGGGGAGGGTTAGGTTTAGGGTGAGATTAGGTTTAGGCACTAATTTAGGGAGTGGGGAGGGTTAGGATAACTATTGACAGGTGTCGGTATCCCAACCCTGTTGGGATGCCGGCGTCAGAATTTTGCCCGCCGGGATCAAAAGCCCCGGCATCCTGTACCCATCCCGTGGGGGCCTACTGTGTTGTAAACCTAGTGTTATTTTGGCCATGCCCTCTTATCACGTCTCTGTCCGGGATCTAAAAATGAAAAGGTTGTAACCTTATATTCCTTCCGGTTAGCTAAACTGCCAAAATATCTGCAGAGTCACAAAATTCATGTAATTGGGTTGAGCAACAAAAAGTGACGGAGCCCAAAGCTAACCAGAAGTAAATGACCAAATTAAATCTAAAACTGTCTACTAAAATTCTGTCAAAAGAGGGCAGTCAATAAATAATACATATAGAATACTGTAGGTATAGCTATATAAAAATGGTAGTGAAATGAGGCAACTAATGGACATGACCCAAATAACACAGTTGAGTTACATTATCAAAAGAAATGCCTATTTAAGGTTATTTCAAAATGAGATAGAGAGGCTTTTTTATCTTATCCATTACTACCTATACTACCTATTTTTTAATAAGTAGCTGTGCTTACAATAAATACAGAACATTTCTGCGGAATAGAAGTGTCCATGGAATTGCATGCTATGCAGAGTAGTGCATAAATGTAAACATAACTGTTTTCAGACGGATCTCTTGCACAAGGAAAGGGCTGATGCAAGCGTTTGCTGATAATGATGACATGCACTGTATGAAAGCAAGAGTACTGGTAGGGGCAGCAAGGTCTCAGAGATGCATACAGTACATTTCTGCATATGGGTGAATATCCGTATTATCCTCTGTGTTTATAATCCAGGTGTAATTATGGCCAACTTGTAATCAACTCTGCTTCAGCTCCATAGTATATATTTGGATTTGTCACAATATGCAGAGTGGGATGAAGGCATAGTGAGTGAAATCAACTGCATATCCCCATAAATGCATGAACGCATATGTGCCAATACAGATTTACGCTGTTCAGACACTTTTGCCTGCCTGCATCTAAACATGTGAGACGGGTGAGGGATGTAAACTGGTCAGTACTTAGAATCAGATACATTCATATGATCCCAGAAGACATACTAGGGGGTTGAGGTCCTGGTCTGACTTCCCGTTGGTATATGCTGGGGAGAACTATGACCTGGGGAGCCTAATCTGGGCTTTCCACTGGATCGATTTTGATGAAGACTTCACAGAGGGTTGGCAAATTGTCTGGGATGCCTAATGTAGTTGGTGGGATCCCGGTCGGACCTCATGGCGGAGTGCGCCGGAAAGATGTTTGACAGTTCTGGGCCTTCCATTGGATGGATTTGGACGACATCACATAATTTGGATGAAAACTTCACTGGATCCCAGAATACATACTAAGGGGTTTAGATCCCGATCGGACCTCCCATTGGTGTACGCTGGGCAGAACTTTGACACAGGGAGCCTGCTCTGGGCCTTCCACTGGATGGATTTGGACGATATCACATAATAAAACTTAATAACTTAAAGATTTAAACCCGGGCAATGCTGGGTACTTCAGCTAATATATTATAAGGGCACAGTCGTGCCCTTATATTAAGGCTGAATTGAAAAAAAATGGAAATCTCCATAGACAATTCCTAAGGGGAGGGGCAGGGTGTTTAAGGGGCTACACCTCAAAAGCTATTAGAGGTTCCGTCGTGAAATTTGGCATGGACGGGTAGAACTGTCGCTCGGTGCTGCATGCCAAATTTCAGGATAAAAAAAATGAAAAATTAGGATTTGGGAGTAATCTAAAGCTCCAACCATCACTGTTTTCTGACACTCTTAGTTAGGACCACTTTTGTGCTGTTCTCTATGGGAGATTTTTAGGATGGCATAACTAAGGGTAGGGGGGCGAATTTAGACTTTAGGGTTTGTTTTATTAGGTATGTATTGTTCCAGAATAGGGTCTTTTGGGGCTCAGGTATTTGAGAAAGTTAAAATTTTTTAACTATTACCTCACAAATAACGCTATTATAGAGATAGGAAATTTAAATCCCTAACGCAGCCTCAGTAGGAGCCTCTAGCAGGTGTACTCATTGTGGCTTCACTTGGGTGCAGTAAGATGGCTGCTTTATTACGGTAGGTAGCGGGGGCTGGGACCGGGAGGAAGCAAGCGGTCATTAACTGCGGACGGGACCCGGTGGTGGGGGGGACGGGGGGGGGTAGCGGGCATCATCAGCTGTGGCCAGGACCCACTGACTGTAGCGGGCAATAGCGGTGGCAACGGTGCGGGCGTCAGCAGCAGTGCGGGCAGGGAGGTAGCAGTACACAGATGCAGGCTTGGATCTGAAAGATCTGTGATACCTGCATCTGTGTTTAAATAAACAAACAGAAGCAGGGACGGGTCAGTGAGACCCGTCTGTGCATCTGTGTATAATTTAAAAAAGAAAACCTGTGTAAAATAAAAAATAAAAAAAATGACGAGGCCCCCTCTCCAAAAACAACAACCAGCACCGGGCTTAGAAGACCCAGTACTGGTTGTGCTAAATACAGGGGACAAATGACATAGGGGTCCCCCATATGAAGCACAACCAGCACCAGGCTTTTCAGAACCAGTCCTGATTGCCAAAATACGGGGGACAAATGACGATGTGCTCTGAGCCGGCCCTGGTTCTGGAAATACAGGGGGAAAAAATGCATATGATCCCCCCGTTTTAACCAGAACTAGCACCGGACCATTACTAGCAGGGGGTGATGCCACAGCCAGGGGATCACTTTTAAAGGGCCCCCCCAACCACAGCATCACCACTAACCGCTAGTCAGCCCAGGCCGGGAATACTTGGGGAGCTGGGAACTCCTCTCCAGGGCACCCCTGGCCCAGGCTGATAGCCCGGGGCTATCCCCAGCACCCCTGGAGCGGTGGGTGCTGGGTTCATTGTGTAAAGTGTGGTGCAAGTAAAGAGTCAAAATATTGGCTTTTGCTGTGGAACTACAGTTCCCACCAAGACTCCCCCGCATGCTGGTAAGACAAGTAAAACAATACATGGATTGGTCTCACTGATACGTCCACTGATATGTGTTTTATTGATCTGATTTTCTCAGGTGCATGCCCAGCACCAGTGAGTCCCTCTGTCGCCCACTGATGCTTCTGTGCATGCCCATTGCTGCCACTGCTCTGCACCACCCATTTGTAGGGATTGGGGAAGTTATAGCAGCATGGAGGCAAAGATAGTGTACATGCATAGACAGGATATGATAGTTTTAGCAATTAGAGAGCTGAATGTGTAAAATGAATAAGATTAATGTATTGTGTAAGGAGGATGTTGGAACCCAGTGGGTTATTGTGGTGACTGAATGGGAAGATTGTGGGCACTGAGGGCCTCATTCAGACCCGCTTGCGAGCGCTCACGATGTTGAGGCCCTGCGCACGCGCAGTGGCCGCACTGCGCGTGCGCAAGCCCAGTAGTGAGGGATAAATTCTCTCGCTCCGGGGCTCACTACAAAATGGGCGGCTGTCGATGGTGATCGACAGCTTGCACCATTTTGTAGGTGGGGTGGGCGGGTGGCTGGCCAAACGGAGGCATTCCCGAAGGAACACCTGCCATTTGGGGGCGGCCCCACTGACATCACCTGTGATGTGGCCACCCACAGCTTAGCTAACGCCCAGGAGGTCGGCTCTTTACAGGGAAGTGGCCGCCCTCATTAAGAGCGAGCGCTCGCAATTTGCGAACAACTCTGAATGAGGTCCAGAATGAGATGTGTGCGCCAAATAACTGCTAGACCTCAGTTGCATAGACTGCATGTGTGTATTCCAATGAGCACACAATTCTGTGAATTAGCAGCTCTACCATTTTGTGAGTGACAGCAATCTCACTCTGTGAGAGTGCTGAATCTGCAGTTAACCACAGGGTTTGATTGCATACCATATCTGTATTGCGCAAGGAACACGTCCATTAAGGAGTCAGCCTTAATGATCGTAATTTAATTGCTTTTTTTTAGTTTGAGTGGCACAAATTCAGTAGGTTTTGAGAAATGTCATATTATGTGTAAGAAGCCTTAATGGGACATGTGAAACCGTAAGGTTTTTTATCTATGGAATACACACACACACATATATATATATATATATATATATATATACATAAAGGATAAGTTGTTTGCTGTGCACTAAGGGCCTGATTCAGAGCCGTTCGTAAGTGGCCGCTCGTTTGCTCTGAGCGATGTTTGCACATCTGCGCACGCATATGGGTCGTAATGCGCATGCGCCAACCAGTCATTGCGGTCAGAAATTGTGCGCTCATAAAATAGCGAGTGCCTGCTAATTTCAGTGACAGGATGAGGCGTTTGTGGGTGGTAACAGGGGAAGGTGCTTGAAAACAGGGAGTGGAGATCCGAACGCAGGCGTGCCAAACGGTCAAAACGGGCGTTTTAAGGGTGTGCATAATTAACAAAGCAGCATCATCGGCCACGTCACTTGATTGTCTCTTAGCCTGAACTGTTCGCATGATTGCGATAGGAAAATCCAACCACAAGCACTGCGAGCAGTTCAGACGCCTTTCGATGTACTTGATTAATCTAATAAATAGCGGAGATGACGTATGATGCGAACGGCCAGGGGGCGTCTTTACAAAATAGCGAGCGCATGTTTTTGTTCGCTCGCTCAGACATAGAGGTGTCAACAGACCGCAAAGAGCGAGCACTCAATTTAAATAGCCGGCCCCTTTTTCTGAAGAGCGAGCGCAAATAGCATCCGGCTCTGAATCAGGCCCTAAGTTCACTTGTGTTTTATTTAAAGTCCCATATGAACGGATCCATACAAGTGCTGCTACCTCAAATTACGGCTTCACCAAAACCGGAATCAATTATTCTAGGAAAAAGATGAAAGGAGCGCACATTGTAGAATCAAATCAATCTTTATATAAATAAATGCATAAAATCACTTACATCTCAGTTAAAATGACAGCGTGTAACATCACCAGATAACCACCAAATCTCATCACTGCTGGAACTGTGCGTTAGGACCAAGGGAACAACAAGGTGGTGTGACCACACCTAAGGGCTGCCTTGAGTACAGAGCCCAGATGAGGCTAATGAGGAAGATAAGTCAGGAGTCAGTCTAAGGAAGACTGAGGCAGCCACAGAGCCCAGTGTGCCAAGCCAGGCCAGTGGGAGGCCATGTACAGACCTACAGACAAACAGGACCACAAACTTCTGACTGTGTATGTGAAGTGGTAGCAGCCAAGCTACAGGCCAGGAGGCCAGTGTCCATACTTGCATGTGGCACAGGGAGGACCACAAGAGATACTTTATTGCCACAAGGCCAGGAGGCCATGCCTCAAACTTCTGAGAGACATAACTGTAAAAACTGAGACTGTGTTACCTTTGCAGACTAGTTGCTCATTATAGAGAGGGGCCAAGAAGTGAGGTAGTGCTCTGAATGACGTTTATTATTTTGTTTCTGAATGCATACAGTAAAGCACCATTTATTCATTTAAACATGAAAGCTGTGTGTGGACCCTTATTATGCACTTAAAGACTGCACCACTGACCCATCTAAATTACCCCGGATATATCACAATATATATATATAAACACAGTATATGTGTACAGATGTGTCCTCATACATTGTTGCTGCAGCCACACCAAACAGCCCATCTCTGCGCATCTGGTCCTGTGCGACTCGGCTATCACATCTATTTCACCAAAAAATGTGTTCGTCACAATGCGAGCAACAAAACTGCTTCACGAGACTACACTCAATAAATTGATATGCGACAATTGTATATATATGTGGGACTGAGTCTAAACCTGTATACAAAGAGCTATGATACAGTGGCCGCAAGTTCTGCTTCATATACAGATTCAGACTTAGTTGCATACATACAGTCAGGTGCATAAATATTGGGACATTGACAGAATTTTCTTATTTTGGCCTCTATTCACCACCACAATGGCTTTAAAATGAAACAAACAAGATGTGCTTAAACTGCAGACTTTAAGATTTAATTTGAGGGTACTTACATCCAAATCAGGTGAACGGTGTAGGAATTACAACGGTTTCTATATGTGCTTCCCACTTTTTAAGGGGCCAAAAGTAATGGGACAAACTAAACAATTCTAAATCTAACTTTCACTTTTTAATACTTTGTTGCAAATTCTTTGCAGGCAATTACAGCCTGAAGTCTGGAAGGCATAGACATCACCAGACACTGGGTTTCATCCCTGGTGATGCTCTGCCAGGCCTCTCCTGCAAATGTCTTCAGTTCCTGCTTGTTCTTGGGGCATTTTCCGTTCAGTTTTGTCTTCATCAAGTGAAATGCATGCTCAATCGGATTCAGGTCAGGGGATTGACTTGGCCATTGCATAACATTCCACTTTTTAGCTTTAAAAAACTCTTTGGTTGCTTTTGCAGTATGCTTTGGGTCATTGTCCATCTGCACTGTGAAGCGCCGTCCAATGAGTTCTGAAGCATTTGACTGAATATGAGCATATAATATTGCCCGAAACACTTCAGAATTCATTCTGCTGCTTTTGTCAGCAGTCACATCATCAATAAATACAAGGGAACCAGTTCCATTGGCAGCCATACATGCCCACGCCATGACACTACCACCACCATGCTTCATTGATGAGGTGGTATGTTTTGGATCATGAGCAGTTCCTTTTCTTCTCCATACTCTTCTCTTCCCATCACTCTGATACAAGTTGATCTTTGTCTCATCTGTCCATAGGATGTTGTTCCAGAACTGTAATGGCTTTTTTAGATGTTGTTTGGCAAACTCTAATCTGGTCTTCCTGTTTTTGTGGCTCACCAATGGTTTATATCTTGTGGTGAACCCTCTATATTCACTCTTGTGAAGTCTTCTCTTGATTGTTGACTTTGACACATATACACCTACCTCCTGGAGAGTGTTCTTGATTTGGCCAACTATTGTGAAGGGGTTTTTCTTCACCAGGGAAATAATTCTTCTGTCATCCACCACAGTTGTTTTCCGTGGTCTTCCGGGTCTTTTGGTGTTTCTGAGCTCTCCGTGCGTTCTTTCTTTTTAAGAATGTTCCAAACAGTTGATTTGGCCACACCTAATATTTTTGCTATCTCTCTGATGGGTTTTGATTTTTCAGCCTAATGATGGCTTGCTTCACTGATAGTGACAGCTCTTTGGATCTCATATTGAGAGTCGACAGCAACTGATTCCATATGCAAATGTCACACCTAGAATCAACTCCAGACCTTTTACCTGCTTAATTGATAATGAAATAACGAGGGAATAGCCCACACCTGTCCATGAAATAGCTTTTGAGTTGATACTCCCATTACTTTTGGCCCCTTAAAAAGTGGGAGGCACATATAGAAACCATTGTAATTCCTACACCGTTCACCTGATTTGGATGTAATTACCCTCAAATTAAATCTGAAAGTCTGCAGTTAAAGCACATCTTGTTTGTTTCATTTCAAAGCCATTGTGGTGGTGAATAGAGGCCAAAATATGAAAATTCTGTCAATGTCCCAATATTTATGCACCTGACTGTATATTGAAATGTCACATATCAAATTAATCAGTGAAGTGTCATGCAGTGGTTTGTCGCATCCGATTGCGACTAAAACATCTTTGGGTAAAAAAGATGCTACACGAGTCGGCGCAGCTCACTCTCGCAAGGTGTCTCTAAATAATTTGTGCTGATTTTCAGCCTATTAAACTTATATTATTTATCTCTCATGGTTTGATATTTTTGGTGTCCCAGCACAGATTAAAAAGCGCAGATTCTTCTTTCGTTTATCATATATAAGGTTGACAATCACCTTATTTTTTTTCTGCTGCATTTTCTTCTGATTTCCCTGTCTATAATTAGCGCTAGGTATTTTTTCTGTATTATTTTGTATCACACAGAAGTGAAGATAGATAAAATGTACTGTAAGTACAGTAGCGGAGATTATTTCAAATTTCTGCTTAGTCAAGGTGTTCTACAGTAGTTATCAGAGTGCAAACTAGCAGAAGCAAAACAATACGAAGAGCCAAGAAAGGACTCCACAAATAAATAAATTACCAGGATCCTCAATGACATCTATTTGTGTAAATGTTTTTTTGAAAGTGATGTATATGTTACCCCACAAGTAGAAACTCATTTTCTTAAAGACTTTCTTTCTTTCTGGCTCAATCTTCAATGAGAAAATAAATGTAATTTAAATGAATAAACTAAAGAATGACCACTCGCTCACTTGTCCCGTGAATCTCTTTTTGCACAGACACATTGGCAAGCCCTTATGTGCTGAGATCCAGCCGTGCCGTCACTGGCTCCTGAGCAAAGCAATTCTTTCCAGCAGTTTCACATACCACAAAGGTCTACTAGTTCAACTGTCACGCTCCCAGAGACCACTGAATTTTTGGCAGTCTCCTAGGTCTCAGATCTTTCCTGTTTGAATTTATTCAAAGCTCACTAAACCAAAGAGAGAAAGAAAGGAGACTGAAAATTGGTGAAACACGCTTTTACCTACAACATGCACATAATGTCTCCCATGGAAATGAAGCCAAAGTACTGGATGCACTTATTCCATTTATTCTTCCACTACACTTTCCTGTATTTGAACTTACTAAGAATGTGTAGAAACTGTAGCTTGTTTAGCTGATAATACGCCGGGAACCAGACATAATAAACAATGGAAAAGAAAATTGATCTTAACTGATAAAAACATGACAATACGAAAAACTTCACCGGAAGTTAAGGCTAAACATTTTAATCTTGGTTTGTCCTTAAATATGCACAGTCATTGAAATCTTCTCAGTAATGAAACATTCAGTTCCATTTTAACTCTATACAAGGGACATCTACTGTACACCATAAATGTGAATAAACGCATAATGTATTCAGACATTAACCAGTTTACATTTCTAGCTGGATTATGATCCTTCATAAAATGGGCAGCACTTTCACATTTCTGTTGAAATCAAATTGGAATATATGAAAATGTACATGCTTTTAGCTGTACGTACGCGACATATGTGATAAGTAAATATATAAAAAAATAATTATGTTGCCCTCCCAGCCTTATTTTACAAGAACTTTACTGGATTTCTGGCTCCCTATTTACCTGGAGGTTGGGTCATTTGTCCCTGCTACGAAGAGAGAGGTATCTTGCCTATAGCTAAAGAAGGTAAAGATCTCTCCCTTTGTAGTAACTACTGTCAAATTTCCTTGAATGTGGACTTGAAGCTCTTTTCCCAAGTCCTTGCTGCCAGGCTCAGTCTGTTTTTTGTCCTAATTCATCTGAGCCAAGTTGGCTTTAACCCTGACAGAGGACCATATTCAATTAGGACAATTAGGGCAGCACAGACGGTGTAATGGTTAGCATTACTGCATCACAGCACTGAGGTCATGGGTTCGATTCCCACCACGGCCCTACCTGTGCGAAGTTTGTATATTCTCCCTGTGCTTGCGTGGGTTTTTCCTCCGGGTGCTCTGGTTTCCTCCCACACTCTAAAAATATACTGGTAGGTTAATTGGCTCCCAACACAAATTAACCCTAGTGTGTATGTGTGTGCGCATGTGATAGGGAATATAGATTGGAAGCTCACTGGGGCAGGGATTGATGTGAATGGCCTAATATTCTCTGTAAAGCGGTGCGGAATGTGTGCGCTATATAAATAACTGGTAATAAATAAATAAATTAGTTTTACACCTGCGGTATACTTTTCACCTACATCGCGTATTTTAGCCGTGGAAACTTATCGTGGGCATACCCGCGATTCGCCCTTTTCAATTCCAAAAGACAAGACATGCGAAGTCAGAACAGGCGAAAAGTGGTGTCAGAATCGGGGAAATCAGCCTGAACCCCCCAAAAAGATGCAGAAACATTGGCAATCAATGTAGTAGTGCCCGATTAGCCCTAATTAAACTGTTTGGGGTACTTAAGTTGGTATAATTGCCTCTAATTAGCATCTTTGCACAAGTGGTGAAGAATACCATTAAGCAGTTATTTTTGGAGAAAATAAGTAGTCCTGTCAAATTTGGGGTGCTTGAAAATGGGTGCAAGCATAATTAAAAGTCGCTAAAGTGAAATTATAAAAAACGTAAAAAACTTATTTTCTCCTGCTATTCAGAGGCAAATCTTTTTCGCCTATTACATTGCATTGCGTTTCCACGTACGTGAAAAGAGGATGGAATTGAATACAGAGATAAGTTCTCCCTGGTGAAAAGTTGCAATCGGCGATACTTTTTCACGGATTTTGGCTTTTCGCTTCTAATTGAATATGGGCCTAAGTTGTAATATGCAGGCCAGCAGCCTAACCACTTAGGGAATTAGGTTCAAACTATTTTCTGCTGCTTTGAAAGGAGAAGAAAAATTCAGAAATTTTCCAACAGAATCTAAATGCAAACAATGTCCTTTCTGGCGCAAGTTCCATGAATTGAGAAATCAGTACCACTTCTTCTAAATAATAGTTAATTGATTGTCAGGAACCCTCCTTACCCTCTGGGTTGTGCTGCTCTGTCTTGGCGGGGGGGTCCCGGCCTGGGGGCTCTCAGAGTGCGCTGTTGACGGGTCCCCAGCATGGTGGTGGTCTCAGGGACCCAGAGCTCTGGCGTTGTTCCCAACGGCACCGGACACTGGGACTGATTCATCTTGGATCGCAACTGCAACAGAGTACACAGATCGTCCTATGGTGCGTACTGCAAATGTGTATGCACGCAGTGTGCGCGAGTTAGCATCGCGACTGCTTTGCGATCAAGCACTCAGAAAGTAAGCCATCGCAGATCGAAGGATGGGAAGTCACTGTTTGGGAGTGGTGACAGGGGAGTGGTCGGAGAAAGGCAGGTGTGCCTGTCTGTTTGAACGCCGTTGCATCGGCGTGCATAAATTAGCCACTGCGATGGCTAATTTATGGCAAATTTTTATTTAGGTGTGCAAAGGAGAGGAAACCACTCAGAACCCTTGGAACAGACCCCCAAAGGATAACTGCGTCAAAAAATCCCTAAAAAATTTAAGGAACACCCCTAAAAAGTTGTTTTAATTTGGGGGCAAAAAAGTACAAAGTCGGGGTACAAACATAAAAAGTAGCAAAATAGACTTTTTGGGGGTCTGCAAGTATGGGTGAGGAGTTTTTTGGATTGCAGGTGTTTGCTTAAGGTGCGTTTTTTATAACTTCACTTTAGCGACTTTTAAATATGCTTGCACCCATTTTCAAGCACCCCAAATTTGACAGGACTACTTATTTTCTCCAAAAATAACTGCTTAATGGTATTCTTCACCACTGTGCAACAATGCTAATTAGAGGCAATTATACCAACTTAAGTACCCCAAACAGTTTAATGAGTACTTACTGCGTGCGACGAGGTTAGCAATTTCTGAGTAAGGTCAGACCTGTTGTAATTGTGCGTGAGAGGCCGATGTTACTCGATGTTCCCGATGTATACGCAGTACTGCAAGGTATTACGGATGTGCGAAAGCGGTAGTGGGTGTCTCTATGCTGGCTATGCGACGGCTTTGCAACTGCATTCATTAGTTTCTTTTCGCAGCAGACCAGCCTGCGTAATCGCAGCCGCATTTGCAATAGTGTTCTATAGTGAATAAGGCCTATTGGGTGCTGCTAGAGTGGGCCCGGCTAGCTGACTGCATTGTTGAATGGCTCCCAGCGTGGAGGTGGTCTCAGAGTTCCAGCGGTGTTCCTGGCGGCTCCAGACACTGGGAGCCACCATATTGGTCCCGGTCAGCTACCGTTAGTCTCCAGTGACAACCAGGCCGGTATCCACCTGACCGCTTCAGCCAATCCCTGCAAGACCCAAGGTATAAGTATCTGGCTCTGACAGCATTCTGTGTCTGAGCTTCGTCGCTGATACATGTCCTAGACTCTACTCCTGGCTAGTTGTCTTTGGTTCATTGACAATTCCCACTCCTGTTTCAGTCTGTACTCCAAGTCCAGTCCCAATCCGGTTCCAGTCTGTGCTACTAGTACGGTCCCACTCCGGCTCCAGTCTATACCCAAAGTCGGGTCCCAATATGGATTCAGTGCCTGTTCTGTCTAGTGCCAGTTTGGCTCTAGTGTCTGCTACAGTACTTGCCCAGTGTTTGCTCTAATGCACCTTCTCAGTAACCCTGTCCTGCTGCATACGTAAAACTATTATTACATTTATGAGGAGTTATATATGACTATCTCTACTACAAACCTCTCGTACCACTTATGAGCAGGTATCTAGGTCTCTCCAGAGTCCTCAGTAGTGACATTGATGGTTTGTAGTATTGCATTAATAAAAAGGTGTATTGATTGGTACAGCATGTGATAAACTGCATAACCTTTGTTTTACACATTTCACAGGACTGTTGTCTGCTTCTTTAGACAGTTTATGCCTATTTTCTTTGACAGTCCTATTACTGGAATGAGAATAAACACACTTTTTTCCTTCCCTGCAGAGTGCCAGCTTCTAGCTTGTCCTGTGCTGGGGATTATTTATCCCTGACTGCAGTCAGTCTGTAATCAAGCTCTCAGTGTTTATGCAGTTCAGATGCAATTGCAATCATGAAGGATGGCTTGGATTGGTTCCTCTTCCTGTTAAATTGCAGGCAGTCCCAGCATTCCCTGGCAGTGATAGCTTATACCTCACTGTTGCTGCCTGGTTCGTTCCATGTGTATCATTGTTCTGGTCTCCTGTTCTGTTTATGTCCAGCCATGTCCGTTTCCAGTTTGCTATGTTCTTGTGGAACTTTAATTATTGTTTCTACCAACTCAAGTACTACCAAACCCACACAGTGAATATCATCTCTGCTGTTGTTATATGTAGTCTTCCAAACGAGCGGCAATCCTGGTACAAACAGCGGCTGACAGGTGGCGTGTTTAGTTAACGTTTCAAAGCCTTTAGTTTAGTTCTTTCATCAGGACTATGGTCCTGATGAAATAGCTAAAATAAAGGTTTTGAAACACTGATGAAATCCGCCGCCTGTCAGCTGCTGTTTGTACCAGAAGTGCCGCTCATTTGGAAGACTGCATGCATTTTTATGCGGACACCCGGTCAAGTTGCTTCATTATAGGGAGTGCCAGACCACGTGTGTATGCTATATATATATATATATATATATATATATATATACACACAGCTTCCAAGGTGTAGGCACTTCTGTTCCAAGTGAAGTACTTGCCGTGGTGCGCACTTGAAGGCAAGTAGAACAAATTTTGATGTCACTCTCCGGTCTTTGTAATAATTCACAATGGCAAATGTGTCCCAAGTCAACGCTTCGAGTTCATTGCTAAACTCGTCGTCAGGACATGTCCTGAATTATTACAAAGACCGGAGAGTGACACCAAAATTTGTTCTATATATATATATATATATATATATATAAAGGCAAGCGTAATCGCCACTCAGGTACATAAACTCGCGACACAGCAGTAGGTGTATACAACATTTTGGAGCTCTTTAATCACTCCGTCTTCAGGAGTGATATATATATATGCTGTGCTGGATTCTGTGCTGCTGCTACAAGTCTTGCTGTGTGGATTAGTGTGGCTGTCTGCTTATTCACAGTTTTGCTATACAGACTAACTGTTCTGAAATTAGCCCTGTGGATGCTGGTTCTTGTTCTGCAATTACCCTGACCCTGTAAATTATCTGTATATACTCCAGCAAATATTCTGTGATCACCCTTGTATTGTATAAGCCCCTACTGCTTGAACTGCCTAAGTACCGGTGAGTGTATACAACTCTATGAGAACAAGGGGTGGTTGTTATAGGCAGAAGTTCTCAGTATGAGGCTCTAGGGGTCTTATACATATACAGGGGTGTTTCATAACATTATTATCGGCCTACCAGGACTATATAGATGTCTTCTCCAAGCAAAAAGCGGATACTCCCACTCTGCGTCATCCATATGACTGCGCCATCGAGCTAGTTACCGGATCCAAGCTTCCCAAAGGCAGGTTATACGCCTTCTCCATTCCAGAGTCTGAGGTCATGGAGGACTATATCAAAGAGAACCTTGCCAAGGGATTCATCCATCCTTCCAAATCCCCGATGGGCGCGGGATTTTTTTTGTAGGCAAGAAGGACAGGACCTTGAGACCCTGCATTGATTATCGAGGGCTCAACAGGGTCACCATTAAGAATTCTTACTCCTTGCCACTTATTTTGGTCCTGTTGATCAGCTCCAAGACGCCACCATCTTCTCCAAGATTGATCCGTGCGGTGCTTATCATCTGGATCCAAGATGAAGATGAATGGAAGGTGGCATTTAACATGCACTCAGGACACTACGAGTACCTTGTAATACCATTTGTTCTGGCCAATGCGCCTGTGGTCTTCCAAGACTATATCAATGACGTGCTCCCAGAGTTCCTGGGTTGTGTTAGTGGTTGTCTACCTAGTTGGCATAATGATCTATTCAACCTCTCTTGAGACACATCATGCCCATGTCCACCAGGTACTGCCAAAGTTATGGGAGAACCAACTTGAGGAGTGTGAATTTGAAAAGACCGAAGTATCATTCCTGGTAAACTCAAGGCGGTACTGAAGTGGACCCGACCCACCAATCTAAAGGCTATTCAGCGCTTCCTTGGGTTTGCCAAGTATTACCGCAGATTTATCCCGTCATTTGCCGCCATTGTAAATCCCATTGTGTTGTTAACAAAGAAAGGTCCAGAAACTGTCCATTGGTCTCCAGCAGCTATCCAGGCCTTCCACAACATCAAGACGGCCTTCACATCAGCATACATCCTCTGGCACCCAGACCCAGCATTGCCATTTGTGGTGGAGGTAGATGCTTCTGAGATCAGAGTGGGCACTGTCCTATTTCAAAAGGACCCACAGGACTCTAAACTTCATCCATGTTCCATTTTATTCAGAAAGTTCTCCCCAGCAGAGGCTAATTATGACATTGGCAATCAAGAGCTTTTAGCTGCTAGATGGGCCTATGAAGACTGGTGACAATATGTGGGAGGGTGCTAGACATACCGTCACTGTCTACACGGACCACAAAAATCTCACCTACATTCAGTCCCAGGCAGGCATGGTGTGCGCTATTTCTTTGCAATATACAATTTTATTATTACCTACAGACCAGGATCAAATAATGTTGAGGCAGATGCTCTGTCACACAGTCCAAACTGCAGTGACACCAGTGGAATCTATTATTATGTCCACAACTATCCATGCCGGTTTGGCCCAAGACCTCGCAGCCTGAATCCGTGCATTTCAGGACCAAGCACAACCTGAGACTCCGGCTGGGTATCTGTTTATACCACAGAATCTACAGGCAACAGTTCTCTCACAGTTCCATGCCAACAATGCCTCGGGTCATCCTGGGGTGACCTTGGAACTCTTGTTTCGTTTGGTGTGGTGGCCATCAATGACTCAGGACACATGGGAATTTGTACAGTGTTGTGACATTTGTGCCAGGAACAAGGTTCCCTGCAGAGCGCCTGCTGGACATCTTTTGCCTCTGCCATTACCTCAGAAACCATGGCCTAACATTACCACAGACTTTATTGCAGACCTTCTTAGGTCAGGCCAGTGTAATACCATCTGTGTGGTCATGGATCATTTCAGTAAGATGGCCCACTTTGTTCCACTGACAGGATTACCCTCAGCAAAGACACTTTCCAAGTTATTTTTGCAACATTTATTCCGACTGCATGACCTCCTACAGGACATTGTTTTGGACTGTGGATCTCAATTTCTGGTGGCATTTTGGAGATCTTTTTTGTGTAGCTCTCAAGGTTACTGTGAGTCTTTTTGGTATCACCCACAATCCAATGGGCAGGCCGAGTGGGTAAATCAGTCACTGGAGCAATACATGTTATGTCTCCAAGTATCACAACAACTGGACAGATTATTTGCCTTTGGCCGAGTTTGCGTACAACAATGCTTGCTACTCTGCTACATCAGTTTCTCCATTCTTCTGTTACCAGAATACATCCAAAGGCTGATTCCTTTGAGCCACTAGAACAGGCTTACTGATCTTTGCCTCCCAATGTTAGACATTCGGGCCACCTGGAAGAGAGTTCATCAGGCTCTCCTAAAGGCATTTAATCGTGCCTGTGTTTCTACTGACCAGTGACGAAGACCATGTGCCTTCAAGGTGGGCCAATTGGTTTGGTTGTCCTCAAAAAATATCAAACTCCGTCAGCCATTGCAGAAACTAGTCCCCAGGTACATTGGTCCTTTCAAAATAATAAAACAGATTTACGCAGTGGCATTCTGCTTGAAGTTACCAACTTCCCTTAAGATTAACAGTACTTTCCACTTTCTCTGCCAGTCATGCTCTCCGAACGGTTCTGGGTCCATGCTCCTAGAAAACCAGCTCCAGTGTTGATACAAGGTCATCAGGAATATGAAGTGGATAAGGTTCTAGACTCTAGGCTGGTGAGAGGTCAGCTTCAGTTCCTGGTACAATGAAAGGGATATGGTCTGGGGAGAAGTCACGGGTTCCAGAGAGGTTCGTTTATGCCCTCAGACTCAAAAGAGCATTTTTCAGCAGTTCCATAGTAAGCCAGGTGCTAGGGGACCCTTGTTCCCGACACAAGGTGGGGCTACTATAACAATCCATTACCAGGATTTCTGACAGCCTTAGCTGTTTCTATTCCTGGCTGTTGCTAGACAGCAGGGAAGTTTTCAGTATTGTGGGGGCATTCAGCTGCAGCCAGTCTGTAATCAAGCTCTAAGTGTTTGTGCAGTTCAGCTGCAATTGCAATCACAGAGGATGGCTTGCATTACTTCCTCTTCTTGATAAATTGCAGGCAGCCCCAGCATTTCCTGCCAGTGATAGCTTATACCTCAGTGTTGCTGCCTGGTTCATTCCATGTGTATCATTGTTCTGGTCTCCTGTTCTGCATATGCCCAGCCGTGTCTATTTCCAGTTCACTATATTCTTGTGGAACTTTAATTATTGTTTCTAGCAACTGCAAGTACTACCAAACCAACAGTGAATATCATCTCTGCTGTTGTGTTTCTGAAAATACTAATATCTGCCATGCAGAAGTGGATGAAACATATCTATGTATATGTATATATATACTGTGTTGGATTCTGTGGCTGTCTGCTAATTCACATGTCTGCTGTCCAGATTAACTTCCCTGCAATTAATTCTGTGGATGCTGGTTCTGATTCTGCAATTACCCTGACCCTGTTGTAAAGTATCTGTATCTACTCCAGCCAATATCCTTTGATCATCCTTGTACTGTATTGTATAAGCCCCTACTGCCTGAACTGAAAACCTGGTGACCTCCTATGCACCGGTGAGTGCATTCAACTCTATGGGAACAACGGGTGGTTGTTATAGGTAGAAGATCTCAGTAGGAGGCTCTAGGGGTCTTATACATACAGTCAGGTCCATAAATATTGGGACATTGACAGAATTTTCAGATTTTGGCCTCAAGTCACCACCACAATGGTTTTGAAATGAAACAAACAAGATGTGCTTTAACTGCAGACTTTCAGATTTAATTTGAGGGTAATTACATCCAAATCGGGTGAACGGTGTAGGAATTACAACAGTTTCAATATGTGCCTCCCACTTTTTAAGGGGCCGAAAGTAATGGGACTATCAACTCAAAAGCTATTTCATGGACAGGTGTGGGCTATTCCCTCGTTATTTCATTATCAATTAAGCAGGTGAAAGGTCTGAAGTTGATTCTAGGTGTGACATTTGCATTTGGAATCAGTTGCTGTCAACTCTCAATATGAGATCCAAAGAGCTGTCACTATCAGTGAAGCAAGCCATCATTAGGCTGAAAAATCAAAACAAACCCATCACAGAGATAGCAAAAACATTAGGAGTGGCCAAATCAACTGTTTGGAACATTCTTAAAAAGAAAGAACGCACCGGAGAGCTCAGCAACACCAAAAGACCCGGAAGACCACGGAAAATAACTGTGGTGGATGACAAAATAATTATTTCCCTGGTGAAGAAAAACCCCTTCACAACAGTTGGCCAAATCAAGAACACTCTCCAGGAAGTAGATGTATATGTGTCAAAGTCAACAATCAAGAGAAGACTTCACAAGAGTGAATATAGAGGGTTCACCACAAGATGCAAACCATTGGTGAGCCACAAAAACAGGAAGATCAGATTAGAGTTTGCCAAACAACATCTAAAAAAGCCATTACAGTTCTGGAACAATATCCTATGGACAGATGAGACAAAGATCAACTTGTACTAGAGTGATGGGAAGAGAAGAGAAGGAAAGGAACTGCTAATGATCCAAAACATACCACCTCATCAGTGAAGCATGGTGGTGGTAGTGTCATGGCGTGGGCATGTATGGCTGCCAATGGAACTGGTTCCCTTGTATTTATTGATGATGTGACTGCTGACAAAAGCAGCAGAATGAATTCTGAAGTGATTCGGGCAATATTATATGCTCATATTCAGTCAAATGCTTCAGAACTCATTGGACGGCGCTTCACAGTGCAGATGGACAATGACCCGAAGCATACTGCAAAAGCAACCAAAGAGTTTTTTAAGGCTAAAAAGTGGAATGTTATGTAATGGCCAAGTCAATCCCCTGACCTGAACCCGATTGAGCATGCATTTCACTTGATGAAGACAAAATTGAAGGGAAAATGCCCCAAGAACAAGCAGGAACTGAAGACATTTGCAGTAGAGGCCTGGCAGAGCATTACCAGGGATGAAAACCAGCGTCTGGTGATGTCTATGCGTTCCAGACTTCAGGCTGTAACTGCCTGCAAAGGATTTGCAACAAAGTATTAAAAAGTGAAAGTTAGATTTAGGATTGTTTCGTTTGTCCCATTACTTTTGGCCCCTTAAAAAGTGGGAGGCACATATAGAAGCCGTTGTAATTCCTACACCGTTCACCTGATTTGGATGTAATTACCCTCAAATTAAATCTGAAAGTCTGCATTTATAGCACAACTTGTTTGTTTCATTTCAAAGACATTGTGGTGGTGAATAGAGGCCAAAATATGAAAATTCTGTCAATGTCCCAATATTTATGGACCTGACTGTATATACGGGTGTTTCATAACAGTGTGTAATTAGAGAAAACGTGAAAATAAAAACATGAAAGAAACCTGCTGTGTCCTTGTCAATGCTTTCCTTATGTATTTTGAATGTGTGTGTGTTACTTGACAGATTAGTTGTTAGAATTTGTAGAGATAAATCTTAAATAATAAATCGGCATGCGAATAACCTTTCAATTGGATTCCTGTTTATTTGCCAAATCCTATCCAAATATACTGCAGATCAATATTACCCTTGTATAAATGTGTATAGGTTTATTGTCTGTTTACCAGATTATACTGTCTGAATTTCAGACAGTATAATTTAACGTAATATTCTTCGTAATTACCAGATCTTATCTGGCTATTGATCACAACTAGGTTCTAATATAAACCACATAAATGTTCTATATACAGGTGTGTCCTCCTACACCTGTCTTCAATACGCCACTCAGAATGACATGACTGGCGTGAGTGAGCAGCCATGTCCCATGCAACTCTGCTAGCACAAGGTGTCGTTTATTACCGAAAATACAAGACTGTGCTGATTAATTTGATATGTGACACTTGAATATCTGTGTACGACAGAGTCTGTAAATGGAACCTAGATAACTGCAAATTAGGAGTAAATGACAGTGCAGGGAGGTGTATTCTCATATCATTTGGAATGGGGTATATAAGGAGCAGATTAAGTTACAGAACATAAATCAGTATATGCAGCTTCCAAAATCACTTGAGTTTTTTAAATCACTGCAGAACATAGGGGGTGATTTAGCTGTGGAAGGATATGCTATTACAGCAGCTACCATGTTAGCAGCTGTGATAGATGTAATATTGTAATGCAGCAGGAGGCGTTATGCCTCCTGCATGTATTACTGATCCAAGCTGTGTCTAAGGACGCAGCATCGGATCATCTGCAATCTTCGGCCGGCTGAGTGACCATGGGGTAGTTTTTGTCTGGAGCCAATTAACTTACCAGTATATTAGTATGATTTTAAGTATCATTTGGGAATCTTGTGTCACTCATACTTTCAGAAGAATGTGATTTATGCCATTTTCTTGTGGTCAGAACTACTTGTTTTGGAACACAAAAATTGTGAGTTGTTAGGATCCGCGGCAGCAGATCCTCTTGGTGGCAGGTCCCAGCCGTAGTTGCGACTGAGACACTCCATCATGTCATGATCCATCTTCCGGCTGTTGCAGGCAGCTGGAATCCTGTCTTGTCTGTGTTCAGCTCATTGCTACATTCCTGCTTGTCTGTCTGTGTGTGTAGAGCCCAGCTGCATACTATCTGGTCATTAGGAAGGCTCTCTGCAGGGTTTGCTCTGATTGGTTCCTGCTCCTGATAAGTGTCAACCAGCCCTAGACTTGTTGCAAGTGATATTGTCTGACATCCAGAGTATGTTTGTCCTGTGCTTTGTAGCCTGAGTTCTAGCCGGTCTACCTAGTTCTGCAGTTCCTGTGTCCAGTGCCTGTCTGCCTGATCTGTATTTGCCTGTGTGTCATCTGCTGTGGTTCCATTTAGGATCACATCTTTGCTGTTTAGACTTCCTGGAGCAGTGACTTCTGCAGCTGCAGCCTACCTCTCCGCTGCCCGCAGCATTTTCATACCATAGCCCAGTCAAGCCATGTCAGTCTGTTTCCAGCCTATTCAAGCTTGCAATATTCTCAACCTTGTTGCCTCCAGCTTGCGTTCCTACCGCGCCTGACTTCACCTGTCTGCCGTGTTGTTGCAGTCGCATCTTGGCCCTCAAGGCTGGATCGTGTTGTTCCAGTTGCACCTCGACCCTCAAGGCCGCTTCGTTTTGTTCCTGTCACACCTTGGCCCTCAAGGCTGCTCCGTCCTGTCACACATCGGCCCTCAAGGCCGCTCTGTCCTGTTCCTGTCACACCTCGGCCCTCAAGGCCACTCCGTGCTGTTCCTGTCGCACCTCGGCCCGCAAGGCTACTCTGTCTTGTTCCTGTCACACCTCGGCCCACAAGGCCACTCCGTTTTGTTCCTGTCGCACCTCGGCCCTCAAGGCCGCTCCATGCTGTTCCTGTCACATCTCAGCCGCAAGGTCGCACCTAGAACTTAGTCTGTCACTTCAACCAGTGGTCCTGCCATAATATTGTGCATTGCCTGTCAAGTCCTTGTCTGTATCTTGTCTGTCAAGTCCTTGTTTGTATCTTGTCAGTCTAGTCCTTGCCTGTATCTTGCCTGTCCAGTCTTGGTCTGTATCTTGCCTGTCTTGTCCTTGTCTGTAAATCCTGCAATTTCACAGTCCTGGTCACTCCTGCCTTGCAGCTTATTCATTGTCTAGCCACTCCTTTTTGGTGACCTAGCTGCACCATAGTCCCGAGTCATACCTGAGACCATATTCAGCTGCCGCTGCTTGTGTACTGTGTCCTTACATCTATCCTGCACCATTCTCCTGCAGCCTCACTCCAGCTAGTCCTGTGGGAGGACTGCCACTCCTCAATTCAGCCTTTGCTTCGGTCAGCAGTCCTGTGGTCTCACACAACCATGTGAGAACTGTAACATGAGTACAATGTACACATATTGGGGTTTATGTAGAGTTAGTAGCAAAGATAAATAAAATTGCATATGTATTCTGGATAAATCATGTTGCAATGTTATGGTTGTAAATGCATGAAGGAAAAAAAATACTTTTGCATGAAGGAAAAAAAATACTTTTGCATGTAGCATTCAAGTATTGGGCAGCTGTGTTTTTACACTGAAATGTAATATTGAGCAAGAACACACCCCTTCCCAACTCTAAATCTGTCTGCTCATTTTAAATTTGACCCACTCTCCGCACAGTGCAACAAGGTTTTGCCAAGGTGCAAATTTGCTCTCTTTAATTACTGCTTCTTTATTTTTTTTCTGCTTTACTTCTTATCATAAGAACCATTATGTAATTTAAACCTTTGTAAATGCTGAATGAGTTGCATCCTAATAAGACATTGATGGTTGTCAGTTAAAAATTTTTAGTTACACGCGTTTTAATGGACACTTGCCATTGCTAATTGTGGAGACATGTGCCTGCACAGTGTTCGGCAATGAAAAACCTCCCAACCCCTACACAAATCAGGATAAACACCCTGATAATTGTATAGTCCTCCAATATCTGGACTGTCCCACCAAAATCGGGATGTGTGGGAATTATGGATATCACAATACATGTAATTTTCATAAAAACACAATCTCATCTCAAATCAATTTATCAGAATTAAAAATATGTATATTTGCCAAACTGTATTGTCTTCTTAAATATAGGGTCTGTTTCAGAGTTGAATGCAAACCTGGTGGTTTGAGTACAACTCAGATTGTTTGAGATCAGTACAGCGCATGTGCAGGTCTCCTTATGCGGCTACGGTGGCAGCAGCCAGCATTCCAATAATGGGGGAGTGCCGAGGCCAGTGTCTGCATCTTCCGACGTAGATTTACTGGTCTGGGATACCGAGCTGCGACGGTCATTCTGAGTGGCCTTAGGCTCACTCAGATGGCCGATACCGTGACCGATGGTGCTGCATCTTTGACCAGCACTCGGATCTGCGATGCCATAAGGGTGGCGCCTTTTCTCCTCAGACCCCTCCTCCACCATTAGCATATGTCAGCATCGCTGCTGCGTACAAAGACATAACAGTGTACAACTTTGAATCAGGCCCATAAATAATCACAAAGTCAATAGTCCTTTTCTGTTAAAAAAAAATTAACCGTTTGCCAGAGTAGTGATCAATGTATAGACAATTTGGAACTATTATTATTACAAGCTGCTTGTTAAATTAAAACAAGATATTAATAAGCATTATTCTTTACAGAGTATCATCACAGGCGAACAAGAGATCTTAATAATGCTGACCCATAAGGGAATCAATGTTGGATAAAAAATTAGCAGCCACTGATGCAACAGTCACACTTGTGGCAGTTGTATCAATCTACAGTACTATTGCTTGTTAAATTTTATACATTTATTTTTTTTTTTAAATCCTGATTTATTTTTTGTTCCTAGATTTATTTTTCAGAATGTTAAAATAAGTTGCACCAGGAAAGGAACAGAAATATGTAATATACAGAGTGCTTTACTAGTGTAATTACTGTTATGTCAATACTAATATTGCCACATTTAATTTACCTGTACTCCAGCACATATTGTCACCAATTAAAGTCTAACCATCAGAATACATAGCAACTTCCTCACCAAATACTGTAGCTAATTATAGATAGCGTATATCACACGCTGGTGGCCAGTGCATTGTAACAGACAGCTATCTATGACAGTCAGAAAGAATCCTGAGATTACAGCAATTTGTTTATACTCAAAAAACAAGCAAACCCCCTAACATTTAATCAACCTTGCTAGCACAGACAACATATATTTTAATGTACTGTAGGTTGTCTATCCTTCTTGGTTTCACTTCTGAAACTCCTTTATTCAATTACACTAATTTAGTCCATTGTTGTCAGTCCTCCAAACAGGTTCCTATGACTTCTACTGGATCAGTGTTTTCCCACTGGCTGAGCTCAGAGTTCCCCTGCATGTCAGATTTTTCACTTCTGGAAAAACCACTCCTGATTTTCATGTAATTGGTTCTTTACTTTCAGCATGTTGTGCCACTTCTCTTCCTAGTTTTATATTTTGTTTATGCGAATTGTATAAGATGCCTGGTCTCTGTAACTTGTAGACCAATATACTGTACAGCAAAAACATCCTGAAATGGGATCCAGTCAAGATGCCGGCGGACAGAATGCCGGCATCCTGAAAGGATCAAGATACCGACGTTGGCATCCCGACCACTACCATAGGTATCTATGCGGGTTAGGCTTAGGCCGGGGATTGGGGGGTTAGGTTTAGGGACCTGCCGGGGTGGGTTGAGGTTAGGCACCGACCAGGGAGGGTTAGGCTTCGGGAAGGGGGGGTTAGGTACCACCTGGTGGAGGGTTAGGGTTAAAGTGTGGGAAGGGGGGTTAGGTTTAGGCACCACCGGGGGGAGGTTAGGTTTAGGCACCACAGGGTGGGAAGGTTAGGTTTAGGCATCACCGGGGGAAGGTTAGGGGGGAAGACGGGGAGGGTTAGGTTACTTACCGGCCCCTGTCAGGCTCTCCACCATCGGGATGCCGCTGTCGGTCTTCTGACCGCCGACATCCTGTCCACCGGTATATCATACCGATTCCCCTGAAATGGTATAACTATACCACATACCTTCATGTAATTGCTTTGAAGATAAACACTTTAATGCTTATTTTACTTCACAGGTTTAGCACTTCGAACTTGTCAATTGCCATGACTTGCTCACCTCCTAGATTACATTTATTTAAATGCAACCTTAATAATAAATGTAAAGCGCCATATATATTGAACATATCTAATTGGGTCTTAATGAAATTTGCACAAACAAGGCACTAGGCATTGATCAGTGGACAGGCAAATGTATTGTATACTTTATCTTATCATTAATACATGGTCACACCCTTACATCTTTGGTGAAACAGCCTTTCTCATTCCACATTCTGCAAGTGGTTATTTTAGTTGGAACATTTACCAAAGCAAGAGATAAATTTTGAAGTATCTGATTCATTTATGCCATGCACATTATTATTGAATGTGCTGAACAAACTGGCCAAAACTCAGTGAGAGACCACCCACATCAATATAAGGAGAATAGCGGGTAACACGATCACCCCTTTTTTTCTTTAATTTAAAACTACATACTTTGTTCATTAAATGCAAAATAAAATTCTAACTTCTGAAGATCAGTAACATATAGTGGTAAGTAGTACTACGTTAAAGTTAGTTAAATATTAATGCAGTGGTCTCAAACTCGGTACTCAGGACCGCACACAGTTCACGTTTTCCAGGTTACCCAACAGGTGCACAGGTGTAGTCATTACTCACTGGCACATTTTAAACGATCCACAGATGGAGCTAATTATTTCACTTGTAATTCTGTGATAAGACTTGGAAAACATACACAGTTTGGGGCCCTGAGGACCGAGTTTGAGAACCTGTGCATTAATATATATTTATTCTGTGGGCTTTATATTGTTTACTGAAAAAGAATAATAGAAAAAAAAAAAAAAAAAATGCATTATACCCAAGTACATCAGGTACAAAGAGCAGCCTGGTTAGTACCCCCAATTGACATCCTTTAAAAAACAGGTAAATCTAGTTTTGCTCCAATTTATTAATAAAAGTGATACTGGCTGATAGGCACTGATAACTGCTTTTACAGTTATTTGCATGTGTGACCCAGCTTTGCCTCACTGGGAAACCTTCGCCAGTGATCTATGGCGAAAGTTATTAGCGGTGATAGGTGATAGTCCTTCTCCCTATTTACCAAGCTGTGAAAACAGGTGTTTTACTGTTATTAATTTATTATATGGAGAAATAGCTTTTTTCCCTGTAATAAATATTCCTTTATATAAGATAAAATTCCATCTCAGGAATATTCATTAATTTCATCTCTATAGCTATAATATTCTTTTGATCTATAATCCTAAAATACTGAACATATCACTATTGATTAAACAGATTAGATTCTGCAATAGTCAGTTTTTTGTGTCAGGACTGTTTTCATAATTTTTTCCACTATAGATTATTTTCCCATAAAATAGTTTCACACCTGTTTGTGCTTTAATAATGTTTCCAAAACCTCACAGGCTAGAAATTTTAACTATCCCGACCTACTAAAATATTACTTTTTTTCCTTCAAGCATAACACTGAAACCACAAATTGCAGCAATATGCCATGGCTGGCATACTTTCTAAGACTTGATTATGTTGCGACTGAAAAAAATTAAATAAAAAATAGTAAAATTCTAAAAAAAAACTATGGTGCTATATGCTTAGTAATCAGATCAAGTGTTTTTATTGAGCAGTCTTCAAAGAGGATAGGTCTGGATGGATTCACAGAAATAAAAAGCATGTCGTTCATATATTTTGAATATGGTCTTGAATTTTCAAACTTACCTTTTTCTTATTCCATGCAAGCTTTCTGCACTTATTTTAATTACTTTCCTAAGGGAACTTTTTATATACTTTTCAGACTACATATATTAATGGTAAAACAACGTAGCAGTTTCTTAACACAGACTTGACCCTTGACATGAGCCACCCAAACATATATGCATACCAATCCCAACAGATTTTCTGCCTCCAGACACACCTTCATACATGTTATGCCAGGCAGGTAATGTCTACAATCCCCCAACCAACTCTCACCATCCACGTGCCTCACCTTCCCTTCCCTGATGCTCACCTCAACCTACCCCAATACCTTTCCTCTATTTCTTTGCCCTGTTCATCTCTCTGGGGTTTATTCAGTGTGGCACATCAGTCTGTTTTGTAGACAGATCTTGTGATTTTTAGCACTGCATATTCTCTGTAGCCGAGTACACACATCTACAAGTGATTCCAAATCATATGCATCTCAGTCATTGCTAAATGTGTGTAACTGGGCAGCAATGGGGAGTTTGTATGTAGGATAAGTCATGGTTGCCGACATTCCGGCTGCCCCTTCTGGGAGGGAGCAGCCAGATCGGCATGGCAGGGGGCGTGGTCGGCACAAGGGGTAACTGTCATCTGACGGATTACTGTCATTTGTGGGTGGAGCGGGGGACTGGGCCACGTGATCGCGTCATTTTGGCCCTGCCCACGCTACACAATGCCGATATTACAGGCATTGTGAAGCAGGGAGTGGTGCAAAAATGATGCGATTCAGCCGGCCCCCCCCACTGCAAGTATGGGATAAATTGAGTGAGGGAATGTTGAGGGCCTGCAGGAGGAAATGAGAGTTATGCTGGGTTTGGGTTTGCGTATGCAGGTATCTGTTAATTTCAGATCACTTCCACCAGGTATAGGGCAAGTGCAAATATGTGCTTATAATCTTAATGGCTTTTTGAACAAGTATACAGTATGCATAGGGGAGGTATAGTGACGTAGTTATGTGCAACTTGGTGTACAGATTTGTCCTTATACAACTTTGCTGCAGTTGCGCTAAAAAGCCCCTATCGGCGCTCCAGGTCCCGTGAGACTCTGGTAGCGCCGGATGTCTTGCATGCAACTGTCAGTTTTTAAGAAAGTCTGAACCACCAAGTTTATTTTTTTAACACCTTCAAAAAATATGAGATATGGTAAGAACTTACCCTTGTTATCTCTATTTCTACGAAGTCCATAGGGTTCCACAGGATACCTTGGGGTATAGGTGTGACGTCAGTCGCAGGGCACCAAAGAGTTAAGCTTTCAGCCTCCCAGGATGCACTAGGTCCCCCTCCTATACCCCGCCCCCAGGCCAAGGCACCTCAGTTAGTTACCAAGCCATAGGCCGGAGGAGGAGAAGGAAGAGAGAGAACAAAGATCTGGACACATACAAGAATCACATTCTCACCAGAGGGAGACGGAAAACCGGTGACCAGAGCAAAGCCCATCTGCAGCACAGGTGCGACAGGGCGGGAGTCCTGTGGAACCCTATGGACTTCGTAGAAATAGAGATAACAAGGGTAAGTTCTTACCATATCTCATATTTTCTACTTCAGGGTCCATAGGGTATCCACAGGATACCTTGGGGATGTCCCAAAGCAGTATCCTTTAAGGGTGGGGACGCTCCTGTGCAGAAAGGAGAATCCGCCGCCCGAAGGAAGCATCCTGAGAGGCGAAGGTGTCAAACCTGTAATACCTCACGAAGGTATGGACAGAAGACCACGTAGCAGCCTTGCAGATCTGAACTGCCGAGGCACCACGTCAAGCTGCCCACGAAGGACCCACAGACCTAGTGGAATGAGCCTTCAGAGAAGGAGGGACCGGTAGGCCTTCATGAAGATAAGCTTCAGAAATAGCCATACGGATCCAGGCTGCCAAAGTTTGCTTTGAAGCAGGCCAACCCTTTTTACAGAAGCCATAGAGGACAACAAAGCGTCCGACTTCCTAAACAAAGAAGTGCGGTCCACATAAGTCCTTAAGGCCCGCACAACATCCAAAGAGGCCTCACCCACGGAAAGACCCGGTGAGTTAAAGGCCGGAACAACTATTTCCTCGTTAACCTGAAACTGGGAAACAACTTTGGGGAGAAACTCGGGCCGAGTGCGGAGCACTGCCCTGTTCCCATGAAAAAACCAAGAAAGGGGGTCTACAAGAAAGAGCCCCTAACTCAGAAACACGTCTGGCTGAAGCAACGGCCAGAAGGAAAACCGTCTTAGCTGTTAGCCATTTAATATCCACTGAGCCCAGTGGTTCAAACGGCGGTCCTTGGAGAGTCCTCAGGACCACAGCCAAATCCCAAGGCGCCACAGGTGGAACAAAGGGCGGCTGAATACGGAGAACACCTTGCATAAAGGTGCGCACATCCGGGATTGTAGCAATCCTACGGTGAAACCAGACAGATAGGGCCGAAACCTGTACCTTCAAAGAAGCAAGGCGAAGCCCATGATCTAGTCCCGCTTGCAGGAAGGCGAGAATCCGAGACAGACGAAACTCCCGCGGTGCATAACCTCTCGGTCGACACCACTGGAAGAACGTATGCCACACGCGATGGTATATCCTCGCGGAAGACGGTTTCCGAGCTCGTAACATGGTACACACCACAGAGCTGGCAAACCCCCAGGACCTCAGCATGGCCGTCTCAACAGCCACGCCGCCAAAGACAGCCGAGTCAGGTCCGGGTGAAGACAAGGACCCTGAGACAGAAGGTCCGGTCGTAGCGGCAACCGCAGAGGACTGTCCACGGACAGACCCTGAAGGTCTGAGAACCAGTGCCGTCTGGGCCACGCGGGAGCTATCAACAGGAGCGTCCCTCCTTCCTGTTTGAATTTCCGGATTACCCGTGGAAGAAGGGAGACCGGAGGGAACAGGTATGCGAACCTGAACGTCCACCGGACGGACAGAGCATCCACCAGAGACGCCCCTTCGTCTCTTGTGCGAGACCCGTACACCGGCAACTTGTTGTTGTGCCGGGACGCCATGAGGTCGATTTCTGGAAGACCCCACCTGTCCACCAGTAGTTGAAAAACGTCCGGGTGCAGGGACCATTCCCCTGGATGAACGTCCTGGCGACTTAGAAAGTCCGCCTCCCAATTTAGCACTCCCGGGATGAAGACCGCTGATATGGCCGGAAGATTGCGCTCCGCCCAAACCAGGATCCGAGAGACCTCTACGAGAGCCGCCCGACTGCGAGTTCCTCCTTGCCTGTTTATGTAGGCCACGGTGGTAGCATTGTCCGACTGGACCTGCACCGGGTGACCCTGGAGAAACCGCTGTGCCTGCAGGAGAGCATTGAAGACCGCACGGAGTGCCAAGATATTTATTGGAAGCTCCGCTTCTGTCGGTGTCCACCTGCCCTGGAACAAGTGTGGACCCGAAACTGCTCCCCAGCCCCGAAGACTGGCGTCCGTTGTCAACAGGACCCAATTTGGAACCCAGAACGGACGTCCCTTGTTGAGGTGGGTCATCTTTAACCACCACGCAAGGGACAGGCGAACCTCCGGGGTGAGCACAATCGTCTGGAACTTCAGAGACTGAGGCAACCCGTTCCACTTGGACAGGATCAGGTGCTGCAGAGGTCTAGAGTGAAACTGGGCGTATTCCACCATGTCGAACACCGACACCATGGAGCCCAGTAACCTCATCGCCGAGTGTAAGGACACCCGGCGGCTGTGCAGACAACTGCGCACCCTTGACTGTAAAGCAGAGATCTTGTCCTCCGTCACGAAGATCCTTTGCTGTCCCGAGTCCAATAAGGCTCCAAGATGCAGAATCCTCCGAGACGGGATTAGAGTGGACTTCTGCCAGTTAATTAGCCAGCCGTGCCGTTGCAGCAGTGCAATGGTCAGGTCCAAGTGGTGTAACAGGAGCTCTGGAGATCCTGCCACCAATAACAGGTCGTCCAAGTACGGCAACATGCGGACTCCTTGCAGCCGCAGAGAAGCCGCCATGACCGCCATAGCGTCCTGTATGTCCAATGACACCATGTAGTCCCCAGGTTCCAGCGCCAGAATGATGGACCGTAGGGTCTCCATCCGAAACTTCGGGACCCGCAAAGACTTGTTGAGTGCTTTGAGGTTGAGAATCGGACGATATGACCCATTGGGTTTCTGTACCAAAAATAGATTTGAATAGAAACCCTGGCCCCTCTGGGAGAATGGAACAGGCACTATAACTCCAGCCTGGAGCATAGTGTGCAATACCTTCCGCAGCTCCGTAGCCTTGTTCCGGTCTGATGGTAGACCCGTGGTGAAGAATCGAGCCGGGGGTCTGTGCCGGAAGGAGAGGGCGTACCCGTGAGAGACCACCTCCAGAACCCAAGTGTCTGTCGTAGTGAACGACCAACACCGGGAGAACTGCAGCAGGCGGCCTCCCACCCTGGGATCCCCCAAGGGGAGACCCGGACCGTCAGGCCGCAGGCTTGTCATCTGGCTTGGGGGCCGGACGTCTGGTACTCCATGCCTGTTTCCGGGGCTTGCCCGATTTCTTAGGGCCAGCCTGTCGAGGAAACGACTGTGGTTTGGGCCTGCCCTGGGCCCTAGATGACCGAAAGGACGATGGTCCAGAACCAGAAGGAGCAGCGGCCGACGGGAGACAAGCAGATTTGGCTGCCGCCAGCGTGGCCACAATCTTATCCAGATCCGGACCGAAGAGAACTTCTCCGGTAAACGGCAACGCTTCCAGACCTTTCTTGGATCTGCGTCCGCCTTCCAGGATCGCAGCCACAAGGTGCGACGAGCAGCTACCGCTGCTGAAGAAATTCTAGACACCAGAGTACTAATGTCTAGAGCCGCCTCGTTGATGTAGGTGGCCGAATCACGGAGATTGCCAATCAACTCCGCTTGTTCGGCCGGACAGTCGGATTCAAAAGAAGCCTCTAATGAATCCGCCCAGCGCTCCATCGCTCTGGCAACCCAGCAAATGGCCATAGCCGGCCGTGCTGCCCCCCCTGCAAGGGAATAAGCGGACTTCAGGCAGATTTCTACCTTGCGGTCCGTAGCATCCTTAAGGGAGGACATGGATGGCATCGGCAATGTGGCACTACGGACAAGACGGGTCACGTGAGAATCCACCTGTGGAGGGGATTCACACTTAGCAAAATAATTATCCGCGAACGGATAAGCCACCGCCAGGCGTCTCTGCGGCTGGTATCTTTTGCCAGGTTGTTTCCACGCCTCCTCTAAATGGTCCACCAACTGACCCGAAAGAGGAAAGACTGTGGCATCGCCCTTCACATCTTTGAAAAAGGCATACTTAGATTTAGCCGCTGGGGGAACTTCGTCCTCAATCACCAAGGCTGTGCGGACCGCCCGAATAAGTCCAGGAATATATACTTTGGACTTAGCATCAGCGTCCTTAGTATGGAAAGGTTCCTGATCGTAAGGATCCAGAATCTCCCCATCATCAGACGTCCCTTCGTCATCCTCATAAGGAGCGGACAGAGACGCCACCGGCCTTTTATGAGGCCGCATCACAGACTCCCCTTGCAATACATCCGACAAGTGCTGTAAAGAACTCGTCAGGGAGTTAACCCAAGCTGGCTCCTGAGAACCCGGGAGCGGGGAAATAGGGAGACTGTGGGGTACCACCAATTGTCGTGGGAACCCCTGCATGGGTGACGACACCACAGACTGCTGGGACAAACCCATCGGAGTAAACGCGGGCTGCGGAGCTAACTGGCCCACTAAAGCTGTTAACGCCTGAGCGAAACAAGCCCAGGGCGGCTCCTGTACCGGTGCTGTAACCGTAATAGGCCGCGCCATGGACAACACTGCCGGCAAAGGCCCTCCGCGCTACCCTCCCCCTCCGCTAACGGTACTTTGCACGTGGTACACTGTAGCCGGAGGGGAAAATCACTTTCAGACATGATGGCACCACGTATGTGACCTCTCTCACCAATTAAGTATTAAATAGGCGAGAGACCACCCTGCAGCACCGCACCGCAAGGGCTTTAGCAGAAAGAACAGGGACAGTAATAAAGCTGACAGTTTAGTGAAGAATAGTTACAGGCAGCGCTAGCACAGTCACATACAATGCAGAGAAATAACAATTCCTGCACTAACAGCGCTGATCACTCAACTACACAGACACAGGGCCTGGTAGGACACAGCGCTGCATACACAGACCTGAGCCACAGCGGAGGAGAGGTATGCGGGGGGACCCAGACCACGATGCTTCCTTCCAGACTTCCAGCAGCGTTCACCATGCGTTGCAGAGAAGATGGCCGCCGAGGAGCAGAGAGAAGCTGGCCTGGGGGAGGAGCGCTGACACAGGACCAGTCAGCACAGTGCAGAGAGGGCTGTGTGCAGCGGGGGAGGCGCCGGCTGTGAGACAGGGAAGGCGCGCTCCCCTGGCATGCATTTAACCCCTGGGACGCCGCAGCGCTACCGCTCTGCTGCGGTCCGCTGTCCCAGGGGGTAGTGGAAGCGCAGGTTGGTCGCCTGGCTCCACGCTGCAGCCCGTCCCCAGGGAGCCCCCTGCCTGGGGACTTAGGACCATGTGATCAGCGGGGACCCACCGCGGGACCCCGCTGCTTACCTCTGTCCCCCTTGAATCCGGCCATGGTCCGGAGCATCTGGGGTCACCGCTAGCTGTGACCCCAGACGCCCACCAGCATCCCCGGATCAGTACCGGCGTTCTGGTACCGGCGGGGTGTAGGGAAGACAGCATGGACGTCAGGACTGACTGTCCATGCTGTTCATCCAGATGTGCAGCCACAGCTGCATGAAGAAAAAGCTTCAGGGGCTCTTCTAGCCCCCACTCCAACAGGTGCACCCGACTCCGGCCGGGCACCAAACTAAACTGAGGTGCCTTGGCCTGGGGGCGGGGTATAGGAGGGGGACCTAGTGCATCCTGGGAGGCTGAAAGCTTAACTCTTTGGTGCCCTGCGACTGACGTCACACCTATACCCCAAGGTATCCTGTGGATACCCTATGGACCCTGAAGTAGAAAAAGTATTTTTTCGCAATTATTATTGTTTTTATAAAAGGAAGAGGTCTTCTTTCTTTGGGGTGCAGCTCACTCAGACAAAGCACAGTAATTTTTGGACAAATAGGGCCAAATGTAATAGGTAGTCTGTTTTAGTAACAGTACAAACTCGCAATCTCTCGCACTTTTAAAAAGTGCGAGTTTGTACTGAAACTCGCAAATTCAATAGCCTGCGAAATTTTCAGGTCGAGGCTACTGCATTTGCGAGTTTAGGACTATGTAAACTGACACCTTTTAATGCGATTAGCCATCACAGATCAGTGAGATCCGTGATGGCTTCTGTGTGTGTGTAAAAAATAAAAAGTGCACCCCCTCCCCAAAAGCATAACCAGCCCCGGGCTTTATAAAGCCTGTTCTGGTTCTAAAAATACAGGGGCCAATATGCGTAGGGGGCCCCTGTATATTAAGGGGATTATGGGTAGGGGTGAACGAGTAGGGGTCCCCTGAAAATTCCAGAACCAGCACCGAACTCTTTCTAGCAGGGGATAATGCCACAGCCATGGAAAACCTTTCACCGGTTTCCCCGGCCAAAGCATTATCCCTGACCTCTAGTCAGTCCAGGCCGGGGATCCCTGGGGAGTTGAGGACCCCCCAATAAAGGGGTCCCCCTCTCCAGGGCACCCCAGGCCTAGACTGATAGCCCAGGGCTAGCCCTATGCCCGTGGGTGCCGGGTTGATAGTGTTAGTGTAAAGTGTAAAAATAAAGTTTCCATATTGTCTTTAGTTGTAGAACCACAAGTACCAGCAAGCCTCCCCTGCATGCTGGTATTTGGAGAACCACAAATACCAGCATGCGGGGCATTACGGGCCCGCTGGCACTTGTAGTTCCACAACTAAAGGAATATGTAAATAAACAAACATACACTGTGAAAGTAAAATTTTAATAAAACATACATGCACACTCACACATACTCACCTAGTATCTGAAGTAATCCATAGGGGTGTACCTCAAAAAAAAAATCCATACTCACCTCTCCTGGACTGACAAGCGGTCAGGGATAATGCTTTGGCCGGAGAAACCGGTGAAAGGTTTTCCCTGGCTGTGGCATTATCCCCCCGCTAGACAGAGTTCGGTGCTGGTTCTGGAGCTTTCAGGGGACCCCTACTCATTTTGTCCCCTGATTTTTCAGAACCAGGACCAGCTCAACAAAGCCCTGTGCTGGTTCTTAATATACAGGGGCCCCCGATGCATTTTGGCCCCTCTATTTTTCAAACCAGAACAGGCTTTATAAAGCCCGGGGCTGGTTATGCTTTTGGGGAGGGGGTGCACGTCATTTTTTTTTAATTTAAAAACATTTTACATAAGTACACACAGAAACATGTACATATCTCATGGATATGTGCATGTTTCTGTGTTAATCTGACCTGCTCAGGATGTACTCGCTAGCCTGAAGCAGGTCTATTATTTGGGGACTTTTGGTAATCATTTTTTTGCGAGTCTGAAACAGACACTCTATTACATTGGGCGAGTTGATTGTTTTCAATGTGAAAACATTTGGATGCAAGTTTGAGAATGGAGAGTTTTAGTAACTCTGAAAAATGCGAGTTTTAGTGAACAGACACCCTATTACATTGGAGAGTTGTAAAAAATGGCGAGTTTAGCACCAAACTCGCAATTTACCAAAACAGACACCTATTGCATTTGGCCCAATATCTTGAAGTTGAAATCATACTGTCTCTGCCCTCATATACATGTGACTGACAATATAATATATATACTGCAGTGTAGATACTGATATATCCTTGTGAAAAAAAGTGAAGGCTCACTTTAACAAACATACACAAACAAAACAGACTTTTTGCATCACTAGATTGCAGGTGCTACTACAGTATGTCTGATAAACACACACGCAGTGCCCTGGATTGCAGCTGTTGTTAGCTAGTATGTCTGACAAACACACATACACAGTGACAAAAATACCTGCAGCCAGTCACATTCCCATCTACTCTCCATCTCCCTACTACTACAACTCTAACTGTCCTCCTAATGCATAATATTGGTGTTTTTTTCAAGGCCAACTGAAGCCCACACACTCTCCCTGCACTCTCCTGTGTGAAATGGCACCAGATCACGAGGGAGGGACTGTTATATGTAATCCAAACCACGCGAGATCCAACATTTCTGAGAAAATTTATTTTGCCTCGATCTGAGATCTAAGCTTGGTGCGAAGACCCGAGAAATACTCAGTTCTCCTTGGAAACCCCAAGTTCGAGTTTGTTCTGAAAAACCAAACCGCTTATCTCTATTTTTTCGAATGTTCCCCTATCTACCACAATTACCATGAAGATTCAGGTAAGACATACATTTATTTCAACTGGCAAGGATCTACCTGCATCTTCAGCTTGAAAGAACATCCCACATATGTGACATTGGGTATGATTTTGGTACTTAAAACTATACAGGTACGCACCACTAACCAGGTAGATGTTTAAGTGAACTTGTGAGCTGTGTTTGGTACTGCTTATGTCAAGGGTGCAGAGTCTAACATAGTGCAGTGACCCAGGCAAACGGTTATGTGCTTAGCTGCTATGCAGGTCATGGTTTCTGGGTAAGCACAGGATATGACAGGAGGAATTAGGCGAGACATCGATGTCAGTGAGCAGCTGAAAAAGCAGAGTTTAGACATGCCAAGGTCTGGCCAGGCAGCAAGCAGGAGTAGGCGAGGTACAGTTGATACACAGTCCAAGATAGAGCAGACAGCAGACAGATGGTAAGCCAAAAATCAGGCCAAGGTCAAAGAAATAGATTATCAATGTCAGGACAATCTGAGTCAATAACAAGAATCAGGCAGAGGATATTACACAATTTAAGTAATTGCTGGTTACATTGCCTGATACCTGCTGAGTGTGTTGATTTGGTGACTTAAATACCCTCAGCATGCAGATTAGCTGTGAACAGGAAATGGGCAGTGAGCAGGGACAGTTCAAAAAGTCCAAGTTTCTTCAAAACAAAATTCTGTACAAACATTCAGTGCTGTAGTTCAAACAGCAGGAGCACAGATCCACAGTGCAAACGATCCCTCGTTCAAAACCCACTGAACAAATTATTGTTTTTTATTGCCTGGAAGGTGATAGCATGTTTCTAACAATATCCACACTTAAGGAAGAGTCAAAGGACCCCAATACTGATTTAAACAAAAAGCTTTTTTTCACGCTATCTGCATGTAGATATTTAGCGAACACCCAAGATCTTTCTTTGAAATCATTTCCATTCCAATGGATAAGGTATTGGACTTGACTTGTATATTTATTAGATTGCAGAATCTTCTCCACCTGAAATAAGGAGGAAACCTGGGACAAAACTTTTTTGGAATAGAACACTCGTTTCAATAGTGAGCATTGAAATTTTTTTAAATCCTAACAATAAGCTGGCGAGTCCAACTAAAAAGACATGGCATTTAAATTCCTTACAATTTTAAAAGGCCCAAAGTATTTTGGTCTTAATTTGCAAAAGGTTTCTTTAAAAAGTTGTTGCCTCTAGACAATTAGACTCTTTGACCAGCCCTGAAATTTCTAGCGTTGAACAAAAAATAAAAAAATGCCTGAGATGCGGCTTGAGAGAGTGATGCCTGAACTTTTTTCTCCAAATCCTCTGAATTGTAACCCAGTTCCCTTAATACCGCATTTCCCCGATAATAAGACACTGTCTTATTTTTTTTTTTGTTCAAAAAAACACCATAGGGCTTATTTTCGGGGTAGGTCTTATTTTAATTAACATCGACAGCAGTGCCCCTTATGCAGGCCCCCTTGTAGAAGTGCCCCTTATGCAGGCCCCCACCTTGCAGGCCCCCTTGTAGAAGTGCCCCTTATGCAGCCCCCCCCCCCTTGCAGGCCCCCTTGTAGAAGTGCCCCTTATGCAGGCCCCCCCTGTAGCAGTGTCCCTTATGCAGCCTCCCTTATTGCATTGCAAGCCCCCCTGTAATTGATCCCCCACCCACCAGTACAGTACTTCCCTGACTCGCCGCCGTCCGGGATGTCCCTCTCACTTGCGCGCTGACTGGATCTAACATGATCCAGCAGGCGCGGCCGCACAGAATCCTCAGCGCACGGGTGACGTCATGGCTCTGAAGCGTTCCCAGCTCAAAATGGGATTTTGGTAGGTCTTATTTTCGGGGTAGGGCTGAATTTAGACCGGGTTACAAAAGTAAGGGTAGGGCTTATTTTCGGGGTAGGTCTTATTATCAGGGAAACACGGTAGTAGAAGACTCTAGCAGCAGATTGGCAAAGGAAGAGGCCTTTGAGTGAAGACAGAAGTAAGATTATGTGGCAGATGAACAATGAGTAGTTACTGTATGCGAACTCTGCACCAGTTGTTATGCAAATGTGAAAATTAGTACCTTAAATATTGCTCTGGTTACACTGGTACCCCCTCTTGTATACTCATCTGGTGATGACATGCCAACAAAGAAAACTCAAGTTGATACCAAGCAACATGGCCTTCTCCAAAACTAGGCAACCGTACCCAGGTGGTATTAAATCCATTCGATACAGGCAATTCTACAATTAATTCCACATATATATATATATATATATATACACACACACAGTATGTATATATATATATATATATATATATACACACACAGTATATATATATATATATATATATATATATATATATATATATATTAGGGATGTGCAGGCTCGGATAGGTTCGAGTTTGCACGTGGAGTTCGGATTTTTCCCTCCAAAAAAACGGAACTCAGAACGAGGCAAAACGTCATCTTACATGGACGAACATCATCATTCCTGGTCTTTTGTCCAGGAATGATGATGTTCGTCCATGTAAGATGACGTTTTGCCTCGTTCTGAGTTCCGTTTTTTTGGAGGGAAAAATCCGAACTCCACGTGCAAACTCGAACCTATCCGAGCCTGCACATCCCTAATATATATATATATATTGTAACAGGACTGTATTAGGGGTCCCTCTCCTGGGGTAGATGGACTCCCTCTTCACACACACAGCGGCTGGAAAATAGTACACCTGCCTGGGTCTCATGCTAACTGGTTGGCGCCAGTCTTTATTGTGCCAAGTAAAAGGAAAACCAAAACATAAAAGTAAACGCTAGCCCGTCTGGAGTGGGTTGTGGATGGAGCCCACCCTCTCCTCACATCCACACCCCCAGGTCCCAAACCGGCTTTTCCAAAAGCTGAAACTCAAATCTGCTTTAGTACAGACTTTCTCCTCGGGGCTTTTTTAGAACACATAGGTCAAAAACCTAGGGCAAATGTATCTACCACTGACCACTTTACCAGTGATCCTATCACATTATATGTACTGTATTTGTGTCCATGGCTGTAGTGGAACAGTCAGTGACATTAACAGAACCAGAGACCATCCTATAACAGGCTGGAAAGCAATTATACATTACTTGGTAACTTTAAAAAAAAAAAAGACAGCACAAATAATAAGTTGGCTGTAGATCCTTCAGGGGCTTGATTCTGAACCAATTATAGTTGCAAGTACAGATACCTGGTTAAGCCAGCCATGATCTTGTAAGAATTAATTATAGGTATTTGAGGTGGCAGGTCAAGAAGAGACCCAGAAAGGGCAGAAACTGTTTGCAGCCAGGCTGATCCGTTTTTAGGAAGTCAAATCTAAAAAAGAACAAAGAGTCTCTTAGATGACTAAATGTATACTAAATTCTTGTAAACCATAATAACAGTAATGCAGAATTTGTCCCATTCCATGTAATGCCTCAACTCTTCAAAAGTCCATTGGCTACCTAGTATTTCCCAATAACCAAAGTCATAAATTCTCTCTGGGAAAATTTTTTTTTGCCCAGTGTATTCTCCTGGAAGCGAACGGCTTCAGACCTTCCATCACATGCATTCACCTCCATAATATGTCAGGTTAAGAATTGGATGACAGAGAATCGTAAAAGGAAAATAATTCTTTTTTTGAGGGCCACAAAAGATTGATAGGTCGCTTCAGACCAACTAGATGGATCTGCTCCTTTCTGTGTCATGGCAATGAGAGTAGTAGAAATAATGGAAAAAGACTTATTGAAGCACCTTTTTTAACTGGCAAAGCCAAAAAATCTCTGTTGTGCTTTAAGGATCAGAGGCTCGACCCAGTCCTATATAGTCTGGACCTTTGAATCCATGGAGTCCAGCGCCGATACTACTGTATGTACCTAAGAAGGAAACCTGAGAAAGTTCAAATTCACAGTACTTCATCTTGGCAAAAAGTTAGTTGTCTGTTGGCACTGGTTTCCACTCACTGGGTCTGCCGGCACTGGTCTCCCAGGCCTGCAGCAGTCACGCTGCAGGCAGGTGCCAGCTGGTATCTGTCACAGTAAAGTTCTCCTCTCGGCTGCTGGTTTCAGCCCTCTCCCGGCTGCTGCTAAACAGCTATGGATAAGGGCAGCCACGCCTCCAAAAGGGCAGCACACAGCACCCTGCTTGAAATTTAAAAAAGGTGTGCCAAATGTGACCACATTTGGTGCCAAATTTAATATCACCTCCCTATAAGGGGAGACTCTGAGCACTGTTTAAGTGCTAGAGTATTAAGCTCCTGTACTCCAGCGTCTGTTCCTGGTGAGCTCCTAGTGTGATTCCTAGTGTTCTGAACTTACCTGTCTGATGATAATTCTTGCCTGTCCCCCTAGTATGAGCTCCTGGTTCTGACTTCGGAGATTCTTCTGCCCTGATTTTGCCCATCCCCTGGTACTGCAACGCCCGCTTGCCTCTGGCACGGTTGTTTTGACTAAACTCCAGTACACTTCACGACAACCAGTCTCACTACTTGCCTTCAGTTCCTACTGTGTTCATCAGCCCTGTATATAGGAATCCAGTCAGAAAGCCGTAACCTGCGTATCGGGCACAACAAAGCCCAAACCCCCATGTGGGGGTCCAGATTGAAAACCACTGATATGTTAGACTCTGCATCTCTGCTCAGGGTATTAGCAGATCCTATAAGTACAATCAACATCCATATCACTCCTGTGAGAGTTGTTGCATCTATAACCTTGACTTGATATACTTGAGGATGATGCTCTTTAGGGATAAGATCTTCATCTTTCTTGGCCATAAAGAACAACCCAGCTCTCAATCTAATCTGGATAATCAAATGATGTACTCCTCTACTGCACATAACTCAAGAACAGATAGAAAGAACAGTTGCCGATTTCTATCTTGCGCAGTATGCTGAAATCCATGAGAACCATCTGCATTGCTACATGCGTCCAACTCAGAATCAGCTCCATGCTGCATACACTGACTCAATATAACTGATTTTTTGTATTAATACAGTATCTGTTAACTGAGGCTTAATTACACACAGTTCTAATAATGTAATCTTCTTTTGTCAATACTTACAATTTTCACCACATAAACCAGTTTATCCTAAAACTACATCCAGGGGTGTGGTATATGTCAACATGGTCATAATGCTGACATGAGAATGAGCATGTTCAATAATCCAGAAACAGATGAAGCTGCTCTAACAACAGAGCAAGTCAAAAGAAATCGAGTTTGAAAATATTTTAGGAAGTGATGGGGTTGAAGTAATCGGGGAGGGCTTTGGCATCATAGAATCTGTTCCCCATCCTCTTTGATATTATTACAAGCTAGACATTTTTTGGGACCCTTTAGTCAACAGTCATAGTTCACCTCAGCGCTAGCTTACTGCAACTACCCTACTTTGCATTTAAATTGACCTTTCACCCTTATTCCTTACACCTCTTATCCCTTTCACCTGGCACCTGTTGATTTCCCACTACGTTTCTATTTTTTCCCCCCCCATTATGGGCCTGATTCAGATCTGCATGCAATGCAGGTATTTATGCAGTTTGAGCAATTGTTAGCCATTGTGCATGCATGAAAGCTGCACTGCACATGTGCAGTGATTGTTTTGTGATCACACACACAGAGGATTCACTCGCAAAGTGACAGATAGTCAGCATTTGGGGGAGGTAACCGGGGGGTGGCTAGAGATACACAGGTTTGTCGGTAGCATTTAAACACTGTTTTGTGGGCACACATAAATTAGACACTGCATCCTTACTAGCAGCAGGAGAGCCCTTTGCATGTCTGGAGACCCACTATGTCTGCAAAAGCTTAGCCTTACACAGAAGGCTGTAGGCCACCTAAACTGTGTTCGATATTTTCAACTTTGTGAGTGAGCAGTGGATGTGAGATGGTTTCAGTGGGCGCCTCTAAGTACTGGATGTCAAGTGAGCAATTAGCATATTTTCGCAATTGCGAACCATTA
This sequence comes from Taudactylus pleione, assembly GCA_031769625.1. Taxonomy (NCBI): domain Eukaryota; kingdom Metazoa; phylum Chordata; class Amphibia; order Anura; family Myobatrachidae; genus Taudactylus; species Taudactylus pleione. Next base: position 17,863,889 of record JAUIMM010000045.1, on the reverse strand, counting down.
GAGATTTGCATGAGGATCTGAATCAGACTCTATGTCTATGGTATGTTATACCACTTAGGAAAATGAAGAAAGATCTACTAGAGGATAATCTGTGCACCAGGGATGCTGCTATGGAGCGGATCAATGGTAAGTAATCCACTATCCACTGGAAACATAAGTTAAAAAGCAAATAGACTCACTAAAACCGCACTTCCCTTATTACAATATAAATAATAATAAACCATAAACAAAGCTTAATAAACCATGAATCCTCTAAATATAAAGAGGACATACACAATGGTTATAAGTCCAAAGGAATCTAGGGAGGTAGGGTCTCCAACCCGAATCAACTATACCGCTGGATCGATTGTAGGCAATGTTTCCTTAATGACCTAGCTGCGAGTCAGTCGACCTTCTTCCCCAAAGGGCTCCTCAAACGGTAATCCTCAAAATAAATGGGGAAAAGAAGAAAAGAAAAAGGCTGATAGTGTAGTATGTTCCCACACAATGAATAGTTCTCTCAAAGATGTGGTAAAATCTTCAATCCGTGTAATAATAAATATTCATACCGTACTCACTCTGTATAACAGGATGACCATCCCATAAAGGTATGTTTATATGCAAAATATTGTATGTTACGACTCAATTATCGCACCACCCGTGTAGAGAGAAGAATAAATAGATGCAAGTGGGACGTATCCTACTCACAATTAATCATGGATGATTGTTCACATAAAGGTATCTTTTAGGTCTCGTCTCTCTCCTCATGATCTGTGTCTCCTCAAACCATCAGACTTCCCAGTGCTGTTTGACTTAAACTGAATGGAAGATCAAGTCAGGAGGGGATAGTGGAAAAAAAAATATATATTTTTATTCATAATAAAGGATTGACAGAAAACAAACAGGTGCACCGGGTGAAATAAAAGGAGAAGATAGAACAATATGACCTGCATGAGGATCAGAGTCCGGACAGTCAATCAGTTGGTCACAGATTCCTGGTTAGGTTACCACAGGCTCCAGCCCTATCCACCAATGCGTCTCGACATAAGTCTTTTGTTATGCATCTATCTATATCCCTTCTAATATCTATCCACATCCATCTTCTGCCATTTTCTCCCAACCCCCACCTTTTCATTGTGCCCCTCCTACTTTTGCATTGCACAGTTTCTTCACTCCCACTTCTAATCTCTTTACCACTTACCTTTCTAATTCTCTTTTGCTACATTTGATGGATTCTTCATGACTACTGATCAGAAATTAATGAACAATTGGAGGCACAACCATGTTCAATGCCACATAACTAAAACTCTACAAGGCATTTAAGCACAATATTCAGATTTTAATAATTTTTGTTGAGCAATAGAAAAAATTGAATAGTACATTTTCATATGTTATGGATTCTAATCAACAATCTCAAAACACCATTAGTGTACAATGCTAGTGGAGTTTCCAGACACTTTCGATCAGATATTCCTCGTTGAAAAGGTTGCATTCACTAAGAGGCATTTGTATCAAAACAGAAAAAGATCTAATACCATTCAATGAGGTAGGATGTCATGATAATGATATACTTATTTGCAAAGCATATTTTTTTCTTTATATACATAGTTATGGCATTAGTAGCATCCTCCACGGGTTGAATATGGACCCTATCTGGCAGCTAGCCACAGGTGGATGCACACATCCCTGCAGCAAATCGAAGCGGGTGCAAATACTTATTTTTGGGCCCCTATCATTGCACTCCCCTGGTGGGCCTGCATCATACTTGCCGACAATCAGCTCCAGCCTTCCGGGAGGGAGCTGATTGTCGGCTAACAGCGGGGGGGCGGGGACGGTCATTGGAGGCGGAGCCGGGGGTGGGCCAGCCAGTTGGTGGTGCATTGGGGGCGGAGCCGCACGATTGCGTCATCGTGGCTCCGCCCCTCTTCACAATGCCGTTATTTTCGGCAGTGTGAAGCAGGGGGCGGGGCCGCGATGACGCGATTCAGTGCAAATCGCGTCACCGGCTCCCCCGCTGCGGGGGTTTCTAATCTTTTCAGGGGGGAGGACAGGAAGGTCGGAGGCTTCCGGGAGGCTTGCCTGCCTTTCCGGGGGGCCGGGAGCGGCACCCGAAAATCGGGTAGCTCCCGGCCAAATCGGGAGGGTAGGCAAGCCTGGCCTGCATGCTTCAGTCGAACACTGCACCTACTGGCAGGTGTATTTGTATATTTTCCAGCCCTACATGATACACAAATTAACTTTACTGTACCTGGTCCTATGCAAATTCATGCCTACCCTCCCCATGGCCACCTTTTAATTTGTATGGATTCATAAACGTAACATATGCCCAATTTTACAGACAGAGCAACGCTTGTGCAACAATAAAAATGCGTTTTGCACCTAACAGTTGGACTCATATCCAACTCTACACAGTAAGCCAATGTCAATAAAAGAGAGAAAAATATTAACTTGAAACATTATTTTTGGAACATTAATGTTGGGACAGTATCCTACATTTAATATAGAGCACAGATAGAATCACTTAAAAAAACTAATTTCAATCCAGTACAATTGTCTAGAAAATTACTATTAACTTGTACCATGTATAACATTTATAACATAATTACTAGTAATCTAAGCAACACACAATGTTTAAATGATAATATTCCAGTTGTGTGACTTATTACATATACTATTTTATTTGGTCTGGTCATCATATTACAAAGCAATTGTCAACTAAACTCTAATTTCAATCCAGTGCAATTGTCTAGAAAATCACTATTAACTTGTACAATGTATACCATTTATAACATAATTACTAGCAATCTCAGCAACAAACAATGTTAAAATGACAATATTCCAGTTGTGTGACTTATTACATATACTATTTTATCTTGGTCTGGTCATCATATTACAAAGCAATTGTCAACTAAACTCTAATGAACCCATCAGTTGCTAGTGATTTAAAAGAAATTGGTAGACATGGCATTTTGGGGAGTGGGGAGGGGGGGTTAAAGCTCGCTTTGTGTTTAAATATTTCACATTGTGTCCTTGTGTAATAAGAAACATTTACAGGATTACTTTCAGGTCAGTGGATGTTTTTGAAAAGTAGAAGAAAAGGGTGGACGTCAAATTTAAACTGTATTAAAATAAACTATAGGACTTTGAACTCTGTTCCAACATCTCCTATTTCTTTAGGAACTACATGACTTACACCAAGCAAATCTCTTGATTTTAAACTGTTTTCCTTTTGGCATTAATATTGTTGAACATTTTTCATATTTAGTGCCTGGAACATTCAATTATTATCCTCAAACCAGTGGAGAATTTGAAAATAGTTTGTTCTTTTCTTTTACTAAACACGATTTTCATATGATCATTTGCAGTATACTGTTTAATTGATATTCTTGTTGTTATTACATTGATATAATGACATTGCTGATATCCTAAACCTCGGTAAAATTTTATATGTTCCAACCAAGGGTTTCATTTATCAAGCTTCGGATAACCTACAGTAAACTGATAATCCTGTTTATTTTGCATAACTTTAAGTTTAACTGGATGGAATATCATGTGTATAAACAGAAACTGTATAGTAAAGAGCACTAATTATTGCCTGTAATGAATACTTAAATGAACTTAAAGAACATCTGTTTCAAGGTGCATTCGTTCAAGGTAAACAAATATTTATTCCACTAATTAAAACAAACAAATTGGTGAACATAAAACATATAAAAAAAGAATTGTGCATATATAAAGTGCATATATAATGGTGGATACCATCAAAGACAAGATATTAAGGAGAGACCATATAGTCCATGTTTTTCTCACCAAATAAAGGTGTTGCAGTGGGCTTGCTTAATTCAAAGCAATGAGGTCCCGGGCCTTCCAGCTCGGACATCCTGATGCTGGGACCACAGAGGATAAACTGCAAGGACTTTCTATATGGTCTGACCAAACTTTTTGCGGTGGTGCCGAGCTGGAAGGCCAGGGACCTCATTGCTTTGAATTAAGCTAGCCCACCGCAACACCTTTATTTGGTGAAAATAAACACAGACTATATGGTCTCTACTTAATATCTTGCTTTTGATGGTATCCACCATTATATATGCAATTTATATATGCACAATTTTTTTTTTATATGTTTTTATTAGGGGTGAGCGGGTTCGGTTCCCTGAGAACCGAACCCACCCGAACTTCGGGGATCCGGGGCGATCCAAGCCCAAGCTCGGATCTCCCTGTCTGCCTCGGATCCCTCTCCCGAGGCAAAACCTCGAGTTCTGCTGTCGGATCTCGAGGTTTTGCCTCGAGCGGCCATTTAAAAAAAATGCCTTTGCCTTTAATGGGCAAAGTGCTGATTGGCTGACAGAGCCGTCTGTCACGGCTCTCAGACAATCAGCATTATGGTGCTCATTTGCATGTAGCACGGACCCAGGAGATCCATGCTACATGCATCTGTGTGATTGACAGTAACACAGAGCACAGATGGGTCAGTGAGACCCGTCTGTGCTGCTGTGTATTTCAATGACACAGATGCATGCACGGACCAGGAGATCCATGCTACTTGCATCTGTGTCATTGACACAGAGCACGGACGGGTCCGTGAGACCCGTCTGTGCTGCTGTGGTAAAAAAAGAAAAAAACCTGTGTAAAAAAAGAAAAAAAATGGCGTGCACCCCCCCCCCCAAAAAAAAGAGCAACCAGCCCCGGGCATTAGTGACCCAGTGCTGGGTGTGCTTAAATACAGGGGACAAACGACGTAGGGGTCCCCTTTACTTAAGCACAACCAGCACCGGGCAAGTCAGAACCAGCGCTGGTTGCCAAAATACGGGGGACAAATTACGTAGGGGTCCCCCGTATTCTGCGCAACCAGCTCTGGGCTCTGATCCAGTCCTGGTTCTGGAAATACAGGGGAAAATAATGAGTAGGGTTACCCTGTATGTTCCAAAGTAGGCATCCCCGGACTTGGCAAAAAAAAAAAAATGGTGGGAACCGCAGGGTAAACTTTAATAACCTTGCGGCTCCCACCATTGACTACAATGGAGGGAGCCATTCATTGGCTGAGAGACGGGAGATGACCTCTCTCAGCCAATGAACGCTTAGCAGCGGGGTTTCCATGGTGATACCCCGCCGCTAAGCTCTCATTCGGGAAGTACCGCTCTATAGAACGGTACTAAGCTCGTGGATCGGGTTTTCGTTTTTTTTTTTGCCAAGTCCGGGGATGCCTACTTTGGAACGAAGAGGACAGAACATCACATAGGAGATGGTGAGTATGTTTTTTTTTCACATGTCACCTATGGATACTTTACCGGACAAGTGGACCGATGCTACAGGGTTACATAGTTGAGTATGTGTACATGTGTGCGTGTGTGTGTATGTATGTGTAATAAACTTATACTGTCACGGTGTGTGTGACCTGTGTTTTTTTTAAACATTTTTTTACAGGTGAACTACAGGTACTAGTGGGCCCTTAATGCCCTGCATGCTGGTATTTGTGGTTCTCCAAGTACCAGCATGCGGGGCAGGCCTGCTGAGACCTGCAGTTCTACTTGTAAAGACAATGTTTGATATTCTTTATTTACACCACACCACACTATCAACCCGCCACCCACCCGCCTCGGGCTATCAGCCTGGGGTGCAATGGAGAGGGTGACCCCTTTATTGGGGGGGTCCCCAACTCTCCAGGGATCCCCGGCCTGTGCTGACTAGCGGTCAGGGCTGATGCTGCGGCTGGGGGCCCGGTGAAAGGGCTCCCCTGGCTGTGGCATCAGCCCCCCGCTAGAAAAAGTCCAGTGCTTGTTCTGGAACATACAGGGGAACCCTACTCATTTTTTTCCCCTGTATTTCCAGAACCAGGACTGGATCAGAGCCCAGAGCTGGTTGCGCAGAATACGGGGGACCCCTATGTCGTTTGTCCCCTGTATTTTGGCAACCAGCGCTGGTTCTGACTAGCCCGGTGCTGGTTGTGCTTAAGTACATGGCTCACTAATGCCCGGGGCTGGTTGCTCTTTTTTTGGGGGGGGGGCACGCCAATTTTTTCTTTTTTTACATAGTTTTTTTTTTATTTTTTACCACAGCAGCACAGACGGGTCTCACGGACCTGTCATTGCTCTGTGCCAATCACACAGATGCATGTAGCACGGATCTCCTGGGTCCGTGCTACATGCAAATGGGCACCATAACGCTGATTGGCTTCCTGTCTGCCACTGCAGTGCCACTCCTAGATGGGCCATGTGTTTGTGCCGCCCACTTGTGTTTCGCTTAGCATAGACATCCAGCTACCTCGGTGCAACCTTTTGGCCTTAAAACAATATTGTGAGGTGTGAGGTGTTCAGAATAGAGTTGAAATGAGTGGAAATTAATGTTATTGGGGTTATTAATAGAGTAGGAACAAAAAAGGCCCATTTTATGTGATTTTAGCGTTTTTTTTATTTTTTTAAAAAAAATCCAGATCCAAAACACAAAACCCAGAACCCAAAACACGGAGGGGTGGTTTTGGCAAAACCAATCCAGATCCAAAACACGAAGAAAGATCCAGATCCAAAACCAAAACACGAAAAATGGCCGGTGCACACCCCTAGTTTTTATATGTTTTATGTTCACCAATTTGTGTGTTTTAATTAGTGGAATAAATATTTGTTTACCTCAAACGAATGCACCTTGAAATAGATGTGTTTTTAAGTTCATTTAAGTATTCATCCACGTAATAATTAGCGCTGTTTACTATACAGAATTTTGACCTATGGTCCTATGCTATGTTTGGGTGGAGCTGGTGTTTACCCCCTTTGTATAAGTGAGGCAGCTGTTTATTACCTCTTGTTGTGCAGTCAGGTGGAATATTGATTTTTTTTGTTGTAAACACAAACTGTGCATATATACTTGGATATAATTTTATCACGATTTTACCACCAGAAATAAAAAAGTTAATACATTACAACACTCTGCGGTAAATCCAATAAGGTACGAATAGCGAGTTTGTTTCATGAAACTCAACGACTTTGCACAAATGCATGCACCCGAGAATTCTCCAATCTAATTAAAAATGCCTATTTGCAGAACTCACAGCGGAGGTTTGCGAAATGACTGCCATATGCGATGTGAGAGATGTGCATGAAAAAGTGGGGAGACTATCCTGGACCCCCCCAAAATTGATAATATCATTAGCAGGACCGTATAGAAGGTTGTATGTGGGCATTAGGAAAGTACTGAAGGTTTTTAAATGGTGTAAAATGGCTGATTTGTGATTTAAAAAAAAAAAAATGCAAAAAAAATGATAAAAAGCCAACTTTTTCATTTAATCTCAAACGAAAAATGCAAAAAGAGTAGGAAAAAAGGTGACTTTGAGGGCACTTTGAAAAATTGTGAAAAAATTATAAAAAACAATAATTATTTAATTAAAAAAATACTGTAATTAAATTTGGGGTGCCTAAAGTACAAGTACTTGCAATCCCCAAAACACTTGACCCCTTCTTAGAGCAGCCCTAGAAACTTATTTCGCTAGTTTTTGAAGTTGTCCTCCCACTTTGTACTTTTTCGTCCCCAAAATGAAAGTACTTTTTGGGGTGTTCCTTACTTTTTACACAGTTAACCTTTGGGGGACTGTTTTAAGGGTTGTGGGTGGTTTCACCACCTTTGCACCCCAAATAATTTTTTTTTTATTCTTTTCACCACCTATTCATAGGCGAATCTTTTTCGCCTATTAGAGTTCATTGATTTTGAGCATATACGAAAAGTATTTGGAACTGAATATGGTGATACTTTTCCGCCTGGCGAAATGACATCACCCGCAATACTTTTACACGGAAAACGGCTTTTCGCGTCTAATTGAATCCAGCCCACAGCCTGTAACATGACAGTTAGGAGCTGAGTGGCTGCTCAGTTATCACTCTCCACTTTATCACTTTCCAGAGCTTCATACATCTGATTGTCCCTATGGCTACATGTATTTTCTGAAAAGTATCAGTGTGTTTTCATTAACTGCTTTGGGGCTCATTAACATTTGGATGTAAATCAATTTTATGGTATGCCTCTCAGATAGGGACGTATTTGTAATGGGTGCAAGGTGTGTGGTGCACACGGGCTCCTGGGTCCAGAGGGGGGGGGGAGGGGGGCCACACCGCACACCATGCACCCATACTAGTTACTGTATACTTACCTTTCCGCAGATTCCAGCATGTTGCTCTGTTGCACTGGACCGGCGCTGCAGAGCAGCAAAAAGTCACAGTAGATTCTGGCATGAAGCTCTCTCGCCCCCTTTTGGCGACCCTGATGCCATTTAATGATCATAAAGAAAAACTTTAATCAGTGATATGTCGATTTAAATTTAAATGCAAAATCTCAAACTCACACGTAGTTTCCATGCTATACGTATTAAAAACAGTATCCTACAATAAATGTTACTTGCATGTCCCTATTTACTAATGCCTGTAAGGATACTTTTTTCCTTTTGCATTTTTCTGAAGCTTGAAGCAATGCTGAAAAATATATTTGCTTTAAAGTACACAGGGCCGGAATCAGACCCGCTAGCAAGCGCTGTGCGCTCGCAAGCAGGTTGATGGCCGGGCAGTGCGCACGCGAGCTCCGGAATGAGCGAGAAATCACTCACTCCGGGGCTCGCAACAAAATGGGGTGGCTGTCGATGTTGATTGACAGCTCGCCCCATTTTGTAGGCGGGGAGGGGGGGTGGCTGGCCAAACTGAGGCGTTCCCGAAGGAACGGCTGCCGTTTGAGGGCGGCCCTACTGTCATCACTCGTGATGTCAGTAGTTGAGCTTCCTACTCTATTAGAGCAGGAAGCTCACTGGGGCTTGCAGGAACGAGACCCTACCCACAAGGGTCTTGTCGCAAGCCCAATGGTCGCGATTATCGCGACCTTCACCTGGCCGCTCGCAAAAGCTGTGGTCACGCACAGCTTAGCGAGAGGCCAGGAGGACGGATTGAAAATAGAATAAATTAGTTTTGCTTGAAAGGCTAAGCAAATCTAGTTTAAAAAAGATAAACTAAAAAAAAATCTCAATTACTACTTCTAAAATCCTGTTTTATATGGCTCAACATTACACATTTTATACAGACTGTATATTTGAAACATTTCTTTTATTATTAAGAACATTTGCTGTCTGGAATTACACCATTCTAGACAAAACAGTTTTAACGTGACTGGTGAAATTTTGTCTTCATCCTATGACCAGTCAATCAATCAATCAATCATAGTTTATATCATACAGTCTATAAAAACATAATAGATTTACAATGGGAATAGAAGGTTTTAAATTTTTAGAACGAGGTAAATAAATATGCTTGTAATTAACACTACAAACTTCCCAAAAAGGAAAAATGGATAAATAATCTCTATGATAAAGACATAAGTAATATTTATTTTTAATGCTTTGTCCTAAACTAAACTATGAAGTTAAATAAAGAGTTGTGCAAAGCTTTCACTAAATTCTTCTCTGCCACATACACCGACATTATTTAACTTTTAATTTTTAGATTATTAGTATATTTTACTCTTTTGACCCTAATTCCAGAATATGTGTTTAGTTTAATAAATCCTATTTCCCCAATTTGATTGTTATGCCATTTATAATCTAACGGTATTTGTCATTCACAACATACCTATTGTAATTCCTTTCATTTTGAGTTGTAATGTTCACAAGAAGTTATTATGTATTCATATTCCAACCTCGAGCTAAGGATATCTATAGGTACAGTGGATGTTTACTTTATTTAAGAGTAACCTTACAGTACTGTATACTACATAGCAACCAATCAGATTCTACTTATTTATCTAGCACCTTCTAGAAGATAATAACTAGAATCTGATTGGTTGCTATCAGCAACAACTCCACTTCTACAAACCCACAATTTAGTAAATATACCCAGGAGTCTGTAACTCACTTTCTGCAAATTAGTCAGGTAACCTTGACAAATGGGATGAAACTAGTATGCCTCCAATTAACCCATAGCATAACAGAGATCATCTGTTCCTATCTTAACATATCTTAATCATATTACACATTAGCAAGACTACACACAATACCATCCAAAATGTTAAGGTTACCTCAAAAAGAAGTTCAAGAGCATCCGTCAAAGAAGAAATATCTTTATCCAAAATGCATCTATAAAGAATCCAGTTTTACATGAAGTGCATGTTGGTTACAGGTGCATGAAGTGCAAGTTAAACGACAAGGCACATCAATTATAGAAGGAAGATACAGTAGAAGATAATCCAGATAATACTCATCAAAAAAGTGCATTGCCTAACGCCATCACTATTCAGCAGACTCGACGGCCGTTTCGCTGTACCACAACTATATTACAGTGTTCAATAATGCCCTTACATACCTGTCATCTGGGATGTAGTTAATAGACCGGCGGACTAAATGCCGCCAGTCTATATCCCGACACCAGAAGACCGGAAAGATATAGAAGATAGGCGTCGAAATACCGAAGGACGCCAGACCGATCGAGTCCAGCCGTCCCTAGCACTTAGCCGCAGGGGGGGGGGGGTTAGGTTTAGGCAACCCCGGGGGCGGGGAACTAGGCACCCCCCGGGGAGAGTTAGGGGAAGGCTAGGGGAAGGAGGGGTTAGGGTTAGGCACTCGCCGGGAGGATTAGGTTTAAGGTGCGGGGGAGGGGGGGTTAGGTTTAGGCACCCCCAGGAGTTTAGGGATAGGCACCCCTAAGGGAGGGTTAGGTGACTTACCTGCCGCTGTCGAGATTTTCCTCCTGTCTGGCTGACGCTATCGGGATTTGTACTAAACAGCCGCTGGCATTTCAATCAGCCCATAGTCAGAATAATACAGAATAATACATCATGCTCACCTGTTGTGCCGAGCGTGTAGTCTAACAGAGAGATCCAGGAGGTGACGTATCGGCTGGCTAGGAGCTGGAAGTCATCACTCATCACCAGGGCAACAGTAAACAATCCCACCCCAGTAACCACTAATACATTGTTATGGTGATATAACCAAAACACGTCCCGGTAGCATAAGAAATAGGGCAGTCTGGGATGACATCATGTAAACAACATGGAACTCCCGGAAATCGCCAATATATACGAATATGCATATCCAAATATGGAATACAGAGCTTATGTGGGGAAAATCTTGGCAGGACAATCATAACAATATTATAGTATATGCAGGACATATACGGTACTATATATGTATATAACAGGACACAATTGTAAATCTGGCTAATAACCAACTTTGTCATAGAAAGACAACAATGCATTTATTAATACAGTGATAAAGCTACTAATCTTTAGATGGAGATAAAGTGCGATTTTTCATAACCAGCCTGTGACATGGCAGTTGGGAGCTGATTGGCTGGGACTTTATCTCCATTCACTTTATGGTCCCACACCTCCTTTTCAAAGTGCCCAAACTATACTTCTGATGCCTATTGAAAGCTGTCAGTGGGGTCAGGGTGCTGCTGGATAGATTATGCAGGTGAGACAGTGGATGTCCTGGTCCCACACCCCCTTTTGGAAGTGCCCAATCTGTACCTCTGATGCCTGTTGATAGCTGTCAGTGGAGAGCAGGGTGCTGCTGGATGTATTATGCTGGTGGGACAGTGGATGGTCTGGTCCCATACTCCCGTCTGGTCCCACACTCCCACCAAACAGTGCCCGGTCAGCGCTTCTCTTAACGCGGTCAGCGGCGAGCCTGCTGGCAGTATCTGTCATGCAGTGACAGCCGTCGCGCCTCGTGACATGTAGGTCCTATGCGAGGCTTGCGCGCCGTGGGGTTAGAGCCGTAAGGCGAGCTACCTCGCCGTGCTACTGCCGTAAGGCGAGCTACCCATATTGCGGCGGCAAGCCACCATTCGCTCGCGAACAACAGGTTGGCAACCGCTCCTGTAGAGCCTCTAACACAAGAACTCAATTTCATTATTAGGATTAGAAAGTGCCAGATTGCTCCTCTTTTCTCTCGAGTCATATAATGTCTGTAGAAATGCGGTTTCCTTCTTACAAATCATTTATTGAAGCCGTTAAATAGCTCATAGTTTCAGCTAATCATTCTTTTTGTGGTTTTGTAACTGTGGTTTGTTACATTGCATACAAGAGATTTTTTTCTTTTAGCTCTGTACAAAGTTTCTTGTATATAGCATCAGATGTAAATGATTACGCTGAACAATGTTATGTTGAACATAATTAACAAAATACAAAAGAAAAGAAAAGAGAGCACTGGGTTCAAGTGTATAAAATGTATTTAAAAAAGTACTAATAAAAATGTATATAACATTAAATAGCATTTAATATCTATGCATAAATCAGCAGTGTGAGAGCTGTGGAGGTAGCTGTAATGTTCAATCACTGTAAGCTTTGTTTAAAAAGTCATTCAGAGCAAGCCGTCACATAAAGACAATCCAAATAAACCAATTGGTAGCAATAACCAGCAGACTTTTGGTTAGTAATTGCAGTAAGTAGGTCCTTTGGTTAATCTCTATTCAAGAAGCTGTTACTAGGTAAAGCATTCAATATGAAACCACAATACAATATATGCAGTCAATGGGTGTTAGTAGCAGCAATCAGCAGACTTTGGGTTAATGGATAGCAGCAAGCAATAGTCTTTAGTAGCAAAAACCAGCAGGTTTAAGGTTGACAAATGGCAGCAAGTAATAGTCCTGTAACAAGTGTGTTAAATAGTTAATTTCTACATAGGCATATAAGATGTAACACATATACCCTTGCTAGGCCCCATTGAGGGTTGAAAAGAGATTGTATTCATACAGTTGCAGTCTAAGCTTAGAATGGTAAGCTATAACCTCTTGGGGTCAAATAAGCCATCATTTGAGGGGCCTAGTTTGTATCTGCCATTACTATTAGAGAAGTATAATGAGCCATTCATAGCTTATATGTGTTATCAGTAGTTAGCCACATTCCATTGTAAGATGTGTAGAGATGCTAAGCATTATGGGTAATCTGAGACTACACAAAGGAGTTTTGAAATAGAGTTCATCTCTAGACATACTAGGATACGTCATTACTGTATTTCTTTGTCTGAGTATATCTTAGTGCTTATAGAGCATGTGTAAGAGAGATAAGTTTGGTCAATGCTATGCCTGAACCAATCAGTGCTTGGTACAGTACCCAGTATGTAACAAATATGGGCTTAATATTCGGACAGCCATCACCCTAGACTAGGGTATATAAATCAGAGGTAGACAAAGGGTCTCGGCTCGTGCATGGATCTGAGACTGCAGATAGGATGCCTGCAATGTAAATTGTACTACCTGGGCGTTATTGAAACAAGGGCTCCCCGGAACAAGATGAAGTACATCTTATGTTGGAGATGATGAATTACCGGTGTCATCTGAATACATAGACAAAAGTTGAGTATACTCTATACTTTGTATGTTAATTGTTTGTTTGTTACTTGTAAATAAAGTGTGTTCATTTGTACTCACTCATTTTGGTCACATGTGTACTATTTATTTCGATCGGAACGAAACCCACCGTTATGCATAGTCCTTAAATCAGTCTCTATTGAAGAAACTGTTAGTAAATAGGACATTAAGCCACAGTAATTGTAGTGGAATGTCAATGCAGCACCATGTTAAATAAATATATTCCTATTCATGCTGCAAAAAACACGGAGAAGATGGAAAAAGTAGGTTAGTATGAATTAACTTTGTCCCTAGGTCCCTGGGACACAGACTAGCACGATATGGTAACTGACTACTGTACCAACCAGAGGAAATTAATACCTTTACAAATAATGGATAAATAATATAAAATTGCAGTTGATTGGAATCCAGCAGTGATGCTATGACATTGTGATCCAATAATAGTACATGCATGGAAAGTGGCATCTGCACAGGTGACAGAAAGATTGCTTGGTATTTCAGCATGTTCATTTATGGACTGGCCAAGAGGCTAGAGAGCACCAGACTGACATATATGTTCCCTACTTTATATAAACATAAGATCTCTAAATCCCCCAGCAACACTTGTATTTTTCAATATATACAATTAAATAATTCATAGCTTATTCACTCAAAAAGAGTAGTTCTTAGTAGTTAATCAATTTTTTTAATTCAAGTATTTAAATTAATTCAAAATAAAATTATAATTTTAAGTTATGGTAATTTCGGTTGTGGTATAAAAGATAAGACAGTTGAAAGGTCGACAATGTCTAGATAGACACCAGATGTTAGACAGACAATTGTCGACAGGGACAAAAGGTCGACATGGAAAAAGGTCATTGGGTACAAATGGTTGACAGGGTCAAAAGGTCGACAAGTTTTTTTTTCTTTTTTTAAATCCTAATCTTTACCCTAACTGTAGCCCCCCCACCCTTGGTGCCTTATCCTAACCCTCCCTCCTGGTGCCTAACCCTAACCATCGGGGTAGGTTCCTGATCCTAATTGACCCTTCTAATGCCTAACCCTAACCCTCTGGTGCATGCATAACCCTAACCCTCCCTCCTGGTGCCTAACCATAGCTGTCGGGGTAAGTGCTTAACCCTAACCATCGGGGTAAGTGCCTAACCCTAACCCTCTAGTAAGTGCCTAACCCTAACTATAAAAAAAAATGTGTCGACCATGTGTGTGTTGACCATTTTCATGTCAACATTTGACCATGTCGACTTTTGCTACGTCAACATTTTGTCCCTATCAACTTTTTATTCCTGTCGATCTATTGCCTGCCTAACATCTAGTGTCTATCTAGACATTGTTGACCTTTTAACTATCTATAGTCTGCATACCAGTAATTTGATAACTATTCAGCTATGCATTTTCATGGAGCTCTGGTTGGAATATCTGAGTGTCCTGTATATGAATGTGCAGAGTGAGATGGAACAGGACTTCAAGGTCTGGTGGTGGATGGTGAATACAGGAACAGGATTGTGAAGAGTAAATAATATAATTAGCCAATGGTTAGCAACTAAAGTTAAATTCAACAAGGGTGAAATAAACATTAATGGCCTTATGCAGAGTTGGAAGCAGATCAAGTGTACGAGCATATTGCTCAAAAACAAGCACAGGAAAACTGCATACTAGTATATTCGCTCATATGATGAGTTGAATGCATCTGCAGGTGATGCTGCATCTGTGTGTGTAGCCAATAGGCTTAATCATCAATGTGCACTAGCAGCTGCCACTATATTAGGTGCAGAAAATACATTAACTTATGTTTACTAGTATTTACTGAGGAAATGGGAGTATGTTCAACTCTGTATCAGCTCCTAAATATTTCTGAAACACTGTAGTCCAAAAGTGGGAAAATGGTATGGTAAAATGTGATACTAGTACAGTATGTACAGCATGGTGGAATGGTGGAGTGGAAGAGAGAGTGGTAGACAGGGTATATTAATGTAAGATATTAGTTTGAGAAGGTGAGAGAAAATATGAGATATGGTAAGAACTTACCCTTGTTATCTCTATTTCTACGAAGTCCATAGGGTTCCACAGGATACCTTGGGGTATAGGTGTGACGTCAGTCGCAGGGCACCAAAGAGTTAAGCTTTCAGCCTCCCAGGATGCACTAGGTCCCCCTCCTATACCCCGCCCCCGGGCCAAGGCACCTCAGTTAGTTACCAAGCCATAGGCCGGAGGAGGAGAAGGAAGAGAGAGAACAAAGATCTGGACACATACAAGAATCACATTCTCACCAGAGGGAGACGGAAAACCGGTGACCAGAGCAAAGCCCATCTGCAGCACAGGTGCGACAGGGCGGGAGTCCTGTGGAACCCTATGGACTTCGTAGAAATAGAGATAACAAGGGTAAGTTCTTACCATATCTCATATTTTCTACTTCAGGGTCCATAGGGTATCCACAGGATACCTTGGGGATGTCCCAAAGCAGTATCCTTTAAGGGTGGGGACGCTCCTGTGCAGAAAGGAGAATCCGCCGCCCGAAGGAAGCATCCTGAGAGGCGAAGGTGTCAAACCTGTAATACCTCACGAAGGTATGGACAGAAGACCACGTAGCAGCCTTGCAGATCTGAACTGCCGAGGCACCACGTCGAGCTGCCCACGAAGGACCCACAGACCTAGTGGAATGAGCCTTCAGAGAAAGAGGGACCGGTAGGCCTTCATGAAGATAAGCTTCAGAAATAGCCATACGGATCCAGGCTGCCAAAGTTTGCTTTGAAGCAGGCCAACCCTTTTTACGGAAGCCAAAGAGGACAAACAAAGCGTCCGACTTCCTAAACGAAGAAGTGCGGTCAACATAAGTCCTTAAGGCCCGCACAACATCCAAAGAGGCCTCACCCACGGAAAGACCCGGTGAGTTAAAGGCCGGAACAACTATTTCCTCGTTAATATGAAACTGGGAAATAACTTTGGGAAGAAACTCGGGCCGAGTGCGGAGCACTGCCCTGTTCCCATAAAAAACCAAGAAAGGGGGTCTACAAGAAAGAGCCCCTAACTCAGAAACACGTCTGGCCGAAGCAATGGCCAGAAGGAAAACAGTCTTAGCTGTTAGCCATTTAAGATCCACTGAGCCCAGTGGTTCAAACGGCGGTCCTTGGAGAGCCCTCAGGACCACAGCCAAATCCCAAGGCGCCACAGGTGGAACAAAGGGCGGCTGAATGCGGAGAACACCCTGCATAAAGGTGCGCACATCCGGGATTGTAGCAATCCTACGGTGAAACCAGACAGATAGGGCCGAAACCTGTACCTTCAAAGAAGCAAGGCGAAGCCCATGATCTAGTCCCGCTTGCAGGAAGGCGAGAATCCGAGACAGACGAAACTCCCGCGGTGCATAACCTCTCGGTCGACACCACTGGAAGAACGTATGCCACACGCGATGGTATATCCTCGCGGAAGACGGTTTCCGAGCTCGTAACATGGTACGCACCACAGAGCTGGAAAACCCCCGGGACCTCAGCATGGCCGTCTCAACAGCCACGCCGTCAAAGACAGCCGAGTCAGGTCCGGGTGAAGGCAAGGACCCTGAGACAGAAGGTCCGGTCGTAGCGGCAACCGCAGAGGAATGTCCACGGACAGACCCTGAAGGTCTGAGAACCAGTGCCGTCTGGGCCACGCGGGAGCTATCAACAGGAGCGTCCCTCCTTCCTGTTTGAATTTCCGGATTACCCGTGGAAGAAGGGAGACCGGAGGGAACAGGTATGCGAACCGGAACGTCCACCGGACGGACAGAGCATCCACCAGAGACGCCCCTTCGTCTCTTGTGCGAGACCCGTACACCGGCAACTTGTTGTTGTGCCGGGACGCCATGAGGTCGATTTCTGGAAGACCCCACCTGTCCACCAGTAGTTGAAAAACGTCCGGGTGCAGGGACCATTCCCCCGGATGAACGTCCTGGCGACTTAGAAAGTCCGCCTCCCAATTGAGCACTCCCGGGATGAAGACCGCTGATATGGCCGGAAGATTGCGCTCCGCCCAAACCAGGATCCGAGAGACCTCTACGAGAGCCGCCCGACTGCGAGTTCCTCCTTGCCTGTTTATGTAGGCCACGGTGGTAGCGTTGTCCGACTGGACCTGCACCGGGCGACCCTGGAGAAACCGCTGTGCCTGCTGGAGAGCATTGAAGACCGCACGGAGTTCCAAGATATTTATTGGAAGCTCCGCTTCTGTCGGCGTCCACCTGCCCTGGAACAAGTGTGGACCCGAAACTGCTCCCCAGCCCCGAAGACTGGCGTCCGTTGTCAACAGGACCCAATTTGGAACCCAGAACGGACGTCCCTTGTTGAGGTGGGTCGTCTGTAACCACCACGTAAGGGACAGGCGAACCTCCTGGGTGAGCACAATCGTCTGGGACTTCAGAGACTGAGTCAGGCCGTTCCACTTGGACAGGATCAGGTGCTGCAGAGGTCTGGAGTGAAACTGGGCGTATTCCACCATGTCGAACACCGACACCATGGAGCCCAGTAACCTCATCGCCGAGTGTAAGGACACCCGGCGGCTGTGCAGACAACTGCGCACCCTTGACTGTAAAGCAGAGATCTTGTCCTCCATCACGAAGATCCTTTGCTGTCCCGAGTCCAATAAGGCTCCAAGATGCAGAATCCTCCGAGACGGGATTAGAGTGGACTTCTGCCAGTTGATTAGCCAGCCGTGCCGTTGCAGCAGTGCAATGGTCAGGTCCAAGTGGCGTAACAGGAGCTCTGGAGATCCTGCCACCAATAACAGGTCGTCCAAATACGGCAACATGCGGACTCCCTGCAGCCGCAGAGAAGCCGCCATGACCGCCATCACCTTGGTGAAAACACGTGGTGCTGTTGCCAGGCCAAAAGGTAACGCCCGAAACTGGAAGTGGTCGCTGCTGATTGCAAACCTGAGGAACTGTTGATGGCGCCAAAGAATAGGGACATGCAGGTAAGCGTCCTGTATGTCCAATGACACCAAGTAGTCCCCAGGTTCCAGCGCCAGAATGATGGACCGTAGGGTCTCCATCCGAAACTTCGGGACCCGCAAAGACTTGTTGAGTGCTTTGAGGTTGAGAATCGGACGATATGACCCATTGGGTTTCTGTACCAAAAATAGATTTGAATAGAAACCCTGGCCCCTCTGGGAGAATGGAACCGCCACTATAACTCCAGCCTGGAGCATAGTGTGCAATACCTTCCGCAGCTCCGTAGCCTTGTTCCGGTCTGATGGGAGACCCGTGGTGAAGAAGCGAGCCGGGGGTCTGTGCCGGAAGGAGAGGGCGTATCCGTGGGAAACCACCTCCAGAACCCAAGTGTCTGTCGTAGTGGTCGACCAACACTGGGCGAACTGTAGCAGGCGGCCTCCCACCCTGGGATCCCCCAAAGGGAGGCCCGGACCGTCAGGCCGCAGGCTTGCCATCTGGCTTGGGGGCCGGACGTCTGGTACTCCATGCCTGCTTCCGGGGCTTGACCGATTTCTTAGGGCCAGCCTGTCGAGGAAACGACTGTGGTTTGGGCCTGCCCTGGGCCCTAGATGACCGAAAGGACGATGGTCCCGAACCAGAAGGAGCAGCGGCCGACGGGAGACAGGCAGATTTGGCTGCCGCCAGCGTGGCCACAATCTTATCCAGATCCGGACCGAAGAGAACTTCTCCGGTAAACGGCAACGCTTCCAGACCTTTCTTGGAATCTGCGTCCGCCTTCCAGGATCGCAGCCACAAGGTGCGACGAGCAGCTACCGCTGCTGAAGAAATTCTAGACACCAGAGTACTAATGTCTAGAGCCGCCTCGTTGATGTAGGTGGCCGAATCACGGAGATTGCCAATCAACTCCGCCTGATCGGCCGGACAGTCGGATTCAAAAGAAGCCTCTAATGAATCCGCCCAGCGCTCCATCGCTCTGGCAACCCAGCAAATGGCCATAGCCGGCCGTGCTGCCCCCCCTGCAAGGGAATAAGCGGACTTCAGGCAGATTTCTACCTTGCGGTCCGTAGCATCCTTAAGGGAGGACATGGATGGCATCGGCAATGTGGCACTACGGACAAGACGGGTCACGTGAGAATCCACCTGTGGAGGGGATTCCCACTTCGCAAAATAATTATCCGCGAACGGATAAGCCACCGCCAGGCGTCTCTGCGGCTGGTATCTTTTGCCAGGTTGTTTCCACGCCTCCTCTAAATGGTCCACCAACTGACCCGAAAGAGGAAAGACTGTGGCATCGCCCTTCACATCTTTGAAAAAGGCATACTTAGATTTAGCCGCTGGGGGAACTTCGTCCTCAATCACCAAGGCTGTGCGGACCGCCCGAATAAGTCCAGGAATATATACTTTGGACTTAGCATCAGCGTCCTTAGTATGGAGAGGTTCCTGATCGTAAGGATCTAGAATCTCCCCATCATCAGACGTCCCTTCGTCATCCTCATAAGGAGCGGACAGAGACGCCACCGGCCTTTTATGAGACCGCATCACAGACTCCCCTTGCAACACATCCGACAAGTGCTGTACAGAACTCGTCAGGGAGTTAACCCACGCTGGCTCCTGAGAACCCGGGAGCGGGGAAATAGGGAGACTGTGGGGTACCACCAATTGTCGTGGGAACCCCTGCATGGGTGATGACACCACAGACTGCTGGGACAAACCCATCGGAGTAAACGCGGGCTGCGGAGCTAACTGGCCCACTAAAGCTGTTAACGCCTGAGCGAAACAAGCCCAGGGCGGCTCCTGTACCGGTGCTGTAACCGTAATAGGCCGCGCCATGGACAAACACTGCCGGCAAAGGCCCTCCGCGCTACCCTCCCCCTCCGCTAACGGTACTTTGCACGTGGTACACTGTAGCCGGAGGGGAAAATCACTTTCAGACATGATGGCACCACGTATGTGACCTCTCTCACCAATTAAGTATTAAATAGGCGAGAGACCACCCTGCAGCACCGCACCGCAAGGGCTTTAGCAGAAAGAACAGGGACAGTAATAAAGCTGACAGTTTAGAGAAGAAAAGATTACAGGCAGCAGCGCTAGCACAGTCACATACAATGCAGAAAAATAACAATTCCTGCACTAACAGCGCTGATCACTCAACTACACAGACACAGGGCCTGGTAGGACACAGCGCTGCATACACAGACCTGACCACAGCGGAGGAGAGGTATGCGGGGGGACCCAGACCACGATGCTTCCGTCCAGCGCTTCCAGCAGCGTTCACCATGCGTTCTGGAGAAGATGGCCGCCGAGGAGCAGAGAGGAGGCTGGCCTGGGGGAGGAGCGCTGCCACAGGACCAGTCGGCAGCATGCAGAGAGGGCTGTGTGCAGCGGGGGAGGCGCCGGCTGTGAGACAGGGAAGGCGCGCTCCCCTGGCATGCATTTAACCCCTGGGACGCCGCAGCGCTACCGCTCTGCTGCGGTCCGCTGTCCCAGGGGGTAGTGGAAGCGCAGGTTGGTCGCCTGGCTCCACGCTGCAGCCAGTCCCCAGGGAGCCCCCTGCCTGGGGACTTAGGACCATGTGATCAGCGGGGACCCACCGCGGGACCCCGCTGCTTACCTCTGTCCCCCTTGAATCCGGCCATGGTCCGGAACATCTGGGGTCACCGCTAGCTGTGACCCCAGACGCCCACCAGCATCCCCGGATCAGTACCGGCGTTCTGGTACCGGCGGGGTGTAGGGAAGACAGCATGGACGTCAGGACTGACTGTCCATGCTGTTCATCCAGATGTGCAGCCACAGCTGCATGAAGAATAAGCTTCAGGGGCTCTAGCCCCCACTCCAACAGGTGCACCCGACTCCGGCCGGGCACCAAACTAAACTGGGGTGCCTTGGCCCGGGGGCGGGGTATAGGAGGGGGACCTAGTGCATCCTGGGAGGCTGAAAGCTTAACTCTTTGGTGCCCTGCGACTGACGTCACACCTATACCCCAAGGTATCCTGTGGATACCCTATGGACCCTGAAGTAGAAATGAAAATTACATAAAATGTATATAAAAATACAGAATGTGAAATATGTTGTGTAAACATGATACAAATTAGATAAACAAGGGATAGTAAACTAGGATCATGATTGGAGTAGGAACAGATATCAAATAATGAGAACATTGTATAACCAAAAGACAAAGGATATATGCCGTATGTTTGGCAAATATGTTGAAATATTAGTTATGTAAACAGGTACACACATGAGTGCATGAGTTCTGCTCACATCCTCTGGAGGGGACGAACAGAAATCTGTGAAAAGCCGACTGTTTGGGCACCCAAACTACCAATTGGGCACCCTAACCAAGACTTTACACAGATTTAGCCACTTTACACAGCTAAACCCAGTGCTTTTGGGCGTGACAAGCGCAATAAGTAATGCAGTCTCTGACAATCGGCAAAACAATTAACTTGCTCTGTCGGGCGCCCATTGCATTTCCAGTGTTCTCCCCAGGCTGTTTTCTGCGGGCGCATCGCCCGGCAGAAACAGCCTGCAGCCTGCCGCCCGGCAATTTTCCCCGCTGACCCCCGCCGTGGAACACTGGCCTCTGAAGTGAGGCTAAAGAAGCCTCCGATCACTTCAGAGGCCAGTGTTCCCAGTGATGCACTATGCGGGTGACGTCATCCGACGTGAGGAGCCTAACCCGCGTGCCTGCTGGATCTAGTTAGATCCAGTCAGCGCGCGGCAGCAGCAGCGGCGGAGAGTGGCCAGCAAGTAAAGGTTAAGTGCTGGGGCTGGGACCAGGATCAGTCTGGGGGCACTGCATAAAGGGGCCAGCCTGGGGGCACTGCATAAAGGGGCCGGCCTGGGGGCACTGCATAAAGGAGCAAGCCTGGGTGCACTGCAAAAAGGGGCCAGCCTGGGGGCACTGCATAAAGAGGCCAGCCTGGGGGCACTGCATAAAGAGGCCAGCCTGGGGGCACTGCATAAAGGAGCCAGTCTTGGGGCGCTGCAAAAAGGGGCCAGCCTGGGGGCACAGCATAAAGGGGCCAGCCTGGGGGCACTGCATAAAGGGGCCAGCCTGGGGGCACTATTTAAGCCTCGGGGCACTACATAAGGGACCAGTCTGCGGCACTACAAAGGGGCACTACTTCAGCCAGGGGGCACTGCATAAGGGCAAAGCTAAACTACAGGGGGCAATGCATAAGGGGAAAACTACAGGGGGCACTGTATAAAGGGCACAAATACAGGGGGCACTGCATAATGGGCACTTTTGACTGAGCGCCAGTGGGGGATCAGCCTGAGACATGTCGGGCTGGATTGGTCTGGGAGATACCACTTTTCCCGGCGCGCGCATAATTTCGAAGGCCCCCACCCGGCTACTTTTGGATGCCACCCGGCTGGAAAAAATTTCTGGGGCGAACACTGCATTTCCACCCTTTTAGTCTTGCTGTATGTGCATTTTAAAATAAGCACATAAAGTACATGCATCCACATGAAGATATTTTGTAACCGTATAAAGTTATGCTTTAAGAATATTAACAAACAGCAGCCAGCCAAGACACCATTCATCAACAAGAAAGGAAAGGAAAAAAAAGCCATGCTACTCCCAATACCCAACAGTGGTACCAGTACTTGTGCTGGTAACCTAGGCCAGTTATTATGAGAAACATCCCCAAAAACACTAGGGGTAAATTTACTAACATTCGAGTTTGGTCAAGATGACAATCTCGGGTGAGTTTAGGCATGTTTTATATCTCGCAAATTTACTAAAGGCAAACTCTGGTGAGTTTGGGAGACAGTTCTTTAATCTCACTCGTAAAACTCAGGTGAGATCGCAAACTCGAATCTTCTTATCATCGGGCAAACTCGGAAGTACTTTTCATGAAAAAGATGCAGTTTGCAAATTTACTAAGATTCGAGATTTCAATCTCGGGTGAAATTACAGCAAACTTGCAGAGAAATTAAAATTTCAAACACTCACCCTCCTGAGCTGCGAGTTTGCCAGAAACATACACAGATCAGTGTGATTTGTGTATGTTTTTGCATGTGTAGTTAATGTATAGTGTTTATATTTAAAAAAAATGATGTAGGGTCCACCCCCAAAAGCCATAACCAGCCCTGGACTGGACAGCTAGTCCTGGTTCCAAAAATTATGGGAAACAAAATGAGTAGGGTTCCCCTGTAGTTTAGGAACCAACACCTGCTGCAGGGCTTTGGCCATGGAGACCCAGTAATAGGGTCTCCTGACTGTGGCATTACACCCCGGTCGGTTTGGGTCCGGTGCTGGTTTTAAATATAGGGGGACCCCTACGCAATTTTTTCCCCCTATATTTAAAACCAGCACTGGCCTTGTAGCCAGGTGTTGGTTCCAAAATTACAAGGGAACCCTACTCGTTTTGTTTCCCATAATTTTTGGAACCAGGACTGGCTGACCAGTCCGGGGCTAGTTATGGCTTTTGGGGGGGGACCCTACGTAATTTTTTTAAAAAACATTTAACCCATTTTTTACAGGTACAACACACAAGCAGCCTTCACATATCTCAATGGTATGTGCAGGCTGCTAGCTCGGGAGAGTTTTGCAGCGAGAAAACACTGCAATCTTGAGTTAGTAATCTCATCTAAACTTGCAATTCGGGAGAGATATCTCGATCTGCTTCACCATCGGAAAACTTACTTTCAGCTAAACTCACTTCTTAGTAAATTTGTGAGATGAAAAAAAAGGAAAATCACCCAAGATTCGGCAATGCAAATGGAGATGGAAAAAAACTCGAACAAACTCGAATCTATAGTACTAGGCTATGACATGTTCTGTAGATGACAATATAGCACATAAAATTGCAGCATATGGTGCCTCTGTCATAGCCTCTCCAACACATGGCTGCATTCCCATGGGCAATTGGGCCTGAGGATAAAATGACAACCCCCCCACCCCTATAAAAAAGCCTCATGCTGATAGAAATATGGTTCCTCCCAAACCCTACTGTATGCTCAGTGTTTGCAAATACGCTCTATAGCGCGTATTTTACCCAGGATTGAGCACTGGGGACTCACTTTTGAAAAGTAGCTGGGTCCCCGGGGACACGCTGTGCTGTGACCAATCCCTGACAGCTGGCTGCAGCACAGCGTGTCCTCCCTGCAGAGAAAGACACAACACTGTCTGTTATAGCAGCCAATGAGAGTCAGATAGGCTCTCATTGGCTGGTGCTGTGGAAAGCTGTGCTGGGATCAAGTGTCTGATCCCAGCATCAACACAGCTGCAGGGGCAGGCAGAGGAGATGTGTTCCCTGCAGAACACATCCGTGCCCAGCGCTGAGACAGTGTGTTTGTTCCCAGCGCCGGGTAAGCCATCGCGGCAGGTACCTGGTGAAGGGACCGCCTGGTCCTTTTCACCTGTGTTGGCGGTAAAGTGGCGATAGGAGAAGCTTGGCTCTGGTTGCAAGCTAAGCGGAGCTCACTGCCCAGAAGCCAAGAAGCGGCGGAGGTTGTTTGGCACTGGCCGCGAGCCAAACCCGGCTCGCGGTGAAGCAGCCAATAGGAGGCAGACGCGATGAGCCAATCGCGGCTCGCAACATCACTGCTCCGCCCACTCATGGCGTCTTTTAATTGGGAGGCGTGAAGACCTCCCGAATAGAAGTGCATCGTGGCAACAGTTCCGGTGGCACCGCAAGAGTCCAGATGGCGTGATCAAGGAGGAAGAAAGGAAGAGGCGGCGCCGCTGGCCAGGACCGGCCAGTTGCAGAAGAATGAAGCTGAGGACTGGAGAGGACTGCGTTAGATCTTTTTCTTTCACCCCCACAGTCCCCTCCAGTCCTCCCTAGACCACCAGGGTTGTCGGCACTAGGCCCGTGGGATAAATTCAGGCAATAGGCCTGTGGGTATACAGGCGGGCACAATGCCCGGGCGACATAAGGGCATTAGGCCCAATTGAAGGTATCTGCCCCACAAATAGGTGTGAGTGACCTGGGCATTAGGCCCAGGTCACTAAAAGGCAAATAGGTGGGCCATTACTGGGGGCAAAGCACAGGGGGTCAAATACTGGGGGCACTGCATAGGGGGGATTAATACTGGGGGCAATGCATAGGGGGTTATTAATAATGGGGGCACTGCATGGGGAAATTAATACTGAGGGCACTGAATAGGGGTGATTCATACTGGGGCACTGCATAGGGGGGACTATTACTAGGGGCAATGCAGGGGGGGACTATTACTGGGGGCAATGCATAGGGGGGACTATTACTGGGGGCAATGCATTGGGGGACTACTACTGGGGGCAATGCATATGAGGACTAAAGGGCTTTAATGTGCAGCATTGTTTGTAAGGGGTATTACTGCATGGTATAATGTGCGGCATAATGTGTAAAGGCCGGGCATGGCTTTGTGGCAAAATGTGTAAAGGCCGGGCATTGCTGTGTGGCATAATGTGTAAAGGGCATTAATGTGTAAAGACCAGGCATTTATTCTTTGATATATATGCTTATTATTACCTAAAGCGTTACTCATAGGCTAACAATACTATTACTTTAAAATGGGACACTCATGAATTAATTACAAAGGTTCTGTGACTGGCTGACTTCATGCCTGGATTTCACCTGGTTTTAATGAGCCACAGAACTTGTGTAATCTATGAGTGCCCCAGTTTAAAG
The DNA here is from genome assembly GCA_031769625.1 of Taudactylus pleione. Taxonomy (NCBI): domain Eukaryota; kingdom Metazoa; phylum Chordata; class Amphibia; order Anura; family Myobatrachidae; genus Taudactylus; species Taudactylus pleione. The sequence goes on along the minus strand of JAUIMM010000045.1, from coordinate 17,838,042 downwards.
GGTCCCTGGGACTCACATATTTTGTCACTCACCATGCTGATGGGTTAAAAATATGCGAGTACCCTGCATTTGAAATGACAGGAAAAAGGACATCTTCAGGGGCGGATTGGGCCGTCGGGATGCCGGGCCGGTTCCCGCTGGGCCAGCCCCTTTTTGTGCCCTTTAGGGGTCGGCGGCCACCCTTCCCTCACCCACCCACTGCAGGCCCAGCTGCAGTGCTGTAGCTTCTGGACATTGCCGGCAACCACCCTTCAGCTTACCCAGCTCTCTGCCGCGATCGGAGCTCAGCTCAGTGTTTTGACCATAATAAAAATGGCCGCCAGGGGAGATCCCCCATAAACCATTGCAGAGCCTGTCAGTCAAAACTGATGGCTCCACCTACAGGCTGCCTGCGGCCCGCCTCGGCGCCTCCAGGACCACAGCCGCCGTCGGGGGGGGGGACTGCAGGGCGGTAGTGTGGACGGCACATAAGTGCCGTCCGCACTACCTACTAGGAAGAAACACACAGACGCTGGTGCCGGCAGCTGTGTTTGATTTAGCAGCCAATGACAGTCAGACAAACTCTCATCAGCTGCTGCGCCCACTGCTGGAGCCGGGCTCCATTTTCCAGCTCCCGCAGTAGGTGATGGGAGAGACGTCATGATGTCTCTCCCATCATGCAGAGCACGCCTGCCCGGAGACAGAGGAGCGGACGCCGGAGCGGGGATTAAGGTAAGTGGATTTTTTTTATTTTTTTACGTGTGTGATTGGCTGGGACTACTGCAGGGGGGGCGATCACTACTGGGGGCACTGCTGGGGGGGAGATCACTACTGGGGGCACTTCAGGGGGGGAAATGACTACTGGGGGCACTGCTGGGGGGAGACCACTGCTGGGAGGAGATCACTACTGAGGGCACTGCTGGGGGGAGACCACGGCTGGGGGGGGAGGGCACTGCTGGGGGGAGATCACTACTGGGGGCACTGGAGGGGGAGATCACTACTGGGGGCACTGCTGGGGGGAGGCTACTACTGGGGGCACGATTACTATGGGGACATTGCTGGGGGGAGGCTGCTACTGTGGGCATGACTACTGCTGGGGGGAGGCTACTACTGGGGGCACTGCTGGGGGGAGGCTATTATTGGGGGCACTATTACTACTGGGGGCATTGCTGGGGGGGAGGCTACTACTGGGGGCATGACTATTACTGGGGGCACTGCTGGGGGGGCTACTACTGGAGGCACTGCTGGGGGGAGGCTATTATTGGGGGCACTATTACTACTGGGGCCATTGCTGGGGGGGAGGCTATTACTGGGGGCATGACTACTACTGGGGGCACTGCTGGGGGGGGCTATTACTGGGGGCACTGCACAGGGGGGGACTAGTACTGGGGGCACTGCACAGAGGTGTGCACCTTCCCAGGGATTAGTACTAGCCGCGACTGCGTACAACTTAGAATCAGGCTCTATACAGAGGGAGTATCATATTCCCTCAGCAGGACCCCGCCCTCTCTATAGAGCCCGCCCCCATCAGGGCTGCTTTCAAAAATTTCCTGGGCTGGTTTTCGATCCCAATCCGCCCCTGGACATCTTTATGCAAAAGAAGAGAAAACCTACAGAATCATAGCAGCGGCACAGAAAAAGATTCAATATAGTAATAGTAACACTATTATTTTACATTCTTTTCTAACTGTGGCTAGTACCCAATTATTTTTGGACACTCTATTCTAAATACTTAAACCAAACCTTTAATCATCAAACATCTCTATAAATGATAATAGGCCTAGTTGCAGAAGAATAATTGGGGAATTGGATTAACTGCAAGAAAGTAGATTATTTTTCTCAAACTATACAATGTACATAAGTCATAAACAGTAGAAAAGTCAACAATATCTAAAAAGTAAGAAAATTAGTTGACAGAGTGAAAAAGAAATGATGTGTAGCCTTGTGAATAATGGTGTGGCCCCCTGAAGGTACAGCAAACAATGAGAGTTCCTTAAAAATAGGTAAAAATAGGGATAACTTATCCATTGAAAAATTCTGGCTTTAATTTCACTGGAGGTCCTTTGCCCAGGGCCGGTGCGAGGTTCACAGGTGCCCCAGGCAAAGCTACACAACACTCTCCCCCCCCAATAAAGTAGATGTATTCAATGAGGGTCATTTATGTTACTGTCTAAATATATATCTATATATAAACAAGCACTGTACAATACATACTTGCTAATATATATATATATATATATATTATACATAGCAATTTATTGCTTCCCAATCAGCAACAAAAGACCAGCAGCCCACCTTAGAAAATATTCACATCTTTAGTAGAAAAGAGTAATAAAACAAAGCCATCTCATCTTGCAAAATAGTGCATGTCATATATGTATACATAGGTATAATCATCATATGCCCCATGACATTATACATCCATCATATCCATACATACTGATTACAAAGCCCACTCTGATACAGCGACTCCCACTCCCAGCGCAGGCGGCATCCATTTCCCGCTCCTCGTCACTGAATGGAAGAGAGGAGGAGCAAAAGGAGGGGAAGTATAGCGAGCGCCAGGGAGGAGGGGAGAGCGGCTGACACGGCCTGTGATTGACACAGCATAGCATAGCAGGCAGCCTCAACATGTCAGACGCTGCGGCTGCGGGTGTCCCGGGAAATGAGGAGACAGTATACAGCGCTACTGCTGCACACTGTCTCAGTCACTGACAGAGTGGTGGCCGCGGGTGGCTTTACAAATGCTGCGGCTGCTGCTCGGACTGTACACAGGGGGCGTGGTCACTGCTCAGACTATACAGTAGTGACAGGAGGTCTATCACTACTGGTTTTACAAGTGTCGTGGCCGTAGCCTGGCTTTACAAGTGCGGCAGCAGGGGGTCTGTAACTAGTCACCAACATAATAGGGTGACAAACGGCGCCCTCTAATGGTGGCGCTGGCCTTGCTTTTACCAAATGCAAAAAATTCAGAAGCAAAGTGATAAAATAAGTCTTTGTTACTGTCATCTGCGTAAAAAAAAAAAAAGTGAAGACCTACGGATGCCTACATGGACCAAAGAAGAGGCGATCCAAGGATTTGTAAGTATGAAATTGTTTTATTTAATTACATGTTTAAAAAAAATTTCAATAAAGGATTACTACAGCCGGTGTGAGTACTGTTTTTATTCTAATATAGGTCTAATACAGGTTTTTGGTAGTTTGTAAAACCGACCATTCATAATTCTGCGGATCCTATTCTCTATGTGGAAACATCGATTGTTGATCTGATGTTCTAAAGTATTCACTTTAGTAGATGTCAGGTTTACAAAGTCAAAGTAAAATTTACAAAAAACACCAAACCAACCTTCAGTAAATTTACCTCTCTGTGTTTACTGTGTTACAAAAGAACCTCAATCTAAAAATGACAATAGTTTTATAGGGAAAGTGGAAGAGTCTTATGAACAGAAATCAATAAGTCTAAAAAAAACCACTCATTTATATCACGTAGGCTACTTAATTCAGTAGAACACATCCTTTGACATGTAAAAAATTGTTTTACTTGCTACTTAAAAAGGAATATCTCATGTTATACATGATAACACATTTTTAACTTTGCTGTTTTAATTAACACTTTGCACTTTTGCTCCATTACCTCTTAAACTAATGGTAGCAAATGCATAACTGTTTTTTTTTTTTTGCATACAATAAATTATATCCATTAAATGGATAGGGCATTCTTCTCAGAACAATGAATGTCTTGATCTTTTGGTTTATGAATGAATATCTACTCCTCACATTAGTAAAATGCTGATTATAGACATCATAGCATGGTCTCACATAGAGGCAGCACAGTACACTGTATAAAGGTAGTTCTATACAATTGAATTCATATTAAGAGCTCAGGAAGGAACAGACCAGCATAAGACAGACCTTATGATACGATTCCATGAATTATAATCAAAATGTTGGGTGAGGAGCTCTCCTGCACTGCTTCCATCCTCAGTGCAACCAGGTACCTGAGTAGGAGGTCTCTATTATCCACAGATGTTTTACTGCTCTGACGCCTGGTGCACTACAACACCGAGCAATACCCGAATGCACCAGGCTGCATCTATACTACTATTTGCACACCTGTTATATATCTCTGTCTTATGCTACTTTTTGTGCTACCTGGTTCAACGAACTTAAGACCTGGTTAAGCTGTATCACGTGTGGACTAACCGCCACCAACACCAACCAGCTGTGCAACACACTTAGCACCATATACACTCTGGCCCAGTGTAGTGACTGTTATCTAGTGATACTAGTTACATAACCTTAATTCCAACCAGTGCCATTCTGCTCCACTTCATCAGTACCGCTACTCTGCCAATAGGTTATGAGACCAGCAGCCTAAAGCTAATAGGTTTTGGTCCCCATATGCTGACACAGCCAACACAAAAGACTTTAAGTACAAAATATATTTTAATATGCCATTTGGACCCTGCAGAACATTGTAAATCTGATAAAAATGTATGTAGTAAGTATGTGTAAAAATTGCTTAACTATGATTGTTGATATTGTCTACATGAATATTTCTGAATGATCTTTTGTTTGCCACACACGTATCAAAAATTGTAAGATCAAAGAGAATATGATATCATTGCGACAAAAATCATTCTACATGTGTGTGCGGGTAAGGACCAGCCGCTGCTCCTGCCTTTGCTGACCTGTTGGTCTGTAATTGTGTGCATATGCAGGATTGTGATCCCATGCATTTGCACAAATTAACTAGATGTTCAGCTTCTATGGACTGCATTGGCTACAGTCATAAGAAGTCGGGAAGTTGTGTCGTGACAGTAGGGGAGTGGTTTCCTATTGGAAGCGCTCTCTCTGCTATCACAGTCCACACTGGCAGTCCCAGGGGGAAAAAGTACCTCATCCTGGGAATACCTGACCGGCTGTGATTAGCAGGGGAGCCCTTCCAATGGGAAGTCACTGCCTTTGCTAGGCAGTCCCTGCAGGTGTCACATTTTATTGGGGAGGCTTCAGCCCTTAAGTAAAATCCACCACTGGTAAGGACACACCTTTTCATTTTAGCTTTGTCAGTAATTAATAATTAAAATCACAGCTTCATACATCCAATTCAGAGCTACTAAAGAGCACTTGTCATCTTCACGCAGTAAAGATAGCCATTTTGCTGTATGTTGTCTATCATTTCATTGGAGACTAATGTATTATTGTCCAATGAATATAGGACATGAAGCCACTCAGTAATGTCACTAGTTCATAGTGAATGTTTCTGAACAAATTCAGTGATTAGGCGGGGGACACTGACTACTCCTCAGTGTGGCCAAACAATATATCACATTGTTATTGTTTCCTTTTATACCAACATAATAAATCCAACATAAAAAGTAAACTTTATTTTAAAATATATCATAAATATATACACATTTTCTCCCTTTCTTTTTAATGATAATGGCATTTTTGGCCTGTGTTTCAAGTTGATATTCAACTGTATGAAAAAGAGTAATTAACAAATAAAATTATGGCAAATTAAAATAACTTATGTTTATTAAACACAACATTTAATTGCATTTTTAGTAGTATTGTTATGCCAATAACAATATTAATAAAAATGATTATACTAATTTATTATCATTATTATCATAAGTTATTATTATTATTATTATTACTACTATTGTCAAAATATACATTTGCTAGGTTAGTGGCCTTTTTCTATATTCTAAAACTATTTTTTGAGTGTCCTACTCTAATGTACAATATATAGTTACCAGCAACTTGTAAGCAGAACTGTTTAATGTATTTCCAAATGAAGATTCACACTACTAATATTCTGTAAAAGTTTATTCTGGATATATTTGTAGACATGATATTAGACACTTCAACCACAAAACATTCCTGGCAGAGGCGTTCTAACACAATTTTTGAAGACTAAACTTAAGCAATGTTGCTGGCATTGGTTTGTTCCTACTAGTCAGACATTTAATGTGCTGTACATTTCTCAGTTAAAATTGATTCCTTTGGTAATCATAAGTAGACTTTAACACACAGCAGGCCTAGTTTTGTTTAAAGTCTGACCAGAATTCATATCTCTCAACACTCTCCTATTCTGCAGCTTTGCAAGTAAATTAATATTATGATAAAAATGTAAAAAAAGAATCCCAGGTAGCTCAGCGATTTTTCAAAGTTTTCAACTTTTGTTTCAAAAACAGCACACATTTTAAACTGAGTAAATTTAAAAGTGTTGGCACACTAATCAATAATCAAAATAGCGAGACTATCTGATCAGGGTCATGGGTGGTTTATGAGAAGAGGAGGGGCCTGTGTGTAACCTCCATGCGAGCCATTTCTCATACTTGCCTACATTTTGTTTTTCTCTACCCGGGAGAAGCCCGAAAAATTGTGAGCCTCCTGCGATTTCCGGTAGAGTATGCATGTATGCCCCTTATAGATACACCAATGATCAGGGTCACATATAGGAATTATGGACCCCCTGACAAATGTTAATCCTGGGCTCCCCCTTTGTTTGAGAGATGCATATCAAAAATGTTATATATTACAATCTAATTATTTAAATAACATTTATTACAATTTTATTTTGTTTTGGGGGTGGCTAAAGCAAACAGATGCCTCACTAAGTTCAAAATTCTATGATATGCCACTCAGACCTCCCACAAGCCTCAGTTCTCACATGTATTCTAAAACTTAGGGCCAGATTCAGATATGTACATAAACCCGAAGGTTTATGTACATCTCCGATTTTTGTGGGTCTGCACATGCGCAGGACCTGTTCTGAGCATATGCATGGTCGCAATGTTGATCCAATGCTGCATTTTTGGATGCAGCACTCAGATCTACGATGACTGCTGGAGGCGTCTTTTTCCTTCAAATGTCTCCGGCTGCGTTAATATATTAGTTGTACGGTAAAGCACATCCGCTTCCCTGTGGGTGTGCAATACTGTACATACCTGAATCAGACTCCTATTAAACTATTTGTGAACTAAGATGCAAAACTTTAGAAAAAGTAGCAAAATGAAGAAGAAAATGATAGGAAAAAATAGAAAAGTTGAGAAAAAAGGAGCAAAATTGAGGAAAAAGTTTACAGCAGAGAAATCATGCCAGGCGTATCACTCCATATAGTGCAAAAGGGATAGGTATATGAGGACAAATCTGTATCAGTGTGCCGACTAAGAAGCTACTAGAATGAGCAAGATCTGTGGTGGACATGGGCTTGGATGAGACAGGAGAGAAATTAAGGGACAACTTGAAAGCTGCTTCTCTGTGATCGTCAAATAGGACAGTAGCTGCAGTCCCTTGTGGGCACACTGTCGGTGACAGGCAGCGTAGTGTGGCATCATGATGTTCCAAGACCTGTCAGGTTCAAGGAGCAGGATAGGAATGGGTATCGATCTCTTATATTTTCAAAACATCGACGTTCATGCCAGAACCATCATCATTTTGAATAGATTCTAGAGCTAAAATGCATTAGTAGACTTGATCCAAAAACCACGATGTGGAAGCAGCGATAAACTAATCTGTTCCCCAGTGTCTCCTGCTCTACAGAGTATGCTTAGGCTTTTTTTTTTTGCCTTTTTTTTTCTAACTGCACATGCACAATTTTACTGGCTGCACTAACCTTGTATGTATCAAAACAATACTGATATTATTATTGATTTGAAAGATCTGATCTTTCATTAATCTAAAAGATCAATATGTAACTGTCGATCGGCCATCCCTTGAGCAGGGTCGTATCAAAGCCTGAGGGGTCCCGTGTGCAGTGGGCCCGCTGCTCAGGGCAGCGGGACTCCCACAAGTACCGCACCCAGTGGCGGAACTAGCGGCGGTGCAGCCGATGGCTTGCACCGGGGCTTGCTGTGGTGCAGGGGCCCATAGCCCCTGTAGCCAACAGCGCCACTGCACCAGCCGCCAGTGTCTGCCGGGCCCCACAGTGTAGTGCACACCGCAGTGAGTGCAATCTGCACTACACAACAAACACCGCCGCTGACCCCAGGTAGTACACTCGTACTATCCGGAGGCGGTGTGTTTGTTTTGGCAGTCACTGAGAGTCTGCGTCCACGGAGGGAGCCGGGCTTGAGCTCACTCATGTGCTCCGCCTTCCTTCTCCCGCAGTAGGTGATGGGAAAGACGTCATGACGTCTCTCTCATAGTGCAGACCGAGAGCGTGTTGGGAGGACGGAGGAGCAGACAGCGGTGGGCACAGGAGTAGGGATTCAGATAAGTGTTTTTTGTGTGTGTGTGTTTGTTCTATAGGTGGACTACTACTGGGGGCACTGCACATAGGGGGGACTACTACTGAGGGCACTGCACATAGCAGGGACTACTACTGGGGGCACTGCACATAGGGGGGACTACTACTGGGGGCACTGCACCTAGGGGGAACTACTACTGGGGGCACTGCACCTAGGGGGAACTACTACTGGGGGCACTGCACCTAGGGGGAACTATTACTGGGGGCACTGCACATAGCGGGGACTACTACTGAGGCACTGCACATAGGGGGGACTACTACTGGGGGCACTGCACATAGGGAGGACTACTATTGGGGGCACTGCACATAGCGGGGACTACTACTGGGGCACTGCACATATGGGGGACTACTACTGGGGGCACTGCACATAGGGAGGACTACTACTGGGGGCACTGCACATAGGGGGGACTACTGGGGCACTATATAAGGGGCACTACTGGGGGCACTGCATTGGGGTACCACTACATAGGGGGGTCCAAAGCATATTCTTGCACCTAGGCCCACCACTCTCTAGTTCCGCCACTGACCGCACCTCACCTTGTGCCGGCAAGCGGGTCCATTTTTCTCCACTGGACCATCTTTCCAGTAATATTCGGAACAGTGCCAGAGCTTTCTAGGTTCTAGCACAGTGTCAGAGCTTTGCTTTCACTTTTTTGGAATTATGTTTTCATATTCCTAATTTGTGAGTATATTTCTAGAATTAATAGTGCTCTACCATAGTAGGTACTGATTTTCACTTTATGTTTTTTTTTCCTGCAGTACATTTACATACTATGTCACGCTCCAGACTATTAAAACCACTCTTTTACCACTCATGTGCCTGTCCAGGATAACACAGAGGTTCACTCATGCTACACATAATTTCCGGCTGGTGCTGAGGTCTGCCTGTACTGTGCCTGCCCCACCCGCTCAGTGTCCTGTTACTGAGCATGGAGATGGTCCTGTTACTGAGCATGGAGATGGCTCTCTGCAGCCTCTTGCTCACAGCATGTTTTCCCAGCATGATGGCACACAGGCTGCATGCCAGTTCCCTCCTGAACAACAGTATGGGCACAGCCATGTTGGACTCTGTCACCTGATTCTCTTCCTCCACTCAGAGCGATGTTTCCAGACCAGCTGATTGCAGCATCCAATCCCTTGGGATCCTCCCCTATAAATTCCATTTCCTGACTGGCCTTTGTTGCCAGTACCGTCCAGGGGATCAGTATGACTGACCGCCGGCCGCACGGCAGTGAGATCCCGACAGGTAAGTATTTTTTTCTATTTACTAACTTCCCACCCTAACCCTCCCTTAGGGGTGCCTAACCCTAACTTCCCCCCCCAAGTGCCTAACACCAACCCCCCTCTAAGTGCCTAAACCTAACCACCTTCCCCGCAGCCTAACGCTGTCGCCCGGGGGGTGCCTAACCCTAACCTCCCCCCGGGAGTGCCTAACACTAATCCCCCTTCCCCTAGCCTAACCGTAACCTCCCGGAGGCTGCCTAACCCTAAGTCCACCCCCCGGGAGCCCCTAGACCGTGGTTATCTGTGCATGGCGCCCGGTTTACCTGCGATTGGTAAGCCGGGTGTCAGGCTCCCGGCGTAGGTCTAATGACAGGCATCGGGATTTTGACGCTAGTCATTAGACACTTGCCGGGATTAAATAGGTGGGATGCCGACGGTCAGCATTTAGACCATCAGCATCCCCCGTTCAGATACAGAGTACCTGGGAGCTCAGCACTGAGCTGTAACCTCTGTTGCTGAAGTTACAGCTCAGTGCTGAGCTCCCAGGTAATCTGTATCCAGGGTTGCATAAAAATCTGATTTTTTTATTTTTATAAAACTCAAAATTTTATTTTATATAAATCTGATTTATTTGATTTAAATCAGATTTATTTGATTTAAATCAGATTTTGGGGATTTAAATAGGACTTTATGTATTATTATTTTTTTTTAAAAGTACTGTTTAATTTTAGATGTTTAAACCTTGTTTTAGTAATGTTTTAGTAATAAATGAACAATTTTTGAAGTGAGAACAGTAACAAAATGAACACAGTAATAGAATATATACACACTAAACAGTTGCATCAAGAAGTACAATTAGGCTCTGAATATCACTCCATCAGTTGTTTGAGTCTGAGTCAAACATGTATATGTCTTTGTCCACGTCCTCACCTTTGTCCTCAACAGAAAAGGCTCTGTAGCATGCAACCAGCTTAGCTGCTTTTTCATTTCCCAATCTGTTGCTCGTTTTGGATTGTACAAAACCGTACGTTGAAAAAATCCTTTCAATTCCTGCACTTGATGAAACTGCAGTGAAGATTAACTAAAGAATCTTACAAACATGTATGGTGCAAATGGTTTCATGGATGCACGAAAGTTGATGATGACTGGCATAATTTGATGATTATTGGCATGAGCAAACTCTAGCAGTCTCAATTTCAGCAGGACTAGGGGCATGATTCAGACCCGCTCGCGAGCGCTGAGCATTCGCAAGCGGGTCAATGTTGGCCCAGTGCGCATGCGCGAGACCCGGATAGCGACGGGCAAGCCGTCGCTCCGGGTCTCGTACCAAAGGGGGCGTGCTGTCGATGGTGAGTGACAGCATGCCCCCTTTGGTGGGCGTGCCTGGGGGCGTGGCTGCTCAGACGGAGGCATTCCCATGGGAACGCCTAATGTCTGGGGCCGGCCCCACTGACATCACAAGTGATGTCAGTGGGAGTGCTTTCGGCTCTATCAGAGCTGAGAGCACTCCCACTGACATCAGGGCTTGCGGCAATGAGACCCTACCACAAGGGTCTCGTCGCAAGCCCAATGGTCGCGATGGTCTTGACCATCGCGACCATCTTCCTGGCCGCTCGCTATAGCTGTGGGTGGTCACCCACAGCTAAACGAGCGGCCAGGAGGCCGCTCTAAAAATTAAGAAGGACGGCCCTGATTCAGAGTGAGCGCTCTGTCAGAGCATCTGGCTCTGAATCAGGGTCTAAGCTTTTTTCCCCTGTACCAAGGATCAAGTAGATTAGCCAGCAAGTGGGCATCTGTGCGTGCAATATTAGCTCTTGCCTTTGCCATCTTTACTACATTGCTGTGGTGTCCAATCTCTTCAAGATCATCTAACAGCTTCTTCTACACTTGTACGACCTCACTGATTGTGCAGTTGCGTCTTTGTGCACGATCCAGAGCTACAGCTAGAGCAGTTTATTTAAATCGTTTGATTTAAATCATGCAACCCTGATGATTTAAATCATGATTTAATCATTTGATTTAAATTGTGCAACCCTGTCTGTATCTGAACGGTCCCAGGGCATGATTCACTACGGAAAGCGATACTGCATATGCACGCAGGTCAACTGCAATAGCAAGGAACTCCACTGCGATCGCAATGCAAACTCAGCAATACATAAGGACGCCCACTTTACCATACGCACATCCGTAATACTTAGCAGAAAAGGTAAAATCGAGTAAGATCGGACCCATATGCACACTTGCACAAGCCCAGGCCTTACTCACAAATTGCTAACAGCAAGACCTCAGGATGCGTATGGCTTCGCAGTGGCTAATTTATGCACGCCCCTGAAACGGCATGCGAACAATCACTGAAATGGATCTGCGTAACCTTTGCGGTCGTATCCCCAATCGCAGTGACCAGTTCGCGCACTGCGATGCGTACGCATGCACAATCAGCAGAGTGCATGCATATTAACAACTGCGATCGAAGCTGAATCAGGCCCCCAGTCCGTTATATCCTGTTCCTATATCTGGTAAACAAGTCTCCTATACCATTTTGCACAGCAGTCTGGTTTTTACCACTGAAACTTGTTCTTACAGCCACCATTGGTTCCAGCCGATGCCTCCAACCATGGGTCTCAACTGATGCTTCCAACATGGGACTCTTGTCAATTAAGGGCCTGATTCAGAGCCGGACGCAATTAGCGCTCGCTCGCCCAGAAAATAGGGGTGGCTATTCAAATGAACCGTTCGCTAATTGCGGTCTGTTCACGCCTCTAGGTCTGAGCGAGCGAACAAAACTTGCGGTCATTTTTTGGGAAACTACGCCCCCTGGCCGCTCGCATCCTACGTCATGTCCGCTATTTATTAGATTAATCGAGTACATCGAACAGGGTATGAGCTGCTCGCTATTCTTGTGGTTGGTTTTTGCTACCACAATTTTGCGAGCAGTTCTGACTATAAAATAACCCAGTGACGTGCACAATGACGCTGCTGTTTTAATTATGCACACCCATAAAACGCCCGTTTTGACCTTTAAGCACGCCTGCGATCGGATCTCCACCTCCCCGTTTTCAAGCACCTTCCCCTGTAACCACCCACATACGCCTCTTTCTGTCACTCAAATGATCAGGCATTCGCTATTTTGCGAGCACATGAATTTCGGCCGCACTGACTGGTTCGATCCGTACACGCATGCGCAGTTGGGCAAACATCGCTCGGAGCGAACGAGCGGCCGCTTACGAGTGGCTCTGAATCAGGCCCTAAGTCCCTTAATTCATCAACATCGCTTCCAATCGATCAAGTTCATCAATTCATCAATATTGGACTCATATCAATTAAGTTCTTAAATTCTTCAACATCAGTCTCAAACCGATCAAGTTCATCAATTCTTCAACATCGGACTCAGGACCTCATTCAGAGTCGGTCGTAAGCGGCCACTCGGTCGTACGCATCCGATGTTTCCAAACCACGCATGCGTACGGTTAGTTGTTCTTATGTGCGTTCGAGACCTTGCAATCCAAAATGCTGTCGATCGAACGGCTTACGAGCAGGAAGTGGCTTCCAAGAGTTGATTGACATGAAAGGCCGTTTGTGTGTGTTGACGGGGGTGGTGGTCTGAAAACGCAGGCATTCCTCACCGTTTTCAGGGCGTTTTAGGGGCATACATAAATTACCAGCTACGACCGACATAGAAGGCCAGAAGTAGTAAAATGTCACTCTGCGAGCAGGTTCGAGGCCTGGCTGATCGTACAGCTTGAGGATGGGTACGTGCTCTCGCAAGCCCCATAGTACAATCGATACTATCGAATGTTACTGATGTTAGGATTGATGTTTCTATTTTGAGCCACACAATGCAAGCAGCTAATAATCGTTTGTTGTAGCTAATAACACTGCTAATTGTCTTGTAAATGATTCAGCTGCATTTGCATTAGCGAATAATAAGAATAAATATATTTCATGGGGATGGCTTATTCTATGCGTTTTTTTGCTAATTTTTGGTGTCATTTGCACTCAACAAAAGAGCCTGCAACCATCACAAGAAAATTAACATACAGCGACTGACGACGATTGACTCGATCGCTAGCTGCTATCACTTGCTAGCTAGAGGAGGTGCATTGTTCACGTATGGGCGTCACTTTGGTTGCGACCGACCGACCGTGCGATTGCTTCCTTTTTCAGTTTTGCGGTTGTTAGGCGTACGACCGAGCGGCCGCTTACAACCGACTCTGAATGAGGTCCACAAATCCATCAAGTTCTTCAAATCATCAACATTGATCTCTAAGCGATCCAGCTCTCAATCCAGCATAATCAGTCCCAATCCAATTCTGCTCATTCATTCAGTATTATCATCTCCAGTTCTCATTCCAAACTGCTGTTTAACAATGACATTCTACTGTATTTCTGTTCTCGCCTATGGACTCATCATCCACTGCCGTATCTCTATCACCTCACATCATTACATGAGGAAGTCGAGGCTCAAGCCACCTAAGTTCCTTCATGGATCTCTGGGCCTAATTCAGACCTGCTCGCGAGCTCCGTCGTGCGCATGCTGTCGCTATGGGTCTCGCACCAAAGGGGGCGTGCTGTCGATGGTGACTGACAGCACGCCCCCTTTGGTGGGCGTGCCGGGGGCGTTGCTGCCCAGATGGAGGCGTTCCCATGGGAACGCCTACCGTCTGGGTCCGGCCCCACTGACATCACCAGTGATGTCAGTGGGAGTGCTTTTGGCTCTGATAGAGCCAAAAGCACTCCTGGGCTTGCGGTAGCAAGACCCTAACACAGTGTCTCGTCGCAAGCCCGATGACCATCGCGACCATCTTTTTGGCCGCTCACATAAGCTGTGGGTGGTCACCCACAGCTATGCGAGCGGCCAGGAGGCCGCTCCATTTTTAGGTGGGAGGGCCTTGATTCAGAGCGAGCGCTCTGGTCAGAGCGTCCGGCTCTGAATCAGGCCCTCTGATCTCCCCTTCAGCCTCCCACGCCTGTTTCTACCCAAACCAACCTTCAGGTGTGACATAATACAGGATATGTAAGCAATCTTACAGACCAAAGCAATGTATTTATTTGCTGGGTTGTGACTCTTATATTACCTACATTGAAGGTGGCTCATAATTAGGATTATTTATACGTAAACTTTTAAAACATTTAATATTTTGCATTTGATCATATTAGGGGAAAAACATTGTTTATAAGCCTGTGTATATATATATATATATATATATATATATATATATACACAGGCTTATAAACAATGTTTTTATATATATATGTATATATATATATATATATATATATATATATAAAACTGTATAATATGGTGAGAGGGGTTGTCTCTCACATGAATTGCCCACTTTCTGGTGGAATCAGCCCTCTCCACGGGAGGCTGGACTGAAACATGTGCGTTCTGCATTAGCAGTGGAGGTGTGGAATTCCAGGTTTTCACATTTACACAGACCCAGCTGGAATAATCACTGGAGCACAGGAAGGGTTTAAAACACCCACACATCTGATGATCCTTGCTCCTGATGATGGGGTGGTGGTTAGCATTAGGGTGCCAGGACCTGGAAGAAATTGTAACTGCTGACTGTTAAGCACAAGGAGTGCTGGGACATTTACTTTTATGTTTATTCGCTTATTTTCTGTTATGTTCCCGTGTGTATCCAGGCCTAAGCTCACATATGCTAAGGTGCAGTGTCTGCTGACATTAAAAAGCCACTGCTTTACCAAGTACATACCTGTCTGAAGTCCTCATTTCAACACCCCGTGTTACATTTTATATATATATGTAGGAGAAAAGCAGCGGCACTCGAGGTCTTTAGAAATTCAACGAAGTGTATTCAAAAAAGGTCACAACATAGTACCAACGTTTTGAGGCTTGATGTCCCTTTGTCAAGGTAGGAGTGCCATCCGGTAGGCATTGGAGTCAAGGCATAGCAATCAGCCAGTGGCTAGGCACTTTATGCTAAACATGAGGTGGCCTGTCTGAGGGCCATTATAATTGACCATGAGCCAGTCTCAAGACGTGGGGGTGATAGAAGAAAAAGATTGCTGCAAAGGGATTCGAAATGATCCATATGTTAGGGACAATGGCACCCAGGGGTCTGAATGAGACCCTGGGATTGAAGTGTTTTCTCTAATGGTGTATAGTTATCTTATGATGTCCTAGGGTTGATAGACCAACGACAAGATTGGGTATTACCAGATTTGATTATTCCTTATTTATCTATGATATGAGATAGTGAGCACTCAATAGGTGTAAGTATATGATAAACTTGAAATAGTAATTGAGTTAGGGTTGGTTGTAGCTGCCAATCTGTTAACTCTAGAACTGAGTTATATTTGAGCTAGATCTGGAACTCTGAATTGTAGCATTTAATATTGCATATGTAAAGCGCTGTAAGACAAGTATGTTATATTGTAGTTTGGTGTATGGAGGTATATGGGAGATGAACAGGGTGTCCTGTAAATATGTTAGTATGATTTAGACATGATTGCTTTTTGCGTATTTTGTTTTTTCCCTTTATATGTGATTGTTTTTATGGGTTGCTTAGCAACGCTTGGTAGCGCTCATGTGGGGGGGACGAGTGCTGGTGATGTCATCGGATGGCGACGTGCTGTCTGGCCGTGCTGTTCAGGGCCTCTCTGGCTGGCGCTCTTCGGGTGGGATGCATTATGGTGTTGATTGGGTAAGTGATGTGGGTATTTAAATGTGGATTATGTTTGTTTATTTGATGCTGTATGTCCCTGATGACGAGTTAGTTCCCGAAACGTAGGAATAAAGGACCGTTTTAACTAGTGCTGCAAAGTCTCTTGAGTGCCTCCTATTTGGATCTCTCTCTCTCTCTCTCTCTCTCTCTATATATATATATATATATATATATATATATATAAACAAGACAAGAAGTCGCTGATAGTGTAGAAAATCAAAACCCGTTTGGTTTTAAGGTAAGTATTGTGCATACATTTAGTAAAAATACTCAAGTTTATCTCGATTCCACTTCAACCGGTAGTGTAATGAATCAAGACCCAAACTTCTTAAAGTCTCCGATTTAGGAATGCAGCCCAGCACCAAAACAAGATCAGAGAAAACTCATAGGGTAGTATATCAAAACTTTATAAAAATAATAAGGATTAAGGACACGTACATAAAAACCCCTTGACACAATGCATATCAAACAAGTGTAAGTCACCCAACCCAGAATCTGGATAGTCCGACCAGAGTGGTACCAATTTCTGGGAACTTCCAACAGCCGTGGTATTTCTTCAATGGGTGTAAGCTTCAAAGCCCGTGAGCAGGAACCCCCAACACGTTTTGTTTGAACTAAACTTCCTCAGGGATAGGTTCCTGTTCTACTAATGGTGCTTAAATAGGGCTATCAATTAACTAAAGCATCTTTGTGGCTATTTCCTGTTTACAATTTAAACAACTCCATATATGGATATATAACATATAGCAGGACTACTAAAAAATGGCTGACTTAAAAAGATAAAATCACGTATATACAGTATTTAATAACATCCAACAATACATCACTCATATATAGACAAAATATAAACATATAAAATCCATAAATAACATTCTTTAATAGGTTGTAAATGTTAAAGTTCATTTATTTCATTTGTGTGGGCTAACCAAAAATTGCCGCCAATAATGACAGGGCTATAGTGATTAAATGTAATACACACCAGATGTATAATTAAACCATTAAGGTGACATCTCTAACACCCTATTAGATACTGCCACGTCACTAATAAGCCGGAAGTGTCACGGCATCAACCGGAAGTGATACGGCATGGGGCACTTCAGAAATCTTCTATGTGGCACCGCATACCGGAAGTGACAAGGCATGGGCATGGCTAAGACTTACTGAGACCTAAAAGGTTTTCCAATGGTTTTTCAAAATCGTTTCTACTTTTCTATTTTCCACATTAAACTGTGTCACAAATGGTCTCGTATTGGAGCCAAATTCTTATCCAATTGAGTGACCTCTCTATTTTTCAGAAAGCATGATCTATCCTTATGACGTGCTTTATTTCTTGCCACCTCCAATTTAGCAGTATCATAACCTCTCTCCAAAAAACAGCCCTTAATGAAAGATGGTTGTTCTTCAGATTTTTTCAAATCTGAACAGTTTTTCCTAATACGTATAAATTGAGAATAAGGTACATTTTCCTTCCACAATTTTAAATGACAACTGTCAATGGGTATATAACTGTTAGCATCGGTGTGTGTATCCAGGCCTAAGCTCACATATGCTAAGGTGCAGTGTCTGCTGCCATTAAAAAGCCACTGCTTTAACCAAGTACCTGCCTGTCTGGAGTCCTCATTTCAACACCCCGTGTTACAATACATATATATGAGGCTTGTCCAAAAAGTAATGCCTAAATGCTCATAACTCTAAAATAATATGCAACATTTATTTTGAAACTTTGGCAGTTTGTAGTTTAATATGTCTGCTAGCTATATATGTATTTTTGTTTAGGTAGTCCAAGAAATACCATGGAATCGAAGATGAAACAAAGAGCCATCATTGAATTTCTGGAAAAAAAAGGCTGCAGTGCTACAGAAATCCACAGAAGACTGAAAAAAGTGTATGTTGAGCGTACAATTGACTATAGCAATGTCAGAAGGTGGATGAAGTTTTTTCAATCGGGAGAATCGCCCATGTGCAACAAACCTCGTGGTGGCAGACCATCAACTGCAGTGACAGCAGAGAACCAACACAAAGTCAATGCCATGATTCAGAAAGACCGTCGTGTGACCATCAGACCATCAGAGATATCAGTGATGAACTTAAATGTAGCCATGGCACTGTAGAAACACTAATCAATGATTTGGGATATCGTAAAGTGTGTGCTAAATGGGTTCCAAAGCAATTAACCAGGGATCATAAGGCCCAGAGAGTGGAAGTGTGCAATGACCTTTTGACAACTTTGAAGCCAACCCTGAGACGTTTTTGGAAAATGTCATTACAGGAGATGTGACCTGGGTATTCCTTTATGACCCAGATACAAAGGCCCAATCAAAACAATGGAAACACCCAAGTTCACCTAGGCCAAAAAAGTTTAAATCAGAGCGATCCGTAAACAAAGTTATGGCCACATTCTTCTGGGATTGCCGAGGTGTTATTCTCATCGATTACTTGGAACCAAACCAATTAATCAACAGAGATCGATTTATTATTAAACTTAAGAGGCTGAAAGAAGCCATCCGCAAAAAAGGTCAACAATTCCACTGTCAAATGTCATCTTACACCATGACAATGCCAGACCTCACACTTCGATGGCAACATCTGCAGTCATTGCCAAAATGGGGTGGGCAATAATGCCACATTCACCATAGAGTCCTGATTTGGCCCCTTCTGACTTTCATCTGTTTGGCCCTCTCAAATAATATCTCCGAGGTCAACATTTTGAAGACATAGAGGTTGTTAAAATCGTTATACGTTCCTGGGTCAAATACCAACCACTGCAATTTTTCCAAAGTGGATTCACAGCTTGGGTTGAGAGGTGGAGAAAATGTTTGAGGGCAGATGGTGAATATTTTGAGTAGAGTCATTCTGTTACTAAGACTTCAAAGTATTTTACTGCAAATCTTTATCTATAATAAAATTTTAGTTGTGAGCATTTAGGCATTACTTTTTGAACAACCCTCGTGTATATACAATATATATATAT
Organism: Taudactylus pleione; assembly: GCA_031769625.1. Classification (NCBI taxonomy): domain Eukaryota; kingdom Metazoa; phylum Chordata; class Amphibia; order Anura; family Myobatrachidae; genus Taudactylus; species Taudactylus pleione. The sequence goes on along the minus strand of JAUIMM010000045.1, from coordinate 17,818,919 downwards.
ATATATATATATATATATATATATAAAATCCAAAAGGAGGGGCACTCACCATTCCAGAAAAACAATTTAGTAGCCAACGATCAACACACTTTCCAATATCCGCATCCAGACAATCATATCACAGTGGTATGTTGGTCCAGGCATTTACAGCAATAAATAACTTACAAATAGCCATACTTATCAATTCTATCGACGTTTCGGTTCCATAGCGAACCATTATCAAGAAATTACATATCCATCTAGAAGACTTTTTTCTCGGCTGGTGTAAAAACTAGATGGATATATAGGACCTCATTCAGAGACGGTCGAAGCAGCCGCACGGTCGTACGCCACCGATGTTCGCTATACTGCGCATGCGTAAAGTTCGCAATGCGCGTGCGCAAACTAGCCGCAACGATCAGAAATTTCTCTCTCCTTGAACACAGCCAGGTCGGTAGTTTGAGTGACAGATTGAGGCGTCTGTGGGTGGTAACAGGGGAAGGTGCTTGAAAACGGGGGAGTGGAGATCCGAACGCAGGCGTGCCTAATTATGCGTTTTATGGGAGTGCATACGGTTTTATGGGAGTGCATAATTAACAAAGTAGCGTCATGGCACATGTGACATGGGAGGTTTTTACACTGACATGATCGTAGAGCTTAAGAGAGGGTGTGGTCAACCTTAAGCTCTACGACCAGTTCCGATGGTCTCGATTAATCCTTATATGTCCGGAGATGCAATGCGCACGAGAAGGGGGCGTATTTTTTTTTAAATTCCGGCCACTTCCTCCCCTTGGTCGGCCAGCTACCGATCCGAACTTAGGGACGCAACTTGCGAGGGAATCATTTGCATATCCGGCCCCTTTTCCCATACGACCGTGTGGCCACTTCGACCGACTCTGAATGAGGTCCATAATGTCTTGATAATGGTTCGTTATGGAACTGAAACGTCGATGGAATTGATAAGTATGGCTATTTGAAAGTTATTATTGCTGTAAATGCCAATTAACCAAGGCAACTATAACTTGTGGATAGCCTTCCTTGTTCATAAAACTTTACAATTGCATAGTATAGTTCATAACTTCCCTCCTAGGCAAGTATGCTGAGGTATGCCACTTTTGACCTTGGATAATGAAGTCAAAACAAAAATTTCAGTAATCCACTAGGACAGCTCCAGACAGATAAATTAGGGGACCCATGAAGGGAGCCACCATCACTGTTGCTTGAAAACAAGCTCAGTCCTGTTACCCTCCCATTTTAACTTAAGTGTAGTAAGATCCTCTAGTAACGGGATGCAGTCATTAGGCTTAGGCTATGTGTTGGGGTTGGCTGGGGTTAGGCACGAAAGGGAGAGTTAGGTTAGGAGTATGGATTAGGGATAGGGAGAGCATACTTACCATCAAATAACTCCTCAGGAAGTGACCGTAACATGATCACTGGGACCAGGAAGATGCTCCTGCAGCTGCTGCAGCCATAGAGACAAGGTAAGTGACCAATATGCCATCAAGGACAATATATCAACATTCTGTCATGTCGACATTTCATCACTGTCAACATGATGAATGTTGAAAAGTCAATGTTGACATGCTAGCCATGTCGATATTATGGTCATGACGACATTATGAATATCAACATATCATACCAGACCCCTGACAACACATGTGCTGGGTCAGAGCACAGAAACCAGAAAGAAAGTTATTGATCAAAATACGTAAGGTGATTATTAGAGTATAGTTGGCCCACTAAAAGAACACCTGTCTTACACCGAACGATGCGTCCTTTGATGGAGGACCTGAGGAACCGATGACATCACTTCCGCCCGTCAATCCGAAACCGGAAGTGGGGCATAAAGAAACTTCAATCAAATGCAGCTCAATCACTGACCGCTATAAAAGACCCCTTGGAATGCAGGTAAGCACACGCCTTGAAGAAGAGACCTTAATGTCTGGAAACGCGTTGGTGGCCTGCACCTGTGTCGTTTGAACCATGGATCATCTATACACTATTCCTCCACCATTTGGGTAAAGCAACAGGACCCACTGCAGGGTAACCCGGGTACTATGTACTCATTATAACACCTGCTGGCTCAGGGGCATTTCTAGAGAGGAGGGGGCCCGTGTGCAGTCTCTGTCACGGGCCCCCTCCTCTCCACCTGGCGGCCGACTGCGCACTGTGCGGTGTGCGGCCAGGTCCGCGCTTATAGACTCTGGGCACTAGAGTGTGCCCGGGGTCTATAGCGCATGCGCAGGTCACCGGGAAAATGGGCGCAGTGGCCATTTTCCCTGTACTGCGCATGCGCAAACAACGGGAAAATGGCAGTGGCGGCCATTTACCAGCCGTTTTTAAGGCGCAGACACCGGAGCCGACGTGGGACTCCGGAGAGGTAAGTTTTATGGGTGCAGGGCCCGTGTGCCCCGCACACCCTGCACCCATTATAAATAGGCCCCTTTGCTGGCTCCACATCACCCTTTGGGTAGGATCTTTCTTATATTTATATTTAAAGACATTGTCTGAAGTGATTTGACTCCATATCTTGCATCATTTATTTTATTTTGTTTTTAATTATTCCATGTGATAAGTGCAATTTCTAGAACTCTACTTATTTGACCAAATGTAATGGGACCTGTATTCTAAACTACTCTTATTACAGGGTTGCATGGTAAAAAGTCATTTTTCTTTTCTCTGCATATCACAAGTTTTAATTTTATTGTGATCATCACAATTATTCTTCTATGTGAATTATAGTACTATCTCTTGCATGTTTTAGTATTTTTATTGTGTGTTAATAAATGCATTATATTCATCATTCAGATTGGTGATCTCCCGGAGATATATTTCTGTCACAGCATTGGTTGACACTGAGTAGCACCGTTGTCTATGATAACAAAACTCTTTTATACACTACATTTTAGGTTTCACTAGGGAAACCTGCATCATAGATGGCTTGCTTATACTTAGTTGGAGCACCCAGTTGCACCTACACACCACCTCTTTAGATGCGTCCTTTGAGTTTACCATGTTTGGATATTTCACTGATAAACCATAGAGGAGCATCAGCTGCAATATCCATGCCATCTAGACGCTAACAATCAGATGATCTCATTTTGAATGTCTGCCAAATAATTGTTAGACATTTCAGATTCATGAAACATTTATAGTTGCATAAATACCCTCCTGAGTTTGTGGGTGATAAATTTGTATGGCATGAACCCCATCTCATCTGGATGCATAATTTGGGTGATAACCTTGCAGAGCCTAATTATTATGAACTTTGCCAGAACTTTAATGTCAACAGCCAGCAAAGAAATGGGGTAATAGGATTCCAGATGAAAAAAATCTTTAACAGGTTAAGGAATCATAACTGTCATGTCAACACTCCAGATTCAAAATGTTGGGTCAAAATTAGAGCTATAAAAGTATTTAGAATTTTGGAATTTAGAACTCTAAAGGGATACAATCTCTTTATTATTGGGAAAGGATTATAGAGCCAAATCTATTTCTTTCTCTGAAAAGACACATCTGAATCCTAGGGTAGACTGGGCAAATAAATGTGATTTAAATAAATCAGGAGCTGTATTCAAGAAAAACACCAAAGTTTTTTTTCACACCCACCATCTTGTACCCCTAATCCACAGGTTCTCCAACTTCAGGACCCCAAATAGTGCATGTTTTCCAGATTTCCTCAAAGAATCATAAGTTAAATAATTAGGTCCAAATGTGGATCTTTTAAACTGTGTCAGTGAGTAATGAATACACCTGTACACCTGCCAGGAGACCTCGAAAATGTGACCTGTGTGAGGTCCTGAGGACCGAGTTTGAGAACCTCTGCCCTAATCCATCAGATGAAACTTCCCAAACTGGATCCCTTTGTCACAATAAAGGTGCCAGGAATTGGCTACTTAAGGGACCAACTGATAAGAAATTAAGAGTAAAGTCAATACACGAAAACGTGGAAAGTTATTGAACTGCAAAAAAATTGTCATAGGGTAGTTTTCCACAGTTTCCTGAGGTCCATGTCATCTATTAAATTAGTTAAAGCTGATGTTCTATGTGGAACAGGAGCGGTCAACTCTCTCCCCCAGTAAAGATATTGGTCAGTCATATTGGCAGTCAATAAGACACACCACAGACACACTATGTCATTGTCATCTGCATTTGATGATTTGTATTGTGACCCTTGAGTCTAGCTGAAGCTAGAGGCTTTGATAAGACAGCTGCTTCTTTTATGAAATGCCAGAGGCAAAGAATTACTGATAGAAGGGACGGAATCCAAAACAAGGAACTAGATCAGATTACGGAACTGAACCTGCAGCTATTGGACCCTGGAACCAATTGTGGAGAACTCAACCCTGGAACCTAAATTCAGGAACTTGGAGCTGGAACCCACTAATGGGAACGCAGAGAGATTCAACCAGCAGAAACTCAGAACCAAGATAAGCTAAAACTGGAATCAAGAACTCAGAATTGAAATCAGAAATGAGGAACTCAGGCCTGCGAGCTGACTACAGGCACACAAACTTGAAACCTAAACACAGATACACAGAACTGTAAATTGAACCTGAGACTCAGCGCTAGCCCCTGCTACTAGACACCCGGAACACAGAGACCAGTTACCTATCATCGATTGTATGCTAGCACATGGACCGGTTACTTGTGACACTTTCAAGTAGACAGGCACTAAATGGAAGCTGAACATTTGCTAAGAAACAGGCACCCAGAGTTCTTGCTGGGAAATAGACACTTTGGTGAATGCAAACTTCAGGTGCTAAGTGTAAACGGAGCACTTCATGAGAAACAGGCACTTACTGTAAACAGAGCACTAGCTGAGAACACAGGAACAGAGAAGGAACCAACTGAAGCTCAGAGCCAGGAAACTATACTAACGAGAATGAAATTAGTTATTCTGGCAATGAGTTGATCTCCGGAGCTAGTTTAAATAGAGTGCTTTCAGTGTCAATTGGATAATGTGATCATGTAAGCGCAGTTTCTGGAATCCAGTTGGACTGAGAGATTCACATGACAGAATCCAATATGGTCACGCCCATTCAACCAGACGGTTTGTTTACTGTTATGAATCCCAAGAAGATTCTCTTCAGCAGGAGGCAATAGTTCTGAGGATTATTATGGCAATGGGATCAACTGAAGAATAGTGCAGTTGTAACCCAAGACTGTAGATGCTAGACAAAGGTGGAGATCTGGTGGTCACATACGTGCCTTGAGGGCTGGAGGTACTTGACAAAGATGGAGACCTGGAAAGGGAAAACGAGTGATTGTGAATACTAAATCGGGGAAAACAATAAACAAACGAACAACCATAAAACACTGAACCCATATGTTTAAGCTCTTTTAGGAGAAAATTGATGGCAGGTCCAAGCAAGCGTGCAGTGGTATATTAGATCCAATGCGACCTAGCTGTCCCTACCTTTGTCTGTAGCTTCTAGTGCTGGCAGTGTTTTGTGTTGTCTGCACTACACGGGAAGCCGCACAAGGTATAAGTGGGGTAGCGGTGGTTGTGAGCAGCGGCACAGGATGACGTCAGCGGATCGTGGAGATTGTCAAGTTGTAGTCCAGTAATGCTTCACTGTTCTTCCTCCACGCTAACCCTGGGGTCCAACGCATTTCGTACCTGCCTAGGTGCTTTTTCAAGGATAGTTTCCTTCTCTCTGGATACTTCCTTTAATAGGGAAAACTTTATTAAGCAATAATAAAAAAACGGAAGTGGTCATCATAAAAATGGCCGAAAAGAGCGGAAAGCTCATGGGCCAATGCTTAAACATATGGTTTCAAAAACAATAAAATAAAAAATATAAAAAATAAATAAATAAATATAAACAAATAGTACAACACTGAAGACAAACATGAAACATATAACTAAAGAATAAAGGTGAAAAAGGGGGAATATTTTTTTTTTTTTATAAAAATACATTAAGTTCAATATCTACATTAAGTCCTAATGGCTGTAAAGTTTTTAATAAATAAATCCATTTGGTTTCATTTCTTTTTAGTATGTCTACTATATTTCCTCCTCTCCAATGGGGGGCAATTTTTTGTATACCGACGAATTTAAGGCCAGACGGATCTTGATTATGTTTCTCCAGAAAATGTTGAGACACACTATGATTTTTTAATCCTTTTTTTATATTGTATATATGTTCAGAAACTCGGATTTTTAGTTGTCTTTTAGTTTGCCCTACATATTGGTACCCACATGGGCATTCTAAAAGATAAATCATACTTTCTGTGTTACATGTCAATTGATTTTTGATTCAGTACTCTTTCTTGTCTTGGTTTGAGATAAATTTGGTGATTGGTCTTGTATCTGTTTTTTGGTTTTTACACTCCTTGCATTGTAAACAAAAATGAAAACCTGGTGTTTTGTTAGTCCTTTGTTCTTGTTTTTCCACTGTAATATAACTATTGGTTAGTTCCCGTTTAAGATTTTTTGCTCGTCTGTAGATTATTTTGGGTTTAAGGGGAATATGTGTGTTAAGATCTTTATCTAATAAAAGAATGTGCCAGTATTTTTCTAAAATCTGTTCGACTTTTTTGTGATCTGTACTAAATTGGGTAATAAAACTAGTAGTGAATTTATTTGTTTCAACATCATTTGGTTTTGGTTTGTATTGAATCAGTTCATTCCGATTAAGTTTAGATACTTTCGTTATTTCTTTTTGTAAGAAAGTTTCTTTGTATCCCTTCTGTATGAATTTTTCTTTCAATATTTCACTCTGTTCTAAAAAAGTGTTTTCTTCAGTTTCGTATAATCCTACGATCCTAAAGATGGAGACCTAGTGGTCACGTAGCAGCCTTGAGGGCTGGAGATACTTGACAAAGGTGGTGACCTGATGGTCACGGAGCAGCCTTGAGGGCTGGATATACTTGGCAAAGATGGTGACCGGATGGTCATGGAGCAGCCTTGAGGGATGGAGATACTTGGCAAAGGTAGTGACCTGATGGTCACGGAGCAGCCTTAAGGGCTGGAGATACTTGGCAAAGGTGGTGACCTGATGGTCATGGAGCAGCCTTGAGAGCTGGAGATACTTGGCAAGATGGTGACCTGATGGTCACGGAGCAGCGTGAATGGCTGGAGATGTTCCAAGATGCAGAGCAGCGGAGATAACCATTCAGACACTGCACTGCGGTTAATGCTGCCGGGATGGTGCGGCAATTGTGATGACTGAAGACGCAGAGCAGTGGAGATTGCCGTGATGTTTAGGCTTAGTCCACTCAGACACTGCACTGCAGTTAATGGCACCGGGAAGTGATGCGGTAACTGGGAGATGGTGTGTACACACACTGTGGAGGTAGTTGCGGTGTAAGGCTGGAGACCCTCGGACGCAGTAGTGTGCACTGTGCCACCGGAATATGACACGGGACTTGGAACGCTGGAGACACTCTGCAGCAGAGATAGCCGCGATGTTATGCTGGAACCGCAGACGCCGCAGTGCGGTTAATGCCGCTGGGATGTTATACAACAGGAGACACGACAGACTCAGGACTGGAGATGCTGACAATAACAATGAGGGCTACCAACTCTATGGAACCGGAAACACGTGTAAGACACTATCACCTGGATCCAGACAATGCATCAGCAGGACAGAAAAAAAGAGGAAGAACCAATCCAGTCCCAGCAGGTCTGACGTACAGCCAGATGGGAGGGCATCATGAGTTGACAGCGTGGCATCTCCGTCTCCTGGCAACAGGCCTAAGAGAATCGCCAGGAGCACCGTTGTCCAACAAGACGTGGCGGCGGCTTGTGACATTTAAAATGAAGATACAGTGTATCAGGGATGCCGCAGGCAGCCAGATGAAGCAGGGATGAACCTGAGGTGGCACCACTAGACATGATAAGTGGGGCTAAGACACCAATGTGTGACACAATAGAGAATGAGCTAAAATGGAGGCACATTTCCTAATTTCTTGAGGAGACTGCTGCTAAATGAGAATGATATGGGTGGGGGTAGAGAGATAAACAGCAAAAACTGTGGCCATGAGGAACACTCAGCAGCAAAGGACCAACACAAAATTCAGCTGTTTCTTAACCACAGTCCCTACACTGTATATAAATGTATGCTCAATGGTTGACAGGACAAACTGGTTGCATATATAAATAGACTGTTTGAATCATCATTTTTAAAAAGACACCTACACACTACACATTCAATACACACAGGCTGACTAGGGAGTAGATACTGTACATGGCTTGTTTGGTCAGAGCAAACTTTCTAATAGAACTGTCCTTGTTCTCTGTATTAGTAGAAATATGATTTTAGCCCATTCCATTCATGGTCTCTTAAGGGCCATAACCTTATCCCCTATAAGACGGATCTTTATCAAACAGATGATAGTGGGGCTATATTTCCTAACTTTGGTCAAAAATAGAGTCAAATGCCGAGGAAGACAGCCTACAAGAGTGCCAGAAGTTGTCAGACAGACAGACGCCCAACCCCAACAGAAGAGGGTATTACTAGCAGTACTGTATATTACAATGAGAAAGGAAGAAAATACATGAATCAAGATGTGGACGTAAACATGACCAAAAAAGAAGAAAATACATGATACTTCTGGCCAAACTCATTCCACTCTATATACACATCTACAACTATGGTATTCCCACACCCATATAAAAAAAAACACCAAACTCAGGGCCTGATTTATTATGGAACGCAACTGCGAATGCAATAGCGATTACACATGTAGATCAACTGCTATAGTATGCCAATTTACTGTGATCGCAATGCCGCCACAGCACTACATAAGGACGCCCACTTTACCTTACCTTACACACATCCGTAATGTTTAGCAAGACTGCGAAAACATCGGTATCGAGTACCATCACAGTCTCACGCACGCTTGCACAAGGTCAGACCTTACTCAGAAATTGCTAACTTCATCGCACGCTATGAGGCCTCAGGCTGAGTAGGGCATCGCAGTGGCTAATTTATGCACGCCCATGCAACGGCGTTGAAACGCACTGGCATGCCAGCGTTTCACCAACCCGCCCCCCGTCACCACCCTCAAACGGCACTTCCTGTCGATCACTCTGCAATGGATCTGTGTAGTCACTGCAATCGCAGTCCCGATCGCAGTGGCCGGTTCGTGCATGTGCACTGCGATACATGCGCAGAATGCAACAATCGGCCGAGTGCTAAAATTGTGGTGGTTAACCGCGCTCTCCTTTCTGTGTAACAAATAATGAGTAATGGTTTAATTTCTAAGATAGTGCTGCCTGCAAGATTTGTGTTTATTCCCAGAAGACACAGAGTAAAATTAATGGATATAGTGGTGTTGCTGGTGCAAATAAATAGAAATTGTCCTGTTGTGTAATAGTGAAAAATGTGCTGCGGATGTTGTGACTGGTGAATGGTTAAAAAAGGGGTAGGATATATGGGGTGCTGTATAAATGTTTATTCAGCCGATTGCGTGCGTATTAGCAACTGCCTTCCTTGCTGGATCAGACCCTCAAACTGCAAGCAACGAATTAGGAGCTAAAACCTTATTTATTTCCAATAAACTTACTCTACTACTTGTTAATTATAGAGAGAGAATGAGGGGGGAGGGGGTGGAAGGTACTACTAGATCTAGGAGTAAATTTACTAAAGGTTTTGGTTTGTTGTTTTGATCTCTAAGAAAATCTATATTTTCTAACTGCCAGATTTCAGCTTCATTTGAACCCGACGGTGATGTCAGTTTTTCTGTGCTGCTCTAAATATCGTCGGTTTTGATCTTTCAAAACAGACAGCATTTAGAAGTACAAACACGACGGGAAACCCCTCCAAACAGAAGTACAGCACTGCAGTATGATTTGTGCAGGCTTCATTAGGGTGAATACCTTCAACACATAACCAGCCTCAGAGCTCTCAGTCTGGGCTGGTACTGGAAATTAGGGTGGAACAATAGCGTGGGGTTCGCCCTATTTTCCAATAACAAGCACCAGACTGAACTAGTTGAGGCAGGGGAGAGGGTATTAATGTCATAACAGGGTGACCCCTGCCATCACATTAACCACCCTCACACTGGTCAGCCCAGGACTAGAAATTCCTCAGAAAGTGGGGACCCCAAAAATTAAATGGAGTTCCCCCTCCCATGGAACAACCAGCCCTGGGCTGAAAGCTATTCTCCGCACCCCTGCTGATGGTGGGTGCGGGATTCATGTATAAAAAATAGAAAGTAATACAGGTTGAGTCTCCCATATCCAAATATTCCGAAATACGGAATATTCCGAATTACGGAATAATTTTGGCATGACTGAGATAACAAAACCTTTGATTTTTGATGGTTCAACGTACACAAACTTTGTCTAAGGTACAAATTATTAAAAATATGGTATAAAATTACCTTCAGGCTGTGTGTATAGGGTGTAAATGAAACATAAATTTATTTCATGTATGTACACAAACTTTGCTTGAGCCACAAAATTATTGAAAATATTGTATAAAATGAGCTGCAGGTTATGTGTATAAGGTGTATATAACAAATAAATGCACTGTGTGTGTATATTGGGGTCCCATTCCCAAGATATTTCATTATGATATGCAATTATTCCAAAATACGGATTATTCCGTTATCCAAAATACACCTGGTCCCAAGCATTTTGGATATCGGAGACTCAACCTGTATTGTTCTTTACAGGTAGACTACAGGTCCAGCAAGCCTTCCCCGGCATGCCGGCACTTGTGGAAGATTAAACCAATGACACCCTATGGACACACACTGTACATCCTATAGGACTTAATAGGGAAGTGCTGATTGGCTGAGAGCGGTGCTTCTACTCTCTCTAAGCCAATCAGTGCTTTCCCATTCAGTCCTATGGGAGTGAACGACAGTAACCTATCATTACGCAAAGCACTGTACAGTGCGTGCACATAAGGTATTGTTTATTGTTTTCTGAAGAACAGTGTACTACTACTTAAATTGAAGAGGAAATCCATAGATTTAGTAAGTATGACTTTATTTTATTATATGTTTTATTTTAAATAAAATACTACCCCATTTGGTGTGTGCATCCTGTGCTTATTTTAATATTTATTTTACAGGGGGACTACAGGTACCAGTTGGCCCTTAATGTCCAGTTATGTTGGCACTTGTTGTTCCTCAAGTGCCGGCATGCCAGCCCGCATTAATCCCGCACCCACCACCACCTGGGGTACGAGGAATAGCCACAGGCTTTCAGCCAAGGCCTGGGGGTTCCTTGAGCTAGGGGGACCCCATTTTATTTTTGGAGCCCAACTTCCCAAGGAATTCCAACCATGGGCTGACCAGTTAGGGGTTGGTTTAAGGTATGGCAGGGAGATCCCACGCTGTGTATCGCTCTGTTATAGCGTAAGCCCCCCAGTTGGTTCAGTCTGGTGTTGGTTATTGAAAAATAGCACTCCGGGTTTCCAACCAAATTTTTAGTACCAGATCAGGCTGAGAGGTCCAGTGCTGGTTATGGATTTGGTGGAAAGGAGAACCCCCACAGATTTTTTTTACTTTTATCTATTTGTAGCCTTTTATACTTAACAAGCCTGCACAGATCACAGTCATCTGTGCAGTGCTGCTCCCAAAGTTAGAGTCAGGCAGGTCTATTGTTTGGGTGTGTTTCTTGTCATTTTGCCATCGTTTTTTGGTTGGTTTTAAAACCATTCTTAGAAAATCTGCGGATCTTTTTCAATTGTTGGTCCGAAGTTCCAAAGTGTTCTAAATTAGGAGTTTTGAGTCTGTGTTCCTTCATTATAGACTTTAGTAAATCAACGGCAAATCGACCAAAACCACAAAATGGCTTTTAGTAAACTTACCCGCTGGTATCCTTTCTAGCCGAACTTCTCCAGTATTACACATATCAACTTCAAGACCAAGTTCTACAGCATTACAGCATGATAAAAAGTACTATTAGCATAAAACCATTTTCATAGTACCAAATACTCAATACAGAAAGATTATAATTGTTCTACTTGGGCCTTAACCGGAGGTCTCCTTTTTATATAGTAAACAATATCGAGATCCGGTCTATAGATCTACAGTAAAAAGGTTGACAATGTCTATATAGACATCAGATGTTAAACAGTCAGTAGGTCGACAGGTACAAATGGTCGACAGGGTGAAAAGGTCGACACAAAAATAGTCAACACTTTTATTTTTTTAGGGTTAGGATTGAGCACTCCGACGGTTATGGTTAGGCATTTACCCCGACGGTTAGGGTTAGGCACAAGGAGGGAAGGTTAGAGTTAGGCACTTACCAGAGGGTTAGGGTTAGGCACTAGAAGGGACAGATAGAGTCAGGCACCTACCCCGATGGTTAGGGTTAGGCACCAGGAGGGAGGGTTAGGGTTAAGATTAGGGTTAGGAAAAAAAACATGTGTCGACCATTTTGTGTCGACCCTTTGACCCTGTCGACAATCTTACATATCGAACTTTTGTCCTTGTTGACCTTTTGTCCATGTTGACCTATTGACTATCTAACATCTGGTGTCTATCTAGACATTGTCAACCTTTTTACTGTCTATCTTACTGTCTATCTTTCAATCCACACCCAACAACATCCTGCAGAGTAAAAAAGTTTTGGTTACTGCCCTTAGGAAGAGCCCATGCTCGGTACGCGTTGACCTATGAAAGGAGACATTAATCACTGCTGTGAAAAGCTCAGGACAATGCAGTGGAAATGTGTGGCAAGAATGAGCTGAGTCTGAGGTACCGTAGCCTCCAACTCTAAAAATAATCTACAAGCTCATCAGTCACAGTTTTCAGGTAATGTTCCTACCTGTACCATTGTGACTGTTTATTGATTCTCGCTTGTTGCTATTATAGGAATTTTTAATAAATTGATGTTACATTTTTACACTATTATATCCTTATTTTTAGATTTCATGTGTATGAAAATTATACAATTTTTACAAGAGAAAAGAACCAGCGAACCAGGGAAGCAATTGAGTATTTATTTACTACTTCCCTTGTTGATATCCACCCGCCTGCACTTATACCCTTCACCTGTATATTTTCAGGATTAGCGCCCAGTATTCTTTGTTTATAAAAGTAGTGGGATCTACCGTCAATAACTACAAAAAGTTTTTCTGGGAACAGCATAAAATACTGGAATTGCGATCTTTTGAATTAAACAAGGAGCAACTTATCTCAGCATCCAAAGCAAATTTCAGAAATATATTGTGTGATTCTCAAATTCTGTTGCCTTATCAACATGAGAATGGCATCACAGTCCAAGAAATGCAGACATTTTGCAATAAACATGCTTGAGAGAGTGCCAGGTTGCCGAGGATGAGAAAGACCTTGTGCTCTCTCAACAACAAAGTATAAAAAAAACACCCCTCACAATTTCATGGATGATCCAGTTCTACAAGAAGGTCTCTGGAGTGTAGCTCTGCCCATTCCTGCAATCCAAAACATTTTTTATTATCTCTTCCCAGTCTGACCTGAGCTATTTCAACAAAAAAGCACCATCAATAACTTGCCAGAAGTCTCTCACAAAAGATTGCAGCTGACAGGTAGTAGTGATTAAAGTTTTTAGAGCAAATAAATGGCAGACAGTGCCCGCCAGACATATTCAAAAAGATGTACTCACAGTCAAACTGAAAAGTCAAAAATTAAGTAAGTAGCAAGGCAGCAATGTCCATAACTAATGCAGGGTTACAAGAAGATATCAGAAAATTGATAAGGAAGACAGGATTTACAGCAGTTAATAGAAAGAGCAGCCAAGAAAGGAGGGAGCTCAAAGGTGACCGCATGAGCAAGCAGTGTCACAACAAGTAGCAAGGTGGGGGGATCCTTAGATTTCCTCAACTGGCAATGATCTGGGAGCGGCAAGATGGCGGACACTTGTGCTGGTACTGGTGGGGTTTAATGCCAGATTTTTCAGGACCAGCAGATAAAAAACAGTAGGGATAGACAAGGCAGAAGTGCAGAATCACAACCAGACTCAAAGCCAAAACCTACCAGCCTACTTCAACACAGTGCAGGGGGGATGGAGGCAATTGTCATATCGATTGTCGAAGAGATTGTCATATCTTGCTGCTGGTACCAGGCCACCTCAAATAAGTTGCTGATTAGGAGACCACCAAAATTAGGCACCATGGACACAGTATGTGGGGAAGTGGGATTTTCAAGTGAGTATTCAGCGATGGTGAGCTGAAGAATCGGATGGCAATACCCATGGAAAATAAGATGTGCAGCAGGATAAAGCTGAAACTTTGCTATCTATTCTGTGCTATGCCATGTCACGCCTCAGCAATGTAGCATGTGTTATATTGTGTGCTTAGAATGGAATATGTGTATAAATTTTGATTTTAATGTGTCATACAATTCCCTAACAATGTCTTGATAAAGGGTTTTGCATTTGACCCAAAATTGTTACCTATGTGAGATATCTGCACGCCATAAAGGAAAGAAAAGCAATCTGCTATGTTGATATCTACTCTTGAGTGAAAAGTTTCTATTACTACTAAGAATGAGCCTTTAAAATTAGCAGTCAATTCTGGTAACTTGGTAGAATACTATATGACATGTGTACAGGGCCCTCTAAGCCTCTGGGCCCCAAAGAAATGGTACCTCCAGCACCCACTAGAGCAACGCCCATATTCCCAATCATGATTCCTGCTGCCTCCACAATATCACTCTGCTACTGTACCTGTTAATTGGGTCTCACCAGCTGCAGGCCTGGATGGGGTGACAATCCATTTCAGTGACTAAAGTGTGTAGTGGATGTTATAATGGTAAAAAAGGGGTCCGTAATGTGGCATAATCTTAACTGGGCATTGTAATGTGGCATATAAAAATGGGAGGGCACTATCAAGTTACACAATATGAATTGGGGCACTGTAATGTGGAACAATATGAACTGGAGTTACAATAGTATGGCATAATATGAATATGGGACATTGTAATGTGGCATAATATTAACTTGGGGGCACAGTGATGTGGCATAACATAAACTGGGGACATTGTGATGTGGCATAATATAAATTGGGGCACTGAATATTGCACTGTATGAATTGTGGGCACTACAGTGTGACACAGTATAAAATGGGTGTTATGTTCTGGGTTGTTTGTGGACCCGGGGTGGTAGCAGGAGCGATCACAGAAGCGGATTTGAATAAAAAACTAGGTTTTTTAATAAGTGCTCGAGAAGACATAAAATATGGCAGTAAATAAAAGTCCAGGAATATATAAATGTGCACAAGAGTTCTGTGGTGGGAGTGATGGGTTAATGTCCAAGTAGAAACAATTAGAGCTGTCCAGGTGTGCAGGTAGTGAGACTGAAAATAATCAACCAAGTATGCAGGTAGTGATGCAGGAAAATAATAGCCAGGTATGCAGGTAGTGAACTAAGGCAATGAGCAGGATGTTAGCAGGCTCAGGCACTCAGGTATGGGCAAGGGTGGTGGAGGAAGCGGGGTAGTCCAATGGTAGCTAGGAGCTGACAGGCAGACTGGCAGACAGCGAATTTCACAGGAACAGGATAAGCACAGAGAACTCCCTCTCAGCTAGGCTGAGATACACGTTGCACTGGCAAAGAAGGAAGGCACTGACCCTTCCTAAATACCCCATGCCGTGCTGTTACTGGCCGGAGGGAACATGTGACTCACCAGGATTGGCCAGCTGCATCACATGGCCAGAAGGCAAGATGGCGGCACCCATGCCAAACGGAACGGAGACGCCGCCAGGCCTTACCAGCGCAGAGTGACAACAGGCCCGCACAACAATGTGTGCAGCCAAAGCCCCCCGCCAGACACCAGCTCCGCCACCAGACAGCCCGCACCACAATGACCTCACAGGTAACACCCGCCTAGCGCCATGCTGAAATACCCTGGCCGTGACAATGGGAGCACTACATTGTGGCATAAAATTAACTGGTGCCACTACAATTCCTCTCTCCATCCTTAGATCTCCTCCACTGACAATGATCTGCAGTGTTGGGTTTCGGGCAAGATGGCGCACGCTTGTGCTAGTACTGGTGGAGTTTAATGCCAGAGTTTCTAGGACCGGGAGATAACAAACAGGATGCAATCCCCCTCCCCCCAAAAATTAACTGGGGCCACTACAATGTGACAAAATATTTAATGGGGCCAATGTATGGCATAATATGAACTGGGGACACAGTATTGCATAATGTTTACTGACGGCACTACAATGTTGCATATTGTTAACTAGGACACCACTATAGGACATAAAATTAACTAGGACACTACTATGGGGCATAACATTAACTATGATAAGACTGTGAGGCATAACATTAAATAGGACATTACTATATACCTGGCTGAGAAGATCCAAAAGCCAAAGAGAAAAACAAACCTTGAGACTTTCTATGCTCCTTTCACCTGTAGGAGAACAGATAAATTAAGTGTGCTGTTTCTGCAAATTCCCTGACTCGCCTTTAGAGTCAGGCTGCATACCGATTTATGCTCATGTCCAAGTGGCTTCCTCACTTTGTCACAGTTTACTGCCAAGAGTTCATGAGGCAGAGAAAATTAATGAAGGAGGTTGTCTGGAAATGAGTAGAACACTATATACTGCCAGACTCTGAAGCCAAGTTAGGACATTTGCATTCAGTCCATGCGGTTTTTTATGCTCGCTTCTGGGGGGAGGGAGCATAGAAAAACCACAGAATTGTTAAATATTGTTTTGCACTTACATAGTGAAAACATCAAGAGAAAAAACAATTTATCTAAAATGTGGCAAGTACACTGTAACACAGTAATCTTAATTTGTTTTTCCATCAGGTGTTGATTTTATTCACATGGACCAGCACTATTGGAAGAGCTGAGTTAGATGGAGCATATAAATATTTTTTTATTTTATTTACACAATGCAAAAGGCATTACATAAAACTGATAGACCACAAAATCAAGACGTCACTTTAAAAAAAAAATGTATTATGTAGGGTGTTTAGAATGTTTTTGTTTTGGAAATATTTATTTTTGTTTCTTTAAAAAAAAAGTGTTCATCCCCCATGCTTTACTTAAACAGTGCAAAGGGTACTATGTAAAATCTATCATATTTCTCAAAATACTAGGGGATATTTATTTAGTCTAGCTTCCCAAGTGCCAATTAGTTGATTGGAACCTTTGTAGTTCATATGGAATGCTATTTAATCAATGATGAGTCTCATATTAATATGAAATGCATAGGCAAACGCAAGGGGGGTTTCCGTCTGCCTGGAAACCCCCCTCCCCAGCCCACACCATGACAACAATAGAAATAGTAATATAATAGATTGTTACTAGTGCTG
The DNA here is from genome assembly GCA_031769625.1 of Taudactylus pleione. NCBI lineage: Eukaryota > Metazoa > Chordata > Amphibia > Anura > Myobatrachidae > Taudactylus > Taudactylus pleione. The sequence continues at coordinate 17,801,722 of JAUIMM010000045.1, read as the reverse complement.
CATGTTCTTCTCAGTATCACAAATGAAATAATTAGCACCACATTTGGATCTTTTAACATGTGTCAGCCAATAATAAATACACATGTGCACCAATTAGGAGATCTGGAAAACATGCACTGTTAGGGATGCACTGCTATAGAGCCCAATATGTACATATATTTCCAGGGCAGTGCTAGGTTCTTCTGTTGCTCCCCCAGACTCCCGGACTTGCTCCCATGCCCTGGAATGTGCTCACATCTAAAATAAAAACATTCAGCTCAGGCAGGATGGTCCTACTGCCACATCTAATGGCTTACTGTGATCACTGGTACTGTATATGCTGGAATTATTACACATAATATACTATGTATGATGCATATTAAAGCTGGATAAGTGCTAATTCTACCCTACTTATGGACAGGCCACACTCACTCTAAAATCAGGCATTTGGAAACCCCCCTCTAGAAATCCTGCGTTTGCCACTTAAATGGGGCAACTCTCTTTTTCAATTTGACAGAAGCGTATGCATGCATGTACAGTAAACAGTATAACTGATTCTATGATCAAGTGATCACTACTTGTAAGTGAATTTATCTGGATAGGGGGATGTTTCTAGGCTTTCCTAGAGATATTACCCAAGAAAGGAAATCCAACAAAAGAGTAGGGATTACATGACAATAGAAGCGGCAGTGAGAAATTGATCCACGATTGGTGGGATTGTTTAGATTGGTGGAAAGCCCAGGGGTGTTTCTTAAGACAGGCGTAATCAATCATATAATCAATTACACTAGTAGGAAAATGCTACCAGACAGAAAGGCACATTGTGGGTGGCAAAGGTCTATCCAATCCTTTACACACTGGGGGAGGGGGGAATTAGCCATCAGAAGCAAAATCTACTTGAAGGTTTAAGAGAAACATCAATGGGTAAAACATGCAGAAAAAGCAAAAAAAAATAAAAATAGAGCTCTCTGTAAGAGAAACCAATAACTTAGATACAACTGTAAGACGCCAAATATTGTTTTGTAGGCCCAAACTATTCCACATAAAATATTAAGTACATTTTGAATATAGCCTCTTATGGTGGTTGTAGGACCACAGTGCCACCATCAAGGAGTTGTTGACAATGAAGCAGAGCTTCTAAGTATTTTCAGAGATAAAATCTTTCCTTTCAATACTCCTTGACAGCCATTATAATAGGTAGCTCCCTTTCCCTTTCTAAAAAAAGGCCCCAAGACTCTATACAATGCAGCTCCTCCTTTGCCCTTGTATCTCTCAAAGCACAATGCTATAGACAGGGGCTTACATACTGTAAATCCCATGGAGGTTTTAACTAATTTATGCCTTTCCTCCCTCTCTTAAGATGGCCACACACTAGACCAACTTTTATCCAACCATCCAACTAGTTGGCTTGAAAATCTGGTAACGTATGGGAGTAAATGATGATCAGCAATTTGCTCCTAAATGCCAGACAACAGATGAAAATGGTCATTCAGACAAGTTTGTTAAATGTTTGATCTAAACAATTTGTTCAAACAACATTTTTTGTCCATTTTCCGGCATTTGGGAGAAAATTGCTGATTGTCATTTGCTTTCATACCTTACCAGATTTTCATTCCAACCAATCAACTAGTTGGATGGTTGGATGTAAGTTGGTCTAGTGTGTGACCAGCTTTACATTCAAGAAAGATAGTAAAAAAGAAAGTTGAAGTGATAGCAATCCTCTCATTTTGGCCGAAGCATCTGTGGTTCCCAGTAGCATATTGTCATATTTTCACACTTAAGAGTCAAAATAATCCCCAATCTCTTTAAAGAGGGAACTGATTAAAAGTTATATTGTAATTATGTATATTTCCTGATATCAATTATATCAATTAATGTATTATAAAAGAGTGCCTCACAAAGGAATCACTTGCTGCACATTGGCCGAGGCCAATGGAAGTTTTTTTTTCTTCTGAGTACTTGATATTCGATTCCAGGGGGCACCTCCAGCTGTATACAAAATTTGGTAACTAATTATTAGAATGTACTAAATTGCTGATCTATAAATTGAATTACATTTTTGTCCTGTGCAGGATATTATTTGTTTCTTCTACCTACTCATCCAAATATTGAGATATTGTTTCAGTTCCAGTCTTTCACTCAAATGCACCGAATTATTAAGGTGTCTATTCAACATCACTTAATGTATACAAAAACATATGAAAAGTAACACTTTCACATACCTTTGTTTAAATTAAGTGTCAGGGTTATTCATCAAGTTCCGAAAAAAAAATAATTTCGGAACTGGATGGTGTTGCTATTTGCCATCCTCAGATGGCGTACAGCCCCCGATAATCTTTAGAGGCTGCTGTTTTACACAGCAGCCTGTGAAGATTTACATGGCAGACACTGCAGCCAGCAGAGGGATTTATTTAGATCCCTCCCTGCTGTAATTGCACTGCAGAGCCCCGGGAACTGAGAACTCCGGGGCACTGCAGACGTGTCTGTGCAGCCCACACTGCCTTCTGCTTCTACTCACCGGCAGAAGACAGAAGGCTCTGGTCTAAGCTCGCGGCGGTGGCGGTAGCAGGTGTGCAGGCTCGCGGAAGCAGCGTGTGTGCAGACTCCTGGTTACGGCATGTGAGAGCGGGAGGGAGAGAATGCTCCTGGCAGCAGCAGGTGAGAGGGAGGGGCAAGGGACATTGATTCAGTGCAGGCTCAGCTGAAAGGGGGGGGAGAATGCTCCAGACGACAGTGATGGCAGGTGAGAGGGAGGGGGGGAGATTGAACCAGTGCAGGCTCCCGGCAGCAGCAGTTGAGAGGGAGCGGGGGAGAGATGGCACACGGCGGCAGTGGCAGGTGAGAGGGAGGGGGGGGGGGATTGTTCCAGTGCAGGCTTCCGGCAGCAGTAGCTAAGAGGGAGCGATGGGGAGATGGTACTAGGCGGCAGGCGAGAGGGTGCCGGGCAGAGAGAGGATGCGGTGGTGGGGGAGGGAGCCAGGGGTAAGTGAGACAGCAGCAGGGGAGGAGAGAGGACACTGGGGGAGACAAAGCAGTGTGGTTGGGGGGAGCGGCTGCGGGGAAATCCATAGGACATGGCAGGTGTAGGGGGGAAAAATATAACTTTTTTAAAAATCTGACCGCAAAAAGAGCAGCTTTTCGGAAGAGATACTTTTGTTAGTGAGGCATGATGAATGCCTCCAAAACATTTTTTAAACTTGCAGCGAGTTTAAAACATAATTCTCACTAGTAATAATTATGGAATGTTGAATAGGCCCCTAAATGTTTAAATTTCTATAAGGATCTCTGCACTACTCTGTTTTATGTGTGCATCCCGCCTGCAGTGTTAATTCACAGGGGAAAGGAGACACAAGTAATTTCAGATATATGCAAGGAGAAAGAAGGAGAGTGTGTACCACATTTCCACATTCATTGGATTGGAAATAGAAATCTGCCTTCTAATTGCATTGATTGTTGCTGGACACCATTGGACTACAGCAAGGTAATTTATCCCATTTTATTTTGTCTTTCATATAAGTTGTGGCACCTTGTATTTAAATGGATTTGCGCTCTAACATTGCATATAGGGCCTGATTCAGCAAGGACCGCAACTGCTAATAAGAACGCAATCGGCCGACGGCAGCAGCTGAAAATGCATCGCAGTGCGTGTGCGCAAACCAGCCACTGCGATCACAGTGGCTACGCAGACCCATTGCAGAGTGATTGACAGGAAGTGCCATTTGTGGGTTGTGACAGGGGGTGGTCAGCGACATGCAGGCATGTCACTGCATTTCAACGCCATTGCATGGGCGTGCATAAATTAGCTACTGCGATGCCCTGCGCAGCCTGAGGCCTGATAGCGTGCGCTGAACTTAGTAATTCCTGAGTAAGGTCAGAGCTTGTGCAAGTGTGCATGAGGCTGCGATTGTACTCAAGTGTACCAATGTTTTCACAGTCTTGCTAAACATTACGGATGTGTGTAAGGTAAGGTGGGCGTCCTTATGTAGTGCTGCGGCAGCATAGGGATTGCAATGTATTACCATACTATCGCAGTCGAACTGCGTGTGTAATCGCTACTGCATTCGCAGTTGCGATTCGTAATGAATCAGGCCCATAATTGTCTGTTTTGCTTAGTTTAGCCAGTCAGCTTGCTGCAGCCTAACAATAATTAGTTGGATGAAACTAATGCGCTGTCAATCAAGCAGCTGGTAAAGGGATGGTCAGTCCCCAAAGATAATAAGAAAATATAAATAATATAAAAACCAGCGCTAAAAATATATAGGCAATAAACAAATAAATATGGTGAATAGTAAATAAGTGTGCCAAGATGAACGGTTGTAATTAAAAAATAATTAACATTTAATTAGACATACATCCACATAACAATAAATAAATAAATGGAAAAAATAAATGTAAAACTGTCAGAAATATTCCGATGAATAGATAAATCGCCTAATAGGCAGTGATACAGCTGTGGAATATAGCTATATAGTATCGATTGAATTCATGAATCAAATACAATAGCACAACTAAAAATAGTTCTCATCAATAAATTACTGGAATAGGACACCCTCCTTAATGTCCCAAGGGTAATATTGAGCAGCGTGGGATATTACCAGTCTGTGGTATGTATTCCAGGAGTTCCTTTAGGCATCCTTGGTGTTAGTCAGTGATGTATAATCCAAGGGTTCCTGAAGCACCCTTAGTGCCAATCCATAGGAACAATAAATGGAAAACAACCAGGTGTCTCGTAACGCCGCAATCCTTGATAGGAGGGGTTAATGATGAAGTCCAAAACACATCCAGTAAATAGTCAATGCAAAGATATTCCTCTCAACACGTTTCGCTGGTGTATTAGCTACCAGCTTCCTCAGGAGTATAGGCGAAAATTTGCCTATACTCCTGAGGAAGCTGGTAGCTAATACACCAGCGAAACGCATTGAGAGGAATATCTTTGCATTGACTATTTACTGGATGTGTTTTGGACTTCATCATTAACCCCTCCTATCAAGGATTGCGGCGTTACGAGACACCTGGTTGTTTTCCATTTATTGTTCCTATGGATTGGCACTAAGGGTGCTTCAGGAACCCTTGGATTATACATCACAGACTAACACCAAGGATACCTAAAGGAACGCCTGGAATACATACCACAGACTGGTAATATCCCACGCTGCTCAATATTACCCTTGGGACATTAAGGAGGGTGTCCTATTCCAGTAATTTATTGATGAGAACTATTTTTAGTTGTGCTATTGTATTTGATTCATGAATTCAATCGATACTATATAGCTATATTCCACAGCTGTATCACTGCCTATTAGGCGATTTATCTATTCATCGGAATATTTCTGACAGTTTTACATTTATTTTTTCCATTTATTTATTTATTGTTATGTGGATGTATGTCTAATTAAATGTTAATTATTTTTTAATTACAACCGTTCATCTTGGCACACTTATTTACTATTCACCATATTTATTTGTTTATTGCCTATATATTTTTAACGCTGGTTTTTATATTATTTATAGCTCGCTGCAGCCTTTGGCCATTATGGGTGAAAACTGAAACAATATTCTGAACTGTGAGGTGGTAAAAACTGGATGGAAATGACTGGAAATTAATGTTATCGAGGTTAATAATACAGTTGGAACAAAATAGCCCCAAATTACATGATTTTAGCTTTAGTTTTTATCAGTTTATAAAGAAATCCAAATCCAAAAACCTTTGAGGGTGGTTTTTGCAAAACCAAAACACAGAGCCCACACACATCACTACTATTAAAACACCTATATTTACTACAGTGCATATATGCCTATTCTCCTGAGAATTGCGGGAGGCTCACGACTTTTCGGGTAACCCCCGCACCCTCGGAAGAGTAGGCATATCTCCCGCATCCCGCCCACTTCCTAGTGTAGTGGGCAGGATGGAGAGATTTTACGGGGAATTTTCGGATCCGCGAATAGGAGGCGGGGCTAAATGACGCTATTCGCAAACTGTTTTCGGCGGTGGGGCGGTGCCTAATTACATCTACAGTCCGACCCCACCCCAGAAGATGTCACAGAATCTCCTCTCTGGGGCTTCTCCCGGGGAGGGGAGTTAGAATGTCGGTAAGTATGCTATAGTGTCAGTGACTTAAGTTAAGAGTCAATAGGGATGCACATTATAATGCTGGCACAGTAGAACTGGCCAAAGAAATTAAGTCTAAAAATGCTCTTCCAAATGAAAAACAGAAATGTTTCTGTACCTACAATAGTGATTTCCAACAGATGCTGAAGCTTTTATTAGTGAAGTTTTAGACATTCATGTCTCAGCTAGTTTAGAATTTGTTTCCACCTCTAATCCATCAACTGCACTGAATCATGGACTGGCACTGTGGAATAGTCATAGGAAAAATCATGATATTAAACTGTAGTAAAGGCTGAAAAGATACACACTGACATATGTAGTAAAAAATAGTTATATGCACACATACAAAATTCTTCTTCAATAAAATAGATTTACAGACAAATTTGGTATTTCTTTTTATAATATTTATTTCTGGAAAGTAAATATGCCCACCATGTAAATAGACAACTTCTGATGGCGACACGCAATGATCTCAGCTTATGTTAACAAACTGGTATGATATCACTTTTCGTGTGACTCCCAAAATAACAGACTGACATATCCAAAATTTTGGCAAGCAGATGACCAGTATCAGCCTGCATGTGCTATCACTTTTAGACCACATTCATTGATCACCATGGTCAGGGGTTAAAGTGGGCAGGAACGGGGTGGAACTGAGTTCCGTCACCTCTAATGGTAGGTGGAACAAGTTCCACCTCCACCAAGTCCCTGCACAGAAGTCAGACAGACAGAGAGTCACTCATTGTCTGTCTAGTGAGGCTCAATGTCTTCAGAGAAACCAGCATATAGGTAAGGAAAGAATCAAGCAAAGGCAATACAAAGGGGTTAAAAAAAAATAAGGCATCCAAGTGACATAGACTAGTTTGTGGGGACCCCATAAAACAAACTCGGAAACACTGCAGAGAAATAACACTGATGATATAGAACATTTTGTTTTTCTTTTTAAGTGATCTAACATTGTAATTTCAGCTGATGGCAGGAGTGCTAAAAAAACATCTAAAATGTATTTCACACTGCCATAGCCCCTAAAGCTTCTGGGGGCCTTTGGTGACCCCAGCAATTCACTTTACCATTTCCTATCCCCCAGCAATTCACTTTACCATTTCCTATACCCAACAGTGTGTGTGTGTGTGTGAAGAACAGTTTTCACACTTGTTTTGGCCTGTCAGACTAGCATGGCGGAGGGGGGGGGAGTAGGCGGCAGGACAGATGAGTTCCACCAGCTCTCCAGGTCCACTTTAAGCCCTGACCATGGTGATCATGTAATAGTCAAATAAAGACAAATTAAAATTGGATTTTGCCATAAGCTTTATTTACGTTGGTACATGTTAGAAACCTGCTGCGTGTATGGTGGTCATGTCCTCAAATCTACCATTACTGGACAAAAATTCATGACTTAGTCAGATTAATAGTATGTATACAAACTCCCTTTTGTATTCCCTATTATCTGGGCCTGTTTCCCAAATCTCACCTTGAACACAAAAACTATTTAGACATAAACTAGACACAGCTAAATGCCATATCGCTTTACGATGCAAATTAATCACACCCCATCTATACCCGCCAATTAATGCTGTCTGGTCTACTTATAGGATGGGAAAAAATCCCCTCGTTCATGCATGATACACCTAGCCAATTTGTAAAGGTTTGGACACCATGGACAGGTCATTTTGGACACCATGGACAGCTCAACATCCCTCTGAAGCAGAACACACATGCCAATTGGTCCCCACCCTTCCTCTCCATTCATTCCCCCCTACCCCTTCTTTCGTTTCCTGCCCGTACCTCATGTTTTTTCTGTTCTACTGTTTAGATGTAGTAAACGCTTTATGTGTTCCAAACTAAATACATTATACTGGTAATTAATAGACTAGATATTTAATAGTTTATCTAAGTTTTACTGTTTTATTGTCTTGATTGTATATTACTTCTCTTTAGTTGACTATCCCATGTCAAATGCACCTTTCCTTTCTTCTTCTTATGTTTTTTCTTACTATATATGCAGTAAAATCTTTTAATAAAAAGTGAAATGTAGAAATTAAATTATTAAACCTATGGTTACAGTACTCTATTAGTATACAAAAAAAGGGTGGATATTACCCTATGCAGGTGTATGGTCTACATCGGTATTTTTCAAATCTGATCCTCAGAGATGGATAATACTGCATGTTGTGCAGTTATTTCTTCAAATATAATAATTAAATAATTCTTACAACAATTGAATCTCTTATAATGACTCAATAATACACCTGTGCTCCTGGCACATCTTAGAGATGTGACAGAGGTACACTAACAAAGGGCCCTGCAGACTAGGGCTAAGAAATATTTGTGCTAGAACAAGGTTTTCTTATGTTTGAAAATATATTTTTTTATATACATGGAAGTCAACCTGCATATCTCAAAACTGGTCTACAAGAGGGATGTAGTCAGGATCCTGATGCTGACAGTCACAATACCGACAGCGGCATCCCGACAGTAATAATACCAACACATTCTGACGGTGAATATTAGGGTTAGGTTTAGGGTTAGGCACTAGGGGGAATGTTAGGGTTAGGCTGCGTTAGGGGAGATTAGGGTTAGGCTGCGTTAGGGGAGGTTAGGGTTAGGCTGCGTTAGAGGACAGTTAGGGTTAGGTTGCGGGAGGGGACGGTTAGGGTTAGGCTGCAGTAAGTGCAGAATAGGTTTAGGCTGTGGGAAAGGTGGGTTAGGGTTAGGACTGGGGTTAGAATACTTGCCAAAATCCATCAGGATTTTGAATGTCTGGATCCTGCCGGTATTCTGACCGTTGGCATTGTGACCGTCAGGATCCCGTACCCAACCCCTGCAAGCTGATTGGCTACTAAAGAGAGGTGCTGCAGCAGTCAGGATAAAGAAGCCTATTTGGCTACGAAAGAGTACTATTGCCTATCGTTCATTGAGTACTGAATTGTTAACTATTGTCATATATTTGTAGCATTTCTTTTGTGTCGGATTGCCTGTCATTTGTATGGTGATCCCTATTTTCTCCAATATTTTTTCCCAAGGACTCATGTCCTCTTACTCTACCTTTAATAAATCTGCTAGATTATTCTAATCATCAAGGTTGTCATTCTGTGTGTATGGGGCTCGTCTCTTTGCTACAGCCTTAGAAGGACAAGCTTTTTGAGTTAATGCCAGAGAAGAAAGAAGCTATTATCTCTACAGTAAGGTACCATCTAGACCTAACTTTTCTGTGCCCACACCAACACATGGGGTACCACACAAGAACATGAAGTAAAATAGAATGTGAAAAGGAGGTGATTAAATCTACACTTCTTAAGCAGCGTAGAATCAGCCATCCATAGTTGGAGTCAATAGTGGCATAATATTAAGAAAAACATAAACGAACAACAGTGGACAAAAGCGCATAGAATTAAAATATAGCACACCATAACTTATGTTTCCTGCTTAAATAGAATGTACTGTATGACTGTCATAACTTAATAATGCACTCCTAAGGGTTATAGATACAAATCAGTGGTACAGATGTGTCCACATACATCTATCCTTTGTGCGCTACAAGTCTTGTTACACAAAACGCATCAGCACTGTGTGACTCTGTAGCACAGCGCGTCTTTTCATGCGACTTTTTCCTTCAAAAGCATCTTACTTGCACAGCAATGTGAATGGGATGCACAAGCAGCTTCTGCTGATTAAAATTATATGTGACATGCCTACTGTATATCCTGTGTGCAACTGCAGGTGCATCTGCATGCGAAACGCTGTGTTACAGTGTCACAGCATTTTGCATGCAGATACAGATGCAGTCGCACACAGGATATAGGCATGTCACATATCATTTTAATCAGAAGCTGCTTGTGCATCATATTCTCATCACTGTACGAATAAGACACCTTTGAAAGGAAAGAGTTGCACGAAATGTCGTTCGCGCTACCGAGTCACACCACGGCATGGTGCAACTAGAAGGGCTGTTTAAGGGCACGGAGGCTAGATGTATGTAGACACATCTGTATCTCTCTTCTATCATCTCCTACAGAGAGTGATTTTTGTAACATTCACTATCAAAATTTCACAATGTAGTGCATAGTGGTAGCCAGCACTTCTGGAGATTGAACAGCTGGTAAGGAGCAACTTGTGGTAATTTCTACTATTTGTTGGTTTTGCACTTTCTGCATTTTTCGGTGAGATTGCAAGCCGCTGATTTAGTAAGGTCCAAACCATCAGAAACGAGATGAGATTCCAGACTACAATAGAATAGATCATTGAAGGACTATTGACGTTTTAACCATTAGAAGTATAGAACACCCATTAGGGTTAGGCACTAGGGGGAGAGATAGGGTTAGCCTGCGGGGAGGGAGGTTTAGGGGTAGGGCATGGGTAGTATACTTACCTTCTTCTGTCAGGATTGTTACCCACTCGGGATGCCAGTATCGAAATTCTGACCCACGGGATCCTGAGCATCGGCATCCCGTATCCAACCCAGGTAGATGGGCATTCTGCTCACTATATTAAATGTCATGTGGCCATAGTTGCTATGGTAAGGGGATAATGTACATAATTCATTAAAATAAAAAGTAATACATTTTTCTCATGAGACTGAAAACTCACTGAATAAGGTTTACTCATCTGTTAATGTATTACTGTAATAACACCTCAGTACTACAATAAGACATTAAATACATATCACATTAAAGAATAACCCTAATGTTCTTCTTCGACAGTTTCTACTGTTTTATAAAAATAAAAATAGTAATTTTCCAGACATTTTTGGTCATAAAGTTTGTAAAGTGTAGTCATACTGGCTGAGTCTTTAAAATTACTAATAGCTTTGAGCACTAGAATTCTTACATGTTTCTCTTAGCACTACAGCCAGATATACAAAAGCAACATTTAAAAAATGGTAGACTTACATAAAAAGTCAGACAACACTAGTCACAGAAAACTGGTGAAAGAGAGATGTTGGAAAGAATTGTGAATGTCTACAAGGACTTAGGGCCAGGAACCATAGTTTCGAAACCACAGGTCTAAGGTAACATTGTTGGCTAGCTTAGTTCACAGTTTCTTGACAAGAACCTGGTAAGTAATTTGTACTAGACATTTTACAGACTCTTTAATGAATTCAGTGAGATTCTCAGAGAAGAAACATATTAATAGAGATATTATATTTACATTTATGAAGGAAAAAGAATAAAACTGTGAGTTCAATAAAAAAAAGTCAATGGTTGTAATTGAATATAAGTTGGTATAGACACCTGGCACTCCCCATCAGTCCTATACCAAGATGCTATAGGACAAGGAAAGATAGGCAGGAGGATAGAAAAAAAATGTAATAAATGTATAAAACATAACAAGAAAAAGTAAATGGTGGGGTGAGATATAAATGATATTATACATCCCTGAAGGACAAAAAATGTCCTCCTTTTGAGTTCTTTCTCTACTTATCAATGTTCCACCAACCATCAACAGATTGGTATGGAGGGCATGTAAGACAAGAAGGAAGAGTAATATGTAGCGTGTTTCAAACAGAAAATTAAGAAATCATTGTGTTCTAATCTGAGCAAAACTACAGTACATGGCTACTCCCATGTACATGACCCACTCACTCTAGGTAAGAGGTTCTCAAACTTGGTCCTCGGGACCCCACACAGGTTATGTTTTCCAGATCACCCAGCAGGTGCACAAGTGTATTCATTGCTCACTGACACATTTATAAGATCCACAGGTGGAGATAGTTATTTCACTTGTGACTCTGTGAGGAGACCTGGAATACATACAGTGTTTGGGGTTCTGAGGATCGAGTTTGAGAATCTGTGCTCTAGGTGATGGTAATGGAAGTATAGGAGGTTCTAAGGATCGCTGATGCAGCAATAATAATAGCTGGATAACAGGTATGTGGTGCATACCATGCCTCACAGTGAAATGAGTATTGGAAAAAATGTAAAAAGATATCTTTCAGGTTTCCTCTGTTTTCATAGTCTTCTGAATGGCTTAAAATAACGTGCAATTGGTGCTTACCAAAACTCACAATAAAATTAGTATCTTTAGCATATAAAGGTTTCTTTCAATAATCTATTTTTGATAGCACACCAGTGCTCACGATGGATAGCTGTGTAACAGATATATAAAGGATTCTTTATCTCCTCCCCCTTAATGGTGTGTTTTATCTCCACGTGAAGAGTGGTAGCCATATTTTGATAAAATAATATTTTTATTAATACAAACAAATATGGCAAAGAAAATTCTATACTGGCAAGGATAAGGGCAGTCCGCCACTCTCTAAACAAAATTCCCAAACCAGACTACTGGAAAAATGACAGATCTAGGCGGAACCTACCGTATCCCAGGGCCGGATTAAGGTCTGTGGGGGCCCCTGGGCAGCAAACATGTGGGGGCCCCTATTAAATGTGACAAACTGGGGTTATGCACAATGGGGACCTTATGCAGAGCCCCCAGTAGTGTCAGCGCCCACAGTGGTAGTGCCCCGTATGCAGTGCACCCAGTAGTAGTGCCCCTTATGCAGTGCCCCCTATGCAATACTCCCATTAGTAGTGCCCTCTGTAGTAATGCCCTCTGTATAAATGCCCCCAGTAGTAATACCCCTGTAGTTGTGCCCCAAATAGTAATGCCCATAGTAATGCCCACTGCATGTGCCCAATCGTAATGCCCCCTGTATAAATCCCCCAGTAGTAATACCCCTGTAGTTGTGCCCCCCAATAGTAATGCCCCCAGTAGTCATGACCCCAGTAGTAGAGCCCTCTGTAGAAATTCGCCTAGTAATGCCCCTCTATTAGTGCCCCCAATACTAATGCTCCCTCTGTAGTGGAGTTCCTAATAGTAATGCCCCCGATTAATACCCCCAGTAGTAATGCATCCCCCTCCAAGTAATGCAACCTCCCCAGTAATAATGCCTCCCCCCCGAGTAATGCACCCAGAAGTAATGCCTCCCCAGTAATGCCCCCAGTAGTAATGCCTCCCCCCTCGCCAAGTAATGTGGGGGCCCTTAACGTGTGGGGGCCCAGGGACGATCTCCCCTGTCACCCTCCCATTAATCCAGCCCTGCCGTATCCTGTGTCAGATGGTGATGGGATTCCTAAAAAACATGGCTCAGGCAGACATGTTTCCAGACAAAGTGTCTCTTTTTCAAGACATAAATAAATAAAAAAATATCTTTGAAGGTCAGACAATCACAATGTCGATACCACAATGTTAACATCAGAATGGTGACATGGTTCAAACTGTCGACAAGCACCATTTCACCATCCTCAGACTGTTGACATGTTCACAATGTCGACATGCTGAGGATTCTGACGGTTAGGTGCCGTCGGAGGGTAAGGTTTAGGCTGCGGTTAAGTGGAGGTTGGGGGGTAGAGTTCGGCACTAGGGGGAGGGTTACGCATTAAGGATTAGTGGGGAGAATACTCAACAGCAGGCCGCCGCTGAGACATTGCTGCCGGAACTGCTCCTCATATGACCACATGGACCCATAAAAGATTCTGGAGCTGCTGCAGCCACCAACAGAAGGTAAGACACCTCTAGACCACCAGGGACGGTTTGCCGACAGTTCATCATGTCAACATGTCATCCATGTATAAATGATGAATGTTAACATGGTCACTGTCGACATGCTAAGCATGTTAACACACAGCATGTCGAACCATTTTGTCCATGTTAACATTCTAATGTCCAAATTATGAATATTAACATGACAACTGTCTACCAATCATACCCATTTTTAATTATCCATAACAATATACATTGGATACAGCAATTCAGTAAGATTGCAGAGCTCCAAGCAAGATCACATAAATATCACATAACCCAAGAAGAATTTACAAATCATATGCAACTTTAAACAATTAGAATGATATAGACAAGTAAATGCAAAACAAAATCCTTTGGGTAAGGTCCTCTTTGGTCCTTGGAAGCATACACAACATCTTGGGGATAAAAACACATTTACGACGAATAACTACTCATAATGTAGTCCTGATGAGCGTTCACTGTTGGTAACTGTCATAGGAATGAATAGGAGCTCTTGGATTGGTTAGAGCAGGGAGAGTAACTGTTAGTGATAGGGCTGGCTGATAGTGATGACGGTTACTTTCAGAAGCAAACGGATAGGGGCGATGTGGCCAACTCTGAATACAAGCAAATATTTGCGCTTATGTCTGAGCACATAATGCAGCTGACCTGAGTGCAACTCTGAATCAGAGCAGTTGAGTGCAACTCTGAATTAGAGTAGTTTAATAAAACATAATATTCATATATGTAATAAAGACAGTACCTAAGTCACAACAATCTCAGAATTATTATAAGCAATAAATTAGGTAAAAAATAGCTTTATTTTAGGAGAAAAATAGAAAGGTTTATTTGCTTGAAAATTATGGTACTAAAGGGTAGAAGAATGGAATGTGATGTTTGTATTTTTGGCCATTGAGCTTCTAAAGATTTTTCTCCTTCTCCATTCATGGACTTCGCAAAGGTGGCTCCTAAAAACTGAGAGTAGGTGATGGACCATCAAGGTGCAGAAGTATAAAAACAATGCATCTTGGGTACCCATCAGGTGTGTTTAGTAAGGGCCCTCCATTACATACAATATTATGTGTTAACTAACACCGCTATACAATTCTAATCTGTGAGTGGTTACATCAGATTCTCCCCTACCGCCCGACCATCTTTACAGAATGTTTCTTTTTTCTCAAATGGAAAACTACATATATGGCACAACATTTACAAATAATATTGACGCAAACATTACTAAAACGTATGGAAAAAATGGAAAAACATAAAGGTAAGGTTTGGCAGTGAAAAAAAAGTTTCTGATACTCATAGAACTAAAATATTAGATTTATGTGACTAGAGACCACAGGTGTTGTGCCAAACTGCAGGAGAGTCAGGGGTCAAAAATACACCAACATTTATTAAAGGGGATGTACAGATGGGCCCAGCTAGTTTGTTGCTCATAGCGAGACATTCAGGCTTCTGAGTCACACCATGGAACATTACGTGATGGCTGTACTGTGGCACACCGTGGCATTCTATAACGGAAAAGAATCCACGGCATGTAATACACTGCCTAACCGCTGGATGGCGAGTGCACCACTGATGAAATTTGTACTACTCAGTACCAGACTATAGAAGTTAATGGATATCCCTGACAAGTGGGCCAATCAGGTTCACATAGTGTATTTGCATGTTCGCACAACCAATCTTTTCAATAATATCACAGAAGCTCTTTGAACGGGACGCAAATCAATACACATACATACAGTAACTACAGTAGTGTAATTGCTGTGTTATTATGACTGTATAACCAATAGTGTAATTAATCAGATGCATGCACAGCTTTCATTGAGACGGGATGAATTATTCTCTAATGGTGCGGTACATGTAATGGTTTTCATGTACTACAGTAGTATAATATTTTGAAAGGGAGACACTTTTTTATTATTGAAAACATCAGTTGGTGAGTAGAGTGCACAGGATGAGCCCGCTATTGACATTGTACACATTGCCTGCTGTAATTCGCAGATTCCACATCACATACACAACAGGTGCGGTTTTCGACACGGCTGGCGTGTGTGAGCTAGAGGTTTGGGTGAGCGCCTAGCAAAGTGGTCGTCCTGGGTTCGAGACCTGGAAAGAACAATTTTTAAAAAAAATCTTCACTACAAGATTAAAATTAAATCACTTTGTGTGTGAGTTCTGTCAGCACAGACGGTGTAATGGTTAGCGTTACTGCCTCACAGCACTGAGGTCGTGTGTTCGATTCCCACCACGGCCCTACCTGTGCGGAGTTTGTATATTCTTCCTGTGCTTGCGTGGGTTTCCTCCGGGTGCTCCGGTTTCCTCCCACACTCCAAAAATATACTGGTAGGTTAATTGGCTCCCAACACAAATTAACCCTAGTGTGTATGTGTATGCGCATGTGATAGGGAATATAGATTGTAAGCTCCACTGGGGCAGGGACTGATGTGAATGGCCAATATATTCTCTATAAAGCGCTGCGGAATATGTGTGCGCTATATAAATAACTGGTAATAAATAAAATAATAATAAATAAAATCAATTTATTCAAATACATACAGGTATCTATTTGTGTTGACCAAAAAGACGCACACCCAGCATTGCATAAAGACCGAGCACTTGAAGTTCAGTATTCTACTGAATACATTGTCCTCAACTTCCCACCACCTGGCATTTCTATGCTACTGTATACCACTGTACTGCAGATGCACTGTGTACTCAAGAAAGTCATGTGCAGCGCTCCATACAGTACGTCACATAGCACCCTGCTAGTCGCACTATGCTGTGGCCTATGGAGTCTCACAGTACTGCGCATGCCCAGTGGAGCCAGTCGGGAGTGGCACACAGTGACATCGCCCCTATCCATTTGATTCTGAATGCACTAGGCTGTTGCACTGTGTGCTGTACATGGCAGGTGCGACTTTCGACACGGCTGGTGTGTGTGGTCTAGAGGTTTGGGTGAGCACCTTGCAGAGTGGGCGCTCCGGGATTGAGACCTGGAAAGATATATATATTTTTTGTAATCTTCGCTACAGGATTAAAAAGAAATCACTTGGTGTGTGGGTTCTGTCATTTATACAAATACAGGTATCTATCTGTGTGGACCAAAAAGATGCACACCCAGCATTGCATAAATACCGAACAATTGAAGTTCAATATTCTTATCCAAGCCTACTGAATAAATTGTCCTCAACTTCCCACCACCTGGCACTCCCGACCGGCTCCACTGGGCATGCGCAGTACTATGAGACTCCATATGCCACAGCATAGCATGACTAGCAGGTTGCTACATGGCGTACTGTATGGAGCGCTGCACACCACTTTCTTGAGCACAGTGTATCAGCAGTACAGTGGCATACAGTAGCATAGAAATGCCAGGTGGTGGGAAGTTGAGAACAATGTACAGTATTCAGTAAGCTTGGAAATTAATACTGAACATGAATTGTTCAGTCTTTATGCAATGCTGGGTGTGCGTCTTTTTGGTCAACACAGATAGATACCTGTATTTGTATAAATGATAGAACTCACATACCAAGTGATTTCTTTTTAATCCTGTAATAAATTTTTTTTTTTTTAAATGTCCCTTTCAGGTCTCAAACCAGGTCTAAGCACCCACTCTGCAGGGCGCTCACCCAAACTTGTAGCCCACACACGCCAGCCATGTCGAAAGCACACCTGTCATGTATGTGATGTGATGTCTGCAAATTACAGTAGGCAATGTGTACAATGTCAATAGCAGGCTCAGCATACGGCGACATTGAATAGAAACGAATGGTGGTTGGGCAGCATTAGTGAATATTTTTCCCGCCTCATTAAAAGCTATGCGTGCATATGAAATATTTTTATAAAAAAAGTACAGTACTCACACACTTAATGTAATGATTTAATTCTTTATTACACATTCTTTTACAGCTCTGATTCCATGAGGAAAACGCTGTACTATAGTGTACTGAATCAGTTGCTGTCAGCCAATCATTGGGCGGTGATACAGAAATTGCATTGGATATTGGAAGCATGCGCAGTGTAGTTTAGGAAAAGCAACACCTGGTGGACAAAAAGTTGTATTACACGTTATGGGCTTTGTCCTGCGCCACGGTACGTTCTGTTACGATTAATACTGAATGGCGCCCTATATGGAGTACAGAGCAAAAAACTAGCTGGGCCCATCTGTAGCTTATAGATCGGCGGACTAAATTCTGCCGGTCTATATCCCGACAAGGGACTTAAGATAGGCGTCGAAATACCAAAACCGTTCTTAATCCCGACGCCAGAATGCTGAACCGATCGAGGTAAGTCTGGCCGTCCTTAGCACTTAGCTGCGGGGGGAGTTTTGATTTAGACACCACCGGGGGAACTTAGGGTTAGGCTCCCCCCGGGAAGGGTTAGGCTAGGAGAAGGGGGCGGTTAGGTGCCACTGGGGGAGGTTATGGTTAGGCACCCCCTTGGGAGGGTTAGGTTTAGGGTGAAGAGGGGGAGGGTAGACACCCCCGGGGGGGACTTAACGTTAGGCACACCTAAGGAAGGGTTAGGGGGGTAGGAGAAGAGTAGGGTTAGGGTACTTACATGCTCCATCAGGATTCTCCTGTCAGGCTTCCAGCATCGGCATTTCATCCCGGCGGCTATTGAGCTGACTAGATTTGATACCCAAACCCTGCATGTTTTGTGCAGCTAAAAATTCCATAGGGCATAGTTTACAGTATATGCATGTTTAGATCATATGCCTGGAAACATTAGATGAGCGCAGTTTTAAAGAGAGATGCAATGTAACCACGGCAAATATAATGCAAAAGATGGTTCACTAATGTCTAATTCTGCTGGATTGGGTGAAGGTTGTTAGCTAGTTGTGAGACATTGGGATAAGTGTAAAAGTCTTTGGGTTCGCGAAAGTGCAGATGATTCAGTGATTTGGGAACTTGATTTAAGGCGCTAATTTAAGCAAAAACAAAAACATCCTGATTTTGCATTCAAAAAATTGATGATTTAAATCAGCTAAATCTCTGAAACATCTACACTTTCACCAAATCGAAAGCTATTACATTTGGCACACTGGCTTACATTTGGGAAACTTTGGCAGCATTAAAGCCTTGATAGTAGCCAAGAATCATATGTATAAATTGTATTCAGTTTTATAGAAAACAATTACTAATTATGAAACATTTTATCCACCTATTTGTTTTCTTGTATGGTGTAATTGTACAGGCATTTTTGGGGGAAATGTGCCCAGACAAAGAGACTCCAAACATCCCTTGGTCGGTAGAGGTAACTCTTGCTTTATGAGTATTCAATACAGTTGCCAATTTTCCCATGTGAGCATCCCAGCAAATTCACCTAAAGATCAGGCCATATGATGTTTAAATGTGTCAAACACTGTATATTTAAGGGATTGTATTAAATACAAGTTTCATGCAGATAACATTGAAATAAAAGGGAAAAGTGGTTCACCCAAATGAGTTTCAATTTAAGAGGTATGGGGGACACACACTACATAGGTTCCAGGGGGGAAACCGTAATAGCAAATTGGATACACTGAAGGAATAAGGAAAAATTATGGATAGAAAAATTGTTTTTTTAAGAAATTGGTCTTCACGGGGCGTTTAAAGTTTTTTGAAGGTGAAAGACAAACAAAGAGGATGAGGTAGAATGTGGTAGAGGAGATCATAGATGGAGAGTCACACAAGATAAATGATGGAACTATGCATGGGAAAACACTATGAGATGGTATGACATTAAGAGGTCACTAGAAGTGCTGAGATGGCAACTATGGGAGTATTTCTGAGAGGTCAGACATTAAGTTGGGGCAGGAGTTGAGCAAGACATTGTAGACAAAGGGCTCAAAGCACCTCTCCCTCCACCCCCTTACTGGCCGCATGCATGGTGACACACCTAGCTCATGCATTGATGATGTTAATACATTTTGTTTTTGTTATTTATCAGCTTTAACTTGAGGGATCAAGAGGAAACAAAGTACAGGTTACTTTTAGTAGTTTCCAATACAAAATTATGCAGTTTTCAAGAAAATCGGTTCAGTCATATTTGCGCCAAATTGAAACAAACAAACAAACAGACAGACACAACGTTCTTATTATATTAGTATAGATGTTACATGAAGCCAATGTAAGGATTGGAAAAAAGAGAACTGGCAGCCCTCACACATCTCAGTCCTCACTCAGTATTTCACAATGAGATACACATATATATGACATGAACTAGGAGGGGGAGGTGGGGGGAACCGGGAAACAAAATCACAGATCATAGCAGTATGACTATCACAGTTGCATATTTAGCCATATTATGAGGGCTAACTTCAGTGTAAATAATGAAGAGTAAAGGGCACAATGGGGCAGCAGCGTTTGAAGTAGTTTTCATTCATGTGCATGGAAAATAATATCCTGAAGACCACTGACTTTAAGCCAATCATAAAACAATTCTCAACAATGAAATTTCGCAAACATTTGTGTTGATTAATAAATAATTCATTAATTCATACTGCACAGTTTACCAATTATCATTTATATGTTAAAATGTTTGTGTTTTTCAAGACTTATAATGTTCAAAAGTTTCTGTTGATTAATTCTCGCTTTACTATGTTTTTTTATGGTTAAACATTGATTTTGTTGAAAGCACAAATAAATCGAAAAGGTTTAATTTTATAGACCATTGACATTTTTATTCCTGTGAATGGGAGGGTAGGGGCTGTGCACGTAGTTTACAATACTGTTTTGACAGACCTGGTTGCATTACATTTAGGGCGGTATCCAATTAGCCCTGAACATTTTTAGGGCACTAAAGGATCCCCCGGGGTTATCCAATTAGCCCTGAAGTACGAATAGACAACGGAACTTATTGGGGATTTTTCTTCGGGGTCTGATGTATCCCGAAAATGTATCCTTTAAAAGTGCAGCTTTTCACCAGCACAATGGTGAAAACACATGTTTCCGTGAACTTATCACGGATCCTATGTGTTTTCGGGTGAATAATAGGATAAGGTGGAAAATATATATATTTTTTTAAACATGGATTATCAGCAAAAAATGGATACCACCCTTAATAAGGGAATTTTAAGCATACAATGTAGAGGCTTATTGTATTTTGAATGAAGAAAGGACACATCCTGGTAATGTTGTACTTTGCAAATAGCGCAATTTGGGGATCATCTGAATATAAAAGATGGAGAGAGAGGTGTCTAAAAGTAATTCAGCAACAGAAAGCTTTGAAAATGGGAAGAATAATGGTCCCATTACCTGTTTGCTATGTTAGGTTGTTGACATATGTTAGATGGAGATTTGGAAGATTGCAGAAATAGTATAATTTCTTTTTTATATAATGAGCATTTAAATACATATTTTGTTGCACAAGTGACACATGGACTTATTCAGCAGTGCACTGCATTGCTGAACGCAGAATCCCGATTATTGTGCTGCACACTCACAGGACCCATTCTGTGAGTGTGCAGCATGGGTCCTGCTAACACATATGCTAGGCCTTGAATGTCTCTGCCTGGGAAGCAGTCGGGAAGCCCGACCGTCGGCTTCCCGATTGTCTAATCCCGGCAAGAGGTTAAATGACAGGCTTCGAAATCCCGACACCTGTAATTTTGCCTACGCCGGGAGCCCGACACCCGGCTCACCGATCGAAGGTAAGCCGGGAGCTGAGCGAGGACAGCCGCGGGGGGGGGGAGGGTTAGGTTTAGGGTTCCTGGGAGGAATTAGGGTTAGGCACCCCCCCCGGGAGTTTAGGGTTAGGCTAGGGGAAGGGAGGGTTAGGGTTATGCACCCACAGGGGGAGGTTAGGGTTAGGCACTTAGAGGGACTTAGGTTTAGGCGGCGGGGAAGGGAGGTTAGGTTTGGGCACTTAGAGGGGGGATTAGGGTTAGGCACTTGGGGGGGAGGTTAGGGTTAGGCACCCCTAAGGGAGGGTTAGGGGGTAGAATAGAGTAGGAAATGCTTACCGTTGGACGATCGGGATTTTCACTGCAGCCGGGATGCCACTGTTGGCCGGCGGTCAATCATGATGAATCCCTCTGCCTGGTTGACAGGCAGAGGCATTTAAGAGGCAGTGCAGGGGCGGTCTGCATTTTCGGATACGGGGCATGTCCGTCCCATTTTCCGGGAGTGGCCAGCCCAGAGACTGCGTGGACGTACGCGTGGTCGTGGCGCAAGCTACAGATATTTTAAATCTATGCATGTGTCCTAGACGCACTGTGCATGCGTTCCAATGGTTACTGCCAGGAGACTCAGATAATAGTTGCATGGAGATCCATGCGATTACCATCAGCGGCCATTGTGAGGCTGTAAAGGATAATAAAAGAGTATGTGTTATTATTGTCACTACTATTTTAAAGTGGACCAAGCATGCACAGCAGTAGAGCTGCAACAAGAAGAGGTAGGCAGTTCAAGAGCAAGAACTCTTGTGTGACAGTTGGCTCGAGTTCCAGATTGAGCTGTCAGACTGGGTTTGTCTACATGTCACAGCTCTACTACTGTGCAAACATAAGAAAGCCTTCCCAAGAGAGACAGAATAGCTTGCAGGAGGAAATGCTCTCTTCTTGGTGAATGGGGTTCTGGGGAATCCAAGTTTTTTTTTTTGCTTACATCGGAGTATAGCACTATGCAGTAAAGCAATAAGTAATGCATGAGAACATGATGACAAATTAACTTTAAAATAATAAGTATGACAACACTAAATCCAGGAATATATATATTTTTAAGTTACTTTATACAAATATGTATTTGTTTGTATTGGACGCAAACAAGCATTAAATACGAAGATACACAAATTAAAATGAAAAACAAGAGGAAGGAGAAGGAAACAAAGGGAATAGACTAATAAACAAAGGAAGATAAAATAACCTCACTGTCATATTTTTGCAAGATATATAAATAATTTTGATTTATTAATTAGAAACACTTAGGAATGCATTTTCCAAGCCACACCGATCCAACCCCACTATAAAGACACTGCCAAGATAAATGTCATAGCCTTCCTTAATTTAACACATGGGATCAGATGAATGAAAATCCAATTCCCCTTCCACTTCTCAAAAAGAGTGTCTTACTGCTGGGAAACAAAGAAATGATTTTCTCCTGGAAAGGAATCAGAAGACACACCATATTTCGGTAGCCAGAATATAATTCAACTGAGCTCGGTATAAAAAGTAAAAAAAAAAAAAGTTCAAAATCTATCATATAAACATTGTTTAAGGGAAAACTGCATTCCTTACAGAGCTTGCGGATCAGAGAGTGTCCAGACTGTGTTGATGCTCACAGCTGGGAAATAGGCAGACCTAATGTGAGTGGACTTGGTGATGACCTGTGCATACAAGTACAAACAGGAACTGGACAATTAGAAATCCCTTCATTCTACATAAGGTAGGACCACGTCTGCTTTAAACTGCTTGATGTAATGGATAATGTCAATATTTTTACAGCAAGATTAAATTTTCCTTTACTCTGAGTCAAACAATGCAGCTTAAATATGTGTGAGGTGGCAAGAAGCACAGAAGACTGAAATGTTCATTTGAATCCTAACAACCAAATAATCACAAAAACATACATGGAAAGCAACACAGTGTGTCTGGATACAATGTACTTATGATTTAAAGATAGACTTAACTTGACTATACGTACATTGAAGTACACATTTACAGAAGTGGATTTGGCAGACTGAGTATTTCAGCTCAATGTAAAATAATCTGTGAAAAAAGTTTGCTTACTTACTAAATGTCTCTGTTGCTGGAGGCCTGAAAAAACGTTTAAATTACTTTACTAAAAATCATATGCAAGGTACTAGCGAAGCAGAACAAAAGGATATTGTGAACCTGCTGTAATGAAACAAGTGACATATCTGGATTGTGAAACTAGTGATTTTGTATATACAAAGTTGCTGAGTCAAACAGAGGTGTCTTAGTAGAATGCAAGCATTGTGATCACAATTAATACAGCTGATGTACAATTTTAAAATATATAGAGTACAAATGTAATTGAAAATGGACTAAAAGTTTATGGCAGTAGGCATATGGATAAAATATTATTTCGTGTACAATGACAGCAGATAAAAACAGGAACTAAGATTAATATAAACGACATTATAGTGTGTATTGTTATGAACACAAGTATATTAACTTGTATATTAAGTATATTACATTGTTGAAAAATCTGTGAAATTTTATTTATTATGCAATGTGAAAGTACCATTTCTTGAAACTGTATGCACGTCTAATATCATTATATTGACTGAATAGTCAATAAATCACCCTTTCCCATCCATTTTAAATGTTAATACATATCCATGGCAGAACAGGTACAAATTTATCACTGTACACACTGAATAAGAAATCTATTGTTTTAAAAATGTGAGATTTTTTAAGGAAAACAATTTTATCTTGTTTACCATACAATACATGAAATCTTTACACCATCACTAGGGAGAGCAGGTATGTTGCAAGGCCCAACAACAAAAAATGGTGCACTAAAGTCATAAACCATTATATACTTACAGGTCTTTAGACTATGTGCCAGCGTTAAATAAGATTTTCTATCGCCAATTATAGAAGCAATAGATTTTTTTTTCATGCCCATCTAAACAAGAAAACATCACTGGTGTAGATTAGTGATGCTCAGCTCCCTGGCAATTCCACTTAGACATTTGAAGAATGTTGTTTGGTTTCCTTTAACGGGAATGTTTTCCTGCAGATCACATATTTTCTGCTATGAAGATGGTGCCAGTCAGCCACTTGAGAGTTATTCATTTTGTTAATAATAATAAAGAATATATGGCATGCAAAATTGCAGCTACTGCAAAGTGAAATACATGTTTTCTGAACATATTTTTGTAACAATAGAGAAAACGACTTTAAACTCAAAGACCATTTTCTGTTTGTTCCCACATGTATAATATAGGCAAACACTTCAATCCCACTTGAAAAGAAAACAATTAAAACTCCAAAATGTAGTTACCTGTCTAGGTAGAAACTCTCATTTATTAGTAAAAAGATAACTGTCGAGTTCATTGTTTGCATATTATGAAGATGCTTACATCTTTCCACCTCAAAGTAATAAATACAATAGGTTTACCCAAGATAGTTTGAAATTCTACTATTTCTAGTTCCAAATGTGTACTATTGTTTTTAGAACATCACAAAAACTGATATACATAATAAAGCTGGGTACACACAATACGATGTACTGTATATTGTTTCAACACGGATTGGAACAATATTTTGTACACATCGTACAGATGTGTCCTTGCCAGTGACAGATTTTACCTAGGTGCTACAGCCCCCCTAATAGAATCTGCTACTTCAATGAGCCAGTTGCAATCCATGACTGCACTGGCTTCACTGTGATTGGAGGTGGCTTCCCATTGAAAGCGCCACCTGCCAGTCGTGCAAAGGACAGACAGCCTTAGGGGGAGGTGTCACCTCCCCATGGGACTGCCAGTCCAGGCTGCGATTAGCAAAGAGTTGCTTCCAGTGGAAGCCGCTGCACTGCCTTTCAGGCAGCCCTACAGAGCTTCCCGGGGCTGCAACCAATGCAGCCATGAGAAGCCGTTGTTATGCGCATGCACCAGTCCCGGCGCCTGGCAGATTCATTGTGCAGACGCCGAGACCCGGCCGTCCACGGCCAGAGCAGCAGCAGCCCCTCACAGGTAAGAGGGCAGGAGCCGCTGCTGATCCTTGCACATAAAGCATCAATACACCAAGCAGCGCGATATGCCTTGCGTGAGTGAGACGTCAGGTCCCATGCAACTCTACTAGTGTTGGGTGTCTTTTTTGGTCAAACATGTTAAGTCGTATTATGATGATACTAGGACGCATCATGAGACTGATTAATTTGATATGTGACACTTGTATATCTGTGAGTAACTATGACTTTAAACGGAACTTGGCGTGAAAAAAAGCTGTGGCCACTACATCGTAGTACTTTGCATGCTGATTGAAATACTAAAGGTGCATATACACGAGATGATATATTTGAACGATAACTATATCGTTCCGTGTGTATGCAATGAGCGACCAACGATGCGCGCTCCCGCTGGACGATAACGACTAATACTTTTGTATCTTTTGTCTTGATTTCTGGTACTTCTGGTGTTAGCAGCTGCCAAGGTTTAGGTTCTGTTTATGTCGCACTACATAGCCTGTTAATACCTGGCAGGGCCTTTGGTGAAGACCAGTCAATCATTTAGACTCTGCAAGTTAAGTGAGTCAGCACTAACCAAACGGCAGAGTCCATAACACCCATTACACAAGTCCTTGCCTCCACTAAAATATACAATTGAAACACAATATGTATCATTCGAACTAATTTATTGTAACAAACATGAAATTGCAATTTTCACACAG
The DNA here is from genome assembly GCA_031769625.1 of Taudactylus pleione. Lineage (NCBI taxonomy): Eukaryota > Metazoa > Chordata > Amphibia > Anura > Myobatrachidae > Taudactylus > Taudactylus pleione. Next base: position 17,775,785 of record JAUIMM010000045.1, on the reverse strand, counting down.
AAAGCAAATCTGGGTTGATCAAAACATTGCTGATTACTATTTTACAAATTAAGGCACACAAGACAATGAACAAAAACACAGTACAATATAAATTAGGGTCTGAAAGCTTGATAGCAATACAAGAACAAGAATTTACCAAACATGGATAGAGTTTAAAGAAAAGTAAGTTGTAATAACAAAAGTATGAACAAATGAAATATGAAACATAAGAAGATTTACATTTCAGGACTGTGGTTTAAATTTTAACTTTTTCAAATTTTTCTCATTCCAAAACTTTCATGCTCTGATGAAAAATGCCAAACTAATTAGTTCTGAAGGAGTTAAAGTTGGCTTCTAATAACATCCTAGTATAGTTATTTTACATGATTCCAAAGGCATAGTAAAATAACCAGAATTGTAGCATTTTAGAGCCCAATGAAATAACACCAAAACAGCTTCATTTCAAATGGGCAAATCTTGCACCACATTCTTCAGACTGCATCCTTGAAATTAAGAACTCTCACTTAATGTGCATAAACAGAATGAATGGAAACTACAGTGTGCTGGTCACAGTAAGATTTCTCTACATACTTCTATGGGTAGAATTTCTGATTGGCTGAACAACCAAAAACTGGTTTGAATTTGTATCCATTATTTTTGTTTTGCAAATGTCAGATATCAGGTACCTCTGATCTGGCTTGTCATGCTAAGAAAAAATGTGACAATAATATTTCAAGATTCTTGGTATCTGTGCCAAAGGCATAATATTTCTTATATTGGCTGAGCTGTCTAATCATCCAATGTATTCTTATTGAAAGTGATACTTAAGCACAGGGTTTTTAATATTAAACTCTCACACAGAACACCTGGGAAACATTGGTTTGGACAGCTTTGTTAGCAATGTTATATGTAACTTACAAGAAAATGTCAACTGTCAAAATAAGGGAGCAATAATCAGACAGAAATACAAGTCAATGCCACTACATACAAAGTAAGTAACTTCAGTACAAAGAATATAGAAGAGCGTTCAGCTGTGTGGCAGCTGAAATTTTAACCACACTCTGAACAACAAAGTTACAGTATATACTAGATTAGGGGTGGGCAATAAGCAGCCATCCAGCTGTTGTTGAACTACACATCCTAGAATGCCCTGCAACAGTTTTAGCATGGTGGGATGTGTAGTTATATTGTTATACAACAGCTGGCTGGCTGCTTATTGCCTGTTCCATGGTTACCTGCTTATTATTATCAAGTAGAAATAAAGTCTGCAGTATGCCGACCCTGGCCACTACTAATTATAGGCTTATTAAGTAGTAAAATAATTTGCCACTGCTGCTGTACCCAATTAATGAAGTGCACACGGTGCACAATGGAAATCACTGGTTTTGCACTTGTGAACCTTGATTGTCCGACCAGAGCTTGTTAAGGTGCATGCCTACTCTCTAGTTTTAGGAGATGGAAATGAATGAAGAGGTACACTGTACCTCTATAAACATTCCCTCAAGATCTGGGTTTCTAATAAATTGAGAACCACTTATTGCGTTATAATATTTATTTTTCCAATTTATTGCTGAAATTGGTTAAGAGAGTGAGTGGAACATAGATTGCTTAATAACATCTGTCATATTTCTGTGACTTAATCTTTTTTTGTTTTTATATTGAGCCAAGTGCACCTAGAAAAGCATTGTCTCACAAAGTGAAATGCAAAGTTACAAATAGGTCAAAGTTCCATTACAAATTAAAATCAAAGATGAGATTCAACCTCTGCATACTCAGTTAGGGTACAAGGGTATTGAATCCTTAAAATAAGGAAAACCCCTAACAATGTGATTTTATCCATCTCTCTTTACAAAACTATATATAGACTTTGCACTACTGTACTTCATAAAAACAACTATGCCCCCAAATCCATTGTTAACATGTAAGCCCCGTTACCTCACCCACTTGCTTCCGCCGGGCATAGCAAAACTCTGCTCATTCACAAAACAAAGCAACAGTCAATTTAGTGGAAACTAGTTACACCAGAGCCAAATCAAGGGGAATGACATGCTCTATTCTTCTATCTTTAAATAAAGGATTTACTGTTTGATTTTTTGTTTGTTTTTTTTTCTTCACTGTAAAGAGTAATTTATATGAGAATTTAGTGTACTTATTATTGGTAACTCTATCAGGCTTTTAATTTGGATCTATTGTTATAACTAGACATGGAGGCCATTACTGGAAAAAGGCTTCTGTAGCTGGGAAATATGAATAACTCTGTCAGAAAATAATTCAGGCAAAAAAGCCAAAATACTGGTAGCTCTTAAACAGAGAACACCAATGGCGTCAGTGAGGACAGCGCGGACATGCCAAAGCACACATGCACACTACTGGTGTGTGCCAAGGCAGGCTATAATAAATTACAAGAGACACTTACAAGTGAGTAAGGAGAAGCAAAGCGAATCGGTGCCTACATATTCACCCTAACAAAAGGGAGACCAGTGTCTCAGAATATGCTCCCAAAAAAACTAAATAAATAAGTCAATTGACTAATATGTAATAGGAATTATTAAAAGGGAAATATGTAATAGATATAATATAAAGGGAAGGTATATGCTATTACTAAGAAATATTTATTTCGGATTTATTATTCCACATTTCCAATAAACATACTTAATCTTAATGGAATGTCATCTGTATGCATTTACTATAGTAACATCAAGTGTTGTTGTTGGGCTGCTTGCTTGTAAGACCAGGTACAATTGTAGAACATGTACCTGGTCTTACCATGCAGTAATGTTTGACCAGTTTCTTAGCGCTGAAGTTATATTTGTTTTTTGAATACATAAAATTACAGTATATTGGAAAATTAAAATATATCACTTTTCTTAGGCTTATATGATATGTGATTAGTACCAGTTAGTACAGTTATGAACAACAATAAGAGAAGACGAGAGCTGGCTGGGCTTGAGGATAGATAAGAATCCAGTTTTTTCGTTTATTGGCTGAGTGTGACAGCCCTGTTGCTAGGCAGATTAGTTTTTATGGTTTTAGGTGTCAATCATTAGTTTAGGCCAATAGGATCCTTTAGCGGCATGTACTGTTGAGAGTAGTACATAAGTGGAGATCTGTGGTTGCGGTTTTGGAGTCCCATCCACCCAAAACCTTGCTTTCTTTGCAGTTTTGTATCTTAACCTGCCTTTTTCCTGATTTTAGCAGAGGTGCAGCATGGCGGTAATGCTCTGCATCTCAGTGGCCTTCTGTGGTACAATAAGTCATTGTGGGGCACTTACCCTTTGATATATGGCGAGTTTGTCCTGCCTTGTGCAGGGAGATCTCAGTGCTTCTAGTGAGTCTTCTGCAATGCAAGTGCGTCAGTAGGGGGGACGTTTTAGTAATCCCCAATTTTGTTACATCTTGATAGAATAGAACTGAGATCACAGCGCCTTACTGGCCAGATTTTTCTTAGGCAAATTAAGTGATAAAAGCTGTAACCTTTTACGCCAACCTGTGGTGTCTGTTCCATTAATTCAGTTAATTTAAGGTGAGTTAAGTTAATGGTTGTTGAGGTGGTTAATTAATAAACCAATTGAAGTCTTAACTGCTTGAAAACATACTTTGGCAATTTCATGTACATAATGTATTTTATGGTTAAAACTTTTCCTATCACGCTTATATTACCTACAGTACCATACAGTACAGTAGCTGTTTCCGGAAGTCAGTTGTACTAGTTTCACAATTATCTAGGAAGTTTGGGCTCTATGTTTTTCATGAAAACAGTAGGATTCATTCTGGAATGGTTAAGTAATGGTGGCTGTCAGGATGCCTCCTGTCACAATACCGACAGTGACATACCGATGGTTGGTATCCCAACAGGGTTCAGGTAAGTATACTTACCCTCCCCCCTTCTCCCCCTAATCCTCCCTTCTTGTGTCCTAAGCCTAACCCTCCTCACCTCGCACCATCCCCGTTAGTTCCTAACCATAACCCTCCCCCCTTAGTGCCTAAACCTAACCCCCCCAGTGGTGCCTGACCCTTACCCTCCCCCCTAGGGGTGCCTACCCCTAATCCCCCCCCTCAAACCTAACACTAACCCCACTAGCTAACCTAAAGCTAACCGTTCCCCATCCGGCGGCTAACACTACGGGCGCCCCGGCTTTCCTTCGTTCGGGCATACGTCCTCCTGGATTCCGGCGTCAGGATTAAGAAAGGGGTCGGTATTTTGATGCCTATCTAAACTCCCTTGTCGGGATGACAGCGTCGGTATAGAGTCTCTTAACTACATCCCTTCATTCTACTTTATTTGGAAAACCATCAATTTATATCGCAATTCTTTAATGTAATCTTTGTTAAAGAAAATTTTTTAAAAGTAACATCTGAATATATGAATTATGTAAGCTTAGGAGAATTTAAATGTAATCAACATAATAAAAAGGTTAAGAATTTATGGTTTATACTCATTTCAGATTAAGGTTATGTACACAAATGCAGGAAAATTCAGAATTTAAAGCTACACTGCCACCTAATATAAGATATTTCCCACTCTCTCCAATCGTAGCCCTGGGGTGTACTCCGTGCAGCCATTTTCCCCAAACCACCCCCATCATTTACTGTATAGTAGGTTAACTAAACTAATTAGCTGGTTTATAATATTGATAACTAAAATAATGGGCATGTATTATACAACATATACAGGAAGTCTAAAACAGGGTTAAGATCTCAGAAACCTGTTACATAGAGAACGCCTACAGAAAATAGCAAAAAATGGCACCACATTTGGGATCCACCAAGCACATTTGGGATCCACCAAGCACATTCTTAGCAAAATGCTCAATTTCCAAGATAGGTGGCCTGATTCAGAGATGGAAGCAGTGTCGATGTTTTTGCGTAGTTGAGCAAAGTTTTGCTACTGCACATGCCCAAAAAGTCAGAGAAATCCCTATGGTGCATGTGTACCACTGATTGTATACAGAGACTGCTGTTGCAAACAGAATAGCAAGTAATAGAGACAGTGCTGGAAAGCCATGAGCGTTCCCGGGAAGTGTCCTGAAATGAAAGCCAAAAAAAGCTGTCTCCTGTGTGTTTTAAGGGATTGTCAGTGAACGCGGCTGCGTTTTCCAATACAAAGCTGCAGCTAAAGAGGCCATAATTACAGAAAGTTCAGGAAGAGACAGTGGGCCAGCCATAGGGCATCATAAGTGATGGTGTGCCGATGGTGGAGTGTTCAAGTACAGCGGCGGATATCCATTGTCCACAGACATGGAAAGTGGGAGTCTCAGGGCGTGCAATTTCCGGCACTCACAACTACACAAGGGAAAGGCTGAGACTAGCACTTGTATATTATTGCAGCAGCAAATCCAATATAAATTGCAGCCGAAATGGCATTAGCGTCCACCTCTGAATCAGGCCCATAGTCAGAGAAATAACATGCTGGTCTCTAATCCTGTATTTTGTTTTGCTTTACTTGATTGCCACTGAAACAATAATTCTTTGAACTGCAGTCCTTGAAAGACAATTTCCATGAATTTATAGCCATCAATGAGTTTCACCCTTTCCCAATCAGTGTCCAACCAGAGGAAGTGCCAAAGTATTTAAACTAAGCAGCTTCTCGAATTCCCTGCATTATTATTGAGGCTTGTACCTGTGATCTTGGCTTGCTATAGCTACTATGGTTACCTGTATATCAAATTGGCGTGTTCATGGCCATAATTTGCATTACCGCTGCACTTTTTTTGGTTAGTTATATTTAAAAGCTTGCCTGTAGCAAAGTAAGAGAATATGGCTTTCTGTAGATATGTTACAGAAACAAATCTGGCAAAAAGTCCTCATGTAGGCTACAAAACACCGAATAGATCAACATTAACATACAAGTAATACGTAGAACAGTAATAATAGTAATAAGTGTAACCCAGTGCTCCACAATTCAATAAAATCATAAATTGACATGTTATTGGATGATGGGAATGGACAAAGAACAAAAACAGGACAAGCAAAGGAAATGATAGAACAGAAAAGGTTAGAAAGTGGCCACCACTAGTGAGGACTTTGTACCAAGATATTAAGACAAAACAATTCCAAAGAGAGTCTCTAACTTTGGGTGACAGAGTATGGATATAAGGAAACCAGATAACAAAGAACGTTTTGACCCCACACATTTTGTTAGTTGTTGCCTCTACCAAAACCATGGAAAACAAGAATGAAAGCCTAAGATCAATAACCCAATACTGGGGACCTCTCTGACAATGACAATACAGCATGTATTCATTTGGGATACATTTTTTCTTTAAAAGGACTCATGCTGCTCAGCTGTATTTAAAATTTATTTCACAAATTTCAAGGGACTCTCTTAATATTATGAGCAGTGGGAGAACTATCCATTATATAACCCTCTAATTATAACACTATAATTTGAAGATACTGACTGTATCATATTATTATTTTCTTATAAAATTCCTGTGCACAATTGGGAAGATGTGTTTTTATATAAGTTTTTTTACACTTTCATAATACTCTTAGGGTACTCTGTATATACAGTTTCTATACATTGTTTCATCACAACACGTTTCTGAAACTTTTTTGCTTGAATTAGCTAACTGTAATAATAAGTGTGAAACAAAATGTTAACATTATGTCCATGGCGATATTGTGAATGTCATCATTTTGTACAGTTCAACAATCTGAATGTCGACATAATGACTGCATTCTGACATAACTGACTAGACACTAAAAAAATTGTTACATCCTTGTGACTTCTATTTTCTCCAATGACAACAGTAGAAATAAATGATTATATAGCCAACTATAAACAAGGGTCATATAAGCTTTAAATTCTTACAGTTTATCGACATTTGGAGTTAATATGATCATCCAAGAGACTACCACACAAGCAAAATTATTATTTTTACTGTTTAATTTTCCTTATTCTTTTTCAACTAAGGCCAGAAATGTAAAAGTCAAAGCCCTATCCATTATCCTTTGATCTTCATAAAGACACTGAGCCTGATACTATCATTCTTCTAGAAAACAAGATTCTAGTACTGGCTTACCTTCTTCTGTCTTTTTTTTTAAAGAGGCTATTTCAATGTCCAAATACTATGTTATCCTATTAATGATATAATAATACACATAACGTTAATTAATAGTTAATGGACGTAGAAATATTGATTTTTAATTACAAAATATGTGGAAATACAATAACTGTTTGTGTCCTGATTCTAAGCTTGCTGGCCACCTTAAGATGCAATTTTTTTTGTGGCCTAAACTTCATCAGGACATATGAAAGCTGATGCTAAGAACAAGACTCTCTGTGCTTCATTAATGGGTCTGCTAAAGCCTCTTCCTGTACATCCATGACCTTGTGGTCCATCTCAATGGGGTTTTTTTTGCTTAATTTTCCAGTTCTAGAAAAATACTATACCATATACAGTTTTAAAAGCACAGGAAAACTTGTAAATGGAAGCTTGGTGTGCCCTAGGTACCTACAGTAGCTTCCGTCTGGTAGAGCCAGAAAGGCTAAGCTTTTCGTTTATGTTTTATTTATCTTTTAAACTACAGTAGCTACTAATTGGCTGCTGTGTGAAAATGTACCCATTTACCCTGATTTTGCCACACAATATATATATCTCATTTATAAAATTAATTGATCTGCATAGATTGGGATGAAACCAATGCGAGGTGGTCCAGTTGGATCCTGGCCACAATTTAGAGGGGTTAGGGTCCTGGTCAGACCTCCTGTTGGTGTACGCTGGGCAGAACTTTGACCCAGGGAGCCTGTTCTGAGCCTTCCACTGTATGGATTTGGACAAAACTTCACAGAGTGGTAACATTGGATCCTAAAAGACATACTAGGGGGTTGAGGTCCTGGTTGGACCTCCTGTTACTGTACGCTGGACAGAACTTTGACCCGGAGACACTGGGTAGCACTTTGACCAGGGAGCCTGTTCTGGTCCTTTCACTGGATGGATTTGGATGAAAACCGCAGAGGGGTGGCAATTGGTCTGGGATGAATAATGGAGCGGTCGGGGTCCCGGTCAGACCTCACGGCAGAGTGCACCGGGTAGAACCTCCTGTTACTGTATGCTGGACAGAACTTTGACCCGGAGACACTGGGCAGAACTTTGACCAGGGAGCCTGTTCTGGGCCTTTCACTGGATGGATTTGGATGAAAACCACAGAGGGGTGGCAATTGGTCTGGGATGAATAATGGAGTGGTCGGGGTCCCGGTCAGACCTCACAGCAGAGTGCACCGGGAAGAACCTCCTGTTACTGTACGCTGGACAGAACTTTTGGGGTTATTCAGACCCACTCACGAGCGCAGGACGCTCGCAAGCGGGTTGATGTTGCCCCACTGCGCATGCGCACGATGGAGGGAGCTCCGTCATGCGCATGCGCGAGACCCGGATAGCGATGGGCTCTCCTTCGCTCCGGGTCTCACACCTAAGGGGGCGTGCTGTCGATGTTGATTGACAGCACGCCCCCTTTGGTGGGCGTGCCGGGGGCGTGACTGCCAGACGGAGGCGTTCCCAAGGGAACGCCTACCGTCTGAAGCCGGCCCCACTGACATCACTAGTGATGTCAGTGGGAGTGATTTTGGCTCTGATAGAGCCAAAATCACTCCAGGGCTTGCTGCAGCGAGACCCTACCGCAGGGTCTCTGTCGCAAGCCCGATGGTCGCGATGGTCTTGACCATCGCGACCATCATCATGGACGCTCGCATAAGCTGTGGGTGGTCACCCACAGCTATGCGAGCGTCCAGGAGGACGCTCCATTTTCATGGAGGAGGGCCCTGATTCAGAGCGAGCGCTCTGGTCAGAGCGTTCGGCTCTGAATCAGGCCCTTTGACCCGGAGACACTGGGCAGAACTTTGACCAAGGAGCCTGTTCTGGGCCTTTCAACTGTGTGGATTTGGACTAAATCACATAATAAAACTTAATAACTTGAAGATTTAAACCAATGCCGGGCACTTCAGCTAACACATATATATATATATATATATATATATATATACACATACACATATATATATATTAGATAAATATATGTATAGGATGTGTAGAATGGCGCTCTGGTTCAAGTTACAGGTGATTTTGCACTGTAGTGCAAAAATGTATAGTCCGGTTGGTGCTAACAGGTGTAACACTTTAATCCCTCTGGTGAAGGTGGCAGCAGTCTTCCCGTGTTCCCAAGTGGCAATCAGGGTAAATGTGATCTGGAAATGAGGTCTGGAAATAACATGCGCCTGATAGTGTAGTAATTCAAAATGGTTTTAGCACGTGCTCATATATAAATGTGCGTACCAGAAAATAAAACTTTATCGCTTATCTGTGGTTCTTTTGCTGGAACCTCATATAGTGGGGTACACTCAAAACTTCAGGGTAACCAGGAACCTTAAATAAGATTGGCTCACACCGAACCAAAATAAAGATATATAGTGTAGTATTTTACGTTTAAATAGAGTGGTATAACATGAAAACAAGAATGCGTACCAGATTGTCACTTGAATCACTGCATAAAGTACTAAGTGTCTTGGGGACCACTTCAGCATCCCATAATAGCCCCAATGGTTCGTATATAGAGTAGGTCAGCTTTAATCTGTGAAACCGCACAATATCACCAATTTTATAGATTTTTGGGAGTGCTTCTGGATTTCCATTGAAAAATGTGCATTTCAGTTTGACGTTTGATTGATCGACGATGGTAACAATAAAGCAAAAATCTTCCGAAACACTGTCTTCTTCCTCCAGGCTGTCGGAACCCGGTCTTCTGCAGCAGCTCTATTGTTACCATCGTCGATCAATCAAACATCAAACTGAAATGCACATTTTTCAATGGAAATCCAGAAGCACTCCCAAAAATCTATAAAATTGGTGATATTGTGCGGTTTCACAGATTAAAGCTGACCTACTCCATCTATATACGAACCATTGGGGCTATTATGGGATGCTGAAGTGGTCCCCAAGACACTTAGTACTTTATGCAGTGATTCAAGTGACAATCTGGTACGCATTCTTGTTTTCATATTATACCACTCTATTTGGACTTAAAATACTACACTATATATCTTTATTTTGGTTCGGTGTGAGCCAATCTTAGTTAATGTTCCTGGATACCCTGAAGTTTTGAGTGTACCCCACCATATGAGGTCCCAGCAAAAGAACCACAGATAAGCGATAAAGTTTTATTTTCTGGTACGCACATTTATATATGAGTACGTGCTAAAACCACTTTGAATTACTACACTATCAGGCGCATGTTCTTTCCAAACCTCATATATATATATATATATATATATATATATACTTTTAGATATAAATAAATTAAATGTTAATTATATAGAACTTTTCTCCCAATAGCACTCAAAAGGCCTGATTCAGCAAGGATCGCTATTGTGATTGCAATAGCAATTACACACGCAGTCTCACTGCGAAGATATGGCAGTGATTGCAATCGCAATGCCAAACGCAGCCTAATATAAGGACGCCCACTTTACCTTACACACATCCGTAATACTTAGGTCAGATCTTACACAGAAATTACTAACCTCGTCGCACACAGTCTGAGCTCAAGCTACGTATGGCATTGCAGTGGCTAATTTATGCACGCCCCTGTTACGGCGTTCAAACACACTGACCCCCCCCCTTCCCCGTCACCACCCCTAAATGCTACTTTATGTCAATCACTCTGCAATGGGTCTGCATAGTCACTGATCGCAGTTTTGTGTTTGCGCACGCGCTCTGCGATGCATATGCATGCACAGCACGCAACAATCGGCCGATCCTTGCTGAATCAGGCCCAAAGTGCTTTAGATTTGCATTTAAAACACAAAATACAAACAGAAAGGAGAAACATTAGTGAAGGGACATTAGTGAAATGCTTGAGTAAACAAGTGAGTCTTGAGTCTGTTTTTGAAGGATTCTGGAGTGGGGGCCACTTTAACTGTACGAGTTCCATGGAGTCAGAGCTGCAGACCTAAAAGCTTGTTCTCCAGATGAATGAATTAATTGATTTTAGGTACTGCTGATAGCCCTTCACTTACAGATCACAATAATCAAGTGGGGCAGTAAGGAATCATAAGCTGCTTCAAGTAGCTTGATCCCTAGTTATGTAGGGCTTTGAATATCAGTAATCCAATCTTGAAATAGATTCTGTATCTTACAGGCAGCCAGTGAAAAGAGTAGAGAATGGGTGTTATGTGGCTAGATCAGGACTGATTGGTTAATAGCCTGGCAGCTGAATTTTGTATCAGCTGCAGGCAGTGCAATTCTTTTGCTGGGAGACGCAGGTAGAGGTCATTGGAGTAGTCTAAACGAGATGATACAAATCCATGTATGACTTTAGGCAAATCTGTGAGAATGAAGTGCTTGATTCTGGCAATGTTCCTCAGATGAAAGAATGAGGATTTGAATATGGCTGATAACTGATGTTTAAGTGTCAAGCCAATATCCATGACAACACCAAGATTCCGCAAATGTTCAGCGTTATGTAATTCGGAACCCCCAAGCATAAGTTCTGCTGACTGGCTGTACTGCAGTCTTGTCCATTGGTGCCAAGTACCTATCATAAAGACCTCTGTTTTATCAGGATTCAGTGGCAGCCAACATGCACTTATCCACTTCTGGAGCTCAGCTAGACAGCCATTTAGGATTCTTATTGCATTCTCAGTACCCAGAGCAAAGGACCGGTACAGTTGTGTATGATCTGCACAGCATTGGTAGACCAGTCAATGATCTGATTATTTCAGTGGTAGCATATATACTGCGAAAAGCATGGGAGAACCCTGTGGAACACTGTGTGGTGGAGACACTGGTGATATGTATACTCCATAAGACACTCTCTGTGACCTGTCGGTGACAAATACTTTCAACCAGCTAAGGACTGTGCCATCCGGTCCACATAATTTGTTTATGTGCTCAATTAGAATCCCATGGTCCATAGTATCAAATGCTGCAGAGAGATCCAGATGGCTTAAGATTGTAGAGTCACTTCTGTCTCTTGCCATCAGAAGATCATTAAGCACACATACCAGGGCTGTTTCTGTGCAATGTCTTCTCCTGAATCCTGACTGAAATGGATAAATATCATGGATTGACAGGTGGGTTTCCAGTTGAGTTCCTTTTCAATAACATCCTAGAAAATGAAGGTTAGATACCAGTCTGTAATTGGTCATAAAGTTGGGATCTAAATTAGTTATTTAAGGAGAAGTCTAAAAATGCCTGTCTGCAAAAAGCATTGAACTATTTTTGCAAATACAGGGCCAATTATGTCCTTAGAAGCTTGTTTGAGGCAGGGTCCAGATCACAGGTGGTGGGATGCAACATTCATATAATTTCATCAAAATCTTTTACATCCATTGAGTCATAGCTGGTCCATTAAGACAGATGGCTTACATTGGCAGGCCTGGAAACGTGGCACTATTTTGATGGCACTGTGGGGATTCCAGCCCGCATATAGGATACTTTATCTGCAAAGAAGTTTGCAAACTTGTTGCATCTTGACTGGAAGAGGGTTTCATCAAACGCATGCATGTTAGTTTGCCAAACATCTCCACTGTACGGAAAAGCTGAGCTGGCCTATTGTTTGCTACTGTGATCTCATTTGACAGGAACTCTTTTCTTACAGGTGATAGTGGGTTAATATTCTTCAATATGCTTAATTAGCTTTAGCTAATCCTCTACCAGGTAACCTTTAGTAACCTAGCGGTTCTCACCATTAAAGTCAATGGTGGGTACCCCTCAATGGCTGAGAGAAGCGGAGGCTCACCTCTCTCAGCAAATTAATGCCCAGTTCAGGCATTTCTATGGAGAAATGCCACGGCTGAGCTGTCATTTGGGAAGTACTAAGTGTGTGGGTTAGAACTTTTCTTTATTTTAAGAAAACGGTGGATGCCTACATGGAAAAGAGGTTGCGTCCAGGGATTGTAGGTGAGTATGTGTAAGTGTAATAAAGTTATATTTTCACGGTGTGTGTGTCTTGTATTTATTTTAATATTTCTTTTGAAGGTGATTAATGCCCCACATGCTGGTACTTGTGGTTCTCCAAATACCAGCAGGTGAGGGAGGCTTGTAGTTCTCCAGCAAAAGACAATATTAGTTATTACAACACACTATACACAATCAACCCGGCACCCACCAGCTATCAGCCCAGGCCTGGGGTGCCCTGGAGCTTGCCTTTATTCTCACCTCCCCAGGGATGCCCAGCCTGGGCTGACTAGTGGTCAGGTGTAATGCTTTGGCCGGGGGATCCGGTGTGGGTTCACCTGGCTGTGGTATTACACCCCCGCTAGAAAGAGTCTGATGCTGAATATGGAAAATACAGGGGACCCCTACTCATTTTGTCCCCTGTATTTCCAAAACCAGGAATGGCTCGCCGAACCCAGTGCTGGTTGTGCTAAATACAGGGGACCCCTACATCTTTTATCACCTGTATTTAGACAACCAGGACTGGCTCTGAAAGGTCCGGGGCTGCTTGTGCTTTTAGGGGGGGACCCCACGTAATTTTTTTATTTTAACACTTTACAAGATTTACACAGATGCATGCACAGATCTCACTGATCTGTGCATGCATCTGCATGTCATAGTAGAGCCCCAGCCCCTATTTAAATTTAGCAGAAATCATTAAGATGGTCTTCAGGTGATTTGGCAAGAAAACAATAGATCGTTAATGATCTAACGATTTGGAAATCATTAACGATGAACAATATATTGTTTGGTCATTGGTAAAACTGCACAGTGTGTATGCAGGAGTTCCAGGGAATTCAGGGGAAATCGTTGAAGACATTGCATCGTTTGCAAGTCATTTAATTTGTACCCAACATAATACATCCCTGTTATATTTCCTAAATTGTAATGCGAATTTAGACAAAAATATCACACTATGGCCCTGATTCAGAGCCGGACGCTCTGACCAGAGCTTTTTACATCAAAAGTGGTCCCGCACTGATTACGTGATAGTGATCTTAAACCTGAGGTGGTGGATATTTTTAATATGTATATAATATTGCTTTCAAGCCTATGTAACTCCAATAGTTGTTAAATATTTTCAGTTTCCGGAGGTGCCCCCAGACTTGGTTGTTTCAATAATATATATTTCACAACAAGGGGGAAAAGGAAAAGAAAAAAGGGGAAAAAGCAACTATTTCTAGTCTGGTGCACTAATAGGCTTAAATATATGTAAATCTCATCTCCTCAGAAAAAATAATTAAAATATAACTTTTATTGGGTATTAATAAAATATGATGTGTCTAGTATAGTCAAATAAAGGTGAAATATAAAATGAATAGAGTAAAGTAAGAGAAAGTAAGATATATTGAAAATAAGTAGTTAAAACACCTCCTGCATCTGCCGGATATAAATAACCATAATAATATTTATACACTGCATATGGATGGCATAATCGTGATGGAATGCATAAGTCTGCGATATATAAAATATCTCTATAGGTATAAGTGCACAGGCCCCACCATATATCTTAAATGGTATTACTCATATATACTAAATGAATAGCTGTATCAAATTCAGCCAAGGTGTCTAGGTATTGTGGAAGATATTAACATTCTCACAAGGTACTTAGTGTCCTGTTTATATTTAAATAGATACAATGTTTTTATGTGAATCGACACCAAGTATCTAGTTTGTCGTGTGAGGATTCATAGATATTTTTAGGATTGCTCGCTCTGAATCAGGGCCCACCTCCATTAATATGGAGCGTCCTCCTGGACGCTCGTATAGCTGTGGGTCACCACCTACAGCATATACGAGCGTGTAAAATGATGGTCGCGATGGTCTTGACCATCACGACCATCGGAACTGCGAGTAAAAGCCTGCGGTTGGGTTTTTCAACCGCAAGGCCAGGAGTGATTTTGGCTCTATCAGAGCCAAAATTACTCCCACTGACATCACTAGTGATGTCAGTGGGGCCGGCTTCAGACGGTAGGCGTTCCCTTGGGAACGCCTCCGTCTGGCAGGCACGCCCCCGGCACGCCCACCAAAGGGGGCGTGCTGTCAGTCACCATCGACAGCACGCCCCCTTTGATGAGACACTCCGAGCGAAGGAAAGTCCTTCGCTCGTCGGGTCTCGCGCATGCGCACGACGGAGCTCCCTCCGTCATGCGCATGCGCAGTGGGGAACATCGACCCACTTGCGAGCGTACTGCCGCTCGCGAGTGGGTCTGAATGACCCCCTATAACCGCATTTGAAATGCGGATTGTGGTATATAGGGGCCTAAGTGTGGGAATCTTAGGTGTTTAGACATGTGGAGTCTGGTAGAGGAGGGTGCGTGAGACTTGCCTATTTTTCCAGGTGGCCAGGAGAGCAACACGATTTTTGGGAGCCTCCTGGTCATTCCGGGAGAGTAGGCAAGTATGTTTAGATGTGATAGGTGAGGTTGTATCATAAAGCTAATAGTTTACAGAAAACAATTAGGTCATGAAAAAATAAATCTATTTCGAGTTAATGTATTTTAGGAAATATTGTATAACATAATGTTCGCATAAGTAGTGGACTTATTTGGAGGTTTTCACCAATAAAGATTTATAAATAACCCAGTTCCCTCAGATCACCTTCCTTCATGCTGTTTCACATCCTGCTGTGATTAAGAAAAATGTACTGAAGGGCTGGCAACAGAAATGTTATTCCTAACATTTGGAAAATAAAACTCCATTTGGAGAGGAGGTCTGGTACATAGGTTAGGTAGTTGGCCTTGTGGATTTAATTTATGCCTGCCTGTTTAATCTCGGGACATCTATCCATGATTATATTATCTTTTTCCAATTTATATCAACAAAGTTAGCTACTGAAATTGGCTTATAAAAACAAGGAAAATTTATGTTATCTCAAACAATAGCAGTTTATTTTAAATTTAATATAAACTGTGCAAGGGAAAACCATTACTACATTTAAATTTATAAACACAAGAAAAATTGAATACTACAGCTCCTAGATTAATGCATGTAAGTTACCTTGAATATATACATGATATGAAGGCACACAGATTATAGGGCCTGATTCATTACATATCGCAACTGCAATTACGCATGAAGAAGGGTGATTGTTTCATTCTCCGCATGCCTATGTATCGCAGTGCTTGTAGGCTTCACTGCAATCGCAGTGACCACACAGACCCATCGCAGAGTGATTGACTGGTAGTGAGCGTTTGGGGGTGATGATGGGGGGGTGGTCGGCGAAATGAGGACATGTCAGTGCGTTTGAACGCTGTTACAGGGCGTGCATAAATTATTCACTGCGATGCAAAATGCAGCTCGTGCAATTTCAGAGTAAGGTCTGACCTTGTGCAATTGTGCGTGAGGCTCCGATGGTACTCAGTGATACCGATGGCTTTGCAGACTTGAAAAGTATTACGGATGTGAGTAAGGGGAAGTGGGCATCCTTATGTTGTGCTGCGACGACATAGAGATTGCAAACATTAGCATATTTTCGCAGTGGACCTGCGTGCGTAATCGCAGCTGCGATCGCAATAGTAATCCGTAATGAGTTAGGCCCTTAGAACCTTGCTCCAACTTTCAATCCTTGTAATGTAGGGTAGTGCACGCATGTGTTCTGGTTTGAGGCAGTGAAAATCATTAACTTGGAATGCTTATATTTATACAATTCAAATTATTTGTAGTGGCGTATCTATTATAGGTGTAGGGTGTGCAGTGCACATGGGTCCAGGGAGCCGCACATGCTGCACACAGGACAGACCACTGTGCCTGCCCATGCAGTGCCCCAGCTTAGCATGTTCGTCCCATGGCGCCATCTTTCCTTGATACTGTATATTCAGAAAGATGGTGCCGCACAGGAGCTAGCAAATATTCTGGCACTATAGAATCATTACTATCTGCTGTACATACTCCATCTTTCCAAATTTGTCACCAGAAAGATGACACAGCGGGATGAGCATATTGAGCCAGTGTACCACATGGGCAGATACATTGTAACAGGTAGGGGGGATGGGCCCACTTCAAGGTTGGAGGACCCACTGCACACAGCCACAGCTCTTAATACACCCATGACGATTCATGTTCTAAATTAATAGGCTTAATGGTGATATGAATCCTTTTGGAGCATCCTGCTGTCTCAGCAAGGTTTTCAATTAAGTGGCAAACCTCTTCAAATAACATTATTTATCTCACACTATAATAGTCTGAGAATCAATCAAATGTATACCTATATTGAACAGTAATCTCTATTAAAAATTATGAGAGGGGAAGGAAACAGTTTAGGAAATAACAAGCAATTCACAAGATTGGGGTGATATATTTAATAAAACTTAACATATATCGAATTTAACTGAAATACAGTTATTTAAAACCCGCTATCACAGTGATAAGTGTATCAGTAGTAAATGATTATTTCTGTGTGAATAAAAAGTAATAAAGGTAGCGCTATATGGAGTATTCAAAGAATTCCTCTATCTCTGGATGCTACAGCTGCTGCCAACAATTACCAGGTAGTGTCCTGGTGAAATATGGAATTATAGATCACAAATACTAAGCAGCGCTTGGAGCATACAATTAATAGGGAAGAAAAGTATTTATTCATATATTGGTCAAATATAGTGTATAAAATGACATATGCAGTTACAAACAAACTAAAAAAGGGGGGAGAGATAATCCCCACATATAATAAAAAGTCACAGCTTATGCATAAAATAATACCACTGAAGGGTGAAACAGTGAACAATAAGTGAAGAAAGGAACTTGCATGTACTCAGACTAAATGTCTTTATGTTCACAGTTTGTATCCAAGCAGTTCCAAAGTCAATAGTATCTATTTCTGTTGGTAACAATTAGTTACTTAGTATGAGAAAGTGAGCTCAAGGCAATGTCCCGGTATATTGAGGAACAATGCGGGATAAACGGAGTATCTGCACAGCCCCGTATCAGCCCTTTATGGTGTAGGGGTAGATGTCTCACATCCAGGTGGGGGGATAATCACCTGGGATAAATACCTGTATTGTCCCTGGTGTAGTCACCCGGTGGAGCTTGTAGATGAAAGGCTCAGGCAGCGGTGCGGTCAGCGGTAATTCCGTGCTGTGGGATGCAATCTCTCGTATAGAGCGTCCCTGGGTTCCGAGATGGTAAAGTGGCAGTGAGTTCAATAGTACCTCAAAATGACTCGCTGTCTCATAGAGCCGGCTGCAGAGTAAGTTCGGCGGTTGTGGTCTGTAGAGCAAACCGCCCAGGAAGCGGGCTCTTCATATAATGGTAATATGTCCTGGAAACTCCATATGTGCAGTGACCCTTTGCTTGCCGGTCACTGTTGAACAGTGAGATATCCCGTGTAGATTGAATGCTCAGTTCCAAGGTGTAGGTGTTAGCAAAATGGCTTTGGATTAGCCACCCTTCAGCGAGTGCTAACGCGTTTCCCTGTGTATCACAGCTTCGTCAGAGGCAATGAGAGAGGGTTGTAGTCAGATACTCTTGATATAAATACCCGCTCCCATGATTGTTAATTGAAAGGTTCTGAAAACTCTCTCCTAAGTAACATAGTATTCAGCTGCGAGTAATGTGTTTTATAATAAACAAATGCGCTATACAAATGCAGTTACAATCCTACTTCTAGATTTACTGTAATATGCAGACAACAGTCTAAAGAGCATGAAATAATTAAAATATAAAACTATAAAAAATATATTTGGAGATCATAGCTGGAATATTAGATCTTAATATCAGAGTTTTTCTAAACTTTTATACAGAGTCTTTTCATTATATAGTACCACAATTTTTAATCCATTTAGCACTCAAGATGCATTTAAATATAAACACATCATGAGAAGGTATCCACAACCAAAAAGTATATAATTGTTATACACACAAATTGTTATTATTTCTTGGGACATATATCCCTTTTTGATAATTGTATGGACAATGTATAGAACATTTCTTTATATACAAATATATCCATTGCACTTAGGTACATCTTTTAATTAACATATCATATATAATCCTGTTCGTACTGAAACTAAAAAATAGTGGGATACATAATATTAATAATTAAAATATTTTATTAATATATACATATAGACTTCTCTCCCTAAAAAATCAAATGAAGGTAATTTCAACATTGCATGTGAAAAAATATTCTAAATAGTGTTACTTTACTCCACAGAAAGGAAAAAGACCTAATATGGGGAAAGGGTAATGAAAACATAATCCATCTCCTCTATATCCTGCATGTAGAGATAATGGATTATATTAACCCCTAAGTAATAGTATTCCCTTGTTGGGTGTAAATAGTTCTTATGAATAAGAGCATTTTGTGTTTATATGTTTTACTATTCATACAAATCACACTCCTAGTAGATAGTAGGGGATAGAGTATGAGATCTAGAGACCAGTACAGTACTATATGGAGGCATTAGGTGGTGCCCAATATAAAATGGGTGGTGCAGGGCGTTGTGCAGCATAGTGGGACAGCATAGTCCCTAAGATCTTGCACCTGTGCCCTACATCCCCCACTTAAAGAACACAGTTCAATTCCACCGCCTCATTCAAACCCTCAGGAGAGATGGTATTAAGTTTAAACATCCAGTATAGTTCTTGTTGGCATAGGCGTTGATACCGATCCCCGCCCCTATCTGTGCTCTTTACATGTTCCAAGCCCACAATTTTTAAACAATCCCCTTTGCTATTATGACATTCCAGAAAATGTCTGGATATACTATGGTTGATTTTGCAAATTTATGACATTTCGTCTGTGTTCCAAGAATCTCTTTTTGATAGGCCTTGTGGTGCGGCCCACATAAAATAGAGGGCAATCACAAAATAGTAGGTATATCACAAAATCAGTGTCGCAGTTCATAAATTGTTTTATATTAATTTGAATCTCTCTAGACAGAGGCGTAAATTTATTATGCACCTTATAGACATGTTTACAAGTAATACACTGATTTTTCCCACATTTGTAAAAACCTTCTGGTCTACTTGGTAGCCATTGTTCATAAAGCTAGGTACTAACAGGTTCATCAAACTCTTATTCTTTTTATAGATTACCATAGGTTTATCTGGAATGTTATTTCTAAGAATGGGATCACATTTTAAGATATAAAAAATATTATTTTAAAAAATTATTCTATCAGATGACTTACAGTTATATTTAGAAATATATAATAGTTTTTCTTCTTTTTCTTCTACTTCACGTAGATTTTCCCTATCCTTATCCTTTTTATATAGTATATCTAGCTGGCTGAGGTTTTTTGTGTCCTGTATTGCTTTTTGTAATAGTGGTTCCGGGTACAGTTTCTCATCTCAGTGATTCATCATATTCTCTGCTTGTCTATTAAAAATTTCTTGATCAGAGCAGTTCCTCCTAACTCTTAATAGTTGCCCCCTCGGTATATTGGTTTTCCATGGTCTGTAATGACTACTAGAAAAATGTAAATAATTATTGACATCCGTCGGTTTGCAATATGTTGATGTAACTATAGTATTATCTCGGATTTCTAATGTAATATCCAAGAAGTTGATGGTAGACGTATTGTAGATATTTGTAAAATTTTAATTATATGTGTTTAAATTAAGGTACTCCACAAAAGAAATGGCTGTTTCCCTAGGACCATTCCATATTATAATTAAGTCATCTATATATCGACCGTAGAGCACCAGGTTCGCAGCCCAGGGCTCACCCTCCATGGGAAGACTCAAAGTCACCCATGTAGAGGTTGGCATAACTGGGTGCGAACCTGGCGCCCATAGCGGTCCCCTTTACTTGTAGATAATAGTTGTTCTGAAATAAAAAATAGTTATGATGAAGAATAAAGTTTATACACTCCACAATAAATGTTTGATGGTCTTCTGTTAAATCATTATCCCTAGACAGCCTTGATTTGATCGTGGAAACACCCAGTTCATGTGGAATATTGGTATATAGTGCTGACACATCCAGTGTCAAAAATGCATGTGTGTCCTGCCATGTAATATTCTGTATTAAATGTAGAAAATGACTAGTATCCCTAAAGTACGATTTCAACGTGGTTACCCGAGGTTGGAGAAAGTAATCAATGTAAAATGAAAGATTAGAGACCAAAGAATTTATCCCGGAAATTATTGGGCGTCCTGGGGGTGAGACCAAAGATTTATGTAATTTGAGTAAATAATAGAAGGTTGGTGTTACCGGAAATGGAATAAACAAAAAGTTTTTTTCTTTTTTATCTATAATGCCCTTATTGTATGCTTTGTCCAATATTATGCATAATTCTACCTGGAAACGGGATGTAGGGTTCGAGGGGAGAACCTGATAAAAATTCTTATCTCCTAGTTGTCTAAGCGATTCATGTATATAGTCTGTTTTGTTTAATATAACGAGAACACCCCCCTTATCGGCCTCCTTAATAATTATTGTAGTATCTTTAGTCAAGTTCTTAAGTGCAATTTTTTCTTTTTTGTTTAGATTAGATCCGTTTTTTTTATTATCTTTCTTGTTACATAGTTTTCTAAAACCCTCCAGTGTGGTTTTATAAAATTGATCTATATATTTGGTTTTACAGGACATGGGGTAAAACTCTGATCTAGTTGTAAATTTATCTCTATTATTGATAGAAAATAGGGATATTGGCAAATTCTGTTGAAGTGGACTGCTGTCCTCTTCTCTTTGTATATCAGATTCTCCTAATAATTCTGTTAATATATTAAGTGCTGGAATGTCATAAGAGTCTAACACGATAGGTAGAGCTTCCTCTTTGTTCTTCTCAATGCTTTTATTGCAAAAATACTTTTTGCGACACAACGTTCTTGTAAATCTGTTGAGTTCCACAAAGAGGTCAAACAGGTTTGGCTCAGCTGTGGGGGAGAATTTTAATCCTTTAGTTAGCACTGAAATCTCATCGGGACTAAGGAGTTTACTTGATAAATTAAAAATCCCCATTTTCCTTTTTTCTAATAATGTTTTTTTTTTCTCTTCCGTTGAATGTGTCTTCCTCCTCTCCCCCCTCTGAGTTTTCTACCCTTGTTCTTTTGTAGGGGCTTGTGTATTGTTGTGTTCTCCTTTGTAGTTGTTCCCTCCAATCCAGATCCCGCCTCCTGGATAAAAAATTAGCCTCAATAGGCTTATTATATTTGAGGGGTTCCCTACTTGAATGATTATCCTTTGGTCTCGCTCCCATATCTCTATGTTTTTCATGTCTAGGAGTATCAGTATTATGTTTATTTTTATTGTTGAAATTATGTGTCCCTCTGTGTCAGATTAGTTATACGTCTATTTTCCTTTCTTTCTTGGTTGATAGGTCTAATTTATGTCCTTTATTCTGTTGTTCTCCCAAAGGTGAAGGATCTATAGTGGGGATGACGGCCACTAAATCTTTTGAAATTTCTCACCTCACCTCTCCTATAATCCTCTGTATCGCGCATAAATTTTTTCTTTTTGTTTTCCACTAAAGTTTTTTCGTATTCTTCAATTCTTTTATTAATCAGAAGGCCTTTTTCCTCATATCCCTCCTGTTCCCTATACGTATCCATTCTCTTTTTCAGTACATTTATTTCCTTTTCAGGTGCAAGATCTTAGGGACTATGCGGTCCCACTATGCTGCACAACGCCCTGCACCACCCATTTTATATTGGGCACCACCTAATGCCTCCATATAGTACTGTACTGGTCTCTAGATCTCATACTCTATCCCCTACTATCTACTAGGAGTGTGATTTGTATGAATAGTAAAACATATAAACACAAAATGTCCTTATTCATAAGAACTATTTACACCCAATAAGGGAATACTATTACTTAGGGGTTAATATAATCCATTATCTCTACATGCAGGATATAGAGGAGATGGAGTATGTTTTCATTACCCTTTCCCCATATTAGGTCTTTTTCCTTTCTGTGGAGTAAAGTAACACTATTTAGAATATTTTTTCACATGCAATGTTGAAATTACCTTCATTAGATTTTTTAGGGAGAGAAGTCTATATGTATATATTAATAAAATAATTTTATTATTTTAATTATTAATATTATGTATCCCACTATTTTTTAGTTTCAGTACGAACAGGATTATATATGATATGTTAATTAAAAGATGTACCTAAGTGCAATGGATATATTTGTATATAAAGAAATGTTCTATGCATTGTCCATACAATTATCAAAAAGGGATATATGTCCCAAGAAATAATAACAATTTGTGCGTATAACAATTATACTTTTTGGTTGTGGATACCTTCTCATGATGTGTTTATATTTAAATGCATCTTGAGTGCTAAATGGATTAAAAATTGTGGTACTATATAATGAAAAGACTCTGTATAAAAATTTAGAAAAACTCTGATATTAAGATCTAATATTCCAGCTATGATCTCCAAATATATTTTTATAGTTTTATATTTTAATTATTTCATGCTCTTTAGACTGTTGTCTGCATATTACAGTAAATCTAGAAGTAGGATTGTAACTGCATTTGTATAGCGCTGATGTTTATTATAAAACCATGTGAACACATTACTCGCAGCTGAATACTATGTTACTTAGGAGAGAGTTTTCAGAACCTTTCAATTAACAATCATGGGAGCGGGTATTTATATCAAGAGTATCTGACTACAACCCTCTCTCATTGCCTCTGATGAAGCTGTGATACACAGGGAAACGCGTTAGCACTCGCTGAAGGGTGGCTAATCCAAAGCCATTTTGCTAACACCTACACCTTGGAACTGAGCATTCAATCTACACGGGATATCTCACTGTTCAACAGTGACCGGCAGCAAAGGGTCACTGCACATATGGAGTTTCCAGGACATATTACCATTATATGAAGAGCCCGCTTCCTGGGCGGTTTGCTCTACAGACCACAACCGCCGAACTTACTCTGCACCCGGCTCTATGAGACAGCGAGTCATTTTGAGGTACTATTGAACTCACTGCCACTTTACCATCACGGAACCCAGGGACGCTCTATTCGAGAGATTGCATCCCACGGCATGGAATTACCGCTGACCGCACCGCTGCCTGAGCCTTTCATCTACCAGCTCCACCGGGTGACTACACCAGGGACAATACAGGTATTTATCCCAGGTGATTGTCCCCCCACCTGGATGTGAGACATCTACCCCTACACCATAAAGGGCTGATACGGGGCTGTGCAGATACTCAGTTTATCCCGCATTGTTCCTCAATATATCGGGACATTGCCTTGAGCTCACTTTCTCATACTAAGTAACCAATTGTTACCAACAGAAATAGATACTATTGACTTTGGAACTGCTTGGATACAAACTGTGAACATAAAGACATTTAGTCTGAGTACATGCAAGTTCCTTTCTTCACTTATTGTTCACTGTTTCACCCTTCAGTGGTATTATTTTATGCATAAGCTGTGACTTTTTATTATATGTGGGAATTATCTCTCCCCCCTTTTTTAGTTTGTTTGTAACTGCATATGTCATTTTATACACTATATTTGACCAATATATGAATAAATAATTTTCTTCCCTATTAATTGTATGCTCCAAGCGCTGCTTAGTATTTGTGATCTATGATTATTTCTGTGTGTTTGAAGTTTTTGCTTGATTCATATGCCAGTCACTTTACACAAGGGCCAATCACTTTACACAAGGGTGGTTGCGTTCATGATATAATGATCCGACCACTTCTTTTTATTTGTATATGAGATCTGCGGAGAACTACTTGCGTCACTTAGGTATGACCGTTATACATTCAATGTGTGGTTAATATAAGATGGTACCATAAAAATTCCACGTGTTAAAAAATACACTTTAATATCTATACTTAATCAGTCATGTGTCTAAGGGACCTGATGACATTTACTGGTGTCAGAACACAAAAAGTATCATTCATTAATCACTTACTAAAGCTTCTAAAAATAAGGTGTTGCCCATAATAACCAATCAGATTCCAGATATTTCTCTATTGCATCCGAGAAAATGATAGATAGGATTTGATTGGTTGCTGTGGGTATCGCTTCCACTTTTAATTTTTAGAAGCTTTAGTAAATCTAACCCTGTCTTTATTAGTTGCAAGATAATAACAGCAGTTTATATTGCTCAGCTTGTATATACCCATTTCATATTGATTTGTACTTATCCGCTTTGTATACCAAAATATCTGATGTTGTAACTCTTACATCTAATATAATTAAGGTATCACTTTTTTCTGTTATTAACCAATTATCAGATCCCATATATTTGCATTACAAACATAGGTCCTGATTAAGAGATGTACGCTAACCCGGTTAGCGCACATCTCCAATATTTTGGGGTTTGCAGATGCGCAGGACCCATTCTGCGCATGTGAAGAAAGGGTCCTGTGATCTCGCTCGCAGATTCCTCCAAGCCGCAGCATGATTGACATGCTGTGGCATTTGGAGGAGCGGAGCAGGGGCATGGCTAGCCACCATTCCCGGAAACTGAGGCGTCGCCCTTTTTCCAGGACGGATGAAGCCAAGGTCTGTGTAGGTGGACGTAGATTTGCTGGCCTGGCAAGTGACCAGGAAACGATCAGGCTGCGATAAGCTTCAGCTTCCACAGCCTGACCATCACGACCAATGGTTCCTCGGCCGCAGCGCTGGGATTGCCAATGCAGCAAGGTGGGGTCTGTTTCCTACAGACATCATCTCAGTGTGTGATGCAAGCAGTTCTCCACAGACCTGTACACAAATAAAAGGGAGAGGTAGGATCATTATATTATGAATGTAGCCACTCTTTTTTTAAAGTGACAGACAGTCAAAAAAAACAAACGCTTCAAACACACAGAAATAATTATTAGGCTGTTTCCAAATGTCCAGATGTAAAAGGCTTCTGAAAAAAAAAAACATTTGAAGATGTGTCCAGGTAGTATATGTGCTATATTTACATGAGAAGAAAACAATATTATAAGAACCAGATTGATATGTGTATGGTTTACACTAGATGTGGCTTGACAGTGTTAGTAGTGAATACCAAAGTTCCAATCTGTATATAATATTGTACTTCAATTAAAAATCTTATACATAAGATGGCCTGTGTGCAGGGTCGGACTGGCCCACAGGGGTACAGGGGAAATCCCCAGTGGGCCCCACTGACTGAGGGCCTCCTTCCATCCACTTGGGGTAAGTTTCTAGATTGTGCACTTGAATTATATGTCAAAAATGTGGTGCTTAGTTCGTTTCTATGGAAACTACTGTACATAAAAATTAGCCCTCCTGACATTCAAAGTAGGCATTCTTGACACACCCTTGTGTTGTTCTTTATAAAGGGGCCCTGTGTTTTGCAGGCTGATTATATCCTATCTAATGTGTGGGGGCTGGCCACACCCCCTTAGGAGAATGGCCACACCTCTTAAGCATGTGCCCCTACCACTGCATTCCCTGGTGGTCCCTTCATGACCCAGTCCGATACTGCCTGTGTGTGTTAAGACAGTGCTATTAATAATAATAAATTACATTTATGATACAAAATACAGTGAAATATAGAAACAAACATAAACTCCAATTCAGTTCTGTTAAATACAAATATCCATGGTCTTCTCCTTTCAAAAAAAATCATATGAGAATCTGCTTATTTGCCATGGACAGATTGCAAATATCAATTAAATAATGTGTATAGATCAGTAAATGGATCAGTGGGAGGGTTTAAAATGCAAAGGAGAAGGGAGAGATTCCGCACAGAACCAAGAATTAGAAAATATTGTAACCAACCATATTGCAATTATAGATATAAATCATCATAACTCCGTTTTGGTGGTGCTCCCACAGCCTAAGACAGAATATAACCAAACACTAAGAAAGAAGTAAGGCTAATTGTTGGGGCACACTTAGAAGAAAAATTCAAAGATATTAAGTTTAAAAATTAACTTTTATTATGTATATTAAAAATAATATTCAGAGGTACCAGTAGTAACAAATATAAATAAATTGGCGAAAATATTTATTAAGACAATTTCTGCAATTCACATACCACACAAGAAAAATAATAGTGAATATACTTTAATGAAATAGGAGAGTACCACGGATAATGGTATACAAGTTACACCATGTGCCGTCCTATTAGCCCCATTGGAACAGTGCAGTTATTTTTATCCTACAGTACCAGGTCTTCCTAGACGGTCTCCCATACCAGTACTAACCAGGCTTTTACTGTATCGCTTCCAAGATCAGACGGGTTTGGGCATAATCAGTAAGATATGACTGTAGGTTAATCAATATCACTGAAAATAATTGGGGATCTGCCCTATGCACACGGTATAAACTTGTAATGAAAAAATGTAGGACTCTTTGCAACAGAAACGTCCAATTGATTGGTGATAAGTATTCAAAAGAAGGAATGCAGAGGCATGCCTTACTAGTGATGCACACATTTCATAGTAGATAATATGACTGAAAATAATGAAGATGACATCGGTGTACAACACATGTGATAAAGTCCTAAATCAATTGGTATTAAACAAAATAAAAAGAAATATTAGTAAATAAACTACGTAAGTTAGCCAAAAATAATTTAGAGCAGCACCTAAATGTCTCTTGAGCTATACATATGCACTCAACACAGAGGATATAAATGGTGTTTGGAAAATGTGGAAATTAACGCTGCAGGACTGTAACCAGGAGATATCAGTGATATCCCCTACGTTACAAAGTACATGAATAGGAATCTTACTTAAAATGTACTAAACTAAGGAAAATTCGGGGTAAAAACTATAGTTATAGAATCATGAATAGACCCCTCAGTGTGGTCTGGAACTGAAGCTGTTAGCTTTAATATATCCAAGCACAA
Organism: Taudactylus pleione; assembly: GCA_031769625.1. Lineage (NCBI taxonomy): Eukaryota > Metazoa > Chordata > Amphibia > Anura > Myobatrachidae > Taudactylus > Taudactylus pleione. Next base: position 17,748,132 of record JAUIMM010000045.1, on the reverse strand, counting down.
GATGTTTTGTGTGTGTATATATATATATATATATATATACATACACACACACAAAACATCTTGTGCTTAGATATATTGAATTAAAGACATGCAAATAAAAATGTCAGCACAGCAAGTAATATAACAGAACTTATGAACGATTAATCTGTGCCCGCAATAGGTCCAGCCCTCCCTGTCTCTCACTCCTGAAGTAGCTCCACCCACATCTACAGCTCCTCCCACTTTTGCACCATATCCCGGGGTGAGGGGGGCCCTGCCTAATTTGTCAGTACCGGGCCCCACCATTTCTGATGGCAGCCCTGCTTACAACACACATCACTCGGGCGATCAGGAATTCGTATGACACTAACCATATAGCATCACTTACAAAAGATGAAATCTGCAGGACTGCAGAGCAAATTGCATTGCGTCCACTTAAGTACATAAACAAAAGGATGGCAGGAGTGGCAAGGTTTTGCATGTTCTCTCGTGAGAGAAGCTTGGTGATGTTTATAACTAAATGCAATAATTATTTTTAGTTTTACAAGACAATATTATTTTTCATTAAAAAAAAAAAAAAGATTTAAGCGTTGAAGATGCAGCATTTATGGGGGCATTCCTTGGTTTGCGGGTGACCACTGAAAATATTTCACCCTGCAATATATTTTTATTAACACATCTGCCAAACAATTTTAATGTGAAAGTGAATTCCTACCAATATTATAAAGACTTTGAAATATACAATTGAGACATATATAGTATAATAAATACTGTACAGTTCACAAGTTACCATAGGCTCTTATTTTCAGACATAAAAGAGGCTAATCCGAGTAGCATTTAGAAAAACAGAAAAGGTAAAAATTGTTCTAACGTTGCAGCAGGCTGGACTTTGCAATAATGTCCCATCATGCACATTTCCAGCAGTACCTACAATTTTGAAAAAGTAGAAGTATTTTTTTGCAGGTTATAAACTACCTTTATAGGTAATCTCTATACTATGAAATCACATTATATATATATATATATATATATATATATATATATGTAGAAGAAGTGTGTATGGACCAGCGCCAAACAACAAATACCCTAAAATTAAACAATATAGAATTTCTGTGTATCACAAGTGCAAAAACCGCTTTACCGAGTGGTATAAGTGTCAGCTTACATCAATAATAGTACAGTATTAGGAATATACTATAGAAGGCTAAAGTGCAAATAGTGGAATTGATAAATAGTGACCAGCGTCTTTAAAAAAAAAAAAAAAAAAAAGATATATATATATACACACACATATATATATATATATATATATATATATATATAGTCGTTAAGGTCCCGAACAAAACAAGTCCCAACACGGCACTACTAGTACAAGGTTTTGTATTAATGGTAGTTAATACATGTCAATACTTGCATCAAATCTTCAGCATGATAAATAATGCATCCACAGCATAGTGTGCAATGTGACGTTTCGGGATCAAAAGACCACGTCCTCAAGCTGCTGTGGTCTGTAAGTTGCAAATAGCTAATGAACAAGTAGAAAGTATGTCTACAACACTTACCTATATCCTCTTCTAGCTGCGTATGTACCAAACCCGGAGACCGGCCACGCTGCTTCGTCCGTCGGGTCTCACACCGATGACGTGAGCGTGATACGTCGAGTGGTTGCTAAGCAACCTGGACGCTGTCTCCGGCTCCGGGATATGGCTACAAAACAACAACAGTGAAAGAATGGTGACAAATGTCACAGTATGTGGACACGCTAATAATCCCTAATGCCTTTCTAAATTCTATATATAAGAGACAAAACGGCGCGATGCCGGAAAAAGGGCAGAAAGAAAGGGAAGTGTGTTTTGTAAATGCCGAAATAAAGCCTGTTAAAGGCTACCACAATACATGGGCCATATTAAATCATGTGCTAATAGGGCAAAGATATGAGACTGGGGAATGCGGCATAAATAAATGAAAAAGATGATGGGTGCAAAGCCTGACATATCGGGCTGTGGAATATGTGTCTAATAACTGGATGCTATAATGGTGAAATCAACAGAAGACAAAAGAACAAAAGAACAAAAACATTCAAAATTGCAAAAAATCCAAAATGTAAAAAAACGCTATTGTTCAAGTGTCGCTAAAAGGCGTTCCAATTTATTTTTTAATTCAGTCCAGCAGGTTGCAAAGTGTTAAGTCTATAAATCCACCGCGATTCCAATCTTAAAAGGATGGTATTCCTGTCGCCTCCTCTCCTCAAGGGGGGTACTTGGTCGATTATTTGATACCTAAGCGATGAAAGAGGGTGTTGTTTCTGTTGGAAATGTTTGGCCACCGGTTGGTCCATTTGTCCGCCCGTAATGGCTTTGTTGATGGCTGAGCGATGGAGGGCCATTCTTTCTCTGAAAGTTCTGCTAGTCATGCCCACATAGAACAAGCCGCACGGACAAGTAATGTAATAAATAACATACTTGGATGTGCAATTGAGAACATGTTTGATGTTGATAAGAACCCCCGTGTGGGGATGATTAAAGCTGGTACCAGTGATCAGATGGTTACATGTGACGCATGAGGGGCACCGATAGCAGCCCGTTTTTTTCACTTGGCCAAAAATGCCTGTGGGTTGAACATACTGTGTGACGTCAGGTTTAACTAAAAAATCCCTTAGGTTTTTGCCCCTTTTATAGCAGGTCATGGGTCGAGTATGCTGTAAGCTGCGCAATGAAGAGTACGTACAGATAATAGGCCACAGTGCCTTGGTTGCACGTGGGATGATTGGACTGGCTGTGGAGAACCGAGTGCTCCAAATAAATCTCTCCTGTTGCTGTGCTAGATTGTTTTTTTGTAATAGACTGTCTATCCATTTGTAATACTTTAGCTTGATTTTCACACAATAAGGATAGACTATATCCACATTGTAGGAATTTATTGACCACCACAACTAGGGCCCCCGGTAATTCTTTTGGGTCACTAGTTATTCTAGCCACCCGTAACATCTGTGACAATGGTAGACCCTTTTTGAGCGCTTGGGGGTGATGGCTGCTTGCTTAAAAGAGGGAATTGCGATCAGTTGTTTTATAATGCACCCTCGTAGATAATTTGCCTCCATTCAACCGTACTGTCACATCTAAAAAATTTATAGATGTTTTGCTGTATGTATAAGTGAATTTTATAGGAGATGGTAATTTATTGATACTTTCCATCATGAGTTTAAAGAGTTCCGGCCCTCCTTTCCATAAGATGAATAAATCATCTATGAAACGGGTGTACCAAACAATATGTTTTGAAAAATCCTGTCTCTCAAAAAAGAATTGTTGTTCTTGTGGAACATATATATGTTTGTGTAAGACGGGGCCACGCTGGACCCCATTGCACATCCCGATTTTTGAAGATAGTATTGTCCGTTATACATGAAATAGTTCCTTACTAATATGAGGCGTAATAATATTAGGAAAGTGTCGTGGTCTAGACCTAATGGTGTATCCAATTGTGAAATGAAACTTCGCATTGCCTGGAGGCCTTCTGTATGAGGACTGGAAGTATATAGCGAAGAAACATCCATCGTACACATAATCACTGCATTATCTAGGTCGGTAAAGTCTTCCAATTTCTTTAAAAATGTGGTGGTGTCCTTCAAATAAGTCCGTTGTTTAATGACGTGCAGCTGCAACAATGCGTCCAAATATTCCGCTGTTGGTTGAAATAATGATCCCCTGGCAGAGATAATAGGTCTGCCAGGGGGATTGGAAAGACTCTTATGCACCTTAGGGACCGTGTATAGAATAGGCACTACAGGGTGCTCCGGGTGTAGTGCTCTTTGTTCCTTGGCAGTTATGTGATTATTGTGATGGGCTTCCTCTAGTATATTGTGTAATTCCTTGGAAAACTTTGCTGTTGGATCACCTGGTAATAATTCGTATGTTTCCTTCTGCTTCAGTTGTTTTTCAATTTCAGCCTTGTAGTCAGACATATTTTGAATCACTATACTTCCCCCCTTATCGGCGGGACGTATAGTGATAGTGTTATCATTTTTTAATGTAGTTAATGCCGCAAATTCCTGTTTATTGAGATTCGGATATACCTTAGCTGGTGTCGCTGTATATCTACGAACAGAGTCATTAAGTAGACGCGTGTATGTCTTTATGGAGGGGTTGGTGGACAAGGGATCGAATTTAGATTTCAGATGTTTTCTAATTGCAGGATGGATTGTCTCCTGATTTGTCTGCATGTTTTCTGAGTTCTGATAATGTTCTCGTAATTTCAATTTTCTGGACATCTTGTATAAATCGGTTTGCCATTCAAAGGAATTATGTTTATTGGTAGGGACGAACGAGAGTCCTTTGTTCAACAAATTTTCTTCAGTACTGGTTAATGGTCTGGTGGATAAAGTAAACACTAATTTTTCTTTTTGGATTTTGGCTTTATGGATCCTCTCTGTTTGTCTCCCTTTTCGGGTGGGTTTGTGCTTATTTCTGCTCGCACTCTTGTTCGCGCCCCTAAAGGGGGTCTCTGTGAGGTGTTCGGATCGTCGGAATCCGCAACCACAAAGTCGCTGTTGCTGGTGTTCTGTTCTTTATTGGATCTATCTCGTCGTTGGCGCCATACAGGGCAATTAGAAAATCTGCCAAATTTGCCTTGTGGTTCTGCTCCTATGATCCATCTATACACGCGATGCTCCTCGTAATCCGCTTGTACTGTCGTTAATTTGGATCTTTTGAATTTTAGTAGATCTTTTCTATAATTTTCTATTTGCTGGTTCAACTTGAGCCACCATGAGGTGTTGTTAGGTTCCTGTAATGTGGTCTCATATTTAATTCTGAGGTCCTCTATTTTCGTTCGTACTGTTTTTAACTCTTTCCCTGCTTCCTCAATGACGAGTAACATCAAGTCGAAACAGCATTTGTTTAATACTGATATCCAGCGTCTGCAAAATTCTGGATTCATCCGTCCGATTGTGGGAATGTTCTTAACTCTGAATCCCCTTGGTTTCAACTTTTGACGAAAATAATCTGATAGCGTGGATCTGTGTAGTAAATAGTCAATATCCCTCTTACGCATCTTTATCAATTGATGATATACTTCCTCCACTATGTCATCTACTTGTGATGTTATAATATTTTCCTCAAACAGGAATTTGTTAGCTTCTGTTTCTGTAAAGCTAAGTGTATCTCCTTGTTGCAATGAAAAGCCCATGAAGTTGGATACTTCTCTTGGTAATGATTCGGCTTGGTCCATACTGCCTGTATGTTCCTGTGAAGCAGCTGATGTAGGATATCGGTAAAGATATTGATAAAATTAAGTGCAATTGGTGCCTGGATACTTGGAGCTTACCAAAAGGTGCTCCGATTACACAATTACCAAAAATCCGGCACTCGGTAGTGCTAGTGCAGCTGAGTGTGCTCGTGTAATTGCTAACATATAGTCGTTAAGGTCCCGAACAAAACAAGTCCCAACACGGCACTACTAGTACAAGGTTTTGTATTAATGGTAGTTAATACATGTCAATACTTGCATCAAACCTTCAGCATGATAAATAATGCATCCACAGCATAGTGTGCAACGTGACGTTTCGGGATCAAAAGACCCCGTCCTCAAGCTGCTGTGGTCTGTAAGTTGCAAATAGCTAATGAACAAGTAGAAAGTATGTCTACAACACTTACCTTACAAAAAAACAATCTAGCACAGCAACAGGAGAGATTTATTTGGAGCACTCGGTTCTCCACAGCCAGTCCAATCATCCCACGTGCAACCAAGGCACTGTGGCCTATTATCTCTACGGACTCTTCATTGCGCAGCTTACAGCATACTCGACCCATGACCTGCTATAAAAGGGGCAAAAACCTAAGGGATTTTTTAGTTAAACCCGACGTCACACAGTATGTTCAACCCACAGGCATTTTTGGCCAAGTGAAAAAACGGGCTGCTATTGGTGCCCCTCATACGTCACATGTAACCATCTGATCACTGGTACCAGCTTTAATCATCCCCACACGGGGGGTTCCTATCAACATCAAACATGTTCTCAATTGCACATCCAAGTATGTTATTTATTACATTACTTGTCCGTGCGGCTTGTTCTATGTGGGCATGACTAGCAGAACTTTCAGAGAAAGAATGGCCCTCCATCGCTCAGCCATCAACAAAGCCATTACGGGCGGACAAATAGACCAACCGGTGGCCAAACATTTCCAACAGAAACAACACCCTCTTTCATCGCTTAGGTATCAAATAATCGACCAAGTACCCCCCTTGAGTAGAGGAGGCGACAGGAATACCATCCTTTTAAGATTGGAATCGCGGTGGATTTATAGACTTAACACTTTGCAACCTGCTGGACTGAATGAAAAAATAAATTGGAACGCCTTTTAGCGACACTTGAACAATAGCGTTTTTTTACATTTTGGATTTTTTGCAATTTTGAATGTTTTTGTTCTTTTGTCTTCTGTTGATTTCACCATTATAGCATCCAGTTATTAGACACATATTCCACAGCCCGATATGTCAGGCTTTGTACCCATCATATTTTTCATTTATTTATGCCGCATTCCCCAGTCTCATATCTTTGCCCTATTAGCACATGATTTAATATGGCCCATGTATTGTGATAGCCTTTAACAGGCTTTATTTCGGCATTTACAAAACACACTTCCCTTTCTTTCTGCCCTTTTTCCGGCATCGCGCCGTTTTGTCTCTTATATATAGAATTTAGAAAGGCATTAGGGATTATTAGCGTGTCCACATACTGTGACATTTGTTACCATTCATTCACTGTTGTTGTTTTGTAGCCATATCCCGGAGCCGGAGACAGCGTCCAGGTTGCTTAGCAACCACTCGACGCATCACGCTCACGTCATCGGTGTGAGACCCGACGGACGAATCAGTGTGGCCGGTCTCCGGGTTTGGTACATACGCAGCTAGAAGAGGATATAGGTAAGTGTTGTAGACATACTTTCTACTTGTTCATTAGCTATTTGCAACTTACAGACCACAGCAGCTTGAGGACGGGGTCTTTTGATCCCGAAACATCACGTTGCACACTATCCTGTGGATGCATTATTTATCATGCTGAAGATTTGATGCAAGTATTGACATGTATTAACTACCATTAATACAAAACCTTGTACTAGTAGTGCCGTGTTGGGACTTGTTTTGTTCGGGACCTTAACGACTATATGTTAGCAATTACACGAGCACACTCAGCTGCACTAGCACTACCGAGTGCCGGATTTTTGGAAATTATATATATATATATATATATATATATATATATATATATATATAGTCGTGACATATAAATTTACAATCGAATATATATATAAAAGGAATAAAGTGCAAAACATAAGTCCCAATAAGATTCTGAATAAAAATTTCCAGCAATTTATTAGACAACAATTCGATAAAAAGTTACACATAAAAAACACATGGAACAATAAAAGACAGAAATAAATATTTTTTTTTACATTTGTTTTTTAAATGAGAGAGGTTCTCTGCTTATCTGTATTCAGAGGTAAAATAGTTCACGAAGCAAGAAATAAACGTTCCCAACGCGTTTCATCTGATGTGGACAAGGGGATACTACTCCAGTGGGGTGTCTATATTTATACCCCTCTAAAAGGGACTGATTGAAAGCAGTTATGGAGTTCAATGGGCGGCACTTCCTGTGTCCGCCCCTAGTATGCCAAATCCTCGATCCCAGGTTCAAAGCAGAATTTAAATGTTTATACACAGTTATATGCCTATAAATAACGTTAACCGCTGTATAGCAAGCATGTTAAAAATGCTAGAAATGCTATTATTTGCAAATGTATCCCGGGAGTGCTTCTTCCGGGTCCCGGCATCACTTCCGCCTAAACCTATGGACCGAGTTCTGTGTCACTTCCGCCAGAACTTCACATCTACGTTGCCAGACAGTGGCAGCATATCCTGGGGCAATGATATCTGTAGTGGGTTTCTCGGTGTGCATGTGCCACTGCCCGGCACCATCTTTACTCCTGTATGTTTGGGTAGTGACATCTGCCCTCTTATTCCATTGTTTCGGTGTCATTCTTTTTGGTGGCCAACTTCTTTTATATAAATACAGTATGTGGACACCTATGCAGTTCAAAATAGAGAGTCATTAATCAATATATAATTACTCATATATTTTTTATATTATCCATGGCATCTGATGTGCTAATAAATGAATATGTACATAGATTGCTCTCTAGGCTCAAAAACCTTAGGGCAGACTAAATAGATGAAAATGGTTAGGTGTATATATAAATACAACTTCATATATAATTTTCAACAAAATAGCACAATCTCTCCTTTGGGGAGGTTTGTATAGAGTAGCGTTAGTTGAAGAAGTAGTGTTAATTTAAGAAAGTCATGACTAGAAATAGGAATTGGTAGTTTAGTTCAGGAAGTCAATTATATTCAGAAAGTCAGTTGAGTTCTCTCAGATAAGTTTGTATGTGGATTTATTTGATGCTCTTTATGGAGTAGAAGAAAAATAAAATAAATAAAAAAGATGACTCTCTTCCAGATAAATTAATTTGCATGTTGGTTACATCTACTGCACCCAGTATTCCTAGGAAGTGCTTCTTCTGCGTCCCGGCGTCACTACCGCCCAATCCTGTGTCCTGGCGTCACTTCTGCCCAAACCTATGGGCCTAGTTCTACGTCACTTCTGCCAGGACTTCACATCTACATTGCCAGACAGTGGCCGCATGTCCGGGGGGTCCATGCCCGAACGTCCGGGGCCATGCTACCTGTAGTGGGTTTCTCGGTGCGCATGTGGTGCTGCCCTGCGCCATCTTTACTCCTGTATGTTTGGGTAGTCACATCTGCCCTCTTACTCCGTTGTTTCTGTGTCATTGTTTTTGGTGGGCAACTTCTTTTATATTTATACAGTATGGGGACACCTATGCAGTTCAAAATATGTGCGTTACTACATCTACTGCACTCGGTATTCCTAGGAAGTCTCCCATCCAAGTACTAACCAGGCCTGAACATGCTTAGCTTCCAAGATCAGATGAGATTGGGCATTGACACAGTGGTATGGCTGTAGATGTTTTTTTTCCATTTCTACTGCCGCCATCCTCATCGTCTGTCTGATAAAAAAAGACTATGAAAATTTTGCTATTTCATAGCTCTTGTTGAAATCAAAGGGGGGCAAAGTGTTAAATTAAAAAATCCAGTACATTTCACGTCTGGATAGTAAATTACTGAGATCTGCTCCTCTTTCTCCTAAGGAGACATGTTCAATTGCCTTAAATGTTATATCCTCTGGGTTCGACTTGTGTTCTGAATTAAAATGTTTAGAGACAGCATGGCCTTCCACCGAGAAACCCACTACAGGTACCATTGCCCCGGACGCTCGGGCATGGACCCCCCGGACATGCGGCCACTGTCTGGCAATGTAGATCTGAAGTCCTGGCAGAAGTGACGTGGAACTAGGCCCATAGGTTTGGGCAGAAGTGACGCCAGGACACAGGATTGGGCGTTAGTGATGCCGGGACGCAGAAGAAGCTCTCCCGGGATACATTTGCAAATAATGGATTTTCTAGCATTTTTAACACGCTTACAATATAGCATTTAACGTTATTTATAGGCATATAACTGTATAAACATTTAAATTATTTTTTGTAACCTGGAATCGAGGATTTGGCATACTAGGGGCGGAAGTGCTGCCCATTGAACTCCATAACTGATTTCAATCAGTCCCTATTAGTGGGGTATAAATATAGAGACAACACACTGGAGTAGTATCCTCTTGATGAAGTCCACATTGGATTAAATGCATTGGGGACGTTTACTTCTTGCCTCAGGAAGTTTTTTAACTCTGAATACAGATAAGCATAAAAAAAATATTTATTTCTGTTTTTTATTATTCCATGTGTCTTTCATGTAACACCTTTTATCGAATTGTTTAATAAATTGTTGGAAATTTTTATCCATAATCTTATTGGGTCTTATGTTTTGCACTTTTTATAAACTTAAGCAATTGTATATTTACATGTCTCTCTATATATATATATATATATATATATATATATATACTGTATACAGATGTTATAAACACACTGGTCACTATCAATTCTACTATTTGCATATTTGCGTTGAGGCAGTTAGGTCCTCTGTTACCTGATGCTTTCACTATTTCAGATAAGCCCATATTAAACTTTTTGAATGTATTTATGCAATTTTTGTGTGTGTTTACTGTATGTCCTATTAAATTGTTAGTAATAATAATACACTATGAGAGTGTGTTTTTCCTTCCATATATAAATCAATGACTGTGGAATAAGAACCGGACTATCTATAATCCAAGAGGGAGACAGAGATCCAGAGGATTATTTATCACATGACTACATTCTAATAATTTACGGTACGCTTAATGAATATTGATGGTGCGTGCCCAATTGATAAAAAGTACTGCACTATGAGGCGATTGTTTTTCACCTTTTGTTTTGCATGACTACTGGGATCCATACAACAAGGGTCCGTTTGGAAAAACGTGAGCAGCCACTGTCAATATCAGAAGCATAGTGGACGAATAAATTGAACTTGATTCATATTGATTCTTTAAAAGGACTGATCAGAACTTTTGACTGGTTTAGCGCATGGACTAGTACCTTATCACCTTGATATATATATATATATATATATATTAGGGATGTGCAGGCTCGGATAGGTTCGAGTTTGCACGTGGAGTTCGGATTTTTCCCTCCAAAAAAACGGAACTCAGAAAGAGGCAAAACGTCATCTTACATGGACGAACATCATCATTCCTGGACAAAGCTGTTGTAGGAGCAGCTTGGCCGTATGGTACACAAGAAGTGCCCATCAAGCCAATCCAACTTGTGGGAGGTGCTTCAGGAAGCGTGGGGTGAAATTTCTTCAGACTACCTCAACAAATTAACAGCTAGAATGCCAAAGGTCTGCAATGCTGTAATTGCTGCAAAAGGAGCATTCTTTGACGAAAACAAAGTTTAAAGGACAAAATTATTATTTCAAATAAAAATCATTATTTCTAACCTTGCCAATGTCTTGACTATATGTTCTATTTATTTTACAACTCATTTGATATATATATATATATATATATATATATATATTTATTCAATCCAAAAAGAGGGCAACTAGTGTCACCACAAGGTAAAGGTGCATAAAGGTTAGAAACGACCTTTATAGGTGGTCTCACTAATTTGAAAAATAATAGCAAATAATGAATAACTTAAATAGTCCTCGGGTATTAGTACCATTGTTAACCTCTTTTGTGTTGTTCTAGAAGATTTGTTGTTATCCAGTAAATTAGGTAAAGCACCTAAGTAAATTCTAATACAATAAGATTCTTGTTACTGTTCCAATTAGTATATTTTCATCAATAATGGTATGAAGTGGCACTGCAGATGCTAAATTTTCTTTATCTATTTTAACTTGAAGACTAGTTAACCCTTGATGGTTAAATGAATGCTTTTACCAGTGTTTTTTAACTAGAGATGAGCGGTTCAGTTTTGGCTTGGATCTTCCCTCCAAGTTAGGTTCTCAGAACAAAGCAAAACATCATCTTTCACGGACAAACTCAACATTTTTTCAGTGAAAAATGTTTTGCCTGAACTTGGTGGGAAGATCCGAGTCAAAACCAAACCGCTCATCTCTATTTTTAAAACTAGTAAGAGCATTCAGACAGATACAGGGATGAATCTTATTGGTTTCAATGACCCAATACTTACTTCCACTTATGCCTCCAGATTGGACAGCACACTTCATTCACCTAAGTGTCTGCAACCACCGCCACCCACTGAACAAAAGATGTAAGCATTAGTTACACAATGTGCGGTACATAACAAGCTGTGTCACTTGAATGTTCTTAATGCCAGTGGATTATCAGCCTAAACCTAAACTGTTAGTAGTTTTAGAGGATTATAGTGTATGGTGGCTGTGACTCCTGACTCTCCATGACATAAAGAAATAGAAATATATTCAAACAGAGCAGTTTAAAAAAATAATTTCAATTTCTATTCATATTTTTCTTTAAAAAGGCTATGCCAAATAATAAATACATCATCATAAAAGCAGTTTGAGACTATAAAGCAGAAGCTTCTTTAAATGTCCACTTTAATCTTCATTAAATGTGAACTGTGTAAATCTGCTAGCTAGTGATTAATATGAAAAGCACTAGTTACTTAAACATCCAAAAACTCACCATTAGTATCATCTGAATGCTAAGTTCAGTATACTGTAAGTCATGAGATCCTGACTGGACTAAAGGGACAGATTCTGCCAAAGCCGTTTAGTCACAAAAGAAAAGGAACAAAGCCATTTGAAGCAAGCAGACATTAGCACAGAGCCAAGTCTGGAGTGACAGGCAGTTTTGGCCAAGCCAATATGGCCATAGGAAAGAATTCCCGCAAGCCATTCCAAGAGTAACTGGTATGAGGCATAAACAAGGAGACAGAGCAAAAAATTGTAAAACATTAGAAGAATAGGTCACACCTGGCAAGATTTTAAACAATTATTTTTTCATTAACTCACTGGGAAATGCTTTTATTTAGAGTCCAAAGCATTTAGTCATCTACCACAAAGAACCTCTGAAATTCAGTTTTACACTGATGTTTTATATTACAAGTTATAAATTGGTGGTGAAAAATCAGAAAGTACAGTAGAAAGTAAAATCTCTTTCAATATTGAAATGGTTTAGGTTAATTGAGTAAGAATGCCTTAAATGAAATAATAATTACACCCAAAATAATATATATTTTTTTTCTTTGGGTTGAATATCAGAAGTTATGCCTTATTTCAAAACCTTACATACCTGAAATCTGGCATACATGAATCAATGCTAATAGATCAATGACAAATGTATTGAATAGCAATTGTTATACTAGCTACTATTAGAACCAATTTGATCTTTTAGTGCCGAACAGAAGACTAAAGCCAGGTACACACTAGCAGATAAATTCTGCAGATCCGATAAACGCTTTGACTCTTCAGAGTGATTATCGGTTCACTTAAACCAATTCTCCCCCTCCTCGCACCCTAAATCTAACCCTCCCTCCTAATCGCCTAACCCTCCCCCTAACCTCAGTACTTACCGTTGGGATGTCGGCGCCGGGAATCTGACAGGTGTCAGGATTCCGGCACCGGGACTCAAAGCGCCAGCATCCCGTCTGTCAGTATTTTCACCGGATCCCTAAAGAGAGCCTTACGTCGGAAGTGAGTTCCCCTTGAATACAATTTGTGTGTTAATTGTGAAGCATTGTATTGTAGCAGAATAATCAATGTATGCTTTTTAAACCACCTTTTAAGAAAACCTAAAGTATGAATTTTCTGTGGGCGTAAGAGGGATTTACACTGGTCGGTGGACAAACTCTATATTTATTTTCAGTTAAACACTTTTAATGTACATTAGTGGTTGCATAGGTGGAAACCATCTTACACCTATGCAACTTTGTATAATTCTTCTTGCATTTTCTTTTATAACACATGAAATAAAAAAATTTGCCATGTAAACAACATCTTTTATTGCCACTATTTACGGTGATAAGAGATGAAGCTTCAGGGCAATTTATCAAGAAGCCCCAAATGGGCCACTGCATCTGATAAGACAGGGGCACAACTAAGGAAAGCCAGACAGAGCACATGCTCCAGGTGCCGGAGAAAGGGAAATGCTAGCAGGGATTTCGGAGAGCAGATTGATGGAGAGCGGGGTGAGTATATAGGAGGGAGGGAAGTCAGCTGTACACAGTTATACTCTCCCAGGGTTTTGAAGAATTATGTGGTGGCCACATCATTCGTCAAAACTCTCCAGAATGCTTCTCGGAAAAATTCTGGAAATCCTTGGGCCGATGATATGCTGCATTATCCTGCTAGAATATTCCATTGTTGTGGGGGTACATGAAGTACATGAAGGGCTGCAAATGGTCATCAAGCAATGCAACACACCAAACACCATTATGGAACCACCACCCACATGCACAGTGCCTTGCTGACAACTGGAGTTCATGGCTTAATGGGATCTGCACCACACCCAAACCCTACCATCAGCCCGAAACAATTGAAACCGTGACTCATCAGACCACGGCACATGTTGCCAGTCCTCCAGGGTCCATTTAACGACATCACAGGTGCTGTGTCCAGTGTTGTAGTGTTAACAGGGGCACTCTGGTTGGTCTTCTGCTCCCATATCCCATGGAAGTTAAGAACATTGCACTAACCTGCTGGATATGTGTCTGGCACCTCCTGCATTGAATGTGGATGTGATTTGAGAAAGTGTTACTTGTCTGTTACCACGGACAATTCTGGCCAGACGCAGCTGGCCATGATCATTAAGCTGCCGTGGTCAGCCACTGCGGATGGTAATGGCTGCTATGAGCTATTCCCGGTACACGTGACACCATAGGGCACACACTATTATGCCTCATTTGAAGTCCAATAATTCATGTCGCCTTGCCATTAGCAGCCTAGCAGGTGCTCAAACTGACTAACGAGATGTCAGATTACAACTGATGCAGATCTGGGTATTTCCAAGATGGCACAGTATGGTGGCATTACCTACCATTACCTTTACATACTGCTATCCCATGACTTTTGGCGCTTCAGTGAATATATATCTTCTTAATTTACAAATTATTATGATGTATCCAGGAAAGAAACATAGTATTTATACAAGTGAAGATATACTGTACATCTCCTGATTAACTATAAATCTGCCAAACACTAAAACAAGCCTTTGTAGCAGACCTGATCCATCTACCTTCCTGCTACCACGCACTAGCCACTGCTCTTCCACCGCAGCACAAACTGACACAGGAGCTACCATCTTCTTAACTCTAGGCTGCCCTGCTTTATTTATCTTGCATGGGTGCAAGACCCATACAACATGCACTCCAGCTGCACTGCATACATGGTCCCTGGGTAATTCAGAACTCCTGTTCAAGGAGGGGGGAAGGGTGTTGTGCCGGTAGCACGGGGGCCTGGTACATGTGTCTTCCTAATACCCCCCTGTTGCCAGGCCTGGGAACAATACTGTATTGGTGACATTACCATGGTTCATGCCTAAATTACAGTGGTGCTTGAAAGTTTGTGAACCCTTCAGAATTTTCTATATTTCTGCTGAAATTTGGCCTAAAACTACCTGAGATTTTCACACAAGTCCTAAAAGTAGATAAAGAGAACCAAATCAAACAAATGAGACAAAAAAATAGACATGCTCATTTTTTTTTTTCGGAAAATGAACCAATATCACATATCTGTGAGTGGCAAAAGTATGTGAACCTTTAGGCTTAGCAGATATTTTGAAGTTGAAATTAGAGTCAGGTATTTTCAATCTATGGGATGACAATCAGGTGTGAGTGGACGACTGGTCTTTTTAAAAGAAAAGGGATCTATCAAAGTCTGATGTTCACAACACATGTTTGTAGAAGTGTATCATGCCACGAACAAAAGAGATTTCTGAGGACCTCAGAAGAAGAGTTGTTGATGCTCATCATGCTGGAAAAGGTTACAAAACCATATCTAAAGAGTTTGGACTCCACCAATCAACAGTCAGACAGATCGGTACAAATGGAGGAAATTCCAGACCATTATTACTCTCCCCAGGAGTGGTCGACCAACAAAGATCAACAAGGCGTCTAATAGTTCGCAAGGTCACAAAGGAAGGATGCGGCCTGGGATCGCTGGGAGTGGAGGTGAGTGGTGACAGAGTAGGCTAGGGCTTCTGTGCATTCGTCCTGGTTTCCGGGGTGCCGGGCATGGGTGCCGCCATGTTGGTCCATATCACCTGACTAGTCTCTCCCAATGGTAGTCCTGTGGTCACTCAGCTGATCCTCTGATCCAGTGATAAGCTACCCAGGTGTATTTAAGTTTGACTCCAGGAACAGGAAACTGCTGTTCAACTTCGCTGTTCAAGTGACTGTGACGCTCACCAGTGTTGCTCTGTGTTATTCCCTGCAGAGTGTTGCTTCTGCCTATTCAGTTTTCCAGGGTTACCTGTATTAGCTTCCATGCTAATTCTTAGTCTGAGACTTTAGTCTCTCTCAGTACTCCAGTGCTTTATGTTATTTCTCCTGTGTGTCTTGTAGTGTGCTGCTAGCTCTACTGCAGATTCCCTGTGTCACTGAGGTGTCAGGTTTCCAGCTAATTTCTAGTTAGCTCTCAGCTGAATCTATAGCTATCCCCAGTACATGCCTGTGTCCACTTCACTCTGTGTCTCTGTGTGCAAATCAGCACCTGAATCTGTTGCAGTTCTCAGTACATTTCCCTGTGTTCTCAAGCAAGCCTATGACTAGGATCTCTACATTCTTAAGTTTATTTCTAGTGTTCAAGTATTTCGTTCATCACCAGTGTTCAAGTATTCAGTTCATCACCAGTGTTCAAGTATTCCGTTCATCACCAGTGTTTAAGTATTCAGTTCATCACCAGTGTTCAAGTATTCAGTTCATCACCAGTGTTCAAGTATTCCATTCATCACCAGTGTTCAAGTATTCCATTCATCACCAGTGTTCAAGTATTTAGTTCATATCCAGTGTTCAAGTGTTCAGTGCATCTCCAGTCTTCAAGTATTCTGTGCATCTCTAGTGTTCAAGTATTTAGTTCATCTCCAATATTCAAGTATTCAGTTCATCTACAGTGTTCCAGTATTCAGTTCACCTCCAGTGTTACAGTATTCAGTTCCTTTCCAATTTTCAAGTATTTAATTCATATCCAGTGTTGAAGTATTTAGTACCTCTCCAGGGCTCAAATATTCAGTTAAATTCCAGTATTCAGTTCATCTCTTGTGTACTAGTTACAGTGTCATCCTTGTTTCCCTGTCTCTCCCAGTTACCTAGTCAGAGGAGCTGTGACCTGCTCACTCGGTGTGTGGAAACCCATATCCCAATTGGAGAGGTCACTGGTGAAGACCAAAGAGTGGGTTGGACTCCGCACCTCTGGCTAGGTCTCGCCAACACCTGGATTTAACCTTTATTGGGGAAACTAGGACTGTCACCTCCCTAGTTATCCGAACCCCCCGGCTCACCGTCCTCCACAGAGGAACTCTTGCACCGGATCGTGACACTGAATGCCTTTCTCACATTAGCTAATGTTAATGTTCATGAGGCCACCATCAGGAGGATACTGAACAACAATGGTGTGTATGGCAGGATTGCAAGAAAAAAGCCACTGCTCTAAAAAAACATTGCTGTCCATCACCTAGACAAGCCAGAAGACTATTGGAAAAATGTTTTGTGAGTAAATGAGTCCAAAATAGAGCTTTTTGGTTTAAATGAGAAGCGTTATGTTTGGAGAAACGAGAACACTGCATTCCAGCTTAAAAACCTCATACCATCTGTGAAACATGGTGGTGGTACTGTAGCAAGGTTTGGGCCTGTTATGCTGCATCTGGCCTAGGACAACTTGCTATCATTGATGGGACAATGATTTCTGAATTATACCAGAATATTCTAAAAGAAAATGTCAGGACATCTGTCCATGAGCTGCATCTCAAGAGAACGCTGGTCATGCAGCAAGACAACAACCCAAAGCACAGAAGTCATTCGACCAAAGAATGGTTAAAAGAATACATGTAAAATTTTGGAATGGCAAGTCAAGGTCCTGACCCTAATCCAATCAAAATGTTGTGGAAGGACCTGAAGTGAGCAGTTCATGGGAGGAAACCCACCAACATAACAGAGTTGAAGCTGTTTTGTACAAAGGAATGGGGTAAAATTCTTCCAAGGTGATGTTCAGGACTAATCAACAATTACCGGAATCATTTAGAAGCTGTTACTGCTGCACAAGGGGGTAATACCAGATACTGAAAGCAAAGACATTAAAAAATCTAAAACAAAATGGATTGTGTTGATCAAATTTGTGCAAGCTGTGGTATTCAGACAGAGCAAAATGAAAGTTTAATGTAACTGTCCTCTCGTCAGGTTGTATTCCGTGACAGGCTTTGGAATGATCAGAGGTAGAGAGACCGGTATTCGGGTGGAGTGTGTCTTATATTCCATTGTCCACAGAACGCCGAAGACTGTTCAGTGGGTTTGCATGCCGCTGTGCTGAGAATCGGTTTGTTCTCACAGCGGGATCTCCTGTTGGGAGGCACACAAGTCCGTAATCAGCAGAGGGATTTGGGGGGGATGGCTCCTGACGAAGGTGTGTAAGCACACAGAAACACATTGAGCACTTCTTAGGACTTGTGGCAGTCTACTTTAACAAGCAGCAGAAAAAATCTTGGCTTTTCTATCAGGAAAAGACAAGGGCCCTGATTCAGAGCCGTTCGTTAACAGCAGTACGCTCGTTGCGTTCCGATGTTGACTAACCACGCATGCGTCGGTGTTACACTGCGCATGTGCGTACGGCAGATTGCGAGTTTTTTTAGTCTCGTTCGTGAAATAGCGTACAGGAAGTGACATTTCAAATGTGATTGACAGATCAGGGCGTTTTTGGGTGTTGACGGGGGAGGAGATGGAAAAACGCAGGCGTGGCGAGGCGTTTTTGGGGCGTACATACATTAACAAATGCGAACGTCAAATGTGTTCGTACCAACTCATACGTCACTGGCTGATCCTCTTTCCCTTCAAAATGCTCGCACAGCTTAGGGTCTGGATAACTCGACCACATTGGCGATGGCCTTCTCCTCCGTTCCGGCACTCCACGATGTAGCATCGATTAATCACAGCTTGTCAGAAAATCAATTAGTGTTGGATTGAAAACCAGCTTGGTATGTGTTTTGAAATCAGTTTTTTTGGATAGCACAAAACCGAACGCAGGTGGAAATCATAGCTGCTAATGTCTGGATTACACAATCAATTAGCGTACATTTGTGGGGGTTTATTTTGGCCTCAATTTGTGGTTTTTGGACTATTGTAACAATAATGTCATCATGTTTAGGTTTTTTGGCTCATTTTGTTTTTGCAAGGTGAATTTGCATCCTTAGGTAATGTTTTAAACGTTCCTTAAAGAGCCCTTTTTCCAATATAAAATGTTTTTGTTCAACGTTGTTGCCTTGTGGGCCCGGATTAAATGTAACCCATTTTGACAATAATGTCAGAATACAAAGTCGTACATTTGATGTAAATTTATTGCTATCCACAAAAAAAATCATGCACATATTTTACACAAACATTTTTGGCAGTGTTCATTCCACAATATTTATTAATTGTGCAAACAATAAATTTTTGGTAAACGTAAATCAAAAAATTAAAAACAATTCACAAGAAAGGAGAGGGAAGTTTTGGCCAGAAAGGAATATGAGGCAAGCACAAAAGGAGTGTGGGAAAAGTAGCCAATGCTGTCAACGTTTTTTCGCCCATTTGGCTGGGGGGAGGGAGGGCGCCAGACCGGGTCCGGGATGTCATCAGGCTGGCCTGTCCAGAGGCAGATGTTGTGGCCTCTGGACTAGGCACAGGGCTAGGCACATTTGGAGGATTGGCTGATGTTGTGCCAGAGGTGGAGGATCCTGATGTTTCGGCAGGAAGGGAGGTCGGCTCCACCATGTGCTGGCGAACGAGCAGCTCCAGGGCATTGGCGATGCGGATGTTGGCCCTGGTATTTTCCGCCAGGGCCTGACCAATGGTCACGTTGGCCGCAGCATTTTGCTCCAGGTCCTCAGCCACCCGTACCAGACTGGCGTCAATCCTCTGCAGAATCTCCGTATGGAAATCCGATTTAAAATTGAGTTCTGTGAGGAGGGACACTGCCTGCGAGGGGGATTGCCCTGGACTGGCTTCTGCAGGGTCCTCAGCCGGATGTACTGGTTCCTCCCCTGCAGAGCCAGCAGAAATTCGGCGGCCAAGGCTCCCCTCTGGAGCAGACTCATCCGCCTGTGTCTCTGTTTGAAAAATGAGAAAAGAGTCACATTAGAATCTACATATTGGCACAATAACATTTCAGAGTTGGTGACATCACAATTTTTACCTGGGACAACATGAGGAGCCGCAAAGTCTGGCATGTCCGTATCCATGTTGGACACGCCAAACACCTCCACAGGCTGCACACACCCCTGTGCCAGCTCTTCTAAATCATTCAACTCCAATGACACAGGGGTGGGACCCCCACCTGTCCCCCTTGCATGCCTAGCCCTGTCCACCAGTTTTTGCTTCAGGCGATATTTGAAGTCGGCCCATCTGTGGGTGAAATTGGAACCATTATCCTTTTGTTTAAAATGGGATTTGGTTTTAGGGGGGGGGCAAGTGTTTACTTACCGCCGTTTGACATCCCGGGCTAGACGGACATAATCACCCACCCTATTGACATCAACGGCTACCTCTTCCCACATTCTCCACTTCTGGCTTGCACTCATATTCCTGTCTGCCTGTGGCAGGATGTCCACACACTTCTGAATCAAAACCTCCATCTCCTTTCTTGTGAATTGTGGCTGCCTTTTCTTTTTGGCAGCTTTGCCCGGAATACTGGGCCCGGCAGCCTCTTCCATGTCATCCTCCTCACCTATTTGTGTAAATTTGGAGAATTGTCAACTTCACAACTTGCACAATATTATGTTTCTATTTAATCATTGAGTCAAAATGCCTGAAATACTTACCGCCAGACTGTTGTCCATTGTTTCCCTGGTCTGTAGCCATGTCTGAGCTCCAAACAAGAAATACACCAGAATGTTTGGTTTGGCTCGTGACGTATTTATACATGCGTCCTTATTTTTCAGCCGCATCATTGATTGTGCGTTCCTATGAGCCCTCCTTAATTTGTGCGGGAAACTAAACACTATTTATGGCTTGGGGCGTCTCGAGTCGAGGTGGCGTTTTTGGATTGTTGGAGGTTACGTTGGTTGGAGTTGATTGTTGGCGGGTTTTGGAGTTTGCGTTGGAGGAAGTAGTGTATTTTTGATATATTTGCTTTTTTTATTTCCGTTCGCATTTTTTCTGTTGGATTTCTTTTTGGCGTTTCTTGTTTTGGTAAGTTTTTGGAAGTCTAACTTTGGTTCAATTTGTGTCTCCTTCTGTTTCTGAATTTTCTTACTTTTTTTGGCGTCATTTCATCTCTCTTAGTTTTTTTTTTGGCTCTGCCCCAAAGACCTTTTGATCCGGAATCTTATATATTATCTCTTGGTAAGTTCATTTGTTTAATTGTTTTGTAAATGTTCATGTTTGTCTTTACGCAACTTTGGGTGGCCTTACACTTGTAACCTTTGTTTTTCTAACTCCGAAATTTTTAAAAAATGCTTTTTTTTGTAGCTGCGTATTTTTTAACTTGTATTTGCGAACTAATTAGCGCATTTTTATTAGTTTCTATTGTGACTTGTATTTGCGAACTAATTAGCGCATTTTTATTAGTTTCTATTGTGACTTGTATTTGCAAACTAATTAGCGCATTTTGAAATACTTATTCATCCCGTTAAATTGTTTGAGTTTTCCCTTTAGCATTTGTGGCTTACATTTGGCCCCAATTTGACGTAGTGTGCACAATGTCATTTTGCTCTTTGGCCAAATGTGTGTTTCTCCCCTTTTATGTTTTGTCTTGGCCCAAATTTGGAAACAGAAATGCCCAGCATAAAATGATGTATATTTATGTTGTGATTATTTCCAGTTTGCATGTATCATGACAATACCCCGGCATGTAAGCATCAATGGATGGTATCATCAAGCTAAGTTTTTTTTTTTTTTCGGGGGGGGGGTTAAAAAGCCTTACAGTCCAATCTTGCAATTTCAGGTTGATCTGGGTCGGATTGTTCTGGCCATGCTCCCGGAAGCCGACCAACCTCAATCTCGTCCCAGGCATAGGCATCGTAGGCGTGCAAGGCCCCAGATATTTCGAACACGTGTCACCCTTTTTGGAATGCCCGATGATGAGGTTTTAAGATGCTACCGTCTTCCTCCCAAAATCATTATAGACACTCTCTCATTAATAGAGAGTGATCTTGAGCGGCAAATTGACAGTCCTACAGCAATACCACCACTTACGCAATTTATGGCGGTGTTACATTTCTGTGCCTCAGGATCGTTTCAAACAACGGTGGGAATAGTGGCGGGCATCTCACAATCCTCCTTTTCCCGGATCCTGAGGGCAGTGATGGAGGCACTTTTCAAGCACCTCCATCATTTTATTCAAATGCCTTTGGATATGGGTGCCCTTAGTGTGGCCAAGGCCAATTTTTACCAAATAGCTGGCTTCCCACACATCATAGGGGTTGTGGATGGTACTCACATACCACTTCAGCCTCCAGCACGGCTGGAGGCCATATTTCGAAACCGGAAACACTATCACTCCCTGAATGTAATGGTGGTATGTGATGCCTCCCTCCAGATCCTGTCCCTGAATGCAAAATTACCAGGAAGTGCACATGACTCCTTCGTCATCCGGCAATCAGGGATATGGCACAAATTAACCAACCTACAAGCTGGTGATGCGTGGCTTCTGGGTAAGTGGAGACCTTTAGTACATAACAATGTTAAGCTTCATACAGAGTGATCCTGATGTTGTCTATTCTTTTTCACAGGAGACAGTGGCTACCCTTGCATGCCCAGGCTGCTCACTCCTTATTTGGCTCCCACACCAGGGCCACAAAGTGTGTTTAATGCCGCACTTACAGCCACCAGGCAAGTGGTGGAGCGCTGTATCGGCCTTTTAAACGGCCGATTCAGATGCCTCCACCGCTCTGGTGGCGAGCTCATGTATTTGCCGGATATGGTTTAGAAAATTGTGGTCCTGTGTGGGATATTTCACAACATCGCCATAAGGAGTGGTGTCCCAATGCAGCCAGAGGATGCCTTACCTGAGGATGGCCCCCCCGAGGTTGGTCGGAGGTCAGTATGTGGGGGGGCCATACGCGATGATGTGGTGGCCAGATTTTTTAGGTAATTATTGTCAAAACAACAGTGTTTATACCCAATGTGGTACGGTTTGTTTGAGAACATCTAATTAATTTTTTTTTTCTCCATAATCTTTGGCACTCCAACGACGACTACTTCCTGCTACCCTTAAAAAACCTGTATGTGGAAATTTTGGGGATATATTATGGAACCCATATTGCAACGCCATATTTGTGGAATCATGTTGGCATGGTCCTTCGTCAACCAGTTCTTGATTTGTTGTGGGTTTTTTTTTGTTTTTTTGGTATGTGTTGTATTTATGATTATCACTGTGTGTTTTGTTTGTGAGTGACCACTTTGATTTTGGAGTTATGTTGTGAATAAATGTCTTGAGAGTGTAATTTTGTACCTTTTTTTGAACGTTACAAGCAAGTGTAACCAGGTTCACACACGTTACATTTGCCTAAGGGGTAATCCAGTAATGACGCAAGTTGAGCAAAAATGTAATATGTTTTCCGGGTCCAAACCAACACCAAAAGGAATCCTGTACAATCAGTTGGCTTCGTAATATCGGCCTAAGCAGCTTGCACCCCAAATAGGAACCTGTAAAATGTAGTAATATCTAATTGTGACTACACCAAAAAAGGGAAATTAGATTGTTACTGTTAGGTGTTTCTTGTGCCTGTTTTCCATAAAAATACAACACACAATCTTAGTGACAAAAATTGCAAATCCTTGCAGGAAGAGTCTACTTATGTCAGTGTAAACAATCTCTGATTTTGCAACAACGAATGAGACAGAACGTTAATTTGAAAATATTAATTTATTTAAATTTAGCACAAAAAACAAAAAAAACTAGTCCCTAAGGAGGACCGACATATGGTCAAGGACCACCAGCAGACTGATTATATTTTCCCGCATACGGGCCACACAGGCGGATAATTCAGCCCTACGCCTCTGTTCCTCTGTGGGTTAGAAAAGGGTGGGGATTAATACAACAATAATGAAACCACATTAAAAAACAAGCCAAAACAAACAAACCAACAATCAATATATTTGGCAACAAAGCATAATTACACCATTAAAACCCATCCCCCCAAAATAGTGTAGCCCAAAAATACAAGGCCAATAAACAAATTCTGACAGGTGTGATATGTGTATGGTGAAATCAGCAGTAACAGGTAAAGGCAACCCGAAAAATCAGCAAAAGTCTACCCAAAAACTCAAAAAAAGGGAACGACACATGATTACATACAAACAGTTTGTGGCGAAAAAGAAACAAAAACACAAACATACCGTTAGAAAAAACGGCAGCTCCAGAAGGCCCTCCCTCGTCCTCCTCGGAGGTGCTTCCATTCCCCAACGATCTGGGCGGGGTAATTTCAGAATCCGGGGAGGGGGTAATTCAAAGAGGGGTGGTTGGAGGAGAGGGGGAATTGGGACGGAGGGGAAGGAGCCCAGAAATATCCGCCTGAGGGTCTTGGCAGGCTGGGGAGGAGTGGGAAATAGGGGAATTTGGGGTTGTGGAGGGTTGGCTGGGGGTTGGGGAGAGTGGGCGTGAGCGCCGTCTGGGATGACGATGACGCCGTAGTCTTCGCTGTGCCCCTAAAAGATGTGAAACAAATTGTGGTTAGTTTCAAACTAAATCCGAGAAAAACACTATTTTATGACACAAAAAAAAAAAAAACATGGCCATGCAGATATGAGTACAATGAATAAATCTGACATACATGAAAAACATGGCCATGCAGATATGAGTACAATGCATAAATATGACATACATGAAAACATGGCCATGCAGATATGAGTACAATGAATAAATCTGACATACATGAAAAACATGGCCATGCAGATATGAGTACAATGCATAAATATGACATACATGAAAACATGGCCATGCAGATATGAGTACAATGCATAAATATGACATACATGAAAACATGGCCATGCAGATATGAGTACAATGCATAAATATGACATACATGAAAACATGGCCATGCAGATATGAGTACAATGAATAAATATGACATACATGAAAACATGCACACGCAGTTAGGGCCACAAAGACAAACATGAAAACCACTGTCCCTAAAACTTACTTTCTGCGATCTGCATGCGAAAGCATGCCAGCAAGCGGGGCGTCCGCCGTTGCAGGTCCGACCACCTGCGCTCCAGCTGCCCGATCTGGCGGCGTGAGCTGAAGGAGCGCAGGCGGCCCCGTACCTCCGCATATGCGGAACGCTTTTCGCGGTTGGTGATGGGTGGAGGCTGGCTGGTGATCCGCCTATCCATCACCTCCGTTAGCACCAGCAGCTCGTGCCTGGTGAATGCGGAGGCTCTCATGATGGCAATGGTGTATTTGTTAAAAATAATTTTTAATAAAGTGCCAAAAAAAAATTTGATTGGCTAATGTATTTGGGTAATTAACAGGACCAGTTCTATTGGTTAGTGTATGAGTCATGTGTTCGACAGGGCAAGAAATCTCTTGAGAGTTATGATAGGCTTGATGCAGTGACATGCGTAAGCAAATTTAAATAAAGAAATGAACCCCGGGAAATATGCGGGTAGAAAAACAAATAGAACAATTGTTTAATTGGGGCTAACATGTATTTTGACAAATAAAAGCGAATGTTTAAGCCGTACGTATTCTGCGGGTAAACACAAACACGGACAAGATTAAAGTTTATTGCATTGTGTTAAAAAAAAACAAAAAAACAATTAAGCTAATTGATATATTGATTGGCATGATACGATTGAGGGAGGTAGGCAGAATAAACGAGCAGTTAATCGAAATCTGACAGTCCCACTTCCGGGTTGTACTTGTGCGTGCGTTCCCTTCAAGCCATTTCGGGGATGTACGCTCGCTATTTGGCACGCTCGTTAGTTAGAGGAGGGGTCGCTTGAGTTTGGGGAGGATGTTTGGCTGAAAATACGAGCGAGTGCTTGAATTTACATATTTTTTTACGTACGCCGAACGTACGAACGGCCACTTGCGTCCGGGTCTGAATGAGGGCCAAGGATCCTCACTGCATACACTCATAAGTGGCAAAACAACAATAGACCTCTCATTGGCCAAGAAATGAGTCAGGTGATCTATCCAGGACTCTGACCTAGAGAGCACTCGATTGGCTGCATCCACTGTCAGCATACCTGCCTTGCTCATTCCAGCCGGAGGCTTTGGGGCACTGGAGATGGAGACATAGCGTTGGTGACGGGGACGGCGTCCTTCTTCCTCCACCTCCCTCCCTCCCACACTTGTTGCGGCTCACACATTGCGGCTCACGGAGGCTCAGCCGGCTCCTTCGCTGTTGGCAGCACCCAGCCGGACATGCTGCCTATGCGGCTCAACTCCCTCAGCTCACGCAGAGCCACCACGCTGCAGGAAACTCCAGGAACACAGGTAGTTCATTTATCACTGTTCTGACCGGGACGCCGGTAGACAGTGGAAACATTTAGAGCTTAGTATCCCCCACGGAGATACCACTGTGTGATTTTCAGCACAATATACCCTGCTCTTTCACCTGCTGAAGTTCCACCATTTACTAACTTGAGTCTGGCTATTTGTGCAAGGTCTGTTGCTCCCTACTAATGCAGCTTCATCTATATGCTTATGACTGATATAGTTGCTCTGAATGCATGATGCTTCTATCTAGCTTTGCTCCTGCTAACAACTGCTGCTTATTTTATTATCAATAGATTTGCACTAACTAACTGTTTACTTTCCATCTTTGATGTGCTCATGATTACTGACATTTCAGTCTATACATTTGGTCGATCCTGGTCCTAGTTACATTAACTTGTCATTGTGTGTTTTGTTATTTATATTGTGTTTTTTACTGTTCATATTGATATAATAAATATAATATAGATATTACACTTCTGTCCAGCGCTCTCCCTTTATCTTAAAACAACAATAGAGCCAGCCAGTGCTCTGAAACATCTGAAATCCCTCTGCCGACTACGGATCTGTGTGCCTCCCAAAGGGAGATCCCGCTGTGAGAACAAACCGCGTTTCAGCACAGCGGCACGCAAACCCACTGAACAGTCTGGGGCGTTCTGCGGACAAGGGAATATAGGGCACACTCCACCCGAATACTGGTCTCTCTACCTCTGATCGATCCACAGGCTGTCACGGAATACAACCTGACGAGAGGACAGTGCATAGACGCGGCTATAACAACTACTGTAACTGGGTGAGCTCATTCCAAAAATATTAGACAAACCACACCTATCTATACTGGCAAGATAAAAGAAATTTGTAGACGCTGTTTTGCCACATACACATAGTTATTAAATAAAGTCATCCTTTCAAAGGACACAATTTCTAAACAATCAGGTCTGTTTAATAAACAGCCAGGAAGAACTGATTTTCATTGCATTGAACTTTCATTTTGCTCTGTCTGAATACCACAGTTTACTTGCACAAATTTGATCAACACAATCCATTTTGTGTTAGATATTTTAATGTGTGTATATATATATATATATATATATATATATATATGCATAAATTATTTATTGTCATATGTTTTTCTTATGTACTATTTAGGTCTTCATATAGTATATTATGCAATTGTCCATTTATAATTACAGTTTTTTACTATCCAAATACATTTTTATTATGATTCAAACATATTCTATCACTAGTGTTGTTGAATAGCGCAGCCTATTTATTTATCAGTTGTTGAAGTTTTTGCACATTCTTCTTTTTCAGGCAGCAGCATTCCGACACTACTAGATCATATCCGGAGCGCTACTATTCTTCAGTTTTTTTCCTTACTGAAAGCAAAGGTTCACTTACTTTTGCACTCACAGATATGTGATATTGGATAATTTTCTTCAATAAAAAAATTAGCACGTCTAAATTTTTGGTCTCATTTGTTGACTTGGTTCTCTTCATCTACTTTTAGGACTTGTGTGAAAATCTCTGGTAGTTTTAGGCCAACTTTCAGCAGAAATATAGAAAATTCTGAAGGGTTCAGAAACTTTCAAGCACCACTGTAATTGTTCTCTCAATGGGCCTGATTCAGAGGATGATGCAGTATTGATGCCGCACGTAGTTGGCCGATGTTGTAAGTCTGTGCATGCTTTCCAGTCACAAAGCACGTTTCCCAATTGTTACCGCTAAACGACGAAGTTCAGAATTAGACACAGGGTTTGTGGATTTTACTGGGTGTGTGTGGGAAGTTACAAGGGGTTGGCTAAGCCATTGCTGGTGTATCATTGAGAGCAGCTGTGTCCAAAGGTGCTGAACTGCTCAACAGGAGGCCATATTAAGACAGAGATTCTGCACCTGCTATAGGGCTGGTTCAAGTTTTGCTGGTGCGACTAATGGTGCACCAATGGTGCATCTAAAGATACTCTAAGACAGAAATATATTGCCTCAAAACACTGAAAGTGGGCATCTCAGTTTTTAGAAAATAGTCTGTAGCATTAGACGTAAATGAGAATGTGGCAACAGACAGTGTTGGGGACGCTTCTGCATCTACTCAGGATCAGGCCTAGTTAGCTGTATCCTGTTCCTTTCTTCCTCAGTGCAGAAGTCTAGACCAGTGGAATGAAAAGAAAGCTACAGTAGGTTAGGACAAAATTCAATGCTCCGGTAGAAATTCCATATCATATCAGCACTATGTTGATGTGTTACAGACAGGCAGTGATCACGGAGAGGTTAGTTATCCGGTGACTCTCTCTTTAGTACGTCAGCACGATATCCTTCATCACTGCACTAAGCACTGCGACAAATGGTAGGTTAATACATGTGCCCCAGATTTACAACAGTAAATGATGAAATTGTTATAAGATTTTGTGGTAATTTAGTCATTAACAATGTTAATCCTAATGATGCATACACACGGTCAGATCTGTCAGATTAACGATAAACAATTGAACGATTTTTATCAACGATTTGAACGATTTTACAAACGATTGAATGATTTCAGAAAGTATTAAAATGAATGAAATCGTCCAAATTTGACTGCAAACACATCAGATGTCAGATATCATTATCTGACATCTGATATGAACGATTGAACGATTTTTTAAATCGTTATCGTTCAGATCTAACAGAAAATCTGACCGTGTGTATGCACCATAAGCCTTTTTTGCAATGGAATTCCTAGTTATAGTGAGCTTTCATTTCCCAATGTTTCCTTATTATTTTAATTGCTTAGAATGTTTAAAACAAGCTATGCCTGGCTTCTGTAATTGTGTGAAAGTATGCAAGTACACTTTGCTGATTGTATATGCATACTGTACGATTATGTGGCAGATGAGTCACGTTTGTTTCGAATTTTTACAGCATTGGGCTCATGCAGATTTAGGAGCAAATCAAGGGAGAATCTTTTACATGCAACCAAAACATACAAAGATGAGTCCCATGTGACTGCATTTGCTGAGTTAAGCTGGCCATCCACTATACAACCTAGCTGGTTGGAATTAAAACATGGTAATGTATGGGAGCAAATGACAATCGTCCATTTGATCACAAACACTGGAAAATAGCCAAAAATGGTCGTTCAGACAAATTGGTTAAAACTAGGGATGTGCAGGCTCGGATAGGTTCGAGTTTGCACGTTGAGTTCGGATTTTTCCCTCCAAAAAAACGGAACTCAGAAAGAGGCAAAACGTCATCTTACATGGACGAACATCATCATTCCTGGAGATGACGTTTTGCCTCTGAGTTCCGTTTTTTTGGAGGGAAAAATCCGAACTCAACGTGCAAACTCGAACCTATCCGAGCCTGCACATCCCTAGTTAAAACACACAAATGTAACCAATTTGAACAATTTTTTTGTCCTTTTTTTCAGTGTTTAAAACCATATGATCAACTGTTCTTTGCTCCCATACATTACCACGTTTTCATTCCAACCAGCCAGATTGGACAGATATCTGACAGAAAATTGTATAGTGGATGGCCAGCTTAAAGGAGAACCCACTGATCACTGCCCACCGTGACTAATAAGTTAACATTGAAATAGGTGTATCCTCTTTGACATGAAGATACTCCTATTTAATCACCTTTGGACGATTTGTAGCCTGCACCTTACAAATTGCCTGTCTTCAAAATAAATGGTGCACCTGCATTTAAAAGAAAAGAGTCCATTCTATTAACTGAGGGTGAACCTGTTTTGTGTTTTTGTAAATTTGTTTTAAATATAACAAAGTTGTTAACTTGAAAAAGGGGTTGTTGTATGTAGAGGTGTGCACCGGCCACTTTTCGTGTTTTGTGTTTTGGTTTTGGATCTGGATCTTTCTTCGTGTTTTGGATCTGGATTGGTTTTGCCAAAAACACCCTTCCGTGTTTTGGGTTCTGGGTTTTGTGTTTTGGATCTGTATGTTTTTTAAAAAAAGAAAAAAAACAGCTAAAATCGCAGAATGTGTTGGTTTTTCTACTCCTATGCTATTATTAACCTCAATAACCTTAATTTCCACTCATTTTCAGTCTATTCTGAACACCTCACACATCACAATAATGTTTTTATGTCCAAAAGGCTATGCTAAGCGACACGAGTATGCGGCACAAACACGTGGCCCATCTAGGAGTGGCACTGCAGAGGCAGACAGGATGGCAGGTTGAAAAACTAGGCCCCAAACAGTGCATAATGCAAAGAAAAAAAAGAGGTGCAAGATGGAATTGTCCTTGCGCCCTCCCACCCACCCTTATGTTGTATAAACAGGACATGCACACTTTAACAAACCAATCATTTCAGCGCCAGGGTCTGCCACACGACTGTGGCTGAAATGATTGGTTCGTTTGGGCCCCCACAAAACAAGCTGGCAATTAATCTGTCCCTGCACAAACTGGTTCTATGGAGACAAGATGTCGTCCTCATCCTCCTCATTCACCGATTCCTCACCCTCTTCAGTGTTGTGTACATCCTCATCCTCACAGACTATTAACTCGTCCCTGCTGGAATCCACCACCACAGGTCCCTCTGTACGTTCTGGAGGCTGGTTTCCCTGGAAAAGTTGATAATTAATTTTTATGAACATCATCTTCTCCACATTTTCTGGAAGCAACCTCCTACGCCTTTTGCTGACAAGGTTCCCGGCTGCACTAAACACTCTTTCGGAGTACACACTGGAGGGGGGGCAACTCAGGTAAAATAGAGCCAGTTTGTACAGGGGCCTCCAAATTGCCTCTTTTTCCTGCCAGTACATGTACGGACTGTCTGACATGCCTACTTGGATACTGTCACCGATGTACTCCTTTAACAGACAGACGCACGCTTGTCGCTGCTGCTTTGAGGATGCAGGTGCGGCTACAGCCCACACAATTCACAAAGACAGAAAAAAAAGAATTTTTTATTTTTTGTGGAGCGCACTTTGAGGGTTACACCACCCTTTAACAGACAGACGCACGCCTATCGCTGCTGCTTTGAGGATGCAGGTGGAATCTAGATGGGATTTGGAACCAGGGACACACTACCTCTATCAATTATCTAAATCCCACTGCATTAATGGCGGATACCGGACGCATGTCTAACACCAACATAGCAGTCAAGGCCTCAGTTATACGTTTTGCTTCAGGATGACTGCTGTCGTACTTCATCCTCCTCGCTAGGGACTGTTGGAGGGTCAATTGTTTAGTAAAAGTAGTGGTGTTCCTACTTCCTCTCTGGGATGATGAACAACTCCCAGCAGCAGCAACAGCACTAGGAGGAAGTGGTTCTTGATCTTTCCCTATTTTATTTTTATCGGAGAAAGTTTGGTCCTCCATTTATGTTATATTGATATATACGTGCGGCTAAGGCGCACACAAACACAGAAAATTATTTTTTATTTTTGTTGGACACTAATGCACTTTGTGGGTTACACCACCCTTTAAGAAATGAGCCAGCCGGCCCTTTACTTATGGGACACAGGCGCACGCTTGGTGCTGCTCCTTTGCTGATGCACGTGCAGCCACAGTGCACACAATTCACAAACACAGAAAATATTTTTTTATTTTGTTTGGAGTGCCCTTTGAGGGTTACAGCACCCTTTAACGGACAAGCCAGCCGGCCCTTTACTTATGACACAGGCGAACTCTTGGCACTACTTTGTTGATGCACGTGCTGCTACTGCGCACACAATTCACAAACAGAAAAAAATATATTTTTTTATTTTGTTTGAAGTGCCCTTTGGGGGTTACAGCACCCTTTAACGGACAAGCCAGCCGGCCCTTTACTTATGGGACACAGGCGCACGCTTGGCGCTGCTACTTCGTTGATGCACGTGCAGCCACAGTGCACACAATTCACAAACACAGAAAATATTTTTTTATTTTGTTTGGAATGCCCTTTGGGGGTTACAGCACCCTTTAACGGACAAGCCACCTGGCCCTTTACTTATGGGACACAGGCGCACGCTTGGCACTGCCACTTTGTTGATGCACGTGCAGCCACAGTGCACACAATTCACAAACACAGAAAATAATTTTTTATTTTGTTTGGAGTGCCCTTTGGGGGTTACAGCACCCTTTAACGGACAAGCCAGCCGGCCCTTTACTTATGACACAGGCGCACGCTTGGCACTACTTTGTTGATGCACGTGCAGCTACTGCGCACACAATTCACAAACACAGAAAAAAGATTTATTTTTTTTGCACTTGGGGGGAGCACCCCTGATGGACAGAGCACCCCCTGGACAACACTACAGCATCCCTTTAGGACTGGGACACTGCACAGGACTTTGGAGTGGACACCCCCTATGGACAACTGACTGCACAACACAGTCCAGCCAGCCCCTATGGACTTTGGAGGAGTGGACACAGCCCCTATGGACAACAGCAGCACAGCACAACCAGCCCTTATGGACTTTGGAGGAGTGGACACAGCCCCTATGGACAACAGCAGCACAGCACAACACAGCCAGCCCCAATGGACTTTGGAGGAGTGGACACAGCCCCTATGGACAACAGCAGCATAGCACAACACAGCCAGCCCCTATGGACTTTGGAGGAGTGGACACAGCTCCTATAGACAACAGCAGCACAGCACAGCACAACACTACACAGCCTAGCCAGCCCTAACTCCCACCCTCCCTCTTCACTGTCCACAGCCGAGTAAGAAAATGGCACCGACGCGGGTACCTTATATAGAATCCAAAACCCGCGAGACCCGGAAGGCGGGATGATGACGTTTTGCCTCGATTTCAGAACAGAGTCAGGCGGGAAAAGTCGAGCCGGACTCGGATCGGCCTCGGATTGGGGGGGCTCGGGGGGGTTCGGATTTCAGAAATCCAAACCCGCTCACCCCTAGTTGTATGTGATTCCTCTGCTTCAAGCTCTTCTAGAGACCAAGGGGGATATGTATCAAATGTACTAAAGAGGACAAACGGAGAATTTGACAAGGCAACCAAACAGCTTCTAGCTATATCTAGTGCATTCAATAACATGATAGCCAGGAGTTAGTTGGTTGCTATGAGCACCTTCTCCACCTGTTCTCTTTAGAAGGTGTGATATATCTGCCCCTAGTCTCTCTGCCCCCCACCCCCCCACCCCACATTTGTGAAATATGCAGTGTTCCCCTCTTTAAAAAATGGAGACCTTTATATATACTGGCTGTTAATCACTGACTGAGCGCCACTACATATAAGTAGAAAGTGGACCGTTTTATGAGGGTAATACACATGGGATAGCATCAGCAATTTAGAGTGCTATGACCAAGCCCGTAAAAAGGCCTCTGCGAGAGGGGCAACCGCCTAAGGTACAAAACTGATGAGTGGGGCTGATAAAGGTTTATCTTTAAGGTAATTTGCATAAATATGAGGGCAAGGGGGTACCGGTAAGTTCAGTGGTGGACTGAAGCATGAATGGCCCACACGGGAACACAATAATAGAGGCCCACAAAGGGGTGTGACCAGTCACTGGAGGGGGTGTGGCCAGCTATAATGGGAAAACATATTTGTAAAATTTATGACATATATATACTACTCCTATGCATGGCAGTCATATATGTGGGCATGGAGGGGTCATGGAGGCATAGGGTTCAGGGGGTATTTTATAGACTACAGAAAGGTAGTATTTGGTATGGAAGGGTCAAGGGAATAGTGCAATGGTAGTGGTGACTAGTCAGGGAGGTAGAGCAGATAGGTAGTGGGGAGTATGCAGGGGTTAGGGAGGTAGTGCAGAGAGATAGTGTTTGGTAAGGAGGGATCAGGGGGTAGTGCAAATAAGTAGTGGTGAGCATGGAGGGGGTCAGGGAAGTAGTGGTAAGCATGGAGGAGTCAGAGAGGTAGTGGTGAGCCGCCCAGTAACCCTTGCAATGCTGGTCAGTTGTGGGTAAATCAGTTCAATACACATGTATTAACATTATAACACACTATAGCGCCCCCCCATATTATACCCTACTGTAGTCCCCACACATTATGCCACACATTATGCCACACAGTAGCACCCACACATTATGCCACACTGTAGTACATCCACATTATACCACACTGTAGTGCCCACACATTGCCACACTGTAGTACATCCACATTATGCCACACTGTAGTGCCAATCAGAGCTCAGCATGTGCTCTTCTTATCCCTCTGCAGAGACTACTGGGATTTATTACCCAGTAGTGCACTGCTGACTGCACTGTGGCCCTGCCCTCTGCGTGTAGCTGCCGGTCGGGTCAGTCACAGCCTTTATGACAGCCCGGCAAGTAGCTGTACTTCAGCCTGCCATACTGAATGTCGCTGTAGACCCCGCCCTCCCATGATAGAAGGCATGGCTATATACTCACTGGGGCTCACCAGGGACTTCACCAAATAGCTGGTGGCCCAGTCAGAGTCTGGATTTACACTCAGCGCCATCCTCTGAGTATATGAATATATATAATCCTATGATGGCGTTATGTGTTTGGGGACAAGAGACAAACAGTTCAGCTTTTCATCACTTAGTAACTTTTATTTACACAAGCCGAAGGCATCTAAGGTCAGAATTTTAATACAGTTTAGAAAAACAGTAATAACCCCTTTTTTGTAAAAAAAATTATTAAAAAAGGGGTTATCATTGCTTCATGCATGTACACTTTTGTGTTTTTAATGAGGGCTTATAATAGAATAATATTCATAAACAAAGTAAATAGGGTTTCCTCTACTCTGCTTTATAAGATCATAATGAGCTCTCACGACAGACTCTCGTGAAACATTGATTAATGCAAAAGTGTTTGTTTTGTGATTGTACAATTGGTGAGACTATAAATAGCTGCAGTGTTAGAGTATGTCTTGTGCTTTATAAATAAATTATAACCATAATGAGAAATTGACAGCTATGCAGTTTACACTTCTTAATATGAGCTAAGGCAACACAAAAGGCTTTTAGGGATGCTTTAGTGGGTGGCCTTTCATGATTCTATTAGAAACAGCCCACACACATGAGGGAAAGGAAAGTACTTATATTCCCATAGTAGAAGGCCACCCACTGATGTGTCCATGTAGCACTTGGTTAACTTGTACATTTAATGTTAAAGGCTTCTTATTTCCAGGATATTTGTATTTGAAGAATACGCTTTTATAGTGCCAAGTCAATAAGGAGCATATTTCTTAGATTGTACAGCTACACTAGGAATATATTACTCCTAGTGATACCCTTATAAGCAGCAGGATGAAGTCTGCTTGTCATCAGCACTTGGCTATGACACACTGATAAAATGGTGACTATAAAGTATACCATAGATAATGGAAAGTTTTCAATAAGGTCAAGAGATTTCAGGATAAACATCTCAATTTGTAATAAAATAAAAATTGTATATTTATTTACATTAGTTTCTGAAACCACATTGAGATGAAGCATAGTACAAAATACTAAGTAGAAATAGAACTTCCTTGACCACCCCCTGGAGCCTCATGGAGCATTTAGCTCGTAGTGCAGAAAAAGGAAGCCTGTCCTGTCCTCTTCAATAAAACTAAGAAGAAATGTTCTTTTAAACACGGTCACTGTTTGCCAGGCTGTGATCATGGTTTTACACAACCACGGAAATTTATGAAAAAATCGTAATTGCAAGATCAGTGAATCAAATAGAAAGCAGGCCTATCTGAACATCACACAACAGTGTCACAGTACTGCTGCTACAAGGTTCTGGGGTTGAATAAGCCTTGGCTGTAAGCCCTATACATCAAGTAATCCCCAGCACTTTATGCAGTGCCCTGTTAGACCCATACCCGTCATTGCCACTAGTGTACTTGGTCATGCAACTATGAACTCAACTCAATGCTGCACAAGTACAGTAACTCTAATTTGAGCAGTCAGTGAATCTTCAGTGTTTCAACAGCAAAATAGATGCCTCCAAAAGAGATGAGTATAAGGGACCCAATCACAACATAAGTCGTAGGTAGCACAAATGTACCCATTGAGTTCTCTGGACAAAGCTGTTTTGTCTCCTGTGACTGTACAATTTGTTCATCCTTTTTACTCTGCAATGTGTTGGTTACTGCAGCTATGAAAAATGCTGGTTACTTTGGCTGTTGTACAAGGGGCATGATGCCAAGATTTATGCTAATGCAATCTCTCACGGATCGCAGTTGCTAAAAAATGCTAATGCCTTCCAAAGCTTATCCGAGTATAGGACGCCTACTGCTGCCTACTCATAAACGTCCGACGACGTACAACAGTGTATGCATTGATATCATTGATGCAGATCGGACAGCCACGCAGCTTGCAAGTCAAGTCTGACCTGCGTCAAACAATGGGGTTCTCCTGACACGCAAAGAGCTCTCATGCTGCGAAGGAGATCACAATGGCTAATTTATGCACGCCCATGAAACAGAGTTTAAATAGTCCCAACACACCTGCATTTGCCTAGCGATCCCCCAAATGCTGACTACCTGTCACTCACTGTGCAAATGAATCCACTGTGCGAGCGTGATCACAATATTATCGCTGCACGAGCGCAGTGCAGCATTCGCACATGCGCAATAGCAATCTCTTGATCTGTGGAAATATCTGCATTGTGTAAATCTCGGAATAAGGCCCAGTGTCTTATTCCTAAGGCTGCATCATATGCTATTGGTGTTATTAGGAGAGAGTGGAGTAATAAGAGAATGGAATGGTCTGATAATATGCAATTCCAGAACCCTGGCACATCCAGGCATTCCACTACCTATATACAATACAGAGCCTAATTATTTGATGATAACTATAATAAATAGAGCCTTATCCTCTGAAGAAAAAAGTTTTCCTTAATTTCAGATTTGGCTACTGAGGTGAGATGACCATGTAGAAAGGGGCTGTGCAATTTCTGACAGGTATGCAAGTTACTAATATTGCAATATGTGCAAACAATACTTCATCTAATCATTTATGGTGATCTTATCACATGCTGTACAGACAGGTACATATGCAGAAGATGGGAGCATGTGCTTTCCATCTGTGCTATACCTCATGTCACCAGAAACTACAATGGCACGTACCTAATCCTACCTAATAATACAGATTAAGCTGTCCTCTCTAAAAGTAATCAGGACAGGGTCTGCTTAAGAGAGGAGGGGTCCTGTGTGCAGTCTCTGTGTGGGCCCCCTCCTCTCTTGTGGGCGGCACAGGTGAGTAGACTCTGGCACTGTTGCATAGTTTACTGTGTATGTGCAGGTCTTTGGGAGCATTGCGCATGTGTCATGTTCCCAGTGATTTTTTTGTGTATGTGCAGATCTCTGGGAAAATGGCTTCTGCACCATTTTCTTGGTGATTTGTGCAATGCCGACACAGGACTCCAGAGAGGTAAGTATAATACATGGGTGCAAGGTGTGCCGTGTGGGTCTGTGTGCACCGGACACCCTGCGCCCATTACAAATATGCTACTGAATCAGTGAAGATCTCCTGCTCCTTTAGGTATCTCTCTCCTTCTGAGCCCACACTTACAGTCATGGGCGTAACTACCATAGGTGCAAGGGGTGCAGCTGCTATGGGGCCCAGAGCTGAGGGGGGCCATCTTCCTTGTCAAACTTACATGTGTTATATACATTTTTCACCATTGGGAGGTACATATGGGCTTACAGTAATAAATGCACCAACAGCATCTTTTCCCTGCCTGCCTGTATCAGCACTGGAAGCAGGAGAACCCAACTATTTGTCATTAGGCAGACACCCCCCTTCCCCTCTGTTTTATCCACCTTATTCAGCACCTAAACCCAGTACAGTGCTGTAGAAAATACAGGAGCATAAGGGACACGAGAGAAAAGTGAACTATCCAGTAATAGGCAACTTTGTACTTAATAAATATTTGGACATAATTTTACTTGTGGAAAGATTGTTTTTTTAAATTTTTTGCAGTATTTCTCTGAATCAGCTCCTCTACTCCATTAAATTGGGATGAGCTGTGACCTTTGCACGCTGGTGCACCACAGGACATGCACAGTCTACTCCTTACATTGTAAATATACTTTATGGGTACACTCATTAACTGGCTTCTAATTGAGTGTATATGTAAAATATATATATAATATTTCAAAGTGGAAATGTAAAAGTGGTGGTATAGAAGGAGACCAGGCGCCTGGAGATCCCATAAGCTTTATGTAATGTGATCGTTTGAATTTCATTTTAGATGCTTTTTAACACTATGTAATAAAACACAAAGACACATTAAATGGGATGCAGTCATAAGGTCGAAATTCACAACATTGACAGTTATAATGTCAACATTGTTGAAATCCCAACAGACAACATGTCAACATCCTCAGAATGTGGACATGTTCACAAAGTCGACATGTGAAATCCCGACATTCTCAGGCTGCAAGGTGGCAGGGCTAGGATTAGGCACTAGGGGGAGGTTAGGGTTAGGCTGGGGGGGAGGCTAAGGTTAGGCACTAGGGAGAGGGATTTTAGTTATAGGGAGAATATTTACAGTAATTGCTGCTCCATCAGAGATCTGTGCCAGAACTGCTCCACTTGTGGCCACCAGGACCTGAAAAACTTCGCCACATCTTCTATCATGTCACTTGGTGAATGTCGACATGCTAAGCTAATATTCTCATATTGACATTGATATATGAATGTCGACCTTATATACCACACTAGATTAAATGATGCAAGGATATCCTATCTGTGTTTAATACTCCCGTGTCCCTCCATCTGCCAGTTTGGTCCTGTGTCCATCTCTTCTGTAGGGTGTGGTATGATATGTTGACAGTCATTATGTTAACACATTGTCGACATGAGAATGTAGAGATTGATGAAATGTCGACATGTTAGAATGTTCACATATCATCCCCAGGAGCGGTGACTTACCTGCTCCTGGAGGCTCCAGCGTGACTTCCGGGTCCCGGCGGTCATGTGACCGTCACTTCCGGGTCAGACCTCCGATTCTCCAGCGTTCCATAAAGTAGTCTCTAATCTTAATCCCTATCTCTAACCCTCCCTCTAGTGCCTAACCCTAACCTCCTCTCGCAGCGTAATCCTAAACTCCTCCTGCAGCCTAACCCTAACACTCCCATCCACAGTTGACATATTGACTATCGAAATTTCACGTCAACATTCTGAGAATGTTGAAATGTTGTCTGTCGACAATTTAACAATGTTGACATAACTGTTGACATTGTGTTGTCGACAATATGAAGTCGGCATTGTAACTTTCAACCTAATGACTACAGTAGATCCCCTTCTGTATACCTGTATCTTTCCTTGAGAGCTCCCTTTTCATTTCACCTTTCCTTAATGTCTCCCTGTGTTGTTTCACTTTTCTCTCACGAGTCCCTTATGCACTTTCATTTTCTACAGCATTGCACTGGGTTAAGAAGCTGAGCAAGGTGGATAAGAAAGAGGAGAAGAGGGTGTCTGCCTAATGACAAATGATTGGGGTTTCCTGCTTCCACTGCTGATACAGGCAGGCCGGGAAAGGATGTTGTTGATGCCGTGCATATACTGTGGGCTCAAAAGGAGAGATACCTAAGTTGCCTTTGATTCATCCTTATTAGTTATACAGAAGAGTAAAAGTCGATTGTCTTGCGATTCTGCACACACAGAGAACCCATTTGCAAACTGAGTGACTGGTAGTCGGTGTTTAGGGAAGGTAACGGGGGTGGTTAGAAAAATACAGGTGTGTCTTACCATTTTGACGCCGTTACATGGGCGTGCATAAATTAGCCATGGCAATCTCATACGAAGAATGATAACTCTCTGCGTGTCAGGAGAGCTGCTGTATTTGAGGCAGGTCAGACCTCCCGTAAGGGCTGCATGGCTGGTCGATGTGCGTCAATGTTACCAATATTTATGCTGGAACGTGACGTCGGATGCTGATGAGAAGGCAGCAGTGGGTGTCCCTATGCTTGGGTAAGCTCTGGAACTATTGGTATATTTTTGCAGCTGCGGTCTGTGTGAAATCGCAGATGCGATCACATTAGCGTCTATCGCTTAATCAGGCCCTGAGTTTTCTGCATTATTAGGTAGCCTGGATATGCCTCCAGCTCAAAAACATAAGAAAGTGTGAATATCTCATGATAGCATAGAGATGTGGTCATGATGTAAGGAAATGTAATTTACCTAATGCAGAATAGTGTCTTGACAGTTATTAATAAATCAGAAAGCCTAATTTTTATATAAAATGGTAAGACAAACACCTCCACATCTGTTGCTTTCAGATTTAAAAATCAAATGGAAATCTTCCTTCAAGCACCAATAGAAATGTAATTTAAGTAATGAGATCAGACGATCACATATTTTCTGGATATAGGCATTTTGAAGATAAAACTCGACCAATGTGAACGTTTACTGCTAAACTCTCACATTTTCCAAACTCTCACCCTATTACATTTGGCCCAATGTGACAAAGTTTACAGGTGAAAAACAGAAAAAATACTTCCAAGTTTATAATCATGAACAGAGATATACATAAATGTAGTCATTAACACAACTAATTTGTAACTGTTGCAATAGCAGATATGTATATACAGAATCAGTTCCAGGCCCATATCCCAATAGCGCCCTCATTGAGGACATGAGGAGGCAAATATCCTAAAGGATTGAAGAGTTATCTTAAAGCTAACTATCCATTATTATAGGAGGATCGCCCATTGATAGTCTTGTTTCATACCATTCCGTATCTATAAGGGAATGTCTAATCCGACAAGTTATGAGTCCGCACTAGTAATAGGATTGAAGTCATTGAAAAATTACTACTATATAATTATTACCAACATCATGGTTCATCACAATATCAAATTCTGGATGACTCTAGGTTGGTGGTGCGCCCTAAAGGTTTGTGCTAAACACATGTGAAAGTACTTTCTGCAAAGAGCATAGAGAAAGGACAAATATACCTTTGTAGGGGCACTTTTATGATTGATAATTGGTGTAAATATCAATGATAATGAAATGATTGATATAGATAAAACTATCTATATCAATAATTTCATTATCATCAATATTTAAACCAATTATCAATCATAAGAGTGCCCCTACAAAGGCATATTTGTCCTTTCTCTCTGCTCTTTGCAGAAAGTACTTTCACAAATGTCTAATCCGACCCTGAAAATCCACTGGGAGGATAGCAATATAACTTTCTCGGAACTCAAAAAATGTTGAAACTAGTTTCTCTTTATCT
The DNA here is from genome assembly GCA_031769625.1 of Taudactylus pleione. Lineage (NCBI taxonomy): Eukaryota > Metazoa > Chordata > Amphibia > Anura > Myobatrachidae > Taudactylus > Taudactylus pleione. Next base: position 17,706,929 of record JAUIMM010000045.1, on the reverse strand, counting down.
AAGGTAGTCTCCAAGTAGTCCATTTGAAAAATGTGGTGAAGCTTCCCTTTGAACAGGTTCAGAGAAGGTGGGAGGGGGAGAATCCATGCTTGCAAAATAGATTTGCGGTCTGCAGCACTAATCGCAAGCAGTATCTTCCTACAACCTCTGGCACCACCTAGAGCATCCCCAGACATGTGTTGGCTTTGACACCTAATTTGATATACTCCATGCTCAGTTACATTGACTATATCATTAGTGACTTTAGATGTCATACTTTGAGTTCTGGGTAACTTGCTTATAAGACAGCACTAATAGATCTATGGTACAATTAGACCCAGTCTATATTGAAACTTTTAGCGCATACTACAACAAAGACCTAGAACTTCAAAGACATTCAAAAAGATTTCCTCCGTTTATAGCAATACTAGTACTTTTACTACATAATTAATCCCATGAATCGCAGGTCCATAAGGAGGGGGAGAGGTCAAAATGACACAATTTTATGAGAATCGCAAGGAGGGGGAGAAGTCAAAATAACATAATTTTATGAGAATCGCATCATTGTGAGCCTGTCCCCTTTTCATAAACCTATGATTTGCGGTGTTATGCCACGAGCGAGCGGGATTTAAAAATGTCAGCCACCGGCCCCCTGGAAAATATATGTAGGCAAGTATGTCCTTACCAGAACTTAACAGTATAACATTTGCTTTGGGCAAAAAATTACAGGTGAAACAGATGCATCATAAAATCTTCCATATGGTTGTTTAGCTACTCAGATTTCTAATATATGTTAAGAAATCCCATTTATAGTAAATTATATGTAGGTAGCCCAGTCTTTACGAAATTCCAAAATAGATTTCAAAATAGGAGGATGAAGTAGGTGAAAAAAGATGACCAGAGACCAGTTTAGTACAGAGACACGGAGAAACAAAGTAAAAATGGTAGTAAATAAATGGTGTAATTAGAAAACAAGACATACTCACTGAGAGGTAACTTGTTGCACATTGTACTCATAACAAGATTGTATTGTTCTAGTAAAATATACTGTAGATTAATGAAAGAAATTGACTGGCTGCTATGAATTACAGCACTTGAGCACTTTGCGGATATTTTAGTAAATAAACACCATTGCAATGTGAGTAGTACAGACTATAGCATTCACTTCAAAGTAGGGGTGAGCGGGTTCGGATTTCTGAAATCCGAACCCCCCCGAGCCCCCCCGATCCGAGTCCGATCCGAGTCAGGCTCGACTTTTCCCGCCTGACTCGGATCTGAAATCGAGGCAAAACGTCATCATCCCGCCTTCCGAGTCTCGCGAGTTTTGGATCCTATATAAGGTACCCGCGTCGGCGCCATTTTCTCACTCGGCTGTGGACAGTGAAGAGGGAGGGTGGGAGTTAGGGCTGTGTAGTGTAGTGTAGTGTAGTGCTGCTGTTGTCCACTACTTCAAAGTCCATAGGGGCTGGCTGTGTTGTGCTGTGCTGCTGTTGTTAATAGGGGCTGTGTCCACTACTTCAAAGTCCATAGGGGCTGGCTGGACTGTGTTGTGCAGTCAGTTCTCCATAGGGGCTGTGTCCACTCCAAAGTCCTGTGCAGTGTCCCAGTCCTAAAGGGGTGCTGTAGTGTTGTCCAGGGGGTGCTCTGTCCATCAGGGGTGCTCCCCCCAAGTGCTAAAAAAATAATATATTTTCTGTGTTTGTGAATTGTGTGCGCAGTAGCCGCACGTGCATCAACAAAGTAGTGCCAAGCGTGCGCCTGTGTCATAAGTAAAGGGCCGGCTGGCTTGACCGTTAAAGGTTGCTGTAACCCCCGAAAGTACACTCCAATCCAAACCAAACAAAAATTATTTTCTGTGTTTGTGAATTGTGTGCGCAGTAGCCGCACGTGCATCAACAAAGTAGTGCCAAGCGTGCGCCTGTGTCATAAGTAAAGGGCCGGCTGGCTTGACCGTTAAGGGTGCTGTAACCCCCGAAAGTACACTCCAGTCCAAACCAAAAAAAAAAATATTTTCTGTGTTTGTGAATTGTGTGCGCAGTAGCCGCACGTGCATCAACAATGTAGTGCCAAGCGTGCGCCTGTGTCATAAGTAAAGGGCCGGCTGGCTTGACAGTTAAAGGGTGCTGTAACCCCCAAAGTACACTCCAGTCCAAACCAAAAAAATATATATTTTCTGTGTTTGTGAATTGTGTGCGCAGTAGCCGCACGTGCATCAACAAAGTAGTGCCAAGCTTGCGCCTGTGTCATAAGTAAAGGGCCGGCTGGCTTGACCGTTAAGGGTGCTGTAACCCCCGAAAGTACACTCCAGTCCAAACCAAAAAAAAATTATTTTCTGTGTTTGTGAATTGTGTGCGCAGTAGCCGCACGTGCATCAACAAAGTAGTGCCAAGCGTGCGCCTGTGTCATAAGTAAAGGGCCGGCTGGCTTGACCGTTAAAGGGTGCTGTAACCCCCAAAGTACACTCCAGTCCAAACCAAAAAAAAAATTATTTTCTGTGTTTGTGAATTGTGTGCGCAATAGCCGCACGTGCATCAACAAAGTAGTGCCAAGCGTGCGCCTGTGTCATAAGTAAAGGGCCGGCTGGCTTGACCGTTAAAGGGTGCTGTAACCCCCGAAAGTACACTCCAATCCAAACAAAAAAAAAATTATTTTCTGTGTTTGTGAATTGTGTGCGCAGTAGCCGCATGTGCATCAACAAAGTAGTGCCAAGCGTGCGCCTGTGTCATAAGTAAAGGGCCGGCTGGCTTGACCGTTAAAGGGTGCTGTAACCCCCAAAGTACACTCCAGTCCAAACCAAAAAAAAAATTATTTTCTGTGTTTGTGGATTGTGTGCGCAGTAGCCGCACGTGCATCAACAAAGTAGTGCCAAGCGTGCGCCTGTGTCATAAGTAAAGGGCCGGCTGGCTTGACCGTTAAAGGGTGCTGTAACCCCCAAAGTACACTCCAGTCCAAACCAAAAAAAATAATATTTTCTGTATTTGTGACTTGTGTGCACTGTGGCTGCACGTGCAACAACAAAAGAGCAGCGCCAAGCGTGCGCCTGTGTCCCATAAGTAAAGAGCCGGCTGGCTCATTTCTTAAAGGGTGGTGTAACCCACAATGTGCACTACTCTCCAGCAAAAATAAAAAAATATTTTTTGTGTTTGTGTGCGCTTTAGCCGCACGTATATATCAATATAACATAAATGGAGGACCAAACTTTCTCCGATAAAAATAAAATAGGGAAAGATCAAGAACCACTTCCTCCTAGTGCTGTTGCTGCTGCTGGGAGTTGTTCATCATCCCAGAGAGGAAGTAGGAACATCACTACTTTTACTAAAAAATTGACCCTCCAACAGTCCCTAGCGATGAGGATGAAGTACGACAGCAGTCATCCTGAAGCAAAACGTATAACTGAGGCCTTGACTGCTATGTTGGTGTTAGACGTGCGTCCGGTATCCGCCATTAGTGCAGTGGGATTTAGACAATTGATGGAGGTAGTGTGTCCCCGGTCCAAATCCCATCTAGATTCCACCTGCATCCTCAAAGCAGCAGCGACAAGCGTGCGTCTGTCTGTTAAAGGATGGTGTAACCCTCAAAGTGCGCTCCACAAACAATAAAAATATTCTTCTTCTTTTTTCTGTCTTTGTGAATTGTGTGGGCTGTAGCCGCACTTGCATCCTCAAAGCAGCAGCGACAAGCGTGCGTCTGTCTGTTAAAGGGTGGTGTAACCCTCAAAGTGCGCTCCACAAACAATAAAAATATTCTTCTTTTTTTTTCTGTCTTTGTGAAATGTGTGGGCTGTAGCCGCACCTGCATCCTTAAAGCAGCAGCGACAAGCGTGCGTCTGTCTGTTAAAGGGTGGTGACACCCTCAAAGTGTGCTACACAAACAATAAAAATATTGTTCTTTTTTTTTCTGTCTTTGTGAATTGTGTGGGCTGTAGCCGCACTTGCATCCTCAAAGCAGCAGCGACAAGCGTGCGTCTGTCTGTTAAAGGGTGGTGTAACTCTCAAAGTGCTCCAAAAAATAAAAAACTATTTTTTAAATGTGTTTGTGACTTGTGTGCGATGTAGCCGCACGTGCATCAACATAGTAGCAGCGCCAAGCGTGCGCCTGTGTCATAAGTCAAGGGCTGGTTTGGACATCTGGTTCGGACTGAAGGACGTGCCAACAATTTCTGACAAGTCTACTGTCACTGCATATGATACTGTCCTCAAAGCAGCAGCGACAAGCGTGCGTCTGTCTGTTAAAGGGTGGTGACACCCTCAAAGTGTGCTACACAAACAATAAAAATATTGTTCTTTTTTTTTCTGTCTTTGTGAAATGTGTGGGCTGTAGCCGCACCTGAATCCTTAAAGCAGCAGCGACAAGCGTGCGTCTGTCGGTTAAAGGGTGGTGACACCCTCAAAGTGTGCTACACAAACAATAAAAATATTGTTCTTTTTTTTTCTGTCTTTGTGAAATGTGTGGGCTGTAGCCGCACCTGCATCCTTAAAGCAGCAGCGACAAGTGTGCGTCTGTCTGTTAAAGGGTGGTGACACCCTCAAAGTGTGCTACACAAACAATAAAAATATTGTTCTTTTTTTTTCTGTCTTTGTGAATTGTGTGGGCTGTAGCCGCACTTGCATCCTCAAAGCAGCAGCGACAAGCGTGCGTCTGTCTGTTAAAGGGTGGTGTAACTCTCAAAGTGCTACAAAAAATAAAAAACTATTTTTTTAATGTGTTTGTGACTTGTGTGCGATGTAGCCACACTTGCATCCTCAAAGCAGCAGCGACAAGCGTGCGTCTGTCTGTTAAAGGGTGGTGTAACTCTCAAAGTGTTCCAAAAAATAAAAAACTATTTTTTTAATGTGTTTGTGACTTGTGTGCGATGTAGCCACATTTGCATCCTCAAAGCAGCAGCGACAAGCGTGCGTCTGTCTGTTAAAGGGTGGTGACACCCTCAAAGTGTGCTACACAAACAATAAAAATATTGTTCTTTTTTTTTCTGTCTTTGTGAATTGTGTGGGCTGTAGCCGCACTTGCATCCTCAAAGCAGCAGCGACAAGCACGCGTCTGTCTGTTAAAGGGTGGTGACACCCTCAAAGTGTGCTACACAAACAATAAATATATTCTTCTTCTTTTTTGTGTCTTTGTGAATTGTGCGGGCTGTAGCCGCACTTGCATCCTCAAAGCAGCAGCGACAAGCGTGCGTCTGTCTGTTAAAGGGTGGTGACACCCTCAAAGTGTGCTACACAAGCAATAAAAATATTCTTCTTTTTTTTTCTGTCTTTGTGAATTGTGTGGGCTGTAGCTGCACTTGCATCCTCAAAGCAGCAGCGACAAGCATGCGTCTGTCTGTTAAAGGGTGGTGACACCCTCAAAGTGTGCTACACAAACAATAAATATATTCTTCTTTTTTGTGTCTTTGTGAATTGTGTGGGCTGTAGCCGCACTTGCATCCTCAAAGCAGCAGCGACAAGCGTGCGTCTGTCTGTTAAAGGGTGGTGTAACCCTCAAAGTGCGCTCCACAAACAATAAAAATATTCTTCTTTTTTTTTCTGTCTTTGTGAATTGTGTGGGCTGTAGCCACACTTGCATCCTCAAAGCAGCAGCGACAAGCGTGCGTCTGTCTGTTAAAGGATTACTTCGGTGACAGCATCCAAGTAGGCATGTCAGACAGTCCGTACCTGTACTGGCAGGAAAAAGAAGCAATTTGAAGGTCCCTGTACAAACTGGCTCTATTGTACCTGAGTTGCCCCCCCTCCAGTGTGTACTCCGAAAGAGTGTTTAGTGCAGCCGGGAACCTTGTCAGCGAAAGGCGTAGGAGGTTGCTTCCACAAAATGTGGAGAAGATGATGTTCATAAAATGAATTATCAACTCTTCCAGGGAGACCAGCCTCCAGAACGTACAGAGGGACCTGTGGTTGTGGATTCCAGCGGGGATGAATTAATACTCTGTGAGGATGAGGATGTACACAACACTGAAGAGGGTGAGGAATCGGTGGATGAGGACGACATCTTGCCTCCGTAGAGCCAGTTTGTGCAGGGACAGATTAATTGCCAGCTTGTTTTGTGGGGGCCCAAACGAACCAATCATTTCAGCCACAGTCGTGTGGCAGACCCTGGCGCTGAAATGTTTGGTTTGTTAAAGTGTGCATGTCCTGTTTGTTCAACATAAGGGTGGGTGGGAGGGCCCAAGGACAATTCCATCTTGCACCTCTTTTTTTTCTTTGCATTATGTATAGTTTGGGGCCTAGTTTTTCAAACTGCCATCCTGTCTGCCACTGCAGTGCCACTCCTAGATGGACCACGTGTTTGTGCCGACCACTCGTATCTCTTAGCATAGTCATCCAGCTACCTCGGTGCAACCTTTTGGACATAAAAACACTATTGTGAGGTGTGAGGTGTTCAGAATAGACTGGAAATGAGTGGAAATTAAGGTTATTGAGGTTAATAATAGCATAGGAGCAGAAAAACCCACAAATTCTGTGATTTTAGCTGTTATTATGCTTTTTTTTAAAAAAATACAGATCCAAAACACAAAACCCAGAACCCAAAACACGGAAGGGTGGTTTTGGCAAAACCAATCCAGATCCAAAACACGAAGAAAGATCCAGGTCCAAAACACAAAACACGAAAAGTGGCCGGTGCACACCCCTACTTCAAAGTAATTGCAAATTATGACTAATATGATTTGTAAGCATAAACTTCCTTTTTAAAAATAAAGTTTTTTTCTTTTTACAAATGTGTTATTTCTTCTCTTGGCTGATATGCTTTGGTTACCAGTTAGGAACCAGTTTCCCGCCCAAACATGAGTAATACCACAACAATGGCAGAGGTTTGTCCTGGCCACGCATTCCAGCCTTCAATCACTTTTTGTATAATTAACACTTCCCATTCTGTGGGAGGAGCTTTCTTGAGTAGAATTATTATATTTGCATAACAGTATAAATAAATGAATCTAGGAATTATACTGAGGGGTACTGGGCTGGGCAATATCTGATAGAATATCTTTAGCAAATACAATTATTACCCTAATTTTAGGAATATTTTTACATTTGAATGTGGCATGTTCTAGAAACTGGGACCAGATGAGCACTTCTGATTTAGTCTACAGAAATTAAAAGCAGACAGCAGCAACAATATATTCTATGCTGATGATTGCAACTTATTAAACCTGGGTAACATTATATTGCTTGCTGCTTTTTATATGTTTTTTTCTTACTCTAGTTTTTCTTTCTTGAGTCAGAACTTATAAAACATGCTTCAGGGAACTGTCAGTTATTGGTCTGCACAGAGCTGAAATTACAGAACAGAAATAGACTTACTGTTCAAAGAGCATAATTTCCAAAACACCACACAGGAGCGATGTTTGCTCTGTACTATGAAAGCCGCACTTACAGGAATATAGTGACTACATACATGAATGTTTGACCTCTGCAGAACACCACAGATTACAATATTCATTTCAAATATTTCAAATTCAAATGCAGTTATTTTTTGTTTTGAATACTGTGGCTGAACAAACACAGCCAATTTACAGAAGGGAATGTAAATGATTGTTTTTTTTTTTTTTTTAATTCAGAACAAGTCTAGCAACATGCATTTACAAACAAGCATCATCTTACTCTTGGTTACTCCAAATATTGTCTACACATCTGGCTATTTTCCTGAAAGACGCACAAAGCAGTCGAGTGTGAAGGGACCACCACCATTTCTTCCATTTAATACAAAAAGTCAAGGTAAGCTATTTACTTCCCTTGATTTCTTTTGTTGGTATTATGTATATGTGACAAAGTTAGCTATTTAATTTTCAAGCTGGTTCTCTGATCATGAATTACAATATTAAAATATGAATTCAAATATATACATTGTATACAAAATACAGTACATGTTTATTGAGTTGTACTGATACTCACATTCATGAACTTAAAATGTGTCAATTACAGGTAAACATACAATATCAAGGACTTATTTTATTAATATATTTACAAAACAGAAATGTACAACTAAATAAAATCTGTACGCATCTTTTCATGTGTACATGTTATATATAAACCTATATTTAAATTTTTTTAAACTAAAAACAGTAACCAAACATAATCATAGTTTGTAGCCCTTGTAAATAACTGCATTTAAAAATGAAAATATATTTTATATTTTATACTGTTCTGTAGATGTGATAACAATAAATAGCAACTGTTCATCTAGATTGTAGATGTGATAACAATAAATAGCAACTCTCTTATTGGCTTTATACAGTACATCATCGTGTCATGTAAACCATCATATGTAACATTGCCTTAAGAAGAAGACACTGGGGTCAATTGCCAACCTAGCTACAAATGTATTAATGGGCTTTGTTCCGTAACACCAATGGGCAATTAATCTACTGCTCTTCAGCAAGTTTGACAATGAAAACCGTGTCTGATTGGTTGTTGTGGACTTTTTTTTTACAAAGGTGTGTTTTGCTTGTTAATCACCCCCTTCGTGTTATGTTATGTTATGTTATCTTTCAAGATTTCTCAAAATGATCTAGTTAATAAAGGTATTTTAGTTTCTTGAAACAAAAGTAGTCTATTTCACCTCCATATTATTTTTTTATCATTTATATTTTCATGCCATTGTTGCCCTAAAAAGATATACAAGCTGATGTCTTTGATTAAAGCTTATTAAATGCCCAGATTGAAATGAATAACAATAAACTATTGTTGACAACAGCATTTCTGTAAGGTACAATACACTTCCATCTGCAATAAGAGCTAATTCACTAAATTATTTAGCAGTCTGACATTTAACACTGTAAATATCCTGTTCTTTTTAGTATATTATAGCTTAAAGCTATAGTTGTAAAGCTATAGTTGTAAATGTCACAAGCTCAAAATGGGAAGTTGTAGACTTTTTCTAGAAAGGAACAGACATTTTGTTTTAGTTTATTTTGCATTCAGTGCAAGGGGTTGGGTACGGGATCCCAACGGTCAGGATGCCGACAGTGAGAATCCACAGAGCATCATCCCGACAGTCACAATTCCAACAGATTTTTGTAAGTATTATAACCATTACCCTAACCCTAACCCACAGCCTAATCCTAACCCTGCCGTCCTGCAACCTAACCCTAAGCTAAGCCTTCCCCTAACCCTAATACTTACCTCCACAATCAATCAGTATTCTTATAGTTGGGATGCCAATGTCAGTAATGTGACCGTCAGCATCCTGACTGTCGGGATGCCAACTACATCTCAGTGCAAGCTAGGTGTCTCCATTTCAATGACATTCACTGAATATACTTATACCAGTTATGAAGGTTATCAAACATGGCCTCAAAACAACAGTATATAACGTCACTGAAAATGCTTAGGAATTTAGTTATGAATGGGGACAAGTAAGGACCAGTGTTAACATTTAAAAAAATGTGGTGCCAATACTTAGGAGCCGCCTAAATTACTGAATGAATGACAGTCATCCAGTGTTTTTAATGCCTGTGTGGTGCACCCACACAGAGCACCGCCTGCTCCTCCATTTCAGTGTTACACAAGAGTGTGGCACTAAGCTAAGATGTCACATCCACAAGCTACACTTCAAGTCCCAGAAGGACTTGAGGGGTCAAGAAGAAGCACAATCCTTCCTGACATTGGAAAGTTATATAGGTTGAGTTTCCCATATCCAAAATGCTTGGGACCAGGGGGATTTTGGATAACGAAGTATTCCGTATTTTAGAATATTTGCATTTAATAATTAAATATCTTAGAAATTGGACCCAAATATACACACAGAATGAATTTATGTGTTATATACACCTTATACACACAGCCTCCAGGGAATTTTATCCAATATTTTCAATAATTTTGTGGCTCAAACAAAGTTTGTGTACAGAAATTAAATTCATTTATGTTTCATATACACCCTATACACACAGCCTGCAGGTCATTGTATACATTATTTTTAATAATTTGTGCCTTAGACAAAGTTTGTGCACATTGAACCATCAACAATCAAAGGTTTCATTATCTCAGTCATGCCAAAAAAAATTCTGTATTTCGGGATATTTGGATATGGGAGACTCAACCTGTACAGAGAATTATAATTCATAGCTATTCATAAATTAATGTTTTGGACACTCAACATTATAGATAAAACCAAACAAAAGTCATCAACATGATATGTGTTTTATGCAGTGATAAACAGAGATATAATAATAAAAGCGTATTAATGTAATACACAGAGAATGACAGAGATCTGATAATAAGGTATAAGGACACAACATTACATTACTATGTATTTCTGTGTTTTAGGGCTGCCTTTTTGTGATTCTGCTATAGGAGCTGACTTGGAACATTGGACCTCATGCAGACCCGTTCGCGAGATGCATATGCTCGCTCGATGCATATGCAAAATCGGCTAAGTGACAGCAAGTCAGGTGATCGCACGGCAAGGCATAAGCACGCCCACTATGTCTTGGCGTGCGATCGCCCTGTGTATGCAGACACCCACCAGCCTTTCTTAAGACGCCCACTTATAAACGTCATCTCCAGGATGTGTATGCAACCATCGGTACCATCGGAAGGCGAACGCAGCGCTTGTGGTTGACCATACCCTACTGCAAGCACTTCAATGTAAAATTCAGCCAGGTGACGTGTACAATGACGCTGCGTCTTAATTATGCCCGCCTCTGAAATGGCGTTAAGACGCTCGGGCATGCCTGTGTTCGCATTTCCACTCCCCCGTTTCTAGCGGCAAGCCCCTGTCACCACCCACAAACGGCTTCTCCTGTCACTCACTCTGCTGGGCTGTCTATGAGCACCTAGCGGACGCCTCCCGATCTATTACACTGGTTTGCGCACGAGCACTGCAATGCATATGCATGCGCATAATGCGAACAATCAGCAGCTACGAGCGAACGCATCCTAGCGAGAGGGTCTGAATCAGGTCCATTGGTTCTCTTTCAACTTTTGTTTAACATATTATAAAAATAAGACCTGCATACAATTCAGTAATCAATGCTATCTTATTGATAGTAACCTTTCAAGCCTTCTTAACTCTTTCTTCTATCTAACCTATCATTATGGCAAAAATACTGGAACTTGAAACTTCAGCGGAAGCTGCAACATCCATCCAATACTACTGCGTCATAGTCAGATGTTAGTAACCCTCGCAGCAGGTTCATCTAAGCCTTCCAGTCTGGTGAAATTACAAATGTTCATGTAAGTGAGTCTGAGAAAAAAACAAATGTCCTGATACCTGAGGTGCTGGAAGGATAACTGGAGACTCCCTGCTGTTTGGGCTCCTGAGAGTCTACCTGCTCCCTCTTTAGAGCAATGGCCTATTAAGGGACTGAGGGACCGATTCAGCAAGGGACGCAAATGAGAGATCACACTGAGCCAGCTGATGTTGCATCTCTGCACATGCGTCACAATGCGCAAGCGTGGAACAAGTCACTGCGGCTGGGTAAAGGTTTGCATGGCTTATGCACATTATGGACTCCATTACTCCTAGTTTAAATCTTTCAAACTTTCTACATGTTAGATATTCTCTGATGCTGAGAACAAATTGCACATAAATTTGAAACTTTTCATTCATGTTCTTTTTTAAACATACATAACTTTAACAATAATAGCAGTGTCAAAGAATTTACTAATACCACAATTATATTTTTTATCAAAATTTACACATACAGATTTCTTTGCTTAAATAAACACACCATTACCAGCAAAATTTTGCTTTTGCTGTACCGCAATTGAGGTTTAGTTTCTTATCGTGCACCATCTAGTGTTTTTATACGTAATTTATGTCAGGGCTGACAAATGTTTATAAAATCTAGGAGCCAGGACGATAGTGTAGGAGCCAGACCCCCCTTCCCCCTAGGGCAGCATTACTGAGCACCTACGCCCGTGCAACCAACCCCCATGGCCACACCACTAATGGGGTACCCCAGGTAAACCACCCTTCTTCAGCCACATTGCTGTGCAGCTCCCCTCTAGGTAAACAACCTCCTCCCAAAGCCACATTACTGAGCAGCTAAACCCCCTCTCCAGGCAACCAACCCCCACAGCCACACAACTAAGGGGGTACCCCCAGGAAGACCACCCCTCCGCATCCAAAAAACCCAGTGCGCAAGAATATACTTTGGGCCCCCCTATGCAGTGCCCCCAGAAGTGGTCCCCCCCTATGCATTGCCCCCATTAGTAGTCCCCCCCTATACAGTGCCCCCAGTAGTAGTCTCTCCTATACAGTGCCCCCAGTAGTAGTCTCTGTTATGCAGTGCCCCTAGCAGAGATATTTTTTTAGGCAATATTATCACCATCGGCAATAATTTATCGCTGATTTTTCATTTTTAAAAAGGTGGAAAATGTGCAAAATCCCTATTTTTGTGTAAAAATGTGGGGATTTCTTACAGAACCATTTCGACAGGTCCCCTAATGATACTTTGGCGCTTTTTTTTTTCCATAAATTGCGCACTTTGGTTGAAAACAACCGCTGAAATTTCGGTCAAAATATATATATTTTTTCGTGAAAAATGCATTTAATGTATTGGGGCTGGTATTTTGGAGGGACATAAAGATGCGCCAAGTGTTTTAACCATTGCACATGGCTGGGGCAGGCGGTTTTTAGCGGTTTTAAAAAACCACCTGCGCCAGCCATGTGCGATGTGGCTGGCGCAGGTGGTTTTTTAAAACCACCTGCGCTTTTTTTTCACTAAAGTATCAATAGGGGGGCTGTCCAAAGGCTCCTGTAAGAAATCCCCACATTTTACCCAAAAATAGGGATTCTGCTAATTTTTTCGCCTGCCTTAGGCTGGAGAAAAGTTTTCTCCAGTTTTTAGGTGAAAAACTGGCTTTTTCGCCGTCATTGGCGAAATAGACTGCAAATCATGCGCAAATCGGCTGAGCGCGGCCGATATATCGGCCGATCGGACAGCCGATTCGCCAACGACGGCGAAAACAGCCGATTTCGCCTCTAATTGAATACGGGCCATAGTGTTCACACACTGGCATTTCTGTGCTTCTGTCTCTTTGATTATCTATACCCTGTCTGCTGTCTGGTTACAGAGTCCTATTTGTGACCCTAACTTTGCAGATTGCTGCCTAGATTGAATCTCTGCCTTATTACCAGTTACACAATCTTTTGCCTGTTACCTTCATTCTGCTTACTGCTGCCTGGACTAATTCCTCTTACTTGGCTTTACTGCCATTTCATTCATTCGTTTGTGCAAGTCTTCATACTGCACATTTCTATAATAGACTTCGGTTACCATTTTTTTAATAAAACTATGCATGCAAGCAAATCTATGCATTTATAGCCATACATCAAGATTGGCTATAATAACGTGAAGGTGTTCATGACAGTCAAATAAGAAATACCCTTTAACTTGCCTTTACTTTTTTCTTTTCTGTAAAAACATCCCCCACACAACTCCATTAATATTACAATTCTCAATATCGAAAGTATTGCTTACAAAAAAAGTATTGGCTACAAAATATTAATAGTGAAAAACACTTACTATCAATAGCAAAATTATTTTATCATTCCCATCAAATTATGGTTGTCCTTTAAACTAGAGATAAGCTGATGAGTTTTGGCTAGAATCTGTTCGCCAAGTTCAGATCTCAGAATCTCTTTCATGGATGACGTTTTGCCTCGTTTTGAGATCCGAATTTGATGGGAAGATTTGAGCCAAAACTAAGACGCTCATTTCTAGTTTAAACATCAACTAAGGACTTATCTATTTGACTAAATTTAAAAAAACTAATTTTTTTTACTTCAAATTGAAAAAAAATTTCAGAAAAATCGCTGCATAAGGTGCCATTTTAAAACTACTTCAATCACTTCAAAAAGAGTTGCATCTTACCAAGACCATATCCATTTCACATTTCCAAAATGTATCAATGTTGCCTGAAATTTCTGTGTTTTTTTTTTTTTTATTAGCCTAACCAAAGTAATTTTATGCTGGCTAGATTCTTGCGACAAATTGGCTTTCTTTTGGTAGCTTATCTATTATACAGGTTGAGTCTCCCATATCCAAATATTCCAAAATACTGAATTTTTTGGGCATGCCTGAGATAATGAAACCTTTGATTTTTGATAGTTCAATGTACACAAACTTTGTCTAAAGCTGGCCATACACCTACACGACCAGCATAAGATCCGATTCAGCATACGATTTCCCTCCGACTCCCCGGAGCTCCCTGGCAGTCCCGACAGCATGTTTGTTGTTTTTCTTAGCACAGGATCTGTCGTAAGATCGATCTTGTGTCTCACAGGCTCATAAGGGAAACAGTCATTGAAATGACTTTACACACAATGGATCGCATGAACAAAATAAACGGCACAATCTGCACACGATACGATGGACAAGATGTGCTGCACATCTGATCATAAGATCTGATTATAGGAGCTATGGGAGTGTGCATCGGATCGTATCTTGCTAAAAATATACATGATTTTCACAAGATCCATCTTATGACCCGTCAAAAATTGGGCAATCGGACCAAAATCGTGCAGGTGAATGGCCAGCTTTAGGCACAAATTATTAAATATATTAAAATATTGTATAAAATTACCTTCAGGCTGTCCGTATAAGGTGTATATGAAACAAATGAATTTCATTTCTGTACACAAACTTTGCTTGCGCCACAAAATTATTGAACATATTGTATAAAATTACCTTCAGGCTGTGTGTATAAGGTGTATATGAAAACATAAATGAATGTCATGTATGTACACAAACTTTGTTTGAGCCACAAAATGATTGAATATATTGTATAAAATTACCTGCAGACTGTGTATATAAGGTGTATATAACACATAAATGCATTCTGTGTGTAAATTTGGGTCCTATTCCCAAGATATTTCATTATGGTATGCAATTATTCCAAAATACAGAATATTCCGTTATCCAAAATACCCCTGGTCCCAAGCATTTTGGATATGGGAGACTCAACCTGTACGATCCTGCTAAATGTCTCTCCTGCACAAGTGCAATGGGAGCTGGAAGGTAACTAATATCCATAATATCCTCGATAACTAAGGCAGTTACCACAGGGATTCCCAATTTTTTTTTACTTTTTAATTTTAAAATCATTGCATACTGGCTTAATTACCAAAATAATATTGATCCTCTGCATAGTGTAAAGTTTTTAAGTCACTAGGGTAAATTTAACTACACACTTGCTCAGCAAGGAAATGCCATTGAAGTATTGGCATTAGGAAGAATGGTATGACCACCTCCATAACCCTTGGGAATTGAGAACACCTTGCTGCCAGTCAAATATGTCTTGTTCAGTCAAGACACGTCATGGGAATAACACATTGGCAGTTATACTAGGAAAAAATGGAGGACGTAGAAGTGGAGGTAAATTATCATTTACCCCTTCACTGTTGAGGGTTACTGTGTTGAGCCCACTTTTCAATGTTTGTGTCCGTTATAATCCAACATCAATGTCGCCAATTTTTTATGCAGTACTCACAACTTATTTACAAATTATGTTTTCAGAAAATAACATTAGTCTTTTACTTTCTTCTAATATGCAAATAAAAGTTTACCAAGATAGCCTACCGCATTGAATGAGGAGATCTCTTTTTATTATAAGCAAGATGGAAAATATCTGAGTTTTAGAAAACCTATTACTAATTACTAATGAACACATCCTTTGAAAGAGGGGACACCCTTTTTTTAAAATAGGATTCCCCAACATATGTTTTTCATAGCACAGTGTAATATTGTCTGTGGATCATAGGTGACAACCAGACAATAACAAGAGAGTCCTCACCAGTCATCCAGACCAGTGGGGAAGGTAATTGTTTTTTTTTACTTTTTACATTCACAGGCTAGCATACAGTTTTATCTTCAGTCTGTTATCAAAAACTGGTGGTAAAATTGGTGAATTTAGTTTAAGGATATTGGATAGCTGCTTGTCTGCATATTCCACTAATAATAAAATTACAGTTAATGTGACCGGTGAACAGTTAAACCTGTAATTTAATCCTCACATTCCAACCAAATATTTTCTGTGATTTATTAGCCACAGTATAAAACATGAACCCATTCTGTTTGTCTCATGTGTACAAAAGCATTTTCTGTATACTGTGCTATTGGCACAGAAATATAATACAAAAAATTCCCCAAAATGAACCTACCAAATGCTCCTATAATGTCAAGCCTAGAACATAGACTTGACTTAAACCCAAAACAAAATAGAAATCAAGCCTTGGGTGCAATCTTTCAATGCTACAGTATAAAACAGATCACTTACAGTTAAGTATGGAATGTTTTTCCACTAACATTTAATAAAGTGAATTAAAAACATGATGAGGTTCACAAACACTGGAAGCATGTATATACAGTTCTGGTCAATATCATTGGCACCCTTGAAGTTTAAGTATAACCTGTACAATATCTTCAGAAATAAATGGAAATATACCAACTTCATATCATTAGAATATTTTAATAGGATGTCCAAATTTATGAACTAAAAAAAATCCTTTTCAATTTACATGTAGTAATGTCAACGATTAAAAAGAAAATATGACCTGGACAGTATTAAAGGCAGCCTTCCTTCATATTTGGGAGCAAACGATGTGGCAACAGTGAATGACTCCAAATATTTCTTGTAGCCATCTATAAGCTTCTTGCACCTGTCTGCTGGTAGTTTCTCCCACTCTTCCATTGCAACTTGATGAAGCTCTTGAATGTTTGCAGGATTCCTTTTCCTAATGGCAGATTTCAGCTCTCTTCAAACATTTTCAATTAGATTGAGGTCAGGAGTCAATGCCAGCCAAGTTAGAACATTCAATTTTTTCCTTTTCAACCATTCTTTTGATTTCTGTTTTGAGTCTTAATTGTGCTGGAAAACCCAAGATTTTCAACCTAAACCTAGTTTTCTTACACTGTGTAGCACATTCTGCTCCAGAATGAATTGGTAATCCCGTGATTTCATGCTACCTTCAATACGGTGAAGGCCTCCAGTACCAGAAGCAAGCATTATAGATCATCCAAAATGTTTATCTGTAGGTAAGGTGTTATTATTCTTAAAAGCTTAATTTTGTTGCCTATAAACATATCACTGGTCTGCATTGCCAGGGAGTTATATTTTGGTTTTATCTGTCCACAGAACATTTGCCCACAAGAAATGTGTTTTTTCTAGGTACATTCAGTCTTCCTTTTTATATATTTTTTTTCAGCAGTGTGGTTATCCTGGGCTGTCACCCATAAAGCCCTTCCTGGTTTTGTGTGTGGCGTATGGTACAGGCAGAAACAATCACTCCATATTGTTCCAGGTCAGCCTTCAGCTCTGTGGATGTTTTAGGTGGTGTTTTCCCTCAATTTGTACCAACCTTCAAAAACTTCTCTCATCAATTTTCCTCTTTTCTCTACATCCACAAAGATTCTCCACAGTTCTATGAATAGCAAACTTGTTAATCACATTGTGCACTGTTGAAACAGGGGTGCCAAGATCTTTGGAGATGCCCTTGTACTCATTAGAGGTTTTGTGTTTGGGGATAATAGAAACATGAGTGTCTATATGCCAAAGCTGTTTCACTACATTCCTTCTTTTCAGAAGACAGTGTACATAATGTACTTCAAAGGTGCCAATAATGTTGACCAGAACTGTAACATCGCCATATTAAATGCAAAGTCACCCACCCCAGGAGCTCAGGTCAACGTTTTTATCCAGCATCCTCATGTGTCCATGGCCAATGGAATAACTGGGAGCATTGTCGTTGAATGGGAATTGAGAAGTCAAAATATTTAAATATTAATGCATCATAAAACTTTACTGGGCCTTATTCCCAAACCATTGTCCCTGTCTCTTGAATTTGATTCATGGCCAGGGTAGAGCACTAGATATTGGAAGGTATTGGTGTGACCTCGTAGGCACACTCAACCAACAATCTGGTGGAAAGTACTTTATGTCCAACAGTATTGGTCAGTAATTCCTCTAAAACAACATACTGTATATTTTTGAGAGAGCATATTAGTATAATCAAGTTGTCTAGAGAGCTATAGGGAAAAAACTCTGGTGTAATATTCATTCTATCAGAATGACCCTATAGGTGAATTATTTAAGGGGAGATTAATAATAAAACAGACTTAAAAACAATGGCCCTCATTCAGAGCCGTACGCTCTGAGCAGAGCGCACGCTCTGAATGAGGGCCGTCCTCCATGGACGCTCGTATAGCTGTGGGTCACCACCCACAGCCTATACGAGCGTGCAGTTTGATGGCCACGATGGTCGTGACCATCACGACCATCGAAACTGCGAGCCGGAGCCTGCGGTTGAGGTTTTCAACCGCAAGGCCCGGAGTGATTTTGGCTCTATTAGAGCCAAAATCACTCCCACTGACATCACTAGTGATGTCAGTGGGCCGGCTTCTGACGGGAGGCGTTCCCTTGGGAACGCCCCCATCAGGGAGGCACGCCCCGGCACGCCCACCAAAGGGGGCGTGCTGTCAATCAACATCGACAGCACGCCCCCTTTGATCAGACACAACGAGCGAAGGAAAGTCCTTCGCTCGTCGCGTCTGGCGCATGCGCACAATGGAGCTCCCTCCGTCGTGCGCATGCTCAGTGCAGAACATCGACCCACTTGCGAGCGGACAGCCGATCGCGAGTGGGTCTTAATGAGGCCCAATGGCTTGTAATCTCAGTGGCAGGGCAAACCATCTTACCAAGTCCAAAATGTGGTCAAGCACTTCTAGATTGTCAGCAAAACAGCTTTCATAAAGAAAATTAATTATTTTTAATTATGTAAAGTGACCAGAAAGCGCTAAAGTAAAAACTCCTAAAAATTACCTTATGTATACCTGTATGATGTAATGTAATAAAGGCTGTCAATATGTAAAAGTAAAAATCAGAGTAAAAAATGGATCTTTAAAGGAATTGTTAGTCCAGATGGTGTCATCCTCCCATTTAGCTGCAAATAAATTCACGTAACTAGATGCGAAACGACTTCCCATTGCTGCCCCTGTTATTTATTTGAAGAATTTATCTTCATACCAAAAATAATTGTGGTATATATAAGGTCATTTTTAGGAGGTTCTTTTTTAGCGCTTTCTGGTCACTATACACAAACCATCTTACTGCCTGACAGAAATGATCAGATAAAACCTCATCATTGCTGCTTATGCACCTCCCTGTACTCCCTTCAACATGTAATTAATTATTTCCTCACCCTCCCTATTTATGGGATGTAGTCTGGAAGCCCACATTCTAAATGCCGACCGCCGGCTTCCAGACTCTAATCACGGCATTGTACTAATGACAGGCGTCGAAAACTCAATGCCTGTCATTAACCATACGCCGGAAGACCGAAGCCCGGCATACCAAATGAAGGTAAGCCGGGCGTGGACAGTCGTGGGGGGGGGAGGCTTAGGTTTAGGGCACCCGGGGGGACTTAGGGCTAGGCACCCCCCTGGGAGGGTTAGGTTTAGGCTAGGGGAAGGGGGGTTAGGGTTAGGCACCCCTGAAGGGTGGTTAGGCTTAGGCACTTAGGGATTAGGGTTAGTCACTTGGGGGGACGTTAGGGTTAGGCACCCCTAACGGAGGGTTAGGGGGTAGAATTAGGATGTTATACTTAACTTAGGGACGATCAGGATCTTCACCCTTGCCACAGGCTGCCGTTGTGGGGATTTGAACCGCTGGCCATGCGGCCGGCGGTAATACCTACAACACCCCTATTTATTACATCAAATACAAGCTACAGGCAGAAGAGTTATCACAAACTCTGCTCTTGTTCAGCAGATCTGATTGGCTGTAAGCAGGGCCCTCTAGTGAGATCTTCTAATTATGATTGTTCAATCTGCCCATACACTTAAAGATCTTTCCCGAGTTATGTTGCATACACACCGTCAGATTCTGTTTCAGATATGAATGATAACAATTGTAAAAATCGTTCAATCGCTCATATCTTTGACATGTGGGGCATGCATCAACGAACGAGCGCGTTCCTACATGTCAGATAACGATCTCTGAAATCTGATGTGTTTGTAGTCATATTTGAACGATTTCATTAATTTTAATACTGTCAGAAATCATTCATCGTTGATGAAATCGTTCAAATCGTTGTAAAAATTGTTCAATCGTTCATCTGACTGTGGGTATGCACCATTATTATAAAATTCATTGTTCATATGGATACTTTTAAATTGGCATACTACATAGACATTGTAGCAACAAGAGACACTACCTAGTACTTTAGTATTTCACAATGGCATCATGGGTCATTTGTATTGCTGAGCACAATCTCCACCTAGTCAATGTCCAATCCCAAGTAATTCCAACTCTGGTTAGTGGCAGTTGAAATACAAAATAAATAAATAAAAATTAACGTTCTCTTCAATTCAATGAAATTCACGATTGTCAATGATATTTAAAATATTTATATTGCTTATGTTTTAAAATGATAGGAAAATATTAGACTATTTGAGAAATTATTGAACATTTGAAACACTATGCATATATGATATATTACAAGGGTGGACATGCAAAAGGATCAATTTTATTGCGAAAATAAAATAAATTAATTATCTTCAATGAAGTGAAAAAAAGATCATCAATTCAATAGAACTGGTCTGTGACTGACCATTATAAAGTAAAAAATCTCCAAACGTCCTAAAGTAGCTATGCATGAGTATATTAAGCAGTGCATGATAGAATAGAAAGAATGCCAGTCACCAAACAAATTGTTTAAGTACTGTACATAACTGGCCTAATGAAATATAGTGAAGTAGTAGCTACCCTGTACATGTATTTATGTTGCTACAG
Organism: Taudactylus pleione; assembly: GCA_031769625.1. Lineage (NCBI taxonomy): Eukaryota > Metazoa > Chordata > Amphibia > Anura > Myobatrachidae > Taudactylus > Taudactylus pleione. The sequence goes on along the minus strand of JAUIMM010000045.1, from coordinate 17,686,224 downwards.
TCTGCAAAGCAAACAAACACATGTCTTTAGGTAAAATTTACATAATCATAAAATATTTCTGTTGCAATATACTGTATGCTTTTCAGGGCTGCCATCAGGGGGGGACTGCCGGGACTTTAGTCCCAAGCCCGGACACTTGAGGGGCCCGTCTGCCCACAACTACCCCCCTGGCCGACGGTGGAAGACAGTCAGTGACAACTGACATGCCGCTCACACCTAGTGCCAAGTACTATCCCCCTTTCCAGGCCCCCCGTCGCTGCCGGAAAATGGAGTGACTCGTGAGTCACTTCTCGGTTCTCGCCCTCACGCTGCCTCCTAACTTACTTAACTACTACTGGCCGTGAAAGGAAGAAAGGTAAGAGTGAGTGAGGTAAGTTAAGTTGTGTGTCCTTTCTCCTAGAGTCCCAGACTTAGACCATTGATGCAGTATTCAGACAGACAGTGGAGACAGAGCATGATGGTAGTCTGGGAGAATCAGGCTATCCCTACTCCATGGAATTCTCCCCATCCAGCTATTTTTAAAATGCCTCAATTTTTAGATGTGCTGTAGCCTCTATAATAGAATGCTCAGTCTTTAACATTTTTTTTTACTGAGTATGAATAAGGTAGCAGGGAAAGGGGAGTTGTGGGGGGGAGCAGGGGAAGGGGGGTTTGTGGGGGGAAGAGGGGGGGTGTTGAGGGAGGGGGCCCTGCCTGTTTTGTTAGTCCCATGCCCCACAATTTCTGATGGCAGCCCTGATGCTTTTATTACTTGGTAATAGGCTCAATAATAACTTACTTCAGATTTACCATAGACTTCATACAGTGTGTTAAGACTGTAGGAAACAGCATGTAACAGGTCTGTATGCTGTTCCTTTATTGTATGCCAGCCTAACCAACTGCTTCTTAACTTGTATATTACAAGGTATTACCAAGTTATACCACTGGCAACAAAAGTGCCAATATCGTTGGTGAATTAGTCAAACTGTCCAGATATCGCCATGTGTAATGTCATGTAATGAACATTATATAATCAAAATAATAAAGATCATTAGCACGCCTATAACCATGTTTGGCAGATGACCCCTATTGACTTGTGTGCAGTGTCATCTTCTGACCTCACTAAAAGGCCCAGGTGCTTTGCTCATTAAGCCAAGTGTCAATTGATTCTGTGCAATTAGACTAGTCTCATGTATGTCCCAATTGGAAAGCTATGATGTCAATATAAAATGCAACAAGAAAAACATTAAAATAACTTACAACAGATGCTCTTAAATAACAGCATTTTTATAAACGATGCATTTAATTTTTTTTCTATTTTCCTTTGTACACAGGATACTTTTTTAATTGGGTAGTATTATTTTATTAATTTACCATTTTAAAACATGTAACAAATAATACAACATAAAATAAAACATATAGATGCTTGACAGGCATAACACCGCAACATATCTAAAATTCAATGCCAATTCCAACATTTGCGGCAAATTGAAATCCACTTCCACATTTAACCATCACAACTATAGCGATATAAATATTCTGAATATAGTGACGTAACACATAACTACAACTATAACAATTAAATGTAACAATAATTATAACAATTACAACTAACTTAAACAAAATAAATATTAACCATGGTGAAAATCTGTATAGTTATTATGGGTATCTAAACCACTAACACATAAACTATACATTTATTAACCTCAAATATAATAACCACAATCTTTATAACTATAAATAAAGTGATTGCAAATATGAAAGTGTACCTTTCTGATTATATGTGCATTGATTATAAATGTGTTTGCTTCTATTGTAATAATTATAAGTGTATTAAGTATAGGTGGAATAAGAAGCATTTTACTAACTAATTATATAGTGACTATGAATAACTTATTAATTACCATTATTATGTATATTGTGTCTATAAGTATAAAATTACATATGTACTAACTATAAATACAATCTTTATATGCTTAATAATTATAAACAACCTAATTACAACCAAAATATATAATTTATGAAAAAAAAAATTATATTCCCATGTAAAATGTAATAACTATCTAATTTTACAATATAAATGTTATGCCTATACATAGCATCACTTCTATATACAAAAACAAGAAAAGAGAAGGGCACAGAGAAACAAAAAAATAATCATTAAAAAATAATATACAATAATAATCTAATGCGCTCCCCCTGGTGCTGTACTGGTGTTGTCTACTGTATTTTAAGGAGGATATGACTGATGATTCTCGAGTAATATGTACAACACAGTGGGCGTAATACCATGTGACATAGTGATGTGTCATACACACTATGGACTAGAGATAGTGAAAGTACACAGCATTTAATGTAGTAAAACAACCACAACAAAATACAATAAGTTATACTGTTGCTAGTCAAAGTCACAATGGGGGCAACTAAAATATGGGTACAGTAATATGGAAGGTGAATCCCAATGCACGTGATAAGTAAAACTGGTAACGTTGTTAAGCTGATATAGTAGAGGAAGTCAACAGGTGGCGTCCCAATCTGAGTCAGTGGCGGGCTGGGCCGGGGGGCAGGGTGCCAGGTGCCCCCCGGACCGCAGCACAATGCGGGCCGCGGGCAGTCTGTGTTTCTGTGACACAGACTGCACCGTGCGTGTAGAACTGACCGGACGGAGTTCGGTCAGTGCTACACAGTGACTGACAAACACACAGCCGCCAGCTCCGGCAGCTGTGTGTTTGTTTTGAGTGGCAGCCAATGAGAGTCTGTTAGACTCTCACTGACTGCCGCTGCGCCCACTGCAGGAGCCGCTCCATCTTCTGACTCCTGCAGTGGGTAATGGGAGAGACGTCATGACGTCATATGACGTCTCTCCTATAACGCAGAGCGGCCTGGGAGCTGGAGGACAGACGGAGGAGCGGATGGCGGCGGCGGGAGCGGGGATTCAGGTAAGTGTTTTTTTATTATTATTTATTACGTGTGTGTGTGTACTGTGGGGGGGGGGACTAATACTGGGGGCACTACAAGGGGGAGAGCACTACTGGGGGCACTACAAGGGGGGGCTACTACTGGGGGCACTACAAGGGGGGGGCTACTACTGGGGGCACTACAAGGGGTTTGCTACTGGGGGCACTACAAGTGGGAGAGCACTACTAGCGGCTCTACAAGGGGGATTACTACTGGGCGCATAACAATGGGGGGCTACTACTGGGGGCACTACAAGGGGGGGCTACTACTGGGGGCACTACAAGGGGGGGCTACTACTGGGGGCACTACAAGGGGGATTGCTACTGGGGGCACTACAAGTGGGAGAGCACTACTAGCGGCTCTACAAGGGGGATTACTACTGGGCGCATAACAATGGGGGGCTTCTACTGGGGGCATTACAAGGGGGGGCTTACTACTGGGGGCATTACAAAGGGGGGGACTACTACTGGGGGCACTACAACGGGGAGAGAGCACTACTGGGGGCACTACAAGGGGGGAGAGCACTACTGGGGGCATTACAAGGGGGGGATTACTACTAGGGGCATTACAAAGGCGGGGACTACTACTGGGGGCACTACAAGGTGGAGAGCACTGCTGGGGGCACTACAAGGGGGGAGAGCAGTACTGGGGGCACTACAAGGGGGGGACTACTACTGGGGGCATTACAAAGGGGGGGACTACTACTGGGGGCACTACAAGGGGGAGAGAGCACTACTGGGGGCATTACAAGGGGGGGATTACTACTGGGGACATTACAAAGGTGGGGACTACTACTGGGGTTACTACAAGGGGGAGAGAGCACTACTGGGGACACTGCAAGGGGGGAGAGCACTACTGGGGGGGCACAACAAGGGGGGGATTACTACTGGGGGCATTACAAAGGTGGGCACTACTACTGGGGTCACTACAAGGGGGAGAGAACACTACTGGGGGCACTACAAGGGGGGAGAGCACTACTGGGGGCACTACAAGGAGGGACTACTACTGGGGGCACTACAAGGGGGGGCTACTACTGGGGGCACTACAAGGAGGGGATCTACTACTGGGGGCACTGCATAGGGGGTACCACTACTGGGGGCACTATATAAGGGGCTTACTACTGGGGCAACAAGGGGCACTGCACAGGGGGGACCACTACTGGGGGCACTATATAAGAAGCTTACTACTGAGGGCACAAGGGGCACTGCACAGGGAGGACCACTAGTGGGGGCACTGAATAAGGAGCACTGCATAGGAGGATCACTACTGGTGGCCTGTATAAGGGGGTCCTCTCCTGGGGCACAGGGGGCACTGCATATGGGCACCACTACAGGGGGCTGTCCCTTATCTTTATTTTTACTTTACATTAATTCCATATGGACCCGTCTCCTCCCTGGAACACTTGAGGGGGGGGGGTGCCTAAGCACGCACGCGCTTCGGGCACACTGGCTACATGCTACTCCTCTGCCAGGGCCACCTGCATGCATTTGCCACCCAGGCTAAAAGATGCCAGCCAGCCCCTGACCTGAGTTGATCCTTTTCAGTCACTTCTTCAACAAGTGAAGCGATGGGTATGTAGAGGATGATCGCACTGTGTGGGGTAACACAAGTGCGGGGGTACCTGTATGTTGGAGTCTCTGTTTCAGGCTGTCTGGAGTTCGCCGGGTTCCGAATTCCGAATCACGTGACTGCTACCTGCCCCTAGAGCGCGCTCTACCAGGAAGAAGGAGCCGGACGATCAGCGCTGCAACGCAGAGGAGACTGTTCCACTCAGGACGAGAGAAGGAGAGGAAGGCACAGCAGTAACGCGGCTCACCCCCCACCGGCAACACCGCAAAACCTGCTTTACCAACCACGGAGCTACACTCCAGGTTGACGCTAAGCGACCACCAGGACCAGGTGTGCCACTTGTTGCATCCCTGGAGAGAAACCCGTCGAACTCCAGACAGCCTGAAACAGAGACTCCAACACACAGGTACCCCCGCACTTGTGTTACCCCACACAGTGCGATCATCCTCTACATACCCATCGCTTCACTTGTTGAAGAAGTGACTGAAAAGGATCAACTCAGGTTGGGACGCCACCTGTTGACTTCCTCTACTATATCATCATAACAACGTTACCAGTTTTACTTATCACGTGCAATGGGATTCACCTTCCATATTACTGTACCCATATTTTAGTTACCCTCATTGTGACTTTGACTAGCAACAGTATAACCTATTGTATTTTGTTGTGGTTATTTTACTACATTAAATGCTGTGTACTTTCACTATCTCTAGTCCACAGTGTGTATGACACATCAATATGTCACATGGTATTACGCCCACTGTGTTGTACATATTGCTCGAGAATCATCAGTCATATACTCCTTAAAATACAGTAGACAACACCAGGAGGAGCGCATTAGATTATTATTGTTTATTGTATTTAACCCCAGAGGGATTGGCACCCTCATATCTAATTGCCGCATACCCCGTCAGATATAATCCAGTGCGCAGGAATACCGAATCTCTTATTGTAATTAAATAATAATAATAATAATAATAATAATAATAAATAAATAAACTCAAAAGCTGCACTGGTTCTCATATCAGAACTTAAACACACAAGAAAACCATACACTATTATGTACATTATATACATATAATATTTGATACAGGATACTTTACATTGTAATCTCTAAATACAGATTCCTCTCTTTTTTTCTAGTTTTTCCAAGTGGGACAGAACAGGGGCCACCGGGGCCCCCTGGACCCATTGGCCCAAGAGGATTACCTGGCCCATCAGGACCTCCAGGAAAACAAGGTTATGGAGCACCTGGGCCACAAGGAGCTCAAGGAGTGCCTGGACCACCAGGATTTTCCTCCATTGGAAAGCCCGGACAACCAGGTCTACCTGGAAAGCATGGGGAGCGTGGATTTCAAGGAGAAAAGGGTGATATTGGGCCTATTGGTCTACCAGGACCAAGAGGCCTACAAGGACCACCAGGAATACCTGGACCTGCTGGATTGTCTGCGACTGGAAATCCAGGTCTTCAAGGAGCATTAGGAAACCCTGGGCCAAGAGGTACACCTGGATTTAAAGGTGAACCTGGCATGCCTGGTATTAATGGAATCAAAGGACAAAATGGTTATGGAGTTCCAGGTCAACCAGGTGAGAGAGGACATCCAGGTTTGATAGGGCCTCCAGGGCCACAGGGTCCTATTGGTATTGGCAAACCCGGTATAAATGGTCTTCCTGGACAACCAGGAAAAGTAGGTGACAGGGGTTTACCAGGTGAACCAGGAACACAAGGACTCTCAGGGCCCCAAGGACTACCAGGACAGCCTGGGCCAACAGGAGTTGGTAAACATGGAATAAATGGAGCACCAGGACTACCAGGGCATTTTGGACAAAAAGGGCAGCCAGGATTACCGGGCATGCCTGGCCCTCAAGGAATACAAGGTTATGGAAAGCCAGGATTACCAGGAGTGAAAGGACAAAGAGGACCAGAAGGGATCCCTGGTAATCCTGGTATAAAAGGTGACCAGGGAATGGTTGGTATTCCAGGGCAGCCGGGGTTAGCAGGGTTGCCAGGAAATGCAGGTATGCAAGGCTCTAGAGGGTTTCCAGGAGAAGTTGGTTTACCGGGGCATAATGGTGAAGTTGGTCCAAAAGGTTCACCAGGAGTTCCTGGACTTAAAGGTGAGAGAGGTTTACCTGGGTTAGATGGAAAACCAGGGTATCCAGGTGAGCCAGGCCTTGCTGGTCCCAAAGGGCTACCAGGCACACCAGGTCAAAAAGGAGAAAAAGGTTTTATAGGACCACCTGGTTTGCCTGGAATAGTTGGCCCAGCAGGCCATAGAGGAGAAGCAGGTTACACTGGAGAACAAGGACCAAGAGGAACTACAGGTATACCAGGTATGAGAGGGCAAACAGGAGCACCAGGCATTCCAGGTCTTCCTGGACAGAAAGGTGAGAAAGGTGTACCTGGTTTACCAGGCCCAGCAGCCATTGCTGTAAATGGTATACAAGGAGCAATGGGACCACCTGGAAGCCCTGGACCAAGAGGAATGAATGGCGAGCCTGGATTACCTGGGCAACCAGGTCCACCAGGCCAACCAGGTCATGTAATAATGCCACACCACATGCCAGATGGCTATGCAAAATCAGGGCAAATTCAAGGTCTTACAGAGATTCGGGTATCAGCATTTACTGCTATTCTCACCAAGGCCTTTCCAGTAGTCGGTGTACCAATAAAATTTGACAAGATCTTATACAACAGACAAAATCATTATGATGTTCGGACTGGAATATTTACATGTAGGATACCAGGAATCTATTATTTTGCTTATCATGTACACGTAAAAGGCACAAATATTTGGGTGGCGCTGTATAAAAATGGTACACCATTAATGTATACCTATGATGAATATAAGAAAGGATACCTTGACCAGGCATCGGGTAGTGCTGTCATAGATCTAACTGAAAATGATCAAGTTTGGCTTCAGTTACCTAGTGCAGAATCAAACGGCTTATATTCTTCTGACTATATACATTCATCTTTCTCAGGATTCTTGTTTGGCCTCACATGATAAAGCTTTGATACAGTACATTTCACATTTTTTCTTTTACTTTAAAATCCATTGGGGGTTTTTGTTACAGGACAAAATGTATAAAATGCTACAAAAAATGCAATACAATACATTGCATTTTTGAGATTTTAGATGCATGAATTTTTATTATGTTAGGTTGAATAGATTTTTAAATTAACATTTTATGATTTCAATTACCCCAATTTTCAAAATCTAAATATTGAAAGCACATTTATGCCCTACTGTTTGGTTAAATGAATTGTAGAGAAATATAGATATATAATAATGATGTACTGTGAGCCTATCGGTAGGTTTTTTTCCCTTAATAATATTTAACACCACATGAGCCAATTGAACAACTTGTATTTTTCTAAGACAACAAGTTTATCTTTCTGTGTCTATTCAAATTATCGACTCGGCTTGGTTCCTGACCTGCTACTTATTTCACCCTCCAGCTGCCTTCTGAATTCTCTGTTAGACCTTGGATTGTGACATGATCATTGTTGCCTTTAGCAAGACATCTCTGTGTGCCAATCCTGCCTGCTGACCACTCACCAGCCTTCCACGTTAGGAATAAGTTCATGGGGCTCTCACATGCGTACCAAAACCCTGGCGATTACCAATGGTGCATTCTATGTAGAGCAAATTTTAGCTAGCAGATACAAATCCATCTTTCTGGGCATTTATTGTGGCATATGAATATTCTGAATCAAAATAATATGAAGGTTCTCCCGTCACACAAATGTGTCAATGAGTAGTTCATGTTGACCCAGCATACATTAACCACACACTTTATTTAGTTTTAAAGGATAAAGTAGTTTCCCTAGCTGTAGATTGTGCTATAACTTAGATATACTGTAAAATACACGTTGAAAGTTCTTCTTCTAAACCATGCAAAACATTCCAGAAGCAATGTTCATTGAATTTTTGGCAGCAGTGTGCATGGTATTTGTATTATTACAAGTGTTTTTAACATTCTTTGAAGGAGATTCAATTAAGCTAAAGTTCAGTTAGATCATTCCACAATGAGCATCATGCATATAAAAGGCCTATTCCAGATGCGATGCTGATTGTGGGAGTCTTTCCAAATGAATTGGTGCCATCACTATAATTGCAGTAAAACAATGTTCAAGGCACACTTGCACTTAATTGAATCTCCCCCTTTGTGTGAGTGGCATTTTCAAAAATTTAAAAAATAGCAAGACCCATATGCAAAGCTCAAAATCATCTCCATGACGTTTCATTGTTCCTGCTAAATAGCTTCCTAACACTCTCCATGGACATTATTATTATTGAAATTTATTTATATAGTGCTAGCATACCCCCAGTGTTTACAACTGGGAACAAACATTGTAATATAATAAGATTAGGCAATAACAGACAAAGAAAGAGATACAGCAGCATTATCCAATTCAAGCTGATCAGCCAATAATTGTCTGATCGGGCGATAACTTGATAGTATGTATGTACTGTAGGCGCATTAGCCGATAAACGGATTCAAACGCTCCTGTCATGGTTAGATCGGAATGGGTATGACCGGCGGTTCGATTCCCGTCAGCGGCAGCCCGACTTGAGCAGAGTTCGAAGCAGCGGAAGCCCGACAGCGCTGGAAATCCCGATCGTGGATAGGTGAGTATCTACTAACCTAACCCCCCTAACCCTAACCCTCCTTAGGGGTGCCTAACCCTAACTTCCCCCCCAAGTGCCTAACCCTAATCCCCCCTCTAAGTGCCTAACCCTAACCACCCCCTTCCCCGCTGCCTAAACCTAAGTCCCCCGGGGGGATGCCTAACCCTAAGTACCCCCCGGGGGTGCCTAACCCTAACCCTCCCTCCCCCTCGCCTAACCCTAACCCTCCCGGGGGGGTGCCTAACCCTAAGTCCCCCTCGGGAGCCCTAAACCTAACCCTCCCCCCCCCCCCCCCGCGGCAGTCCGCTTGCGGCGCCCGGCATCACTACGATTGGGATGCGGGCGCCAGTCTCCCGGCGTCGGGGAAATGCGGGCGACTACATCTAGACGCCCGGCATTTCACCCTTGCCGGGATATGACAGTCGGGAAGCCGGCTGCCGGTATTTAGGCAGTCGGCTTCCCGATTGCATACAGGTTAGATCTGGAGGTCTGGATCTGGTGTGCTGCACACACTAATTCATTCCTGACCTCCTAATCCCATTATGGAGATCTGAAGAAAGTACGCACAGAACTAGAAAATACTCAAGGTGTGCAAGGGTATACATTGATCCGATAATCACTGTGTCAGATCAGAGCAATTATCGATTGGCAGAAGTTATCGTCTAGAATGTACCCAGTTTAAGAGAGCCCTGTTTGCAAGCTCGCATTCTGTACATTATTGTATCAAATATATATTTTTAACAACATATGTCCTATTAACATATAACAGTGACCGCAAATGATGTGCTATAGCCTGTTTTTACGCGCCACAGCACTGAGGGACTCTTTTTTTTTTAAATGAATGGGTACAGCAGAACACGCTGTTAGTAACCTGTTTTCACCGCAGCAGCCAATAAAAGTCCTCAGTGTTTCCACAACCAATCATAGCCTGTCTGCGCTTCCTTGTCCAATCGCCGCCTGAGCACCACTACTGCAGTTACTAATCTGTTTTCACCGCAGCAGCCAATAAAAGTCCTCTGTTTCCCTAACCAATCGCAGCCTGGCTGCGCTTCCTTGTCCAATCGTAGCCCGAGCACCACCACTGCCAGCCAAATATTGTATAAAATTACCTTCAGACTGTGTGTATAAGGTGTATATGAAACAAATTAATTTCATGTATGTACACAAAATTTATTCGAGCCACAAAATTATTGAAAATATTGTATAAAATTACCTGCAGACTGTATGTATAAGGTGTATATAAAACATAAATGCATTCTGTGTTTAAACTTGGGTCTCATTCCCAAGATATTTCATTCTGGTATGCAAATATTCCAAAATACAGAATATTCCGATATCCAAAATACCCCTAGTATTTTGTATATGGTAGACTCAACTTGTACTATCTATACACACACACACACACATAGTATACTGAATAAGCCATTCTCTTCTACATATGTCTCTGAAATACTGAGTGATTGAGCCTTGTCCTGGTAAGGGATAAAGTCATAAAACTTGAACTGAGTTTAACATTATTAATTGGTGCTTTTCTGTTTGTACTTTGTCTATTAATCATGAGAATTGTATATCATTCTAAACATAAATATGTCAGACATAAATCATTAAGATATTTGAAATACATCATATTAAAAGCCATATTTCATATCCCAGTAAAAGGGTTGTTACATGCCGTGGTGCAGGGGTGCTTCAGCTCAATGCAACCAATGTAGAGACAAAAAGTTTCGAAAACTATTTATTAAGAAGATCAAGGGGTTTATTTACTATCCGCATGTGTTGATAGTAAAAGCACTGCCCTTGTAAATTTCAAGTATAAATATGAAGAGAAGTGTCGGGTTTTACAACCCGATGCTTAGTAAATAAACCCCCAAATGTCACATTTGTTGCTATGTGGTGCAGTATGTTTGTGCAATTAGCAGTATTTTGTATTATTATTATTATTATTATTATTATTATTATTATTAATCATGCCTTTAAAGATTATCAGTCACTTATTTCCACAGCTGAGGTAGCCATTTCTTCTCTTTATGATTATACAGCCTATCAATTCAACAGGAAATCACAAAGGGCCATGTATGAACCATAACAGTGAAAAACCGCAGAGCGGATTGTCTTTTGCGAGTCTCACGTCTTTTATGTAATGGTACACTACCTTGCCGCAAAGGGAAGAGCAGGCATCTACAGGCAAGATGGAGGCATTTGCACTGGCCAATAGACTTTGGAGCTCATTAAGACCTGCTCGCAAGATGCGACCGCTCGCTGGCAAAAAGGGTCCGGATATTCAAATTCCACGCTCGCACTGCGTGGTGTAAGGCCGATTTCTATGTGTTAGCGAGCTACGGCACTGAGCGCTCGCTAGTGTATAAAGACGCCCCCTTTCCCCTCGTAACACACGTCATCTCCTGGAATTGTTGGATTAATCAGTAACATCGAGAGCCATCGGAGCTGCTCGCAGCCCTTGAGGTAGCCCTACCCAGCCGCAAGCACTGCGATCAGTGCTGGCTGAAATACATGCAGGTGACGTGTACCATGACGCCACATTGCTAATTATGCATGCCCTTTAAACGGCGTTTTGTTGGCCTGACACACCTGCATCCGCAACACCACTCTAAATAGCGTACTAGCTATGTGCTACGAGCACACGATTCCCCATCGCAGTGACTGGCTTACGCATGTGTACTGCGACTTTTACGCATGCGCACTGAGCAACAATCGCCCGGCAGCGAGCGATCGCGCCTTTGCAAACGGGTCTGAATCAGGTCCTTTGTGCAGAGATGGGCTTTTCATATGCTTTTTTAGCAATATTAGTAAACTTGCAAAAACTAAACACAGAATTAATTTCAATGCTGCAAAGTGGTAATGCACGTTGTTAGTGTACAAGCAAGACTGTTTAAAGATACAATGCTGGCCCACAGATTTTGCAGTGAATGCCCCATCATGATGTTACTGTAATTTCACTTAATATTTGTAATGATCTTTCTATCGAAAAACTATATTATGAATCATTAAACAATATTTGTAAATGTTTACTGAATCCATATTTGTTAAATAAAGCATGTAATGTAGATTACTGTAATGTATATTATTATGATTGGTCAAATATAGCTCATCAGAGAATAAACTGTTACATTGCAAAAGTAATATAAAACAATTTATCCAGGTTACGCATTAGGTTTCAACCAATCACAATTCTATGTGACTTGAAAAATGTACACACAGACAAACATTTTGTTACTCATAATGAGCACTGTACCAATATTCCTATACATTGGATTTAAACTATTTTGCAAAACAATGATTTCTTCGTGGAATGTGCTAAGTAGATATGCAGCACTGTTTCAATTAAACTTTACGATTTTTATCTAACTTTGGTGCATCAAAATATTATATTTATCAAAACTGTTTATTATCTGGTTGAACAATATCTGAAATACTATAAAGGACTGATTGTATGTATTTCAAAACATATTTGTTGACATGAAAACAAAAACTTTCCAACATTAAACAAGCACCAATAATTAATTTCTCTTTGTGTTACAATAATAAAAATTCCTGGACTTTACTAATTTGTGCACAGTGTTTTCATTCAATTTACTAAACTGTTATTTTGACTGCATAATTTTGGCTCTCCCAGGACTATAAGCAGGTTAATCACTCTCTGGGAAGGACTGATATCCATAACTTCACTATGGGCTTGATTAAGAGGTGGACTAACTGCCGATGTCGGATGTACTGTAGTGGAGCGATTTTTTTGCAATAGTGCATGCTTCTAAATTGCACCTCACATGTGTCCCGATTGTTTCCTATCAGAGTTGCAATTCTAATTTCAGGTACATGCATGGAGAAGTGTATTGAAAATGTAGCAAGCATTCCTGGGCAGTGACAGGGAGGTATCTTGGCACACGCACGGTCATGGTCCATCTTACGTTATGGGAGTGTCGCGGGCATGTTGGCAGTGGTGTAACTAGGGCTGGGCTGCTGGGGCTCATGTTCTGTGCGCCATGGAACCGCTGGCATGGGGGGGTGGGCGCTGCCGGTCACGGTACAGGTCCACCCAGGTCAGTCAGTGTAGTGCAGACCGCAGTGAGTGCAGTCCGCACTACACAGTTACACACACGTCACCACAGGCACTGTGTGTTATGCACTACTGGCCGGGGGCACTCTATCACTACTGGGGGCACTGAATAGGGAGGACCATTACAGGGGTACTGCATAGGGGGGATCACTACTGGGGGCCTGCATAAGGGGGACCACTACTGTGGGCACTGTATGAGGGGCACTACTGGTGCCTGCATAAAAAACTGGCGGCACTGTATAATGGGCACTACTCGGGGCCTGCATAAGGGGGACCACTACTGGGGGTACTGTATAAGGGGCACTACTGGGGGCCTGCATAAGGGGACCGCTACTAGGGGCACTGCATAGGGGGGACTGTATAAGGGGCACTGCATAGGAGGACACAGTGTCGGGGTGCACTACTGGGGGCACTTCATAAGGGGCACTGTATAAAGGGCACTACTGGGGACATTGTATAAGGGGAGCACTACTGGGGGCACTGTATAAAGGGCACTACTACATGGGGTACTGCTACTGTGGATATAGCATAAGGGGCACTACTACATTGGGCATTGCAATAGGGGCACCACTACTGCAGCATTAAGGTGCATATGGAATGGAAAGGAATGTTTCCAGAGTGACGAGAAAGGGGTGTGTGTCATGTTGACATGCCCATTTTTCACTAACCATGCCCCTTGTGGCATGTGACCACAGCCATTTTTGGGGGGCTCACGAGCCAAAGGGGGGGGGGGGAATCCATTTTTCATCTTACCCTGAGCTCCAATTACCCTAGTTACGCCGCTGCATGTCGGTGAAAGTGTATGTGTACACAGAAGATCGACCACACACAATGAAGGCCAGACACGGATGGAGGAACTGCTCTTGCCATAGGGCTTGTGCAAGTTTCGATGGTGAGACCGGTGGTGGCATCTAAGGATGCAGCAATCCGTATTACGGACGCTGACAATGGGCATCTCAGTCCTTGTACATTCAGACCATTGGATGTATGGACTCTGTAAGGACTCTGCATAAAGCTGCAGACAGGTGACCATCAATAGGCACAGCTGCGGGCTCTTCTGCGTCTACCTCTGAATCAGGCCCTAAATATCTAAGAAAAAAGTGAACTTAGCACCTAAAATTAAATGTTATCATAAGTGTCAGCAAGGCGATATTAATTATATTTGAACCATGAAATGACTAAAAAACAAAACAAAAACATGCAGAACTTTTAACTTTCTGTCAACTTCTTCCCTTCTCTCCCCTTCTTCTCTGTCTCCTAACACCCTTACTCAATCTTTTTTTTATCTTCCCTGGGGCTCTCTCCCCTGCAATTGTGTCCACTGCCATTAACATTTATTTATGTACCCAGAGGTACCGGTACTAATTACCTGGGCCCAGGCTGGATGGAGGGGCCCGGCAGGGGCCTGGATTCACTGCCCCTCCCCCCCTCTCCTTTACCTGTCTGTGGCAGTGCCATTCTGCATCACAGCATACGCTTCTGTGTGCTGGGCTGCGGTAGGACCAGGGAGGTTGCTGCCGCTGATCTGCAGCAACAGTCTCCTCTGGCTGTGCAGGGGAGAAGCAATCACACTGATCGCACCATCCCTAGATTTGCTCCATACTGCAAAAAACTTTTTTTTTTTTTTTTAAAGAAGGCATGGCCACGTCTACTGACATTAGGCCACACACCCCAAAAATAAACTGATCCCTAAAAAGGCTCACTAAGGTCCTGTATGTACCTGGTTCCTTCCTGCCATATTTTCCCCTGAAAACCTTCCCCTCTAAAAGGTGATAATAATGTTAGCATTTTATTTGATCACAATACTATCAGACTTATCTAAAATAAAAGCAAGATTAACTTATTATTTGTCAAATAACGATGGCTAAGGTAGCATCTCACTGTAGTTTTTTTGTTCTGCTCCTATAAACTATAAACTTTTCTGTATTTTAACATACACATATATAATTAGTAACCCCAAACTGATGTGTTTATGAATCTATATGTTTCTCCATTTTTTGCAAAAACAAAAGACTGTCTGAGTTTAAATGTATTAACAAAATATGCACTGTCAGCTTTTTTTACCATCATTATACAATGTTTATGTAGGCAAGAACAACCCCGGCCTGCTACCAGTTGAATTGGAAAAAACTATGTAACTAGGCTGTTTGGAACAAAAACTACATTTCTTTCTCAATACAAGTTTTAGATCCCGGTCCAGGAGCAAACCATCATTCCAACATCAGGAATAAAGAGGTATCAACTCTAGAGCCAAGTTTAGTGCTTCAAGATGTCAGTATAAAGAGGCTTTTCACAAGTTTCCTACTACAGTAATAAGTTTTTCAATCAATGTATATACAAAATTATTTAGTAGTGCAGAATTAATTTAAAAAAACTTTGCTTAATGAAGATCACCAGGCTCGCCAATAGTGTTTGCTAAAATCATCTACTTTACTTTCCTGGCCACACCAACAAAGCATTTATTTCAGGAAACTATGGCAAGTAAAATAATGGATTTAGGCTCCTCTAAAATAAAAACAGGGCCAGATTATTAAATTTTATGCATGGCAAAAATTGATAAGCTTTATAATAGACAGTAAATAAATAGAAATGAAACAATGGAACATAATTGTAAACCAAATGACACCTGACTCACTCGCTGTGCAGGAACATTTAGGGCCTGACTCAGAGATGGACGCTAATACAAACACATCTGCGATTTCGCACGGAACGCAGCTGCAAAAAAATGCTAATGTTTCCAAAGCTTACCCGAGCGTAGGGACGCCCACTCATACTATGTACAACAGCGTAAACATCATTAACATTGATACAGATCGATAGAGAAAAGAAACTGCGCTCTGATATTTATGTTGGGACATAGGAACAACACATTGATATGTAAAAAGAATTTAATGCTTAAGATAATAATAATAACAAAAAACAAAAACACATGATAGACACAATAAATATGACAAATTAGTCAGCCTGCTAGAAGCTCATAAAGGTATGTAGCAAACAGGAAATTGACAAGCATGCAAATATAGGAGTTGATCAGGCTCCCAGATCTATACACACTTTCCTGTGATAGTGACTACACCATATACCTGTATAGGTGTGGGCTATATAATGCTGTAGCAAGTGAGTTTATTAAGGCACCAGTAAAGCCTGTAGCCACTGATTCCCAACAATGTATCAATGATGATATTAGTGGAACCCGTTGAAAAAATGCCAGTTTTGTATCAAAGTCATAAATGATGTGGCCAGTCTCAAGCGTGGATAATGAGGCTGACCATATATTCCAGAAGTAAGCCTGTATATAGCGCGTAGAAAAGTACCCTATTGTGCAATAGACAGTCACGCAAAATTCTGCTGGGTACTTAAATATTTGAGGCTGTCAATAAGTACCTGTAGATAGGGACCATGCCGTCCTTTACACAGAGATTGGAACTGAGAATTGTCAGTGCAGTTCAGCAAGATGTGCTAAGTATTGATGTCCGACAGGTCTGCAAACCGCTTGTTTTTCTCTTGTTCGGCGTCAGCACCCGTCCCATGCTTACAGGTATATGTTTGTTTGTTAGATATAGATAGGCTATTTTTTCTTGTCTCTCTCTTTTCCATTTTTTTGGTGCACTACTCGGGATATCACCAAGTAGTTGATATTGCACAGGCGATGTTTCGATTAATCATTAATAATAAAGCTCTAATTATATTATATATCCTCCGATGGTTTATATTACTCTGTCATGTTTATTGTTGGGACATAAGGGTAGACAGCTAAACATATGGTCACACATGTTGACATATGGGGGCTGTAATAGGTGTGCTCATGTATGCACACACACGTGTTATATGCACATGGTTATGTATGCGTACTATGTTCATTATTATACCTTTATTACTAATTGATTTTAGTTGCTTCTATAAATATTTCTCTTTTTTTTATATTCATTGAATGTATTGTGTCTAAGATGTTGTAAAGAATATTAAGACTATATTGATAAATGATATGGACACATCTCTTTGGAACCGATCATTAAGGGTTATGGAGAGTTGGATGGTTAGTGAAACAATTATCTAATTACCCAATAGGCTCCATTCTGATACACTATATATATCATTTAGCCATGAAGGGGAGCATTACAGCTTGAAAAAGGCTACAGTAGTAGCCGAAACGCATTGCTGCTCTCCATATAAGCCACTGAAGCTATTACCCATTTGGAACCAGGTGCCGCTACATTGAAAATTAGCCTGCAATTTTTTCCTGTGAGATTTGAACCACCGCTAGACCATTACCCTATCAGCATCCTCCAGTGTCCACTCCAGATACTGACCTGAGTCACGTGGCTGCTGACAGAGGTCCCGGCGGCTGTAAGCACGGGACGGCTGCTGACGCCGAACAAGAGAAAAACAAGCGGTTTGCAGACCTGTCGGACATCAATACTTAGCACATCTTGCTGAACTGCACTGACAATTCTCAGTTCCAATCTCCTCTGTGTAAAGGACGGCATGGTCCCTATCTACAGGTACTTATTGACAGCCTCAAATATTTAAGTACCCAGCAGAATTTTGCGTGACTGTCTATTGCACAATAGGGTACTTTTCTACGCGCTATATACAGGCTTACTTCTGGAATATATGGTCAGCCTCATTATCCACGCTTGAGACTGGCCACATCATTTTTGACTTTGATACAAAACTGGCATTTTTTCAACGGGTTCCACTAATATCATCATTGATACATTGTTGGGAATCAGTGGCTACAGGCTTTACTAGTGCCTTAATAAACTCACTTGCTACAGCATTATATAGCCCACACCTATACAGGTATATGGTGTAGTCACTATCACAGGAAAGTGTGTATAGATCTGGGAGCCTGATTAACTCCTATATTTGCATGCTTGTCAATTTCCTGTTTGCTACATACCTTTATGAGCTTCTAGCAGGCTGACTAATTTGTCATATTTATTGTGTCTATTATGTGTTTTTGTTTTTTGTTATTATTATTATCTTAAGCATTAAATTCTTTTAACATATCAATGTGTTGTTCCTATGTCCCAACATAAATATCAGAGCGCAGTTTCTTTTCTCTATTGTATATGCTTGTGAGGTTGGCAATCACCTCTTTTAACACTGCTGCACTGGTATTTGAATTACTGGCTCATTAGCGCTGAGGTGTTTATTGTGAGTTCACTTATTGATACAGATCGGGCAGCAAGGCAGCAGGTCTGACCAGCCGCAAACACTGCAGCACTCATGACATGCAGAGGGCTCTCATACTGCGTAGGAGACTGCAATAGCTAATTTATGCACGCCCATGAAACAGCATTTAAATGGCCAAACACGCCTGCGTATACACAGACACCCCCTGTTACCCCCCCAAACGCTGTCTTCCTGTCACTCACTTTGCTAATAGAACCTATGTGCGGTTGTAATTGCAAAAGCGCTGCTATGCATACGCAGTGCGGCTGACACACATACGTAATGACAATCTCTTGATCTGCGTAAAAATCTTCATTGTGTACTGTACTTCTCTGAATCAGGCCCTTCAAACATATGCTGTACTGTTCATTGTACATAGAAGGCCAAATGGTGGTCTGACAAAGATCTAAGTAATAAAAAATCATTCTCATAAGTATTAGAACTGTACTAGGCAACCTTATACCCTTTAGGAGCCGCATGGGTGGCAATCTATCCTTAAAAAGTGCCGTGCATTACCTTTGCACACAAATTTTTAAGCAATACCACAAATATATGTGATAATATTTTGCACAATACTGTTGGCTGTAAACTTCGACTGAAGAGTACAGTGCTGCCCACACCAGCTGAGTGAATCAGCTGTAAACATTGCAGAAGAGGACATGTATCATTACCTGCTACTCAAAAGTAAACAGTGGTGTGAAAAAAAAATCTATGTTAACAAGATAGCCTTATAATAAGACTCAATTGAGCCATTGTCTAATTTTTTCATGACATCTACTGGTTGCTATGGGAAAATGTAGTATGCAATGTACAAGATTTTGTATAGGTGCCCCTGACTAACCAGCTGATGTACTATTAAAACTTGAATCTAGTGCCTTACCTTTAAAAGCTGTGGTTTTGTAGTTGTGTTCCACTGCAGAAATAACATCTTTCCAGAAATCATACTTGTTCTGTCCATCAGTCTACAGAGTAAATTAGTGCACATTTAGAATACAAGCTCTCTCATAAATAAATGGCACTCCTATTCACTTTCCTATCTCTGCATTTACAGTATGTTTACTTTATATATATATATATATATATATATATATATATATATATATATAGTATTAGTGTTTAGTATTAGATATGCTTCTTACTGTATATAAGAAAAATGTCTAGAATATGAAATCAGCTATAATTATGTACACAGAGGAAATTCTCCCATGCCATTTCCTGTGAATTTTTACAAACATGTCAGTAGATAACTGTAGCACACTGGAGTTTTTGTTGGATAATACAGTGTACAAATACAGTGTAAATGTGGGATGTACTGTAGTCAAAATATTGACAATGATAATCAAGACAATCATAAGGTCCACACCAAAATGGCGACATACATAATGTCGACATGTTCAAAATGTAAACAACCAAAAGATCGACAATGGACATGAGGTTGACACTTGACAGGGTCATTAGGTCCATATATACAGGGCCTAATTCAGAGATGTACTCAAAGCTGATGGTTTGCGTTCTTCTTCAACGTAGGAGCAATGGCCTAAGGCCCTGATTCAGAGCCGGACGCTCTGACCAGAGCGCTCGCTCTGAATCACGGCCCACCTCCATTAATATGGAGCGTCCTCCCGGAAGCCGTATAGCTGTGGGTCACCACCCACAGCATATACGAGCGTGCAGGATGATGGTCGCGATGGTCTTGACCATCGCGACCATCGAAACTGCGAGCAGAAGCCTGCGGTTGAGTTTTCAACCGCAAGGCCAGGAGTGATTTTGGCTCTATCAGAGCCAAAATCACTCCCACTGGCATCACTAGTGGTGTCAGTGGGGCCGGCTTCGGACGGTAGGCGTTCCCTTGGGTACGCCTCCGTCTGGCAGGCACGCCCCCGGCACGCCCACCAAAGGGGGCGTGCTGTCAGTCAACATCGACAGCACGCCCCCTTAGATGAGACACTACGAGCGAAGGAAAGCCCTTCGCTCGTCGCGTCTCGCGCATGCGCATGATGGAGCTCCCTCCGTCGTGCGCATGCGCAGTGCAGACCATCGACCCACTTGCGAGCGGACAGCCGCTCGCGAGTGGGTCTGAATGAGGGCCTAAGTCCTATACTATTTACTGACTATTAAATTTTAGTCACAAAATGATAACGTATGTATTTCTGACCATATCAAAATACAGATGCGTCCTCATACACCTAGCCTTAATATGCCATGTTGCGCGAGAAGCCTGGCGCGAGTAAGCTGAGCTGAGCAGTGTAGAGTCTTGTTTGCCCAAAAATGCATATTAGGGGTATCCAATTAGCCGCAATAATGATAAATTTTCCCCGAAGAAATCGTTTCGGACCATTCGCGTGAGTTTGCCGCTTATTGCAAGTTTGCACGCTCCCGATTATCGGGCTATCCTATTGCAAAACCAGAGATAACCAACTTGCTTGATAATTCTTGCATGGATGACAGGTGATAAGTACAGGTGAAAATGGGGAAATCAGCCTGTACCCCAAAAAAAGGTAAACTAAGGCAGGGTAATAGTATAGAAATGTGTTATACCCCTTTTACACCGGAGCTAAAACCCGGGTTATTGAAGAGTTAACCCGGGCAGCTCCCTGGTGTAAAAGGGGAGAGGGTTGGATCGCCGGGTCGAGTGACCCGGCAATCCAACCCAGGTAACTAGCAGGGTTTAACACGGGCATAGCCCGTGAAACCCTGCTGTGAGAACAGCGCACTCCGGGTCACGATGACCAGGAGTGCGCTTCTAGCCGGCCGATTGGTCTCCAAGCGACCACTTTCACTCCGGAAAAGCCGGGTCTATGCAGACCCGACTCCGGTGTGAGCGGCGCTGACTCGGGAATATCCTGAGTCGGCGCCTTCAAAATTCCAGGTGTGATCCGGATAGGAACTTTGTTCCAACTCCGGGTCAGACCCAGAATTTAGGTGGAAAAGGGGTATTAGTGTCCATAATCCAAGGGTCTGGGGTTCTTAAATTGTGTCAAATTGCTGTTATATGTATTTTTCTCTAACAGTGCAAAATTATAGAAAACAATATTTTGTGGACAAAATAAATACTGTAGTTAAATAAGGGGTACATTAAAATGGATGTAGGTATATTTTTGTGTTATTAAGGGGTATTTTTTAAAAGAAAATTTAAATACACCTGTCACTTGCGCCTGCAATGTTTAAAACACCTGTCCTATTCATACAGTCCCCCCCATATACCTGTCCACTACTTTAAACCCATTTTACAACACATTTTTACTATTTCACCCCAAAAATGACATGTCATTAATGACCAAATTAAGCTATTTAAGACTAATTAGTCATTAAGGAGGGTGTCCCAGTGGTTCTGCACCAAGTCCCTACATTTTTTGCTAAAAATAGAGGTTTTGCACAATGTATCACCTGCTCAGAGGTGGTGAAAAGACATTTTCAATAATTCCTATACCACTTTCACATATGTGAAAACTGCGGCTAATAGGATAGCTCGATAACCATTTTTGGAGAAAACTTTTCACCGGTGGAAACTTCTAAGAGAAAAACGGGATAACAGGGCTAATTGGAAAGCCCCCTAGTCTCAGTCAGATGCAACAAAATCGCTTCACGAGACTGCCCTGATTAATTTTATTTACGACACTTGAATGACTGTGTGAGATTGAGTCTGAACCTGTATACAAAGCACAATAGAACTGCACGTGGTGGCCGCTTGCATAGTAGCACTTCATATACAGAATCGTTCAGTCTCGTGAAGTGGCTTTGTCACATCGCATTGTGACTAAGGGGTCTATTTACTAAGCAGTGTAAGGAGACAGAGTGAAAAGTGATAAGTTTCCAGCCAATCCGCTCCTAACTGCCATCTCACAGGCTGTCTCCTAACAATGCTTAGTAAATAGACACCTAAGACACTTAGCACACGGGATCTGGCTTGCTGAGACGGGCTGTTTGGCACAACTGTGTATGAGGACACATCTATATATATATGGTCAAAATGTAGACATTCGTGATATAGACATGTCCATATTTGAGTTTCGACATTTTGACCATATAAAAAAAATATAGACATGGTCAAAGTGTGAACATTCATAATATAGGCATGTCTAAATGTTGAAGGTTGACATTTTGACCATGTCTACAGTATATTTTAAATGCTGACAAAATGACCATGTCTATATTTTGTTGCTGACATTCTGACCATGTCAACATTTTAACCTGTCTATATGTTAAACATCTACATTATGTCCATGTCGACAATTTGACTGTCTATATATTGACTGTCGACATTTTGGTTGATGAAAATATTGTATAATGCAGGGCTCGCCAAATTCCAGGTCGCCATGGCGACTAAAACTTTAGTCCTGGCGACCATATTTTACATGAGGGAGGTACTGTGTAAAATAAAGTTAATAAAAAAAAAAAAAGTACAAATCTTTCATATTGGTGGATACTGGAGTGGGAAGGATGCTACAGGCCTATCACAAGGAGGAATGCATGCCCAACATAATTAGTCACTATGGCACCGTCCTTCTACCCGTGTGGAGGTGCATCATTAACGGCGTGGAGGTAGAGATTGACCACAGGAAGCTGCAACACTGCCGGTGTAGAGGAGTGTGACCGCCGAGAGCTGAATTATTACCTGTGCCGCGGGGAGATGAAGATCTGCCAGCAGCAGAGGAAGACCGTGACCGTCAGGAGTGTGAGAGCCAGGGAGCAACATCACTACCAGCGCGGGGGTGAAGAGTTACTGCTGGGAGCTGCAACACTGCCAGGAGGAGTGTGACCACAGGGGAGCTGAATCATTACCGGCGTTGAGGAGGACAGTGACCGTGCAGAGCTGCATTACTATTGGCATGGAGAACAGTGATCGTCGGTTAGCTGCAGCACTGCCAACAGCAAAGGAAGATAGTAACCACAAGGGAGCTGCAGCACTGCTGATTGGAGTGGAAGATAGTGTCCTCCGGGGAGCTGTACAAAGCTGGTGAGTAAGTGGTTTCATTAGAATAACCTCCCACTATAGTATTGTTATTAATTTGGAGGTACTCCTGTGTGGCGCACTGAATTGGGGGCACTTGTGTGTAAGGAACTCATGTGTAGCACTTGTGTGTGGGGCTCTCCTGTGTGGCAGAATGGAATGGAGGGCACTACTGTGTGGCATAATATGAATTTGGGATAAACTTTGTGGGATGCATGACACATCGCATTCGGGATGCAATGCATCCTGCCATCCTTCACATGCATACTGGTGTTATTTATGCCAGTATGCATGAACAAAATCACAAAGGACAGCTCTCTCGGTAAGAGCCTTCCTTTGCGAATGAGAGACTTCCGGGTCTATGACCCAGAAGTCCCTCTGGTGTCATTCTGTGCATGCGCAGAATGACACACGCGCCGCGGGGATGCTGGCAGGTATCTGATTGGTTCCATCTCACAGCATTCTCCGAATAGAAGCCCATAGGCGTCTATAGGGTCACTGCATCCAAGCCCCAGAATGCATCGAATTGCAGGGCTTGGTGTATATAAAAAATGCGATCAAAGTGACATGTATGGTGGTCTATACCAATTGTCATATATATTGTTCATGGACGATGGTCTGGCTCTTAAAACATTTAAGCTGGCTCCTAGATTTTAGAAAAATTTGTCAAGCCTTGGTATAATGTTAGTAGTATATCTAAATTGGATTCTCTTTAATAAGCATAAATATTACAAATTTGAGGTGGTCTAAGTAATAAAGTGCCAGGATCTTAAGCATCTATTTCACTAACAATAGACAGTAATAATTAAAAAAAATACAATGCATCTTAAAATTCCTAACAGATGGGAACATTATGAAAAAATATGAGATATGGTAAGAACTTACCCTTGTTATCTCTATTTCTACGAAGTCCATAGGGTTCCACAGGATACCTTGGGGTATAGGTGTGACGTCAGTCGCAGGGCACCAAAGAGTTAAGCTTTCAGCCTCCCAGGATGCACTAGGTCCCCCTCCTATACCCCGCCCCCGGGCCAAGGCACCTCAGTTAGTTACCAAGCCATAGGCCGGAGGAGGAGAAGGAAGAGAGAGAACAAAGATCTGGACACATACAAGAATCACATTCTCACCAGAGGGAGACGGAAAACCGGTGACCAGAGCAAAGCCCATCTGCAGCACAGGTGCGACAGGGCGGGAGTCCTGTGGAACCCTATGGACTTCGTAGAAATAGAGATAATAAGGGTAAGTTCTTACCATATCTCATATTTTCTACTTCAGGGTCCATAGGGTATCCACAGGATACCTTGGGGATGTCCCAAAGCAGTATCCTTTAAGGGTGGGGACGCTCCTGTGCAGAAAGGAGAATCCGCCGCCCGAAGGAAGCATCCTGAGAGGCGAAGGTGTCAAACCTGTAATACCTCACGAAGGTATGTACAGAAGACCACGTAGCAGCCTTGCAGATCTGAACTGCCGAGGCACCACGTCGAGCTGCCCACGAAGGACCCACAGACCTAGTGGAATGAGCCTTCAGAGAAGGAGGAACCGGTAGGCCTTCATGAAGATAAGCTTCAGAAATAGCCATACGGATCCAGGCTGCCAAAGTTTGCTTTGAAGCAGGCCAACCCTTTTTACGGAAGCCATAGAGGACAAACAAAGCGTCCGACTTCCTAAACGAAGAAGTGCGGTCAACATAAGTCCTTAAGGCCCGCACAACATCCAAAGAGGCCTCACCCACGGAAAGACCCGGTGAGTTAAAGGCCGGAACAACTATTTCCTCGTTAACATGAAACTGGGAAACAACTTTGGGAAGAAACTCGGGCCGAGTGCGGAGCACTGCCCTGTTCCCATGAAAAACCAAGAAAGGGGGTCTACAAGAAAGAGCCCCTAACTCAGAAACACGTCTGGCCGAAGCAATGGCCAGAAGGAAAACAGTCTTAGCTGTTAGCCATTTAATATCCACTGAGCCCAGTGGTTCAAACGGCGGTCCTTGGAGAGCCCTCAGGACCACAGCCAAATCCCAAGGCGCCACAGGTGGAACAAAGGGCGGCTGAATACGGAGAACACCTTGCATAAAGGTGCGCACATCCGGGATTGTAGCAATCCTACGGTGAAACCAGACAGATAGGGCCGAAACCTGTACCTTCAAAGAAGCAAGGCGAAGCCCATGATCTAGTCCCCCTTGCAGGAAGGCGAGAATCCGAGACAGACGAAACTCCCGCGGTGCATAACCTCTCGGTCGACACCACTGGAAGAACGTATGCCACACGCGATTGTATATCCTCGCGGAAGACGGATTCCGAGCTCGTAACATGGTACGCACACAGAGCTGGAAAACCCCCGGGACCTCAGCATGGCCGTCTCAACAGCCACGCCGTCAAAGACAGCCGAGTCAGGTCCGGATGAAGACAAGGACCCTGAGACAGAAGGTCCGGTCGTAGCGGCAACCGCAGAGGACTGTCCACGGACAGACCCTGAAGGTCTGAGAACCAGTGCCGTCTGGGCCACGCGGGAGCTATCAACAGGAGCGTCCCTCCTTCCTGTTTGAATTTCCGGATTAACCGTGGAAGAAGGGAGACCGGAGGGAACAGGTATGCGAACCTGAACGTCCACCGGACGGACAGAGCATCCACCAGAGACGCCCCTTCGTCTCTTGTGTGAGACCCGTACACCGGCAACTTGTTGTTGTGCCGGGACGCCATGAGGTCGATTTCTGGAAGACCCCACCTGTCCACCAGTAGTTGAAAAACGTCCGGGTGCAGGGACCATTCCCCTGGATGAACGTCCTGGCGACTTAGAAAGTCCGCCTCCCAATTTAGCACTCCCGGGATGAAGACCGCTGATATGGCCGGAAGATTGCGCTCCGCCCAAACCAGGATCCGTGAGACCTCTACGAGAGCCGCCCGACTGCGAGTTCCTCCTTGCCTGTTTATGTAGGCCACGGTGGTAGCGTTGTCCGACTGGACCTGCACCGGGTGACCCTGGAGAAACCGCTGTGCCTGCAGGAGAGCATTGAAGACCGCACGGCGTTCCAAGATATTTATTGGAAGCTCCGCTTCTGTCGGCGTCCACCTGCCCTGGAACAAGTGTGGACCCGAAACTGCTCCCCAGCCCTGAAGACTGGCGTCCGTTGTCAACAGGACCCAATTTGGAACCCAGAACGGACGTCCCTTGTTGAGGTGGGTCGTCTTTAACCACCACGCAAGGGACAGGCGAACCTCCGGGGTGAGCACAATCGTCTGGAACTTCAGAGACTGAGGCAGCCCGTTCCACTTGGACAGGTGCTGCAGAGGTCTGGAGTGAAACTGGGCGTATTCCACCATGTCGAACACCGACACCATGGAGCCCAGTAACCTCATCGCCGAGTGTAAGGACACCCGGCGGCTGTGCAGACAACTGCGCACCCTTGACTGTAAAGCAGAGATCTTGTCCTCCGTCACGAAGATCCTTTGCTGTCCCGAGTCCAATAAGGCTCCAAGATGCAGAATCCTCCGAGACGGGATTAGAGTGGACTTCTGCCAGTTGATTAGCCAGCCGTGCCGTTGCAGCAGTGCAATGGTCAGGTCCAAGTGGTGTAACAGGAGCTCTGGAGATCCTGCCACCAATAACAGGTCGTCCAAGTAAGGCAACATGCGGACTCCCTGCAGCCGCAGAGAAGCCGCCATGACCGCCATCACCTTGGTGAAAACACGTGGTGCTGTCGCCAGGCCAAAAGGTAACGCCCGAAACTGGAAGTGGTCGCTGCGGATTGCAAACCGAAGGAACTCTTGATGGCGCAAAAGAATAGGGACATGCAGGTAAGCGTCCTGTATGTCCAATGACACCATGTAGTCCCCAGGTTCCAGCGCCAGAATGATGGACCGTAGGGTCTCCATCCGAAACTTCGGGACCCGCAAAGACTTGTTGAGTGCTTTGAGGTTGAGAATCGGACGATATGACCCATTGGGTTACTGTACCAAAAATAGATTTGAATAGAAACCCTGGCCCCTCTGGGAGAATGGAACAGACACTATAACTCCAGCCTGGAGCATAGTGTGCAATACCTTCCGCAGCTCCGTAGCCTTGTTCCGGTCTGATGGTAGACCCGTGGTGAAGAATCGAGCCGGGGGTCTGTGCCGGAAGGAGAGGGCGTACCCGTGGGAGACCACCTCCAGAACCCAAGTGTCTGTCGTAGTGAACGACCAACACCGGGAGAACTGCAGCAGGCGGCCTCCCACCTTGGGATCCCCCAAGGGGAGACCCGGACCGTCAGGCCGCAGGCTTGTCATCTGGCTTGGGGGCCGGACGTCTGGTACTCCATGCCTGTTTCCGGGGCTTGACCGATTTCTTAGGGCCAGCCTGTCGAGGAAACGACTGTGGTTTGGGCCTGCCCTGGGCCCTAGATGACCGAAAGGATGATGGTCCAGAACCAGAAGGAACAGCGGCCGACGGAAGACAAGCAGATTTGGCTGCCGCCAGCGTGGCCACAATCTTATCCAGATCCGGACCGAAGAGAACTTCTCCGGTAAACGGCAACGCTTCCAGACCTTTCTTGGAATCTGCGTCCGCCTTCCAGGATCGCAGCCACAAGGTGCGACGAGCAGCTACCGCTGCTGAAGAAATTCTAGACACCAGAGTACTAATGTCTAGATCCGCCTCGTTGATGTAGGTGGCCGAATCACGGAGATTGCCAATCAACTCCGCCTGTTCGGCCGGACAGTCGGATTCAAAAGAAGCCTCTAATGAATCCGCCCAGCGCTCCATCGCTCTGGCAACCCAGCAAATGGCCATAGCCGGCCGTGCTGCCCCCCCTGCAAGGGAATAAGCGGACTTCAGGCAGATTTCTACCTTGCGGTCCGTAGCATCCTTAAGGGAGGACATGGATGGCATCGGCAATGTGGCACTACGGACAAGACGGGTCACGTGAGAATCCACCTGTGGAGGGGATTCCCACTTAGCAAAATAATTATCCGCGAACGGATAAGCCACCGCCAGGCATCTCTGCGGCTGGTATCTTTTGCCAGGTTGTTTCCACGCCTCCTCTAAATGGTCCACCAACTGACCCGAAAGAGGAAAGACTGTGGCATCACCCTTCACATCTTTGAAAAAGGCATACTTAGATTTAGCCGCTGGGGGAACTTCGTCCTCAATCACCAAGGCTGTGCGGACCGCCCGAATAAGTCCAGGAATATATACTTTGGACTTAGCATCAGCGTCCTTAGTATGGAGAGGTTCCTGATCGTAAGGATCCAGAATCTCCCCATCATCAGACGTCCCTTCGTCATCCTCATAAGGAGCGGACAGAGACGCCACCGGCCTTTTATGAGGCCGCATCACAGACTCCCCTTGCAACACATCCGATAAGTGCTGTACAGAACTCGTCAGGGAGTTAACCCACGCTGGCTCCTGAGAACCCGGGAGCGGGGAAATAGGGAGACTGTGGGGTACCACCAATTGTCGTGGGAACCCCTGCATGGGTGACGACACCACAGACTGCTGGGACAAACCCATCGGAGTAAACGCGGGCTGCGGAGCTAACTGGCCCACTAAAGCTGTTAACGCCTGAGCGAAACAAGCCCAGGGCGGCTCCTGTACCGGTGCTGTAACCGTAATAGGCCGCGCCATGGACAAACACTGCCGGCAAAGGCCCACCGCGCTACCCTCCCCCTCCGCTAACGGTACTTTGCACGTGGTACACTGTAGCCGGAGGGGAAAATCACTTTCAGACATGATGGCACCACGTATGTGACCTCTCTCACCAATTAAGTATTAAATAGGCGAGAGACCACCCTGCAGCACCGCACCGCAAGGGCTTTAGCAGAAAGAACAGGGACAGTAATAAAGCTGACAGTTTAGAGAAGAAAAGTTACAGGCAGCGCTAGCACAGTCACATACAATGCAGAGAAATAACAATTCCTGCACTAACAGCGCTGATCACTCAACTACACAGACACAGGGCCTGGTAGGACACAGCGCTGCATACACAGACCTGAGCCACAGCGGAGGAGAGGTATGCGGGGGGACCCAGACCACGATGCTTCCTTCCAGACTTCCAGCAGCGTTCACCATGCGTTGCAGAGAAGATGGCCGCCGAGGAGCAGAGAGAAGCTGGCCTGGGGGAGGAGCGCTGACACAGGGCCAGTCAGCACAGTGCAGAGAGGGCTGTGTGCAGCGGGGGAGGCGCCGGCTGTGAGACAGGGAAGGCGTGCTCCCCTGGCATGCATTTAACCCCTGGGACGCCACAGCACTACCGCTCTGCTGCGGTCCGCTGTCCCAGGGGGTAGTGGAAAGCGCAGGTTCAGTACCTGGCTCCACGCTGCAGCCAGTCCCCAGGGAGCCCCCTGCCTGGGGACTTAGGACCATGTGACCAGCGGGGACCCACCGCGGGACCCCGCTGCTTACCTTTGTCCCCCTTGGATCCGGCCATGGTCCGGAACATCTGGGGTCACCGTTAGCTGTGACCCCAGATGCTCACCAGCATCCCCGGATCGGTACCGGCGTTCTGGTACCGGCGGGGGTGTAGGGAAGACAGCATGGACGTCAGGACTGACTGTCCATGCTGTACATCCAGATGTGCAGCCACAGCTGCACTGAAGAAAGCTTCAGGGGCTCTTCTAGCCCCCACTCCGACAGGTGCACCCGACGCCGGCCGGGCACCAAACTAAACTGAGGTGCCTTGGCCCGGGGGCGGGGTATAGGAGGGGGACCTAGTGCATCCTGGGAGGCTGAAAGCTTAACTCTTTGGTGCCCTGCGACTGACGTCACACCTATACCCCAAGGTATCCTGTGGATACCCTATGGACCCTGAAGTAGAAAGAAACTAGATGTTGAAGGCCCCTTAATGCATATAGAAAGATTATACACGTTTATTACCTGTAATTTCAAGTTAGTAAAAGGTATTAATTACTTATTTGTTAAGAAGCATAATGCTCTCATTTGTTCAAAATAAAGCTATAGGACCAGCTCCACTCTCATACACCAACATATAAAGCGAACTAGGCTAAAAATGAGACTTGTAAGTTGATAGTGGGTGCAGAGGTCCCTTCTACTTCTTCTTTTTGGCTCCTTAACTCATACTCTGTTTCTCTGACCATCTACAAAAAAATCCTTATTAAATTTTTTTTAACAGTGCTGCAAAAGCCGTGATCCCAGTTCACTGGCAGTCTATATCCCCTCCCTCCGTTAAAGAATGGTTCACTCATATTGACATATATATGTCAATGGAGGATCTTCGAGTGACCCTGAAAAAGAATCGGGATTTTGCGGCTACCTGGCACTCTTGGTTGGAATTTAAATCCTCACAAGCCTACCATACGTATGTTGCCTGAGCTCGGGCTCCTTTTTTATTTAATTTATAATTATTTTCCTTTCGCTCCCCTCTGACTATGCTTTTACAGCTGCCCTAGCAGAAGTACAATGTGTTCTTGATACCCTCTCTATTTGTTTTCTTGGTCTTCGTACTTTTCCCACCTTCCCCCATTCTTCATTCCCTTTGGTCCTGTACCCTCCCCTTTTGTGTGCTGTCTGTGTTTATGTTTAACTGTCTAATTTCCTGTTTTTGTTTTTTTTAAGTTTTATTTTAATTACAATGAATACTGCTATGGATATTTTTGATACATTTTGTATGTATTACTATGATCAGTCTACGTTATGTACAGTTTATATATTTGCATTTATTGTGCTATTCTTTGAATATTTTCTATTTTTGAATTCTGTTTTCCAAAATAATAACATATATAATGTAAAAAATAGGACTTGTCTGCTTTTGTAAGGTCCCATCATAGTTGAATAACAATCTTTTTTAATTTGTGGGTGCTATATAGGAAATACAGAATTTTAAAAAATAAATAAATAATATTCTGCTACACGTTTCTAATATTAGTGTCATGCTTGCCACTGGAGTATTGAAAGCTGTGGTCCGAGGTTGTGGGAGGAATCGGAGGAGAGGGGCCTGGATATATGATCTCTTCATCCACAGGTCTTGGACGTTGGCGAGACCTGGTCAATGGTGCGGAATCTAACCTACAGGGAGGTGTTCGCCAGTGACCCCTCCAAGCGGGATATGGGCTTAGCTGCAGGCAGGTCTCGGTCCTTTGACTAGCTATCCAGCTATCCAAGGGAATAGAGATTCAAAATATCAATGGCCCAAGGGAAGTGCCTAAGCAAAGGCACAAATATACAGAGGGAATTCACTAGAAGGTAGTACCCAGGAAGGAGTGCTCTGACGCACTTTTGCACTCAAAGATGGCACTAGATGTGAAACACCAGCAGAGGCATATTGACACACTTTTGCGCTGAAAGCTGGCACCTGGGATGCGCTCCAGGAGTGGTGAACTGATGCACTTTTGCGTGGAAAGCTGGCACTTGGAGTGCACTCCGGCAGTGATGAACTGATGCATTTTTGCGCAGCAGGACGCACAGACAGCACACAGGCAGAGATGAAATCGCACTGTTACTTTAGGTGATATTAATTATATTAATTCACAAGCAGAGATGTTAGTCGCACTGCTGCTCAGGATAACAGTGGCAGTTGGCACACAGGCAGAGATGTTGGTCACACTGTTGCTCGAAAGAGACACTGGATACTTTACAATGAAAGGAGCAGGGGAACCTGGAACGATGACTCTACTAGTTTACACTAAAAGCGACAAACATTGTTCAGGCAACTTCCTGGAGTTCTGGAACCGGATATATACCCCGGGGTAGCAGTTGAAAGGAGAGCAGTGTCAGCTGACCGAGACCATGCTACCATTGGTTGGAGATACTGTCACATGAGAGGAACTGTCATGGCGGCGCCCATGACGGGAACTCCGACCCTCGATACACAAGGCCGACCATGGAAGTCCACAGGCGCCTAAGGTGGAATACTCAGCGCATCACCCGCCGCCGCACCAGACGTCTGACTGTGCGAGAAATCAGGGGAAGCCGGCGCGGAGGTAAGAGATGGCCGATCCTAGGCTGAACCCTGACAATTAGCAAATTGCAAGCTGTTAATGCATTACCCCAAATAACTAATTTTATTGTGTATACTGTATGTACTTGGTAGAAACAGACATAAAATATTATAAGGTTACATGAAAATAATCTGTGTTTTATAGATTTTATTTATACATTTACTTTCAATGTCTAGTACTCGATTTGAGAAACGCCAATTCAGCGATGTCTATGGCATTGCAAATGTTTGCAGCGGCCAATGCAAATAAATTTTCAGGTCAAAGCAGATCGCTGTGTAGTGTGAGTTAGGGGCACAGGCAGGGGCAGAACTATGGGAGACAATGGAGGTGCCTGCCGCAGGGCGCTAGCACTGAAAGGGAATATCCTCCATCGCCCACAATATATTCACCCCACTTAGGGCTGTAAATATGTATCCGGAGTGTACCGTCACAGCCGCTCAATACAAGGCACCTCTTCCCGGCACCTGAGAAGCTACCATAACCATGTACTAGTGGAGGGCTCTATGTCAGACCATCAGCTGCTGCTTCCATCTATCTATATAGCCTGTCTCTGCTCATTGGTGTTGCTGGTCCTGAGCAGCATCTTACACCACTGAGACTCATCTAGCGCCCCCCCTCACCCACAACTTCCCGTTCCACTCCTCCCTGGCAGCAGCCCTAGCCGCGGACCTGTGCAGCACACCCGGTGTCCCCCCTTACCCACAACTCAACGTCCTACTCCTTCCTGGCGTAAGCTCTAGTCGCAGACCTCTGCAGTGGGCATGAGCATAAGCGTGGCTGTAGTTCTTCCAGGAGCTGGATGTCAACAAGGATGCACCAGACGGAGTTGCAGGTAAGAGGGCATGGGAAGCGGGGGCCTGGGGCAACAGAGACTGAGTCTGGGGGCAGATCTTTAGTGGAGCAATTTCCCAGCATGTGAAGCAATTGGCAGTAGACTGGGCATTTTGTGATTTGTAGTCCCACCAAAGTGGCAGTCTTACAGTATCTTAACTCAAACTCAGTCCTCAAATCCTCCACATCAGGTGGTTTTCCTCTCCATCAGGGGTATCAGGAGGGCTCACCACCCATAATAGGTGGTTTTCCCCTCCACCAGGGCTTTCGCTCCATCAGGAGGACTCTCAGCCTCATGCTAATTGCACTATGCAGGTCACTATCTTATCTGTGACTAATGCATAGCTGTATATACTCCTAATTAACCCCAGGGCTGTAGCTGAAGTCAGTCTGCATACAAACATACATTACATTCCTCAGTGCAGTCCCCATCTTTATAATAGACAATGTTGCAATCTTATACCTTATCTTGTGTCTCTGGTATACGATGGGAGAGCTGTATACCTTTGCATGGGGATACTTTCGGCATCCCGGCTGTGGGTATGCATTCGGTATGCCAATAGTCGTGATGTCAATGTTAGGGGGAGGGCTAGGGTTAGGCACTGTGAGGAGAGGTTTAGGTTTAGGATGCGGGGAGGAGGAGGTTAGGTTCAGGCACTAGAAGGTGAGGTTAGGGTTAGGCACCAAAGAGGGAGGGTTAGGGTAGGCAGAGGGGGAGGGTTAGCATACCAACCAACAAAGTGTCGGGATGGCGGAGACAGGATTCTCAACGCTGGGATCCCGACTGCCGACATCCCGTACCCCACCCCTTTGCATGTGTTCCAGGCACATTAACTGAACAGGAACCCTTCACTTCTCCTTCAGCGCTACTGTGCATGAGTGGTCTGAGTAGAGATTGCCAGGGAGGGATGCTAGGGATCCCTTTCCTTTTTGCGATCTGTAGGCCATAGGCAACAGCAGCTAACGCCACCTTGAGATAGTATATGTTACCGGAGCCAGTCTTTAGAATGCAGATACATTCAGGGGATTCTATAAATCTGCAGATATCTCCTGAAAAAGGGTGTATTGGGGGGATATCCAGCACATTTACTTTAGTAACTAGGCCTAATAAAGACATAGTCACATATTGGGGTGTGGGGGGGGGGGGTTGCACCAAATGATAACTTGCCTCCGGGCATCTGGGATTAATTTATACCACTGGGCACAGGTGAAGGTACTTTAGCTTCGAAATGCAGAAATAAGATTACATTTTGCAGGTTTATGTAAGCAGCACCTATTTAAGAAGTGCTTTCTACTTTGGAAGTAGGGTGCACAGCCTTTCACCACACAAGATGTGACTCCGTATTAATTTAAGGCATATATAAAGTAATGGCCAGTAGCACTTTAAGAAAACAAAGTCTAAATTAATCATATAATGTAGGCTGCCCTAAAGTGGTAGAAAAATAACAATAAAACAATACTGTAACAAAATTGTTGATTTCTTACCATTTCTAAAGAATCTACTATTTTGGCACATAGAAGAGCTCCAGGTAAGTCAAAATAGTTGTCATAGAAGTAGTATTTAGCTGTAAGAGGAAAGTATGGTACACAATAAGGATTATTTTGTTACTCTTATGACAGATAATATAAACCAGCAACAATAGATAATATGAACCCACAGTCAATATGAACATATATTTTAACATAATAATGTTGGATATACTTTATATAACCATAATTTAGTAAATATCTCTTCAAATTAGATCACTGACGTCATATAATATAATATTAGTTCTCATGTTAATATATTATAAATCTATAATCATATGCCCCATATTAAAGAAGCAGTAGTTTTCTTCTGAAGTTGAAAGCCACAAAAAGAAAAACAAAACATAATGCAGAACAAACACAGCCCACCAGTCAAATATTCCTGTTCTAAAATAATAAGAAAACATATTTATTTGGAACAATTTTTACTTAGGGGGTGGGGTCTGATATAGATTGGAATCCGTGTAACATTTGTCACACTGGACATGTGCACAACATGCACCAGTATATTAAGCTTGTATCTAACTATCTAACCTTTGCAGCCTCTTGCACTTCTGGAAGCAGATCATGAGAGTTCAGGTGCAAGAGCAGTACAGTAAAAACATGGAAACACAATACACCTACAGTACACACCCCTCTGACCTTCAGACTTATTTAGAGCTAGGGGTAAATTTACTAAGAAATGAGTCTGGGAGAGTTTGCTTTTTTTTCAACTCGATTAGCTTCACCGAAACTCCTTCAATGACGGGGCACACACGTGCCCCGGTCATTCGCACGGAGTAAAGGAGTGCGGCTTGGATTCGGGAGCACCCGTTTTTTTGTTTTAACCCCCATGGATGCCTACTTGGAGAAGAGGACATGAACTACACATAGGTGAGATGAGTATGGATTTTTTATAGGTACCCCTATGGATTACTTCGGATACTAGGTGAGTATGTGCGATAGTGAGTGTTAGTGTGCATGTATTTTATAATAAAATGTAACTTTCACGGTGTATGTTGTAGTTTTTTTCGTATTGCTTTGGTTGTGGAACTACAATTATCAGCGGGCCCGTAATGCCCCACATGCTGGTATTTGTGGTTCTTCAAATACCAGCATGCAGGGGAGGCTTGCTGGTACGTGTAGTTCCACAACTGAAGACAATATTTATCCATTTATTTAAATTTTACACTACACACTAACACTATCAACCTGGCACCCACCGCCCTAGGGTGCCGGGGATAGCCCTGGGCTATCAGCCTAAGCCAGGGGTGCCCTGGAGATGGGCACCCCGTTATTGGAGGGGTCCCCAACTCCCCCGGGATCCCTGGCCTGGGCTAACTAGTGGTCAGGTCTGATGCTGCAGCTGGGGAGCCCAGTGAAAGGGCCCCCTGGCTTTGGCATCAGTCCTCCCGCTAGAAAGGGTCTGGAGCTGGTTTTAAATATAGGGGTAACCTAACGCCAATTTTTTTCTCCCTATATGTCAAACCAGCTCTGTCCCTGCAGCCTGGTGCTGGCTCATAAATTACAGTGAAACCCTACACATTTTTTCCCCTGTAACTTTAAGAACCAGGACTGGCTGGCAAGTCAGGGGCTGGTTAAGCTTTTTTTTTTGGGGGGGGGGGCACCCTATGTCTTCTCTTTTTAAACCTTTTAACCTATTCTTTCCTAATTACAGGCAGAAACATATATGGATCACAGTGATCTGTGTATGTTTCTGCCAAACTCACAGATCACAGGCAGGTGTATTTATTTCACGAGTTTTTACAGGAGAGTTTTCTCATCTCATGAGAGTTTAGAAACTCTCTGCTTGTTAAATTCCTGAATCCTATCTTCACTAGTGAAAAGGTTCTCGAGTTTTGCCAATGTTGAATTGAAGAGAGTTTGCTAACTCTCCAATATTTTCCTGTAGCAAAGGAGATATCTCTCCCGAGCTTGACATTAGTAAATTTGAGAGTAGGAAAAAATGCAGAACTCTCCAGAGTTTGAAAACTCTCCCAAACTCTCTCTTTAGTAAATTTACTCCCTAGGGATAAATTTACTAAGAATCAAGTCTGGGAGAGTTTGCTTTTGTTTTCAACTCGATTAGCTTCACCTAAACTCAGGTGATCTGAAGCTCCTGAGACTCTCATACACAAAGAATGGAGTTTAGCTGAGAGTGAGATGACCGATGGCGAAGCAGAACGAGATTTCCCGGCCGAGTAGCAGGTTTTGCAGGAGATTTCTCCCCCAAGTAGCAGGTTTTGCAGGAGATGACTCACTCGAGATTGCAGTGTCTTCTCTCTGCAAAAGCAGCAAGCAGCCTGCACATACAGTATCAGTGAGATATGTGTAAGCTGCTTGTGTTGTCCTGTAAAAAATCGGGTTAAAAGTGGTTAAAAAAAATGACATAGGGCCCCCCTAAAGCTTAACCAACCCCAGCCTGTCCTAGTTTCTATGATTACAGGGAACAAAATGTGTATGGTTCCCCCGTAATTTAGAAACCAATACCAGGTTGCAGGGACAGTCCTGATTTTAAATATAGCAGGAAAAAATTGAGTAGGGACCCCCTTATATTTAAAACCAGCACCAGACCCAAAACGGTTTGCATGTCCCGCAAGCCAATCAGTGGCCACCCTTACTGTAGAGCAGCCGCTGATTGGCTCCGGCTACTGACAGTTCCCACCATCTCGTGATACTATTCTTCTGTGACAGTGCTGCGACTAAAGCCATAGCGTGTGTACTTAGTACATTCATCAAGTACCATCTCGAATTCCCTGTGCCAGTTCTGCGCCTAAAGCTGCAGTGGGCGTATTTAAGAACCATCTCATTACATCATCCTCCAGTGCCAGCTATGTGTCTGAAAACCATTTAGTGTGTAGTCTATACATAACTTTAAATCTAAACCACCAATATCTATCCCCTATGTTTTCCTGTGATAGTTTACTTCCATCTGTTCCCACTTGTGCAGGATACCTGACCAAAGGCCCGCAACCTGCTTACTGGGTGCAGCTTAAGCCCAAATCCCGCTTGGAGGTGTCACTGGTGAACACCTCCCAGTAAGTTAGACTCCGTGCCTTTGGTCAGGTCTTGTTAGCATCCAGTACTAGTCGATGAAGAAAACACTAATCAGGCCCCTCACCTCCTGTTCCCTCCTCAAAGTGAATCCACGTCTTCCAACTACGTGGCCAGATCATGACAATAATGTTCTCCTTAAAGTGCAAATAAAGCCACTGTTTGATAGTAATGTATAATAAAGGCTGTTTATTTCTGAGTTAATTAGTACATATAAAATAACTGTAGTTTTATATTTAACTGTAGACATGCCAAGTTCAAACCCGGCAGTAAAGTGATAGCTTGTGCTATCACTTTATTATTCACGCCCAGCCAGGATGGGCTCTTATCAAAGCCACTGTCCCAGCAATAGACAATTCATAAATAGCCTTGGAAATTAATTCCTTGCGCGTTAAGTGGCTATAAGGAATGTTAACTTTCAGTGCTGTAACTGGAGTCTTAATCAAGCATACATTGCTCAAAAGAATCATGCATGAAAAAATGCTTATTTCCATTAATATGCAGAGTTGTACAAATCTCAAAATGCAACCACATCTGTAGGTATAACATACATTACTGTATGTTTGTTTGATACTCTGCTATATTAAATATAATTAAAAAGACATGTTGGATAGTTAAAAAAAAAAAAACTTTATTTCTCTGAATCACATATTTTATTGCCATATATTTTTTTTTTTTTTAAATATAAGCTTGTTTAAGTATGTTCATCAGTGGCAGATTTTACCTAGGAACTGCAGGGCTGCTGTTTCCCCAGTAAAATCCACCACTCCCCTGTGAGCCCCCAGTCCTCCAATACAGAGGTGGTTTCTACCTTCCTCTTGTGGCTGCTATAATAAAAGCAGAAGTGGCTTATCATTGGAAGTACTTTCTGCTAATCACACTTTAGACAGGCAGTCGCAGGGGGAAAGTTTTCGCTCCCTTGGACTGCCACTAGCAGATAAAGCGCTTCCCAAGGGAAACTTATTCTGCTTTTATAATAGCAGCCTTATTTGGCTTCCAGAGGCTGCAGCTGATGCTGCCCCTAACAGCCAATGCCGTATTTACTGCATCTGCGCATTGCAAAAGCAAGGCTTGATTGTGTTTTTTTCCTCGTTCTTTTTTCGCGCATTGGATAGGGACAGGACCGCGTCCAAGGCACGGGGATGTTGCAGCCCCTCCACAGAAGGAATGTAAGTACAGCCACTGGTGTATTTGTACCTTTGCTATGGCCAAACTGCACTCAAAACCAATGGCTAAGAGAGAATCAGAGGAACAAAGTTCCCTATAATAAACTATCCATTCCTGGATCACATACAGATGTGTCCTCATACACCATTCCTTTTTTGCTTCATATGGCACGAGATGCCAGCACGGCAAAGACGCTCCACGACGAGTAGCGATTGGATGAATCCCAATTTTTTTCCTGAAAAAGTATTTGTATAAAGTAGCAAATTATAAGAAAAATCACAAGGCAGACTCAATGGCATGGCAAATTTAGCCATATGGCTTATCGCTGCTAAGGTGCAGTCAATGGGATTACAGCCAACTTCTCCAGTGTCGCACATTCAACATTGGATGATGTACTTGAAATAAGCTCTGCCACAGACAAAACATACTATACTAAAATCCATACAACCATTACCAAACATGCACACTAGATGGCCTCAAATAATAGTACAGTATCTTGCAGAAAACTACTTTCTACTCTACTCAGCTTACTGGAAAAGGCTCTCTGAATACACAACTGCTTATAGCTGAGCTGATGCCACACATATCATTTACATCACACAGAGACGTAACTAGACTTTTTGGTGCCCTGTGCCAGAAAGAGCATTGGTGCCCCCCTCATTTTTCAAAGGGATATAATGCACCCAAAAAAGGGCCATGGCTTCATGGGGAAGGGCCAGGGAAGAGATAGGAGAGGCCAGGAGATGCTGGGGATGAAATAAGAGGCAGCTACAAGCAAGAATGATAATAAACAGAAATTTTACAGGGCCAAACAGCGCCCCCTGACCTGTGGTGCCCTGTGCGATGGCACAGGCCGCACTACCCTAGCTACGGCCCTGACATCACGCATTGTAAAGGGACCCCTTATACTCAATCAGTTACAAACTAAGTAGTGAAAACAGATTTTATCACTGGCCATTTAATTACAAGGTACTTTCTGCTTAGGTTAAGACTGCTGTGCAGTAAACTTATTTCCAAAATATGTAGAGATTCAGGGTCTGATTCAGAGGAGGATGCATTTAAAACTGTGCAAGCGTCCAAAACGCACTTTGCATGCCTCATAATGGTTACGGCCAAAGAATGCAGATTGGAATTGCATGGAGATCCATGTAATTCTAATAGGCATTCCTGTGCGATGAATGGGGGTAGCTTATGTCGGTGGGAGTGCAGGTGTCAGGGACTGCATCGGAGTTCCACTGACACCGGCAACCATGTACCATCGGACATTCTAAACAGCCATAGGGTTGCTCTAATGTCCAATGGTGCAGCCAGTGCCTGCTCAATGGTGCGACTATTTGTGCAACTATAAGAGCTGCAGCCGTTGGGAGTCTCAGTAGACAGCCCATTGCCTGCGGCATTAGCATAAATTTGTTCTGAATCAGGACCTCAGTCCCACAGGGGGCAGCTCATTTGAAAGTCAATTCACTCGGCAGAATGCTGTTGCCACAGGAGGTCTGAAAGTGGACATACACTATTTTCATATGTGGCTGTGTACTGTAACTTGATCAAGGTTTGGACTATAGTGCATTTTAAAATTAATGCATGTATCAGATACTTTGGGGGATATGTATTATCTGGTGATATGGTGGAGGAGTGATATCAGCGCACGGTGATACCACTTCTGTGCGCTGATACCATTTCTCCCCCATGTATTATTGTGGGGTTGTGTGGTAAATGACAGTGGCACTGACCTTTCCGATAGATGCAGCTATCGATATCGACAGCTGCAGCTGTTGTTGCCCTAACACCACAGCAGGGACAGCACTGTCCCTGACTGTGGTGGCTGCCGACTCCGGGCTGCATGCGAGATCTCGCAATGCTTGCGAGATCTCACGCATGCCGAGAAGGGAGAGAGAAGGCATCAGCACTAGGCTGATGCGCTGTGTGCTCTGGCGAGGTTCATCGGAGGGAAGGTTTCACTCTCCCACTCCTGCAGGTGAGATGTTAATACATCTCATCAGTATTGCTTCCTGCTTCACCTCATTAAAGAGGCGAAGTAGGAAGAGTTATAGCGGTACAATATATCTCTGCCTTTATTTCAGATTCTAAAAAATCTCAAAATCGGACAGATTTCACCATGCAGATAAACCATTCTGAAAGAAATTCAAAATGCAGTGAGAGCAACTGCACTGAATTGCTTTGCTTCCGTACTAAACTTGCCCTGGTTCCATAGATGGACACTGAAATTTGATGGCAAGTAAATCACATAGGGCTATAATATCGGATACACCTGCTCCTTTGAAGTATTGCCATAATTCATGTTTTTCTCCCGCTGAATGCTACCAAAACTCTTTTCCATGCTCGTATTATTTCCTGCCTCAACTACTGCAACCTCTTCATATCTGGTCTTCCATTCACTTGTATAACCTTGTTCCAATACGTTAAAAAGGTCCACAGTCTTCCTCATTCTCTATTTGCAGATTCCTTCACTGGATACCTCCAAAAGCACTCACCAACATCTTCCCCAACCTTCAATCACTCTAGAAAAATCCAATCCAGTCGATCCCATAGCTTGTTACTGTACCAAATAGAGCCGTCTGTTACCTGGTTACCTGCAGCGGCGGCAGGACCACTGTCTTCGCTCAACTGGCATCCCACGTGTGTCCCAAGTGGGGTATCCTTTTCACCGCTCATGCTCTGACGGCTTCCAGAAGTGTGCTTGTTCTTAGGCCGTCAGATTCTCTATTGTGTTGAGGTGTCCTCTAGTCTTTAATGTCCCATATTTTGCACCTAACAGTGGCACTTCAGTGGGAAGTGCAGTTCTAGGCACACTTTCACCAATATAGTAATGATCACAGAAAAGTGCTACTTGTAATAATGTTGAAGGGTAGGATTTGCACCACTCCTCAATAAGAGACACCGTTCTGGTTTGGAACCTCTAAGATAAGAGATAGAGGGAATCCATTACCCCCTTAGAGGGAAATAGTAGACTAAATATTCCTCTTGAGCGAAGGTGAAACGGAAATTCTAAACGAATGCCTTTGTAAAGAAGTAATTTCCAGCTGTATATTAGGTCAGGGCTCGACAAATCCCGGGGGTCAGGTCGCCATGGCTACCCGATTTTGCTGCCTGGCTACTAGATTTTGCAGTGAGGAAGGAAGCAGATCCTCATCAGCTCTGGCTGAGATTCGTGTCTATAGTATTGCGGTGTTCATATCATGCACAGGAGTGCATGTGCTGAGTGTCACCTGCAGTCACTGCTGTGCCTCTGTCCGTCCCGGCTTGCACTGACTACTCCTCTCCATCCTGGCCTGCTCTGATCCC
This sequence comes from Taudactylus pleione, assembly GCA_031769625.1. Lineage (NCBI taxonomy): Eukaryota > Metazoa > Chordata > Amphibia > Anura > Myobatrachidae > Taudactylus > Taudactylus pleione. Next base: position 17,644,089 of record JAUIMM010000045.1, on the reverse strand, counting down.
TGCTGTCTGTCCCAGTCTACGCTCATCCTCCTGTAAGTCCCGGCTGTCTACTGTCTCCTATCTCCGGCTGCATAGAGCTCTCCGGTAGTAGGGTCTATGCGTGGCCAGGGATTGCGGATCGGCTTCATAGGGATAGTGGTGTGACCACGAGGGGAGGGGGTTTTGTTGTACTTTCTGACACCATTATTTTATGTAAAATGTGGTCTGTTATTACTGGTGGGTGGGGTGGAGCAGGAGAGCTGTGCAGAGCAGTGAGGGGTTCTCCATTTTACTGTATCCATTCAACTATGACAATTTTGTGGACTAGTATAGTGTGTATAACAGATGCATAACACACTCACTCCTTTAATTTTCTTTTTGGGGGGACGGTGGTCTGACTCCTACACTTTCATCCTGGCTCCTAGTTTTTAGAAAAAAGTGCCATGCCCTGTATTAGGTAATAAAAGGTTGGTTTAATAATCCAAATATATATATATATATATATATATATATATTTTTTTTTTTTCTATCCTGACTGACTCACTGACTAATCAACGCCAAGCCCAAACCCCTGGACCTAGAAACATGAAAGTAGGGGAGTAAATGCCTTCCATGACATACTGTAGGTACCCACTAAGCAGCGATTTTTTGAAATTCGACTCTTAAGGGGGTGAAAAGGGATAAAATATTTCCTCCCCCTGTTCAATATCCTGCCTGACTGACTCATCGTGGCTGCAGTACAGTTCAATGTTCAAACACCAACTGTTACCCCAAGTGCTGCCAAACATCACTGACAGTTGGTGTGGCTCCCCTATTTGAATAGTAAGGGAAGGGAAAGTGTTACTACACAGCTATGGGAGGGGAATGTGTTAGTACAGGTGTAAGGGAAGTAATGTGTTGCTACAGAGGTTAGAGATGAAAATGTGTTACAACAGCAGTGAGAGAGGAATGTGTTACTAAAGAACACAGGTTCTCAAACTCGGTCCTCAGGACCCCAAACAGTGCATGTTTGTCAGGTCTCCTCACACAATCACAAGTGAAATAATTAGCTCCACCTTTGAATCTTTTAAAATGTGTTAGTGAGTAATGAATACACCTGTGCACCTGCTGGGTGACCTGGAAAACGTGAATTGTGTGGGGTCCTGAGGACCGAGTTTGAGAACCACTGCTATAGAAGTAAGGGAGGGGAATGTGTTACTACACAGATGAGGAGGGGAATTTGTTACTATAGAGGTGAGGGAGGGGAATGTATTACTACAGGGATGTGTGGGGGGTAATGTGTTACTACAGAGGTGAGCAAGAGGAATGTGTTACTACAGGGGGGAGCGGGGGTAATGTGTTAATATAGAGGTGAGGGAGGGGAATGTGTTACTACAGAGGTGAGGGAGGAGAAGATACTACAGGTGTGAATCAGGTTAATGTGTTACTACAGGTGAGGGATTGTATTTCTACACAGGTCAACATGGGCGAGGGATGGCTATGTGTTACTACAGAGTTTAGCAAGGATAATGTGTTCCTACAGAGGTGATGGAATTATGTTGTATTGTATTGTATTGTGTTACGTGGCCTCTCTGTGTATCGACCAATAGTGTATGTAAGGCTTTACACAGAGATATATGTTGTATATTTATATATGTAAAAGGCTAACGCTGCTCGTCACCTCTATGTAGGGAATTCAAGTGTTTTGTAACCCGGAAGCCACTAGATGGTGCCAAACGGAACAATTCAATTGTTGATCTGTTCGGGCACGCACGGCCGCAGGCGCTGACATTTCTGATCACAGCCCCCCGAACTGGTGGGCAGAAATTTCGGAAAAGTGACTCGTTTAAACGCTCAAACAAGACTTTTCGAGGGCACAACAATGTCCCGTCATTTTGACAAGCTGCTAACTAGTCTCTCTGATAGTAGATGATAGATCTACGTTTTCAATGATCACAGATACACTTATAATGGTAACTAAGGTTATCGCACCACAGGCCTGATTTAGATCTGCTCACAAATGCCATCGCATCAGCAATCTCTCACAGATCACAAATTCTGAAAATATGCCAATGACTTCCCGTCCAGTGCTTAGAGAAGTGCATCACACAGATAACCGGAAACAGTGAACGAAGATCAGGCGGCCATCAGCTTTCTGAGTAGGTCTAAGCTGCCGCAGACAAAGCGGGTCTCCAGACATGCAGAGGGCTCTTCTGCTGCGGGCAAGGAGGCAGTTTCACAAATTATCTGCCAGTTGGAGGTGCCTAGATACTTGAAAACTTTAAATGATTTTCAATAGATAGCTTTTAAAGGCGTCATCTTTAAATAACTTATTTGTCTGCTAATGTATACCGCTCTTATCATGAAGGTGATCCATATAACACTCCCTCTAACCCAATATAGAGGACAACATAAAATAACTTGTACATATCACTATGGTTAAAATAAAATAATTGATTTATGCAGGGTGATTCTAGAGGGATAAAAGCATTAAATCTATTATGCACCTTCATTGTTATGTAAAAATGATGCAACCTTTATTTTGATTCACTTGATAGTAATTTACAATTATTAAATTTTATCTGTTAAACTTTATTCATAGGGTGCCACAAGTGGTTCGCAGTACAGTACACAGAACAGTACAATACAGTAAATAAGAAGCAATTAGCAGTACAACTCTCAACATACCCATTGATGCATAGGGTACAATGGAAATATTCAGTGTAAGCTGAAACCTGTACCTATCAGCGTGGGTGCAGATAACGGGTCTAGGTCGTCTGAAGAAACGAAAACAAAGAAGCAGTGGAGTCTGGGGACAGAGATCCCAAAGAGAAGGTGTAGAGTGTAGCTGGTGTGTAAGAGAAGTATAGTAGGTAATGAGAACAGGGAGGAGGGACCTGCTCATGGAGCATACAGTCTAAAGGAAAGGGGGTGACAAATGGAAGACAAATGGAGTGAGCCCGAGTAAGGGGAGCTAAAGGCAAGAGGATGAGGTAGACTACGTGGTGACAAGTGGCAGATGAATATGCATTTATGAACAGTCATTGGCTGACCAGAGAGGAAGTGTGTATGGAGATGAGGTTGGGCATGTAGGCAGCAGTGGAGTTGGAGAGGGCCTTATATGTGACAGTGAGGAGTTTGAAGAGTAATCTTTAGGAGAAGGGGAGCCAGTAAAGGGCTTGACAGAGAGAGGAGGCAGATGTGGAGCGGCAGGAGAGGAAGAGAAGTCTAGCTGCAGGGTTGAGTACAGATTGTAGAGGAGTAAGATGGGAGCAGGGGGAGTCCAGTAAGGAGAAGGTTACAGTAGTCAAGGCAAGATATGATCAGTGAGTGGACAATGGGTTTGGCGGCATCCTGGGAGAGGAAGAGTCTGATGTGAACAATGTTGCGGAGCTGGAACTGACAGGATAGGGTGAGAGATTGAATATGGGGGGTGAAGGAGAGGGAGGAGTCGAGAATGACTCCAAGGCAGTGGAATTGGGGAACAGAGGAGATAGTGTTGCAGTTGACAGTGGTAGAGGTCGAGAGCAGAGGTGGCTCTAGATGGAGGGAAGACAATGAGTTCAGTTTTGGCCAAGTTGAGTTTCAGAAAGCGTTTGGACATCCAGGGGGAGATGGCGGAGATGCAACTGGACACCTGAGAAGGAGGGTAGGGGAGAGATCAGGAGAGGAGAGGTAGAGCTGAGTATTGTAGGCTTAGAGGCGATATTTGAGGCTGAAGGAACTGATGAGTTCACCCAGGGAGGAAGTGTACAGACAAAAGAGCAGAGGATCAAGGACAAAATCCTGGGGGACTCACCCAGAAGGATGGATGGGAGGGGTGGAACCAAATGTAGAAACAGAGAAGGAGCAGCTGGCAAGGTGGGAGGTAAACCAGGAAAGGACGGTGTCAGAGAGGCCCAAGGTTTGAATTAAGCACAGTAGGAGAGGGTAATCAATAGTGTCAAAGGCCGCAAAGAGTTCCCGGAGGTGGAGGAAGGAAAAGTTACCTCTGGATTTGGCCAAGAGAAGATTGTTGGTGACTTTGGCAAGGGCAGTTTCAATGGAGTGGAGGGGGCGGAAGCCAGATTGGAGAGGATCAAGGATAGAGTTATCAAAGAGGTAGCAGGTGAGATTGTTGTAGGCAAGCTGCTAGAGTATTTTAGAGGCAAAAAGGAAAGAGAAATGGGGTGGTAAATACAGAGTGAGGAGGGGTCAAGGTTGTTTTTTTGGAATGGGTGAGACAAGAGAGTTTTAAATATTAGGGGAAGATGCCAGGGGGCAGATACAAGGGGAGAGTACAAAATAAGGGAAAGGCCTTCATCTCCTTTCAGTGGCAGTGAGTGGAGATGGCAGTGAGTGGAGATGGGAGTGGTGGAAGGGGGGGCCATTGAGTGTGTTGGATGGAGGACTGAGAAGAGATTAGAGATATGAAGAAAGATTACTTGGCAAGGAAGAGGACAGAGCAGTAAAAAGATGAGGATGAACTTGAAGTGGCGGAAGTCCCCAAAGGAGCGAGAGTTCCTCCAGAGACGTTTGGCACTGCATGTGCATTTTTGAAGGAACCGGGTAAATTTAGTGTGCCCAAGTTAGGGCATGGAGTGGTGAGGTGAGACAGAAGAGGTGGGGACAGCAGAGTCAAGAGAGGGGGTGAGGGTGAAGTTATAGAAAGAGGATGGCTGGTTGTGACCAAGTGAAGAAGAGAGAAGAGCGGGATCAAGAGCATGAAGGAGAGGGGATGGTGGTCAGGGAGTGGTAAGGGAGAGTTTGAGATGTCAGAGAGAATGCATAGATGGGAGAAGACAAATTCAATGGAGTGGCTAAGACAGTGAGTGGGGGAGGAGATCCATTGAGAAAGGCCAAAAGAGGATGAGAGGGAAAGATGTTTGTGGAATTTGGGTCAGTGATTATGTCAGTGGGGATGTTAAAGTCACCTAGGATGAGGGAGGGGAGGTCAGAGGAGAGGTAGTGGGGAAGCCAGACAGCTTATTTGTCAAGGAAATTAGAAGTGGGGCCAGCGGGACGGTAGAGGATTGAGACACGGAGATGGATGTTTAGGAGAGACAGATCGAGCAAGAAAGTATCAAAGGGGGGGATGACATCAAAGATATAGCTGGGTCTGATAAAGTGGGTGAAGGAGGGGCCCTAGGAGGAGAGGACAGAAGGGATTCAGTGTCAGTGGAAGAAAGCCAGGTTTAATTGATAGCAAAAAGGTTAAGAGAGTTGGAGATAAAGAGCTCATGGATAGCGGGCAGCTTGTTATGGATGGATCTGGAATTCCAGTGGGCACAAAAGAAAGGGACAGAGGGAAATAGAATGATATGGATGAGATTGGCAGGTTTGCTGGTGTGTTGGGGTGGGCTGGGTCTGGGAGGGGAATTAGGGCAGGGGGTGAGGAAGGGTATTGGGTGGGAGCGAGGAACCATGGTGACAGTTAATAATAGTGGAAAATGTGATAAGTTGAAGTCAGCATATACAGCAAAAAATAATACAAGTTTGAGCACAATCACAGTTGGTACTCAAGAGTAAGCTGTTGACAGTTATAGTGTGTATAGTAGATAGAGACAATACAGTTAAATTGGCAAAAATCGGGTCATGGAACAGTACAGGTAAGATTATAAGTACAACTACAATAATGTATTGTTAAGAGCAGGACTGCCATCAGGGGGGCTGCCGGGACTGGAGTTCCGGCCCAGGCACTTGTTAGAAAGGGGGGAGCCCGCTCCTACAGCGCCCCCATTTCCCACACAACTCTGTAGTTTCTGGCATTTTGTTTTCTACGGAGAGCAGAAGCTGCACTGCTGCTGTCTCCGTCAGATTAGGTTGTGCCTGGCGGGCACTAGGGCCCGCTAGGGCTCTAACAGCCCTGGTCCGTCCAGCAATGCACATGCGCGTCAATGTCCCGGATAGGAGATGGCAGTGGCATGCGATGCAGGTAAGTTCAAACCCGCTGCCAGCGGTCAGTGCTGTGCCTAGAAAGAGGGGGGGGGCTCAATACACAGAAGGGGGCCTAGCTGGAAATACATAAGGGGGCCTAGCTGGACACACATAAGGGGGCCTAGCTGGACACACATAAGGGGGCCTAGTTGGACAAACATAAGGGGGCCTAGCTGGACACACATAAGGGGGCCTAGCTGGACACACATAAGGGGGCCTAGCTGGACACACATAAGGGGGCCTAGCTGGACACACATAAGGGGCCTAGCTGGACATACATAAGGGGGGCTGGCTCGACACACATAAGGGGGCCTGGCTCGACACACATAAGGGGGCCTGGCTCGACACTCATAAGGGGGTCTGGCTCGACACTCATAAGGCACACATAAGGGGGCCTGGCTGGACGCACATAAGGGGGCCTGGCTGGACGAACATAAAGAGGGCCTGGCAGGAAGCAGAGAAATGGGGTCTAACGGGATGCACATAATGTAAGGTGGGGCTGGCTGGACGTGCATAAGTAGAGGCTGGCTGGACATTTTTTGCCCAAATTTTTTTTTTAGGAATAAGGTAGCAGGGAAATGGGGGCCTCTGCCAATTTTGTCAGTCCCGAGCTCCACAATTTCTGATGGCAGCCCTGGTTAAGAGGAATATTCAGGAGATTCAGGTTTAGGAAGAAAATACTAATATAACCAATGTCAAAGGTGCATAGATGTGAGTTCAAGAGTGTCAAGATTGTGTCTGGTTCAGGAGATGAGGAGAGAGTGAAGAGAGGGGATGGTTGTCAGGGAGTGGGAAGGGAAAGTTGGAGAAGTCAGAGAGAGTGCATTGATGGGAAAAGATAAATTCAAAGGAGTGGCTAAGACAGTGACTGGGGGAGGAGATCCCATTGAGAAAGGCCAACAGAGAAGGAGAAGGCAAGACGTTTGGTGGAATTTTGATCAGTGAGGATGCCAGTGGGGATGTTAAAGTCACCTAGGATGAGGGAGGGGAGGTCCCTCATTTTTCGTCAGAATAATATAGCGGGGGAAGGGGCTGCCAATTTTATCAGTCCCGGGCCCCACAATTTTTGATGGAAGCCCCGGTTAAAAGGAATATTCAGGAGATGTTATGGGTTTAGGAAGAAAAAACTAATATGTTAAAGGTGCATAGACTTGAGAATGTGGTAAAAAGCAATGGCAGTGCAGACAGGAATTTTAAGTGTATAACAATTCAGTGAGCCTTATTTAGAGACTAGTTATCAAAAGAGTTATGAAAACCATATACAATAAAGAGTATATAATGCTAATGCACAGGGATAATGTCAGACACACAGACATGGTCGCTGACTCCAATCGCCGGTAAGTAAAAAGCGCACTTAGGGGAATGCTACCGACGTTTAAATACAGAAAGGAATGTAGTTTTAAAACTGATTCAGTGTTCTCCCCAGGCTGTCTTTTGCGGGTGCACCACCTGGCAAGAAACAGGCCTACCATCCGGCACTTTGGGAGCCTGCAAGTGGGGACAGTATCTGGGAGCTGTATAAAAAGGACCAGAATTTGCAGCTTTTTTATAATCAGACAACTGGGCCTCTAATATAAGAGGATAATTAATATATAAAATGTTATTTCAAGTTTAAATCATTGTAAAGGTCAGGGTTTAAAACATTTTATTATTGCGAAGGCCCCCACCCGTCTACTTCTTGATGCTATCCGGCTGGAAAAATTTTCTGGGGATAACACTGTGATTTGTCATAATGCTCTAAATGACATATCTATCTTTGGCTTTATACTTCATACTACATCATATTGTGAAGGACCTGATCGTGTACCTGATCGTGCATATGTTCCATTGATTTCTTTGAAGTGCTTCCACTGCCTCTTTTCTCCATAAGTCTCCTCAATCATTTCTGCAGTCATTGTCTTAGTGCCATGACATGCCCTATAAAATAGAACACGAAATGTAAGCCATTATAGTTGCCTTCAATTACTGCTAAACTGCTGAACATAACATTATTTAAACCCTATATGAATTTGTTGTGGTCAGAATAAAATCTGTAAATGAAAGCTTTCTTACCATTACTATTCCGAAAAGCTATTGAAGTATATTAAAATATTTTATTAAAACATTCTGTCATACAAAATCACTAAAGCCTAATACACAGAGAATGAAAAAAGCTATACAACTATATAAAGGAGATGGGTCCAGCTATATAAAGAGTAGGAGGCATACTGTACAATCAATCAAGCTATATATATATATATATGGGAGGAGCCACACAATCATTCAATATATAAACGAGAGGGGGACAAAACCAACAAATCTTAATAAAGATGGGAGTACAAAATCTATTAAGCTATATATAGGGAAGGGGAGATTCAACATATACATTATATATATATATATATATATACAAATGTATATATATATATATATATATATATATATATACACACACACACACACACGCAAGGGCAGATTGAAAAGTAGTGAGACTGCCTCTGTTATTCTGTCCCGTAGGTAGATGTGCAAAGCTATGCAGTTGGACTGCCATAGTCTTCTTTGTTTGGTTACAGCGAGTGGAAGATCTTTGTACGTTTCGTCATGGAGGATGCGCAAGACTTGTCTGTGAGATTGCGTCAGAGATGTGTGATTGAATTTTGTGTTGAACTTGGAAAAAGCGGAAATTAAACTCATGAAATGTTACGGTAAGCATATGGTGGAGAAACAATTAGCTGTGCTGCAGTATTTCGGTGGTGGAAGCACTTTAAAGAGCGTAATTCGCGAATGACTGACAAAGCGCATTCTGGGAGACCATCCACCGCAGTTACGGATGTCAACATTGCCAAAGCTGCAGAGATGTCGCAAAATTACAGAAGGTTAACTTCTCATTCGAATGGGTTCAGCATATTGTGATTAAGGAACTGAAAATGCATCGTGTGTGTGCCAGGTGGGTACCCTGAAATCTCACAGATGCGACGACAAGTTGAATCGTGCAAGCACACCGCTAAAATGTTGGAGAGGATACCAGATTTCCTGACATTGATAGTCACGTGTGACGAATTGTGGATTCTTCAAGATGATCCGGAATCCAAACAACAGTCCAGTGTATGGAAACACGCAAATTCGAGTTCGCCCAAAAAATTCTGTGATTCCTTTCGGCATGTAAAGTCATGATTCTGCTGTTCTTTGATATGCACAGTATGATCCTACAGCACTAGGTTCCCCGTGGACAGACAATTAAAGGTGACTACTATGTAAACGTCCTGAAAACCCATTTGCGTGGAGCCATGAGAAAGAAAATACACCAAGATAATACCCGGACACATGTTGTTGTTTTTGCATTGGCAGCACTGACTGAAATTAATGGGACAACACTGAAACACCCTCCATATAGCCCGGACTTGGGCATTCCCAACTTTGAAAAAACAACTGCAAGGAAAGAAGTTCTCAACAGATGATGAAGTAAAAAATGCCACAGCTGCAACACTAAAAGTGATGTCACAAACAGTCTACTGCACGTCTTTGAATCTAAAAAATGTACTGAATGTGAAGGATGCTACTTTAAAAAATAAAAATGTTCAGATGTGGAATCATCTGATTCTGAATAAAAAATCAGTCTTATTACTTTTCAGTAAGCCCTGGTATATCATCCCTTTTTATGTACGTTTTTGGTAGTAAATCTGAGTTGTCCATTCTGTCAAATCTCCCTAACTTTTCAGAGTGACCCACTCAAAATAATAGTTAAATACCCCTGCTATAGAGGATACCTGAGAATAGTTCCATCTGCAGCAAGTTTAAGAAAGTTTCCTTCTTCCAAATCCAGCACCAAGCCCTTGAAGCTAAAACAATCAGCAGAAAAATGTGTTACTAAAATCTGAGCATGGCATTCCTTCAATCATTTAACCTACTGGCTGGAACACGCAACATAATAGTCTGTTTGAGTCAGCAGATTCTGACAATTTTGATAGCAGCATTTATGAATCTAGCTTTAGGTTGTAAATCATATACTATCCCATTTTGCCAAGAATGAACAGGAAATATATAAGAAAACCTCTTGTCATAATGGGATTTTGTTATGTGCATATATTCATGCAGCACTCGTGCTCAACACTGGGGTCCAGGGCCCTATCTGTATTAAATTTGTGCTCTAAATAGGAGCCAGCTGTCTGGGTGCTCTGGGTACTCGAGCGCCACCATTATTTGTGCAGCCTAAAGTCATGTTTCTGATTCATACAGTAACGATGGTTGTAATGAAAGTACTCCCAATAATTTAAAAAAATTTGTCTTCTTTTATGTTCTCTCCCATGTTTATTTTTGGTACTCCAGTTTCGTCCCACACTCCAAAAACATATTGCTAGGTTAATTAGTTGCTGTGTGTATGGTTGTGCGTTAGATTATTTAAATTGTAAGCTCCAATTGGGCAGGGACTGATATGTGTACAGTACTGAGGAATTGGTTGTACTATATAAATAAATAATAATAAACAATGGCTCATCACAAGCAGGATATATATATATATATATATATATATATATATATATATACACATACACACCTCATATATGTTTCTGGCAGCAAATATATAATCTGTGGATAATGGTGGCAGTTGCACAGTATTAATGCCAAAATTAAATGATTTTCAGGCTAATAAACTGACACAAGCATACATTTTTAAGGGGAAATGGAACTTATTTAAACACTAACAAAAGGGTTTGAAATATTTACTAGAACATGACAAGATTTGTCCCTACATTAGATGTAAACAATATTAGATGCCTTTGAACATTTCCCATGATGAAACAAATTTTCACCTAATTAACATCTAAATATGACTCATTCTCTATTAGGAATATCAATATAGTAATAGTCACACAAATGAAACACTACAAAAAAACAGTGGTTGAGCCTAAGGAAACTAACAGTATTTTTTCCTTGAACATATTTAAAGGTCACTATAATTTTAAACCATTAGTAAAACACAAAATTGGCTATAAAAGTAAATTAAATCAATTTACACAATTGCATCAGTTTGTCTGGTCATCCACACAAAACATTACAATAACTAAGATTACCAGAAATCCCATTCCTCAGGTGTAACTGATAACAACTCTTCTTTATATCCTTTTTCTGCCACCAGATACTGAGCAAAACTGTCATAAATCAACTGTAAAAGAAGATTAGATACTATTTTTAAAAACATAGAAAAAGTAAGCCCAGGTACAGACAGCTACCAGTACTGCATCAATTCTAAAGGAACCAGTTCCCCATGAATATGAAACATGAATCGATACGTATATTTGTAAAGTCGCTTTCCAAGTGAAACTAAAGGCAGCATTAACATGTGTCTCAACTACTTGTATGCAATATAACTTTTAGAAAATGTAAAACTCAATTATTTCTCATTTTCATGGAAAGATCTCAGTTAGGACCCCATGGTTTCCTGTACTACCCTAGTTTGGTTTACCTAGTCTTCAAGATCTTGTTTTAAATCCTAGCACAGATTGAGCATTCTACTTTTGAACAACCTGTGATGAGGCACCTACAATCTACAATATGTTGAACTGTATTGTAGAATACATACAATTCAAATTCATTTGGTAATTTAAGAGGTTAAGGTGTGCAAAAAATGCATTGTTTAAAATATTAACTACCACCACTACTTACTTTCTCCTCAGGGAGCATTAATAAAGGACATTTTTAAAACTGTGACAAAAAATATTCACCTAACTCCATATTCCAAATTTGCCCTAAAATTTAACACTAAGCGGCATATTTATCAACATTTCTTCCACTAAAAAAATGTCAAAATAGCTGTTTTCACACCCTTTTCACATTATTTTAGCATCACCTAACTGTATAAATGGACAAATGGAGAAGAAATCGCAAATTTCTCATCCAAGCCCATTTTATTTTTTTAGTAAGCTTGTAATGGGAAATGTGATGTGCTCAAATTGACTAAAAATCGAATTGTGATAAAATAACGGGGGGGGGGGGGGCTGTGATAATAACGTTACCTAGAAATGGCATTACTGGGGTTTTCCCCATTTCAACCACTCCAGCGCTTCTCTGAAAGGCAGAGCAAAGCTGGGAGCCGGCACGGGCTAATCACAGGAAAAAAACGAAAAAAACACTTACCTGCACCCAGGGACTGGTGATTCGGTGAGCTTCGATCAGCTGATCATCGGGCTCCTGCTCTGTGACCCCGGTCATCTGATGTGTGCTGTAAGCTGGCATCTCAGGGGTCACAGATCATGAGTCCGCCAATCAGATGACCGAAGTCACAGAGCAGCTCACCAGATCACCGTGGTAAGGTAAGTGGAAGCAGAGTGTGTGGGTGTGTGTGTGTGTGTGGGGGGGGGGGGGGGTAGCAGTAGCAGCACATGCGCAGTCACACCCTCAGGGTTGTTTTTTGCAAAAAATATCCTGAGAACTGTGTGGAGAGGATTCGCAGGGATAGAGCTTTCTCGCCAGCTCTGTCCCTGTATGTGAATCTTAGAACATCCAAAAGGAAATTCCTAAATTTGCTAGGCAAAAATATCACAACACAACCACATTTTAAATGCGACTGTGGTAAATATGCCCCTAAGGGGCATCGGAAACAATGTTGATGACTGATACAGTTGAACTATTTTTGTCTTCTGTATATGTGTCAAAGTCGCACTGCGCATGTGTTTAGAGTATGCCCACAGTAGCATAGGGCTGGTGCAAGCTTCCATAGTGCAGCCGATGCATGCATCTAAAGACGCAACAAGCAGAATTTGGGCATCTCAGTACATGCACATTCAGATGCTCGGATGTTCACCAGGGAAGGGCAAGTAGTGGAATTTTCATAATGTCACAGAAGCCATATTGGCGAAAGATGCGCACACAGGCGCTGAGGCGTCAGACTCAGAATCAGGCCCTAAGTGTTCTGTGAGGGATTCGACTTATCATTTTTGTTCACCTGCAATTCAGCCATACAAATAAAAGACCATTAAAATTGGCGCACACACAATATGAATGATTGAAGAGGAAAGAGCATAGCTTATAGGACTCCCCATCACTGTGTGCCAATAACTAGCATTTTTCCAACACTGGCTGCTTAAGATTAACTGGTGATGAAGGAGAGCCTCGGCTTTGGCTTTTCATGATGTTATCTGGGTGGATCATCAAAAAAAAATAAAAAATTATATTTTACATTTGGACTACAGCAGATCAAGAAAGAAGAAATTATTATTTATTTTACATTTATTAAAACTATGACTGATCAAGCATGAAAACAATATATAATTTGTATTAACACGCTTAACAATGTTGGTGGACGGGTTCTTTATTCAATTATAGTTAATTTTACAGTTGTGCAGGTATGATTGTACTGTCTTGGCATATTGGCCTTGGGACTTTCAGATGTTAGATCCAGGAAACTGGAACAGATTAAGGAGTTGGGTCAAGTAAGTAAATTCATATGCCGCAATTATGGTAGCCTCAAACTCACTGCATTTTGTTCGCAGCCCTATAGGCAAGCTGAAGTGTTGTTGTCAGCGTTTCTACAGAGTTGCAATGGCTACTCGCACCCGTCGTGGCTAATTGAATTGACCACTAAGTATGTAATTTCCTAAAGGTTCTGACGCGAAGATCATCAATGCTACATGCTAAAATAGAATCTCTAAAAGAACATACCAGAGACCGTGAAATTAGGTATAGGCTTAACAATGTGTATCTGAGACACTTCATGGAAACTATGGATAACAAAGAACCATAAACTCCACTATAGATGGGAATACTCTTTGAAAGGTTCTGATGACACAAGATTTGCAAAATAAAAAAAATCTGATGCAGGACTATGCCTGCATAGAAAATTGTGCATTCCTACACCACCCTTGGCTACCGAATATGGGGTGATTAACTGGATACAAAGCCTCCTTCCCTGGAGTGATGCATGAGGCACAGTTCAGAGATTTTCGGCAACTTGTCAATTACGTTTGTTCTTTTTATTCGTTTGTTCCCCAACAGGTGCTGGTACGTTCCAGACAGATTTCCACCTCTGGAAGCTACCAGGTCAGAAGCCTACATCTCTTCTCAATTGAGAGCTAAGATATCGATATTTATTTATAACCTCTTGAAAAAATCTAGGTTTACACCACCACAGGCAGGCAGCAAGAGCACCATAATTTTGAAGCATTTACTTGCTCAACATACAGTATTCTATAGCTGAGCTTCTCAAAAATAATAATGATATGTTTTTAAAGCAGCAATCTCCTAATATAGCTTTACATCATCCACCTAACATAGGACAGTGTGTTTTTTTGCAGTGGCTATATTGGAACCGAAGCTAGATCACTCAGGACCAATAAACCTAAAAAGGGCCTCATCAAGAGAAAGCTGCAAACGCTTATATTTAAGAATTAGTTACATTAATTTTTATCTTGGATGGTGCTGCATCAGAATCCACTATTTTGCACCATTTAATCTAGACTCAAGATCTGTGATCTCCTAGAATCTGAAATTCTCCCTCACCACTCTCCTCACAGCCATTGATGTTTCATTTTAAGAGCAGTCATTGCTGTTCCACAGCATATCAGAAATAAATCAGTCATATTGCTTGTATAAATTCATAAATAGAAAGCTTTAAAGTGTGGTAATCCCAAAAATGTATGATTGTTATCCAGTGTGTTGCTTCATTAACGGATAGCAAACTGTATTTATTGTTTCGGAAACAAGGATGCAAACTTGAAACTAGGGATGTGCAGGCTCGGTATTACTCGGATTTACTCGGTTCTTATCGCCACTTTACCGCAAATTCAGATTTATTATATTGGCTACCCAAAACACATGATAGGCGATAGCCAATAAAATGCCGTTTAAAGATCCGAGTAAATCCGAGTAAAACCGAACCCGCTCACCCCTACTTGAAACGCAGCTAAATGTGCCTACCATTCAACATCAGCAATACTGCTGGGCATACACTATACAATTAGGCGATCCGCCCGCTATCAGCGGATTGCCCTGATAATTGTACTGTGTGTGCGGGCAATCACGGGTAAAATATCGATCGGTCGGGCATGCCCGACCGATACAATATTTTGTAAGTTAGATGTCGGCCGCATCGGGCAATGTATGCCCAGCCGCTGCCGACTGACAGACATTTCCCGTTCCTTCACAGGGAAGGAATGGGCAAATGTGTCCTCCCCAGGGGCGGAGAGCAGATATCGGGACCAATATAGTGTGTGAACGCGATATCTGGTGGGTGTCAAGCTGCCAGATAAAATGTCTGTCGGTCTGACAGGCATTTTATCTGACAGTGAATGCCCAGCATTAGCATATCTGAAGTTTATTTCTCTGGGCCAGCTCAACCAATTACTAGTTGGCAAAACTATGAAAACATTGAAGTGGCTTCAACAACTGTTCTATGTAGGGGGTGTTAAGGTGGATGTGATTCTTGTTCAAAAATCATAACAGATAAACACACAAAAATCGGAATTGATCTTTACAAATCATTATTTCATATGACCCACAAAAGATTGTAGATCGGTCTTAAGAATATGCTTTAACTCTATATAACACTCAACTTAATGAGTCACTTCTGCAATAAAATAAAAGACTTATAACCTACACCCTATCAAAGGAAGTATAGGTGCCTGGTCCAGACAGGTTCACAATGTCTTACTAGTTACTATAAAAAAAATTACTGTAGTTTTGATGCCTCTACTCCTTGAACTATGCAAAGACCTTCACCAATGGAATACATTTATAAGACACCATCCAGACAGCTATTCTGATTATACAAAAATAATGTATAGATCTCAACTTAGGTGCCAGATACATGCCCACATATTCAGGCTAAAATCTTTGAGCCACAACAGCTCAATTGGTTTTATTCCAGGGGATATATAACAACAGGAGAAATTAGAGCCTAATATATGGCTCCAGACACATAAAAAGCCTTTGAAAGGGTATCATGGCACTTTGCATTCATAGACTTAAGGTGCCCACACACATAGCGACATTTTAAACGTTTTCGCCGATTTCGACAAATCGTGACGACGAATCGGGTAAAAAAAGTACAAATCGTGAGTTTATACTCACGAGCATGATGCCGATGCGCGTCCCCGCTCGTCGTACATCGCATCTTCTGATCTGCCGTGCTGTAGGGCAGATTAGCCAATCTGGGATACAATGCATTGGCTGCAAGATAGATCTTTAGTCAGATTGGACATTTTTAACTCCAAATCGTGATCACGACGGCAAGGGAGCTCCCGTGAAAGTTCATGAAGAAATTGCCCATAAAATCGTATCGTGAGGACATCGGTATGTGTGTGGGCACCTTAAGCAAGACAGGCTTCAGCATGTATTTTCTATATAGAATCAAGGCTTTATAGTTCAGCAATGTTGCATTAGCAAGTGCTTCCTATTTATAATTAAAAATGGCACAAAGTAAAGCTGTCCCCTATCACCCTAATAAGCCAGATATTATGGGCATCAGAGCTGGACCCCGAGAATAAAACATTTGAATGTATACAGATGATGTTTTTTTAACATGAATGACACACCCTTTATATTTACCAGCTCTTTGTAAACAACTCTGTATATATAAATCTTTCCAACTTCAAAATAAATAAACATAAAACAGCAATATTGGCTCTGAACTTAACACCACATGAGCATTAACTACTCAAATCCAATTCCAAATTGGCAGTCCAATATGATTAAATACCTGAGTATAGTGGTTTGTGACTCTCCAAGCTGACAGACATTCAGGGGGCTTAGAAAGGTACATTTTGGCATAACTGTCACTGATGTATTAATAATGTAAAACGTTCACCTATCAAATACCAATGTACCCCATATTTTGTTCTCCTTCTTGAGCTCTTTACTCTGTATCAATTCCAAATTTTCTTGGGAAAAACATAAAATGAAAGTTAATTGAAGTGATTCGTTTCACTTGGAAGACATAGCAAATACTTGTTTGTTTAAAGAATTTTGGATTGTTTTAATATTTAAAAAGCTACAACAATGCTTGGATGCCTTTTTAAGCAAGTAATGTGATGTACTTAAGGTATGGTGGGTTGTGTTAATGTGATGATACATAAATCCAGAAAAAGTAAGGCTACACGACAATAAATTATTGAATCAATGAAGAACATACTTACAGGGTGACATCTTAAAAGAAGCAGACATTTTGGGGCTAAAACAAAATGTGGTTGTGAAACAATTTTCTTCCGAACTCTGCTGGGCCTGATTCAGACCCGGTCGCAAGCGCTGTGCGCTCGCAATGGGGTCGATGGTGGGCCAGTGCGCATGCGCACGACAGTGACGGCTCCTTTCGAGCGCATACGCGAGACACGGATAGCGACGGGCACTCCGTCGCTCCGGGTCTCGCAACAAAGGGGGCGAGCTGTCGATGTTGAGTGACAGCTCGCCCCCTTTGGTGGGCGGGCTGGGGGAGTGGCTGCCCAAACGGAGGCATTCCCATGTAAACGCCTCAGTTTGGCGGCGGCCCCAGTGACATCATGAGTGATGTCAGTGGGAGAGATTTCGGCTGTTAGAGCCGAATTCTCTCTGGGGCTTGCAGCAATGAGACCCTACCACAAGGGTCTCATCGCAAGTCCGATGGTCGCGATGGTCTTGACCATCGCGACCATCTTCCTGGCCACTCGCTATAGCTGTGGGTGGTCACCTACAGCTATGCGAGCGGCCAGGAGGCCGTTCTAAAAAAAATATAGCCCGGCCCTGATTCAGAGCGAGCGCTCTGTCAGAGCGTCCGGCTCTGAGTCAGGACCATTTTTCCCTGAAAGACACTATCCAGCTCCTATAACTTAATCCTGCCTGACACTGTTCAATTATGTATCACCAATTGAATCACTCAGCCACCCACTTTTCTCTCTGCTATCCCCTTGCCTGGTCTGCATTGCCATAACCCCATCTAGTTCCTCACCTATCCTTACAATGTATATCTTAATCACTGAAGCACAACAAAAGGGCTGCATGAAGTCAAATCAGCATTAACAGCTGCCTCTGGTCTGCTCACCAGTTGACCACATTTCTCTAATTGAATAGCTCTGTGCACTTTACCCAAGAGAAAAGACTATACAACACAACACCAGGGGCAATTGAACCTGCCGCTTAAGTTTCACTGACTGGGAGCAACAGGTAAGTAACATACAGTAGATATGTACAAGAGGTAGGAGGAAGAATGTGATGATACAAAAGTGTAGGGTTGTGCACAGATGTGTGGTGGATTTATTAAAGTGGAGAGAAGCAGGTGGAGTAAGAGTTTTGATACAGTGCAAAGGAGGGAATGTGTTTCAGAGATGTAGGGGCCCCTATATGAATTGACCATGCTCCTCCAGCCCCACTACTAGGTGGCAGGGGACACTATCACCCAGAGACTTTTTAACAATGTTGCTACAGTAGTTATGGCATGAATATAAAAAGTTCCTCTTTTTGTTTAATGCATTCAATATATTTTATTTTCTATGCAAATTTTATTGTTGCTCTTTAAATAGCAACTTTTCTACAGTATGTGTCCCTGCCCTCTGAATTTTTCAACCTAATGAAGACAGGTTCTCTGTATCTGAGAGTGCACTTTTGTGTTAGGCATTTGTTTTTGAAGATGTGGATTGAAAGATCTACAGTAAAAAGGTAGACAATGTCTAGATAGACACCAGATGTTAGAAAGGCAATAGGTCGACAGGGACAAAAGATCGACATGTAAGGTCAACTGGTACAAATGGTCGACAGGGTCTAAAGGTTGAAAAGCATATGGTCGCAGTATTTTTTTTCTAACCCTAATCTACACCCTAACTCTCCCTCCTGGTGCCTAACCCTAAATGTCGAGGTAGGTGTCTGACCCTAACCACCCCTTCTAGTGCCTAACCCTCCGGTAAGTGCCTTACCGTAACCCTCCCTCCTGGTGCCTAAACCTAACCCTCTCTCCTGGTGTCTAACCCTAACACTCTGGTAAGTGTCTAACCCTAACAAAAAAAAAAATAATGTGTTGGCCATTTTCGTGTCGACCATTTTACCCTGTCAACCATTTGCACCTGTCAACCTTCTTACATGTCGACCTTTAGTCCCTGGCAACCTATTGCCTGTTTAACATCTGGTGTCTATCTAGACATTGTCTACCTTTTTACTGTAGAACTTTAGACAGGTTCCCTGTCTGGCTGGCTCTGTGCTGCATGCCAGGGGCTGTGCAACCAAAAAATGATTGGGATCCAGGAGTCAGGGATTTTTAACTTGTTTTTCTCTGATCCACCGGTGGATCACTGATCATCGATATCCGCGAATCACATTTTTTTATCTCAGCAGAACGGGGAATTGGGGCCATAGATGTGTGGCTGTATTAGACTACAATAACGTCATAGGAAGCTACTGGAAATGTTTGGACGAACAAGAGGATTGTAGTAGAATAAAGATGAGGTTTGTTGGAGGTGAACATAAGAGACATAGGGGCTAATTCTGAGTTGGGAACAAAGCAAAAAAAGCAAATAACTGTTTTGCATTCAGGGTAAACACTGGTCGCTCTTGCATGATGCCCAAAAATGCTGGACAAGTTTATTATGAAAAATGAATAGCTCCAATAAATCATTCCCGATGCTATTCAACATCGAGCTGAATTGAACCGCCTCCTTAGTTTCTACCACATTTCTAGAAGCCAAAAGTAAACAATTTTTTATTATTTATTAACAATTATTTATATAGTGCATACATATTACTAAGGGATTTGTAGGGAATATTTGTCCATTCACACGTGCTACCTGCACCAGTGGAATTTAAAATCCATATTTCCTACCAAATGAACACACATACATACACACTCTGATTATTTTTGTTGGGAAGCAATTAACTTACCACTATGGAGCATATTTAATTCCAGGCGAAAAGTCCTGTACTTTTCGCATGCCGGACTTTTCGCTGACATCGCTGGTTTTCCATGCAAAAAGTATCGCGCACGTCCCCGCTTATTCCCGTATTCAATTAGTAATCAGCGAAAACATTGGGGATCACTATAGATACCCCCGAATAGGCCTGCTAAAGCTGTTTGGGGTACTTAAATTATCTCAATAGCTGCCATTTAGCGTCTTTGCATAAGTGGTGAAGAATAGCATTTAGCAGTGTTTTTGGTGTAAATAAGTAGTCCCAGCAAATTTGGGGTACATGAAAATAGATGCAAGCATATTTTAAAGTTGCTAAAGTGAAGTTTTTAAAAACATAAAAAATCCACCTGCAGAAACCACCTGCAAACTTAAAAACACCTGGGGCATACTTGGGGGGCCCCCTGGAGTCTATTTCGTTAGTTTTTAAGTTTGTCCCCCAAATTTGTTCTTTTTTTTTTTTTTACTTTTTTTGACGCAGTTTACCTTTGGGGGACTGTCCCAAGGGTGCTGGAGGGTTTTCCGCGGGTTCGCACCCCAAAACCCCAATTCTGCACTTTTTTGCGACACCTATTTATAGGCGAAACTGTTTCGCAGGTTCCATTGCATCGAGTTTCCGCACCGGCGAAAAGTCTCCGATATTGAAAATGGAGGAAACTTATCACATGGCGAAATTACATCACTCGCGATTCTTTTTCACAGAAAATGGCTTTTCGCACCTAATTGAATACAGCCCTATATTTTGGTATTGTGGGAGGAAACCCACTTAAGCACAGGGGGACTATACAAACTCCACACAGTTAGGGCCATGTTGGGAATCCAATAAAAGACCTTAGTGCTGTGAGGCAGTAATACTAACCATTACACCAACCGTGCAGCCCAAAAAGGAAGAAAGGCAATGGTACAGTATAATACCATTGTGGATATTGACACCCTTTCTGCATTTGTATAGAACATATGATATGAAGTCTAAGGCCCATATGTAATAGGCTAGAATTTGCTGGTCCTTGTGTGACTTAAAGTAGGGGTCTGCACCGGACACTTTTCGTGTTTTGTGTTTTGGATCTGGATCTTTCTTCGTGTTTTGGATCTGGATTGGTTTTGCCAAAACCACCCTTCCGTGTTTTGGGTTCTGGGTTTTGCATCTGTATTTTTTGGGAAGAAAGCATAAAAACAGCTAAAATTACAGAATTTGTGGGTTTTTCTGTTTCTATGCTATTATTAACCTCAATAACATTAATTTCCACTCATTTCCAGTCTATTCTGAACACCTCACAATAATGTTTTTAGGCCAAACGGTTGCACCGAGGTAGCTATGCTAAGCGACACAAGTGGGCGGCACAAACACGTGGCCCATCTAGGAGTGACACTGCAGTGGTAGACAGGATGGTAGTTTGAAAAACTAGGCCCCAAACAGTACATAATGCAAAGAAAAAAAAGAGGTGCAAGATGGAATTGTCCTTGAGCCCTCCCACCCACCCTTATGTTGCATAAACAGGACATGCACACTTTAACAAACCAATCATTTCAGCGCCAGGGTCTGCCACATGACTGTGGCTGAAATGATTGGTTCATTTGGGCCCCCACAAAACAAGCTGGCAATTAATCTGTCCCTCGTCAGTGTTGTGTACATCCTCATCCTCACAGAGTATTAAGTCGTCCCCACTGGAAACCACCACAGGTCCCTCTGTACTTTCTGGAGGCTGGTCTCCCTGGAAGAATTGATAATTCATTTTGATGAACATCATCTTCTCCACATTTTGTGGAAAGCAACCTCCTACGCCTTTCGCTGACAAGGTTCCCGGCTGCACTAAACATCTTTCGGAGTACACACCCTTCAGTCCGGACCAGATGTCCAAACTTGGTCCTGTCTGCCCTGCATCACCGCCAGCGGGTTGCTTAAGATACCTAAGTTGTTTCCTGGCAGCCCCAGTTGCGGGAGAAAATAAAGAAGGAGCTGTTGACGTGTCACGTTCCGCTTCAGCTGACAGTGTTTTCACCAGCAGGTCTTTGCACCTCTGCAGGCTTGTGTCGGCCAGAAAGAGACACCATGTAGGTTTTAAATCTAGGATCGAGCACGGTGGCCAAAATGTAGTGGTCTGATTTCAACAGACTGACCACCCCCGAATCCTGGCAAAGCGAATGAAGGGATTCATCCACAAGTCCCACATACCGAGCGGAATCGCTCCGTCTTAGCTCCTCCTTCACTTTCTCCAGCTGCTTCTGCAAAAGCCTGATGAGGGGAATGACCTGACTCAAACTGGCAGTTTCTGAACTGACTTCACGTGTGGCAAGTTCGAAGGGCTGGAGAACCTTGCACAACACGGAAATCATTCTCCACTGCGTATGAGTCAGGTGCAGGCTTGAATGGCCTTTTGCTGCTCCTCCATCCTCTGAAGCATATAGAGGGTTGAGTTCCACCGCGTCACAACCTCTTGCTTCAGGTGATGGCAGGGCAGGTTCAAGAGTGTTTGCTGGCGCTCCAGTCTTCCATATGCAGTCGCTGAATGGCGAAACAGGGTAGAAATTTTTCGGCCCACCCAAAGCGTCTCCTGCACGCCCCTGTCGTTTTTCAGAAAATTCTGCACCACCAAATTTATTTTGTGAGCAAAACATGGGATGTTTTGGAATTTGCCCAGATGTAATGCCCGCACAATATTGGTGGCATTGCCAGAGATCACAAATCCCCAAGAGAGTTTAAGTGGGGTAAGCCATTGGGCAATGATTTCCCTCAGTTTCTCTAAGAGGTTGTCAGCAGTGTGCCTCTTACTGAAACCAGTGATATACAGCGTAGCCTGCCTTGGAACGAACTGGGTTTTCTGAGATGCTGTTACTGGTGACGCTGCTTTTGTTGCTGCATAAGGCGATACATCTACCCAGTGGGCTGTTACAGTCATATACTGTAGTCCTTAGTCTGACCTGTTCCACTTGTCCACATGTCCATGGTACAACCACATTTTTTAGGACACTGAGGACACTTTTTCTGACGTCTCTGTATATTCTCGGTATCGCCTGCATAGTGAAGTGGAATCTAGATGGGATTTGGTACCGGGGACACACTACCTCCTTCAATTGTCTAAATCCCACTGCACTATTGGCGGATACTGGACGCACGTCTAACACCAACATAGCTGTCAAGGCCTCAGTTATCCGCTTTGCTTCAGGATAACTGCTGTCGTACTTCATCCTCCTCACTAAGGACTGTTGGAGGGTCAATTGCTTAGTAAAATAAGTAGTGGTGTTCTTACTTCCTCTCTGGGATGATGAACGACTCCCAGCAGCAACAGCAGCAGCAGCAGTTGGCGTAGCAATGCAGGACTACTTCCAATCCTGACTGAGGAGGAAATTGACAAGGAGGGAGTTGACGGTGTGGTTTGCAGGCGCTTGGATACAACAGGAAAAAGGGATTTAGGTGTCCCTGGCCTGCTTACGGTCTTAGCCACAGTTTCTGAACTTGACAGTAACTTTTTAAGAACGCGCTGCAGGTGACGTATAAGGGAGGATGTTCCTAGGTGGTTAACGTCCCTACTCCTACTTATTCCACCTTTACATATGGTACATATGGCAAGACAGTTGTTGTCGTCCAGATTTGAATAGAAATATTTCCAGACCAAAGAGGTGGAATGTTTGGTCTTCTGCCCAGGCATGACCGTGATGGGCTTTTTCATCCCACGGACAACAACTGTGCCCGATTTAAACAATCCACCTCACCATCAGAATCCTCCTCGTCAACTTCCTCCTCAGTGCCAGTTACACCAATATCCTCATCCTGTTGTACTTCAACAGTAACATCTTCAATTTGAATATCAGCAAGTGGACTGTGGGTGCTCCTTCCAGCACTTGCAAAGGGCGTGCAAATGGTGGAAGGAGCCACCTCTTTCCGTCCAGTGTTGGGAAGGTCAGGCATCGCAACTGTCAACACACTTGGCTCTCCATGGGGATTTGTGATATCTTCTTAGAATTAGAAAGCACAGTTCTTTGCTGTGCTTTTGCCAGCTTAACTCGTTTGATTTTTGTAGCGGGGGGAGGGCTTCCATCGTCATGTGACGCTGAACCACTAGTCATGAACATAGAGGAGGACCTTAGCCGTTCCTTGCCACTCAGTGTCGTAAATAGCATATTGGCAAGTTTACATTTCTCCTCAGACAATTTAAATTTATTTTTTAAGGTCATTTTCCTGAACTTTGCCATTTGGGATTTTATACGCCCTCTACTATGACATTGGGCATCGGCCTTGGCAGATAACGTTGATGGCATTTCATCCTCTATGTCCTGACTAGTGGCAGCAGCTGCAGCACTAGGAGGAAGTGGTTCTTGATCTTTCCCCATTTTATTTTTATCGGACAAATTTTTGTCCTCCATTTATGTGATATTGATGCACATGTGGCTAAGGCACACACAAACACAGAGAAAGATTTTTTTTTTTCTCAGGCACTTTTGACACAGGCGCACGCTTGGCGCTACTTTGTTGATGCACGTGCGGCTACAGCGCACACAAATCACAAACACAGAAAAATATTTTTTTTTTCAGGCACTTTGGGGGTTACACCACCCTTCAACAGGCGAGCCAACCGGCCCTTTACTTTTGACACAGACGCACGCTTGGCGCAACTTTGTTGATGCATGTGCGGCTACAGCGCACACAAACAGAATTATTATTTTTTTGCACTTGGGGGGAGCACCCCTGATGGACAGAGCACCCCCTGGACAACACTACAGCACCCCTTTAGGACTACAGCCTTCATGGGACACTGCACAACACAGCCCAGCCAGCCCCTATGGACTTTGTAGTGGACACAGCCCCTATGGACGACAACAGTAGCACAACTCCCACCCTCCTGTTTCATTGTCCACAGCCGGAGTGAAAAATGGCGCCGAAGCGGGGAACTTTAATTGAATCCAAAACCCGCGAGAATCCGATAGCAGGATGATGACGTTTTGACTCGATTACAAATCCGAGTCAGGTGGGAAAACTTGAACCTGACTTGTATCCGGCTCGGATCGGGGGGCACGGTGGGGTTCGGATTTCAGAAATCCTTACTGGTTTCGATGAAATGATCACATTCGGAACAAAGAATCAAACCACTAACAGGCAGCACTGGCTTCCTATTCACTTGAAAAGCTCATCATATTGATAATTCATGACACAAAACTAACAATGTCAAAATGTAATCAAATCACACTCACATAAAAAGCAACTTGATAACAGAAAGGTAATTATACACATTCATCAACTATACACTAGCTGCCTACTGTCACGCACCGGACCTTTAAAACAACTTTTTTACCTTTGAGGTGTCTGTTCCGGCTAGCGCTGAGGTCCTCTCACGCTGTGACCACACGTCACTCCCGCATGACACAGAGGTTGGCTCACGCTGCACATCGGTCCCAGCTAGTTGTGAGGTCTGTCTGTGCTGTTCATGCCCAGTCCTTTCAGGGTTCTGTATCTGGACAGGGAGATGGCTCCCGGCAGTGCTCTGCTCTCAGTGTGTCTCCCAGCATGATGGGACACAGACTGCGTGCCAGAGTTCCCTCCAAAACCACAGTATGGGCCCAGCCATGTTGAACTCCCAGATCAGCTAATCGCAGCATCCAATCTCTGGGTACACAGTCTTATAAACTCCATTTCCTCACTGGCCCAAATTGCCAGTACATTGTCGCTTCGCTACATCTCTGTACTGACCTCCCAGGTACTTTGTATCTGTACGGTTCCAGTCCGTCCTAATCCAGTTCCAGTCTGGTATATGCAAGTCTCCGTATGGAATTGCAATGGATAATTTATGCACGCCCCAGCAATTCTGTCCCAACGCACTGCTTTCAAACTGTCCTCCCCCCCGTCACCACCCACAAACGGCACTTCCTGTCAAACACTGTGCTCCGGGTCTGCGTAGCCTCTGCAAACGCAGTTCCTATCACAATTGCTAGTTCGCGCACGAGCACTGCGATGCATGCGCAATGCCAATTAATTGAACGATTGCATGTGTCTTTGCAACTGCGATCCTTGCTGATTCAGGCACCCAGTCCGATATCTACAACATCGGTCCCAGTCCGGTATCTACAACATCGATCCAGTCCGATATCTACAACATCGGTCCCAGTCCGATATCTACAACATCGGTCCCAGTCCGATATCTACATCAGTTCCAATTCGATATTTACATCATCAGTTCCAATTCAATATCTACTTTCAGTCCGATATCTTCTACTGTACAATAAAAGTTGTTCTATACCTGTTCCCGCCTTCGGGCTAACCATCACCAGCAGTGCCACTGCCTCCTCTCTTCTCTAAAAACATGAGGAAGAGCTGGATCAGGCCTCCCAGTTTCATACAAGCCTCATCGGTTTCTGCTCCAGCCTCCCACACCTGCCCAATGCCAATCCCAACCCTCAGACGTGACACCTACAAGGTAAAGGAAAGTGGCAAAGTGGTGCACATTCCAGAAATCAGTCCTCTAATGTCTGGCTTCCAGGAAAGATGATAACAACCATTCTAGTAGGTTCCCATACAGTGTTCACTACAGAGCACGCATACTCGCTGACGCATTTCGATTTCTAACAAATACATTTCAAAGCAGATATTGTGCTCTGACAAGTTTCCATCTTTTATTCCTTATTGATGTCAATGGGCCTGATTCATGTTTGTATGCAAATGCTGTTTAAGCAGATTGAGTGATTCTTAGCCATTGTGCATGTGTATAATCCTAACTGCACACGCTCATCAATTGTATTGCAATTACGTTCGCAGAGAGGATTCATTCGCAAAATAAGTGACAGGTAGAGTTTGGTGGAGGAAATGAGTGGTGGCTAGAGAAACGCAGGCATGCCAGGATCGGTTAAACACTGTTTTCTGGTCGTGCATAAATTAGCCACTGCATTCCTGCTTACGGTAGAAAAACAGTCTGCGTGTCTGGAGACCCGCTGTGTCTGCAAATGGTTAGACCTACTCAGTAGGCTGGGGGCCGCCTGATCTGCGTTAGATGTTTCCGGTTATGCGCATGTGCAGCAGATGTACAGTAAGATGTGCTCAGTGGGACGCCATGGGGAGTCATTAGCATATTTTCGCAATTGTGATCCGTTAGAGATCACAACTGCGATGGCATTTTCATACAGACATGAATCAAACCGAATATCCCCAATTTTTTTTTCTTGATTATATTTGCCTTCCTGTAATTTTGAATAAACCAAGTTGAAAATGGTTAGCAGCAAACAAAAAAAACAGACAAGAAAACTGTCTTTTTTTCTTTGCTATAATGGGGAAGTTTTAACTGTGAAGTTTCATGTTTTGTTTCCTTCTAAGTATTTTATGCTTCCCAGTTTGGCTGTATCTTCTGTATTTTTATTTGTGTTCTTTGTTCTGTTGTAAATTTTCACTCTGCTGTTACAAAAAAGATTAACAATCAAAAGTGCATTAATCACAAGTTTGAAGATCACAGTAAAGCTGTGTTCAATGAACGATATGAATGATAACGATATCGTTCATTAGTAAATCGTTCATTTTTATGCAGCCAACGACCACTGAACGACCAACGATGCGCGTTCCCGCATGGATAACGATATTGTTGGTCTGCCATGCATGCAGGCCAACCTGGACGATATTGTTCATTTTCCATAGCGGTTTGCGATGGTTGGTAGCTCATCGTTGGTGATATCTTTTGTGTGTGGATGAACTATATCGTTCATCCAACACACCAGGAAATTCAAGGAAGATCGTACAGCGATATCGAGCACTGAACAGATCGTCCTGTGTGTACGTACCTTAACAAGGGTTTTCATTTTCCCTAGTATCATGCAGCACAGTAAAATTTTGGATCCTGAGTCAGTCTACACTAGTTTGACACTGCCTCCCGAGAGGCGCAGAGTACTGCATAATGGGACACAGGTAAGCCTTTGGGTTAGCCCTAGATGAGACTGGTAGGGAGTTGGTGAGGGTAGTAGGAACAGGCAAGCAGATAAAAACAGAGATGCGAATAAAACTGGATGACCGAGATCAGAAAATATGGGATGCAGAAGGAGCGAGGTACAAGTCACCAGGGGAGCTAAAGGTGGGCTCAGGCACTGGGAGGCAGGGGTAAATACAATACACAACTGGCGGTACACAGCAGGACCAGTAAAGTATCACTTCAATGACTGGAGACAACAGGAATACGGTAAACCAGGAACATAAATATACGATTGAAGATGAAAATTTGGCACATAGTGAATGACCAGTCTGATTTAAATAGACTATGACATAGACTAAACCTGGTCACATGACCAAAGCTTACTAAATGTTGTAAATGGACTCAGAGCTTTATCCAAAATGGTGGTCCACATGCACTGGAGACTAACGCCCAGCCAGTGAGGATGGCCCTGGGGTACAAAGGTCCCATTGAGAGAGAGCCACACCAGTCACACTTATCTTCTGACTGGTGCAATACAATCAGGAAAACCGTTCCTATTTAGACTCCTTTTGACAAAAGTGTAGCATTCTATAATACATAATATAATTTCAAACAACATCTAAGATTCTTTTTAAGACGCTGGGAAGGTTATACAGATGTGTCTTTAAACATCTAGTCTCAATACGCCACGCAGCGCGACGTGCTGCCATGAGTGAGCCACCACGTCCCGTGCTACTCTGCTAAGGTTGGACGTCTTTAATTTGGCAAAAATGCGTCTAAGGGCCTTATTCAATTAGAGGCGAAATCGGACGTTTTCGCCGTTGTTTGAGGAATGGGCCGTCCGAATAAACTTATTTTATATCGGACGTGATCAGCCAATTTGTGGCCGATTTCGCCAACGACGACGAAAAACATCAGTTTTTCGCCTAAGAACTGAACAGAGCTTTTCTCTAGCCTAGAGCAGGCGAAAAAAATAGCAAAATCCCTATTTTTGTGTAAAAATGTGGGAATTTCTTATAGAACCCTTTGGACAGCCCCCCTAATGATACTTTAGCGGAAAAAAAAATTGTAAGTTGCGTACTTTGGTGAAATATGGCCGCTGAAATTTTGGTCAAATTTTTTTTTCTTTTCATGAAAAATGCGTATATTTCAGAGGACCATAAGGATGCGCCAAGTGTTTTAAATATCGCACGTGGATGGTGCAGGTGGTTTTTTAAAACTAAGAAAACGCCTGAGCCAGTCACGTGCGATGTTGAAAACACTTGGCGCAGCTTTATGTCCCTCCGAAATACCAGCCTCAATACATTAAATGCATTTGTTACAAAAAAAAATGTTACCGAAATTTCAGCGGTCGTTTTTCACCAAAGTATGCAATTTACAAATTTTTTTTTGCTAAAGTATCATTAGGGGGGCTGTCCAAAGGGTCCTGTAAGAAATCCCCACATTTTTACACAAAAATAGGGATTTTGAATATTTTCACTATCAAAAATTCAGTCATGTATCCAACTGGTTGGATAAAGGCCTGATTCAGAGCCGCATGCTATTTGCGCTCGCTCGGTCAGAATAAGGGGCCGGCTATTTAAATAGAGCGCTCGCTCTTTACGGTCTGTTGACGCCTCTATGTCTGAGCGAGCGAACTAAACATGCGCTCGCTATTTTGTAAAGACGCCCCCTGGCCGCTCGCATCCTATGTCATCTCCGCTATTTATTTGATTAATCGAGTACATCGAAAGGCATCTGAACTGCTCGCAGTGCTTGTGGTAGGTTTATCCTACCGCAATCATGCGAACAGTTTAGACTAAGAAACAACCAAGTGACGTGGTCGATGACGCTGCTTTGTTAATTATGCACACCCTTAAAACGCCCGTTTTGACCGTTTCGCATGCCTGCGTTCGGATCTCCACTCCCCGTTTTCAAGCACCTTCCCCTATTACCACCCACAAATGCCTCATCCTGTCACTCAAATTAGCAGGCACTCGCAATTTTGCGAGCGCTCGATTTCCGATCGCACAGACTGGTTGGCGCATGCGTATTACCACCCATACGCATGCGCAGTTGTGCGAACATCGCTCGGAGCGAACGAGCGGCCGCTTACGAGCGGCTCTGAATCAGGCCCACAGTGACAATGCAGTGCTGGTTACACTAATATCTATTTAGTAGCAGGTAGAATTAAAACATGCATACAAATTATACATACACATTATAATAAAAAAAAAACATTAATAACTGCTCCTTTAATAATCACATTAATGATTCTCATGGATATCAAGCTGGAAGATGTGTATACTTGGCTTTAAATTATTGAAAATTGCACAAAAAAAGTCCCCTAAGAGAGTAAGTATAATCAATTAATACAACTACAATGTTCCATGTTTTAGCCATGGAGAAATCCAAATCAGGCTGTCTGTAAAAACTTTAGACTGAATTAAACAGGCATCCCCCAGCAGCTTAGCCAATCTACTCACGTTCTTCCTGCCAACTACATTCCGTGTTCGGGGGATATAACTATCTACAAGGTGAAAGTGAAGGGGTTGACCCTCTTAATAAGTATAGTCCTGTCTTTGACATCAATCATCATAAAAAATGTGTTAAACGTGAAATTTAAGAAAAAGTCCAATTTCTTTCCCTTGAGTCATAAAAGTTCAGCTGTACAAGTTTTTATACGAGTACCTTGAAGGAATTTCAACATTTATGTAATGAGTTACAAGGGAGAGATTTGGGGAAGAGCAATCTTTCCCAAGAAGAAAGGAAAGCACTTAGGTGACTTCAGGATGACAGCTCCATTGTAATCAAACAGGCCGATAAAGGCGGTGGAGTTGTCATCCTGAATAGATGTGACTATGTAGCTGAATCACATAGAAAGCTGTATGATACTAGATTTTATAAAGTATTACAGAAAAATCCTATTCCCTTACACCACCAGAAACTCCATTGCTTATTGGATGAGGCCCTCACAGAGGGGATTATATCTAAAGATGAATTCACATTTTTGTTTCCACGTCACCCAGTCACTGCTATTTTTTATTATTTACCAAAGATTCACAAATCACTAAACACACCACCAGGGTGACCTATTATTTCAGGAATAGATTCACTTACATCCAATTTGTCATTTTATGGTAATCACTTTTTACAAAGATATGTTGTCCAGCAGAGATCGAATATCAGGGATACAATTATTGGAACTTATTACTAAAGTTAAATGGTGCCCTGGGTATGCATTTATTAGTCTGGATGTTCAAACATTATATACAAACATCCCTCACGAAAAGGGTATTGAAGTTATAAGTGAAGTATTGACTAGGGATGATGTGATCTCTGCTGGTCAGAGAGATTTTTTGGTGGCGAGTATTAAGTTTATTTTGACTCACAATCTTTTTCGATTTGACTCCACCTTTTTCTTACAGATACTTGGGATGGCCATGGGCACTTGGTTTGCCCCAAGCATCACCAACCTATACATGGGGGCCTTCGAGGAGGCGTATGTGTGGGGTTGCGAGTTTGGGGCGTACCTATTGTTCTATGGCCATTTCATCGATTACCTTATTTTTATTTGGGATGGGGATATGATGATGGCAAATCGATTCACTAATTATTTGAACACGAATAATATGAATTTAAAATTCACTTCACAATTTAGCACCACCACTATTAAATTTCTTGACGTGACCCTCTCTGTGAGTGATAGTTCGATTATTTCCACTGTATATATTAAACCGGTGGATTGTAGCTCATATCTACATTTTTCCAGTGGACATTATCGTCCATGGCTCAAATATATCCCTAAAAGCCAAATGGAAAGAATATGGAGTAATTGTGTGAGGGATGAGGATTTTAATAATTATGCGGATCTAATGGAGGATCAATTTATTGGAAAAAACTATCCACATAAAATTATTAAAGAGGCAAGAGAATTTGCCACAAGAAAACATCTACAGATCCAAACAACTCATGGGGATTTAGGTGTCACAAAGAATGTACCAGGGAGAGAGGATGGTCAGGATATTGTAGTGAAACCCAGGATAGAGAATGTTGAGGCAATGCCTTCTGGTACTAAAACCCATTTGTTACCCAATTTAATAACAAATCAAGAAAGATCAAGTCTATTATAAATAGAAATGACTTTATTTTAAAACAGCATCCAATACTATCTCAGTTTTTGGAACCTAAACCAAAAATACCAATCTTAAAAGTAATATTGGCACCTAGTGCCCTAAAGGTGACAAATGAGAGTGAAAAACAACGGAAAACTACATGGTTGCCCGCACAACCACTGAGATGTTTTCGATGTAATCAAACAAGATGTCTCACATGTGGACATATGAAGAATAGAGCAAAGGCAATTGTATCCTATACTACAGGAGTTTCTTATGAGAGCAAACAATTTATCAATTGTGAATCTGTCTATGTAGTCTACAAGCGGAGTTGCCCATGTGGAATTTAGTACGTGGGGAGAACTACCCGATCTCTCAAAGAGAGTTTTAGGGAACACAGACTAAACATATCCAAGAAAAATTTCCATCATAGTGTCCCTAGACACTTTCTGGATAAACATGATGGTGATCCCAAGGGCCTGATTATCTATGATGTTGAGATGATAGATGTTACATCAAGAGGCGGGGACAGATTCAAATGACTCTGCATGCTGGAGTCTAAATGGATATTCCGCCGCCAAACTTTGAGTCCGGATGGGCTAAATGAAGCATTAAAATTTATAGATTAATGCGTCTTGAAACTCCCATGTATGAGCGGCTGTCGACCATGGCTCGGGCAGGTGAGCATGTACTGTCCGGTCAGCTCACCTGTGTGAGCCACGCTCCCTAGTGGCACACAGTCACATGGTATAGTGAGGGACCTTTAAGTACCTATATCCTGTCCACTCGATGGTCATATCATTTCAGCCTTGTCCAATAAAAATATATAAAAAAATAAATCCTTTCTCCCTATCTTTGATCCAAACCTTTTTTGAAGATATTTTCCCAATTGTGGGTAGTTTATGGTTCAGATTCCATATTTCATACATACTTAGGAGGATGTAGATTCAACTGTAGATATGCGGAAATTTTGAGATTAGAAAGTAAGCATGAAAATAAATGAATAATAACAAAAAATATATAATAAAAATAGAAATAGATAAACATTGAGTTCTTTATTTGTGACTATTATAGCAGATATTCTTCATGTTTCAGGTGAACTCCGCATTGTGATCACTATTATTGATAGACTTTATATATATATATAATATATATATATATATATATATTGTTTGTAATGTGCACACTTGTGTGTATGTATGTATGTGTATGTATATATATATATATATATATATATACACACACACACACACACACACTGTGGACCTGATTCAGAGTCGGTCGTAGCGGCCGCACGGTCGTACGACCAATGACCGCAAAATCCGATCGTATGGCAGGGCGATCATAAACAAAGTGACGCCCATTCGATAGCACTGCACCTCCTCTAGCTACCGACTGATCTGAAGGAACGAGTCAATCGTAGTCAGGCGCTTTCAGTCGCTGTATGCTAATTATGTTCTGATGTTTGCGGCCGTATGTGCTGTTTTGATGGTCACATGTCATGTTTACATGGACTATCGATCAGCTTGTTATTAGCTTGTTGTCAATTATCTAATTAAGTGTTTAACTCTTGCTGTTCTTTAAAACGAGTTTTTTATCATGTGTCAATAAACTTTATTGTTCATTTCGTGGGTGTTTTCTCCGTTTTTTTTTTTTTACACACAATTTGAAAAACAAAGTAAGGTTTATTAACTGTGAATGTACTTTTGCTAATTGTGTTAACTTTATAAATGCATGTGCATTTTGCGTTAGGATCATTTGCACTTTTATGTTTGTAATTGCACACTGCGTGTTGTAGCCAATCAAATGTGACCTTATTTTTCGGGACACATGTGCCAATAGTTGTTTTTTTAAGGAAAGTGTAAATATTTTAGCCAATCATATTTTTTGTACCTCATGTATATTTCATGTTTTCTGTAAAATCGGCCATTGCCATCATGAGAGCCGCGGCCTTTACTAGGAGAGAGTTGCTTGTCCTGGTAAACATCCTGGACAGGCGGATTACCAACGCTGTGCCGCCCATTTCCAATCGCATAGCGCTGGCGGCCTATGCGGAGGTGAGGCGAGCCCTCCGATCAGCGGGTTTCAGGCGCAATATTGCCCAATTAGAGAGGCGCGGGCGCAAATACGCAGACGTAAGTATGCGTTTGTTTAAAAGTAATAATTAGTGGACTGTTAAAAATGTATGTTCCTTTGCCAATTATTTTAGACAATGTTAAAAAACCCTCCTGTATGTTGTCCCTATTGTCCAGAATGTGTAAAGTGTACTTGTACTGTGTAGACGAAATTCAAAACTAATTTGTTTTTTGGATTTTATGTTTACATTTTCGAAGCACAGCGGAGACAGAGGAGGGCACGCAGAATGCAAAGACATGCTGGTGGCAACCTGCAGCCCTCACCTTCTGCATCTCCTCAACCCAGTCCTCCCTCCCCACCACCATACTCCCCCAGTAACCCTCCCTCCCTCTTCGAATCCTCCCCAAGTATTCCTCCCTCCCCTGCCCACTCATCCCAAATTTCTCAAATCTCCCCTCCCTTGGATCTTTCCTGCTCCATTTCCCCTTCAACCATTCCCCCCACTCCCGAATATTCTCCTTCACCGGAAGGATCTCCGCCCACATCTGTTGCTGTGTCCGACCACTCTGAGGGTGGTTTTTTTTTGTTTTGTTTTTTTTGGGTGTTGTTGTTATCCATGTATTTGTACCAATTTATGTCCTTTTTTTTTTGGTTACCCAAATTCCTGTATGGGGTTCCAAATCATTGCGCAGTAATGCTGTTATTCACAATTAGGACCTTAGGTTTTGTGGCTGGGCCTTTTTTTTATTGTGGACCACAAAAATATAGGTTTAGTGGTTTTTTTAAAATGTTTTGTATTTTTAGGAAATAATGATTACATTCGGATTATTATTTTACAATGTAAAAAAACATGTCACCCAACTTGGCAAGGTACTAGGAACCAGACTACCCTTGTTGATGTTGTGTACACTGTGTTTAAAATGTACTAATGTACTTAGGCAAAGTGATGTTTTCCATAGCAAACAAACACATTGTATTTTAGGTTTATCAACAACATTCTAGAAGTGAATACGTGCATTGTGTTTTAAGGATATGGCCATCATGACTTAAGAATACACCTCCCATTATTTTTAACATCATCATAGTGGTTTTTGGCTTATGCCACATAGTTATGGTTTCCAATTATTTTAACAATATAAAAGTAGAAAACCTATTAATAATGTTGTGTGGCTGATACTTTCAAACACACTGTAACATCATTGTGTTTAAACACTTTTTGGTACATTGAATAATGTGTAATGTTCAAATGTTTGTAATTTTAATAAAGTATTTAATCCTAAAAATTTTTTTATTTTCCACACATCTAACCCACATCCTGAGGGAAATTAGGGAGAAGCTCAGAGACACATCGGGATATTTAATGCAGGCCTACTGTAGCCTCCAAAGAATAGTGGGGCGTTTGGAGGATGTTTAGTTTTTTTGTTTACTTTTTTTGCATTTTTCTGACCCAAGAAACAAAAAAATAAAGTTTTTGTATTTCAAACATTTGTCCTCTTTTTTGCCACACATTAAAGGGTGTAATCCTGCATTTAAAAAACTTTGTGAACAAAGGTGGGTGCCTTTCCATAGTGTAAGAACTAAAAAAATGTATTAGTAAACCTTAAGAACATTTGCAGTAATGTTGTATATTTTTTATTTATGGGTTGGCATACATTATCCACCTCAAAATGGCTTACATTTAAAAAAAAACAAAAAACTACATTTGTATTTAATTGAAAACATTTATTAAATAACAAACATGTTGCCAACAGGCTTTTACTGGTAAAAATAATTTCATAACAGATTCACACATAACAAATGTCCTCAGGGTTTGGGCAAATAAAACATCTGGCTTAGTCAAACATAAACAACTATAGTAAAAAACAAACAGATTTGTGAATGGGAAACATACAAATTACTAAAACAAAAGGCAAATTAACTAAACATGTTGGGGGATATCCGTGCAAAATGTGTTAGTTGTCCAAAAACATACAGGGTATTGCTAATGGGTTACATTTTTTTTGCAGGTTTTGGAAAGTGTTGTGATTTGGTTGGTAGGAAAAGAAAAAAAAAGAAAAAGGTACGCATTAAAATACATTGGCAAAAAGTGTTTTTTTTTTAAATAAATGAAAATATTCCTACCTAAAAAAACATGAAACAACATCATCGCATCTGGCCCCCCCCGACAGCATCACAACACCTTCCTCCAGGGGGCCATCCTCTGGTAAGGCCTCCTCTGGCTGAATGGGTACTCGACTCCTTATTGCAATGTTGTGTAAAATCTCACACAGGACCACAATGCGAGAAACCATATCCGGCGAGTACATGAGTGCACCACCAGAGTGATGGAGACACCGGAACCGGCCCTTTAAAAGGCCGATACAGCGCTCCACCACCTGCCTGGTGGCAGTAAACGCGGCATTATAGTGAGTTTGGGGCCCTGGTGTGGGAGTCAAATAAGGAGTCAGCAGCCAGGGCGTGCAAGGATATCCACTGTCACCTGATGGAAATGGGACACCAAAAGATACACACATTTACCATGAAAACCTGTTTACACTATTACTAGAGATACATACTGGATTTTTACTTACCAAGAATCCACGCGTCACCAGCTTGCAGTGCTTAATTTTGGCCAAATCCCTGAATGCTGGATCACATACGCATCATGGCTGCAGCCTGGGAATTTGGCATTCAGGGAGAGGATCTGGAGGGAGGCATCACATAGCACCATTACATTTAGGGAATGGTAATGTTTTCGGTTCCTATATATTTGTTCCCTGCATGCAGGGGGCTGAAGTGCTATGTGAGTGCCATCCACTACCCCTATGATGTGTGGAAAGCCTGCAATTCAAAAAAACTTCTGCTTTACCACATCAAGGGCTTCTGTATCCAAAGGCATACTAAAAGAATGTGCTAGATGATTGAAAAATGCATCTAGCACACGCCTCAGGATCCGTGAAAATGAGGGCAGGGAGAGGCCACCCACCAGCCCCACAGTGGTTTGGAAGGACCCTGAGGCGCAGAAATGTAACACCGCCAACAACTGTGTAAGTGGTGAGATTGCTGTAGGAATGTTAATCTGACTTTCTAGATCATTCTTTATTATTGAAAGAGTGTCTAGGATAATATTTGGAGGCAGGCGATAAGTGGTTACAACCACATCATCAGGCATTCCAAAAAGGGTGACACGTGTTCTATATAACTTGGCCCTTGCATGCCTCCTATGCCTATGCCCAGGAGAAGGCTGAGGAAGGTTGGCGGGGGTCAACATGGCCACTATTAGCTGTCCAACATCGCTCTGTAAAGTTAAATTTATATTTTAAATTGGTTCTACAGAGTGTTTTTTGTTTTTTGTGCAAAAATACTTAGCTTTATAATAATGGTGCATATTCTTACAGGGTCGGGCAGTGCCATCTTCGGAAATCACTACATGTGTATTTGTTGTACATTTTTTAAGTTAGAGGGAATAAAAAATTAATTTGATTTTTTGAGTACAAACCAATATTACTACTATTATTGTTAAAACCATGCTTAATTTTTAACATCGCCAAAATAGATCAAAAAACAATATTAAAAGTAATATTTTTAATTCTTTACAAATTTTTTTTAAAAATAAGTGTAGGTTTGAATAAATAGACACTTAACCGATTCAAGTCCAAAATGGACTGTTAAACACCTTTAATAAATTATAAAACAAAAAAAAAAATTAGTACCAAAAAATTTAAGTTTTTTAGGATTGTTGATCCAAAAAAGATAAAATAAAATGCAGTAGGCTGGCACACTTACTTGAGTCTTCGAATAACGTTGATTTTTTTAAGGAGACAAAAGCCCGGCCACCCAAACCGAACAAGTAACCGGCTCAAGCACAACAATTAACGGGGTTTGTTAAATGTCAGCACCAATCAAATTTGACAAACTAAAACCACCACCAAAAACAAAACACTAAAAAAAAAAACAACCCAAAATAAAGGAACACAAAAACCACTACCACCAAAAAAAATAAAAAATCCAAAAACCACCACCCAAAAGAAAGTAAACAAAAAAAACCCCACCAAAAATAAAGGAACACAAAAAACAACCACCAAAAATAAAGAACACCAAAAATAAAGGAACACCAAAAAAAACCACCAAAAAAATGAAGTAAAAAAAAAACAAAAAAAATAAAGGAAATTAAAAAAAAAAATGAAATAAAAAAAAAAAACCCACAACCAAAATAAAAATAAAAAACAAAACACACAAACAACTCACACAAGCACCTCTCAAACAACACACACAAGCACCTCTCAAACAACGCACACAAGCACCTCTCAAACAACACATACAAGCACCTCTCAAACTCCAAACAATGTAACTACTATCAAACACCTCCTGCACCACCAAACACTCCAACTACAACACACAAGTAAGGGAACATTTGGCTTTGCCTTAAATAAAGAAACCAAACCCCGATTATTGAAACATGCAGGAAAGGTGTGCATTTGTAGTTAGGGAAATAAGGATGCACGGGTAACCAATCCAGGGATGCGCTCACATCTAGCACAGCCCACGCAGTAATTACGGAATGCAGGAAAGGTGTGCATTTGTAGTTAGGGAAATAAGGATGCACGGGTAACCAATCCAGGGAAGCGCTCACATCTTGCACAACCCACGCAGTAATTACGGAATGCAGGAAAGGTGTGGATTTGTAGTTAGAGAAATAAGGATGCATGAGTAACCAATCCAGGGATGCGCTCACATCTAGCACAACCCACGCAGTAATTACAGAATACAGGAAAGGTGTGCATTTGTAGTTAGAGAAATAAGGATGCATGGGTAACCAATCCAGGGATGCGCTCACATCTAGCACAACCCACGCAGTAATTACAGAATACAGGAAAGGTGTGCATTTGTAGTTAGGGAAATAAGGATGCACGGGTAACCAATCCAGGGATGCGCTCACATCTAGCACAACCCACGCAGTAATTACAGAATGCAGGAAAGGTGTGCATTTGTAGTTAGGGAAATAAGGATGCACGGGTAACCAATCCAGGGATGCGCTCACATCTATAAAAAAGTCTGCACAAGCAGTATTATTCATGCTCTCTCACAGGTTAGCAGAACGTCAAGTGAGGAGCATGGTCAGCAGAGGCCATCTGAGCCAGGTAAGTGCAAATCACATTTTTTACACAACACAAGAACTGGTCATATTTCCCTTAAAAAAAGATTAAAAATGTTTCTAATTTAAAATTTGTTGTAGGTGCTGGAAATCAAAGTCCACCAGTAGAGGAGGAGGAGGCGGGCCCAAGCAGGCCAAGGCCAAGAAACCCTCCGTTTTCATGCATCGAGCTTGAGACATTGGTGACCATGACAATGGAGAACCTTGTCAATGCACCAAGAAATATGGGGGCTGGAGCCAAAGACAGGATTTGGGAGGAGATATCCAGGGCTGTTAATGCTGTGGGGCCAACCTACAGAACACAGAAAGTCGTTAAAAAACGGTAAGAAAATGATATTATGACTGTACTGAAGTCCAAAGCTTGATCTTATTTAAAAAAACTAACACTTAAAATTTCCAAAATAACATTGACAGCTGGACGGATTTCAAGTACCAACTGAAGAGGAAGCTACGGAGTAGTGTGGACCATGCTGCTGGGACAGGTGGTGGTCCCATCCCTGAGAAGCTGGCCTTGACAAAGTTGGAGACGTTGGCTCAGGGATGTGTGACGGAAGAGGAGATAGTCGGCGTGTCCACTATGGACACTGACATGGCCGACTTCAACGCTCCACATGTGCAAGAAGGTAATTTTATTTTGTTAGACAAAAAGTATAAAGCTCAAACGTCTATGGGTTTTTTTTTTCGCAAAACAAATAACAAATTTGTTTTTTATATTCCAGACTCAGAGGAGGTAGTGCCTGCTCCTGAGGTCAGGTCTGGGTCCAGCACAGATGGAGACTCTGCAGGGGAGGATCCAAGTACTCCATCTGGGGACCCTGTGGAGTCTACTCCAGGGCAACCATCAGACCGAGCAGTGCCTCTCCTCACCAGGTTTGTCTCCCAAACTCAGCAGAACACATGTGTTCTTCTGAGGATGGAGACCATTCTGGTGAGGGTGGCGGTGGCCCTGGAGACCATTGCTGGGGCCCTAGATCGTTTGGCCAATACCCAGGAGCAGGCCAACCCACCTGCCATGATGGAGCGAGACTCCCTTCCTCCCAGGACCACCACCTCCGGCAGCCCAACAGCCACCCCGCAAGTATGGAGAGCCCTATGCCTAGGCCAGAGGAAATCCCATCTACCTCTGGCCAGGCCAGTCGGCGTGTTACACACCAGTCGGCTGCCCGTAATTTACCTCTTCCTCCGAGCCGGCCCAAACGACGAAAGTAGCCCTGGATATCTCCTCCCTCACCTGTTGTCCAGTCCCCATATTTCTTGTCATCAATGTCTCAAGCTTTTTTTTTTTTTTTTCAAATTGATGTTTTGTTTTTTTTTTAAATTGTTTTTTTTTTTTTTATTTTTTTTTATTATATGCAAATGTTGCCGTAACAATTATTATTTAAATTGTGCTGAAAGGCAAATTTAAAAAAAATAAAAAATTTTTATACCAAAAATGTCTATCTTTAACTATATCAATGTATACAAGGTTTAAAAAGTGTGGTATGTGAAAAGGCTGCTACGCAAAACACAATGCTAGATGTTTTAATAACTGTTTTACAAAAAAAAGGTTTAAAAGGCACAAATAAACATTTGTGTAACGAATTACTTAATGCACACGCAAGTGAAATGAGTTACAAGGTAATTAGCAGTGTTAATAGTTACAATGCAGCAATCTTAGCTGCTTGGTTTGTGTGGTTCCAAATCGAAACATCGCAGGTAACATCAGATTAACGATTGTACTGTTGTGGCTTACAGACGCTTCTTGCCTACCTTACCCTGCACGATCATCCTGTTCATAGAGTGACGTTTTCATGCATCCGCAATTCTTGGTCGTACGAAGCAGGTAATTTATGCACTCCCCTAAAACGCCTGGAAACGCTGAAGAACGCCTCCGTTTGCAGACCACCACCCCCGTATACTCCCACAAACGGTCTTTCCTGTCAATCAACTTTAGCAATCCACTTCCGTGTCGGAAGCCCTACGACCGACAGTATTTTTGATCGGTAGAGCTCGTACGCACATGCGCACTGCTAGCCATGCGCAGGCGCAGAAAGAAAAACATTGTATGCGTACGACCGCAACGACCGACTCTGAATGAGGTCCTGTATCTATATATATATATGTACATGTGTGTATGTATGTATGTGTGTGGGAGTGTGTGTATATTTTATCATATAAAAGTTTTTTTGCGTGCATAATGTAATGGAATCAGTATGATTTACCGCCGGCCGCATAGCCGGTGGATCAAATCCTGGCAGCGGAAGCACAGCAGAGGTGAAGATCCCGAAAGTCTAAAGGTAAGTATTAACTAACCTAATTCCCACCCTACCCTCCCTTAGGGGTGCCTAACCCTAACCTCCCCCCCAAGTGCCTAACCCTAACCAACATCTAAGTGCCTAAACCGAACCCCCCTTTCCCCGCAGCCTAACTCTCCAGGGGGAGTGCCTAACCCTAACCCCTCCTTCCCCTAGCCTAACCCTAACCTCCCAGGCTGGGTGCCTAACCCTAAGTCCCCCCCTGGAGCCCCTAACCTAACCCTCCTCCCCGTGGCTGTCCGCACCCGGCGCCCGGCTTACCTTCGATTGGTTAGCCGGGTGTCGGCTCCCGACGTAGGTCTAATGACAGGCGTCGAGATTTCGACGCCTGGCATCTGTACCTTGCCGCGATTAGACAGACGGGAAGCCGGCGGCCGGCATTACGACCGGCGGCTTCCCTAATGTAATATATAGCCCATCAGATATAATTACATTTAATTTATTTAATAGTTGAATTTTGTATTTATACACATGTATGTGTGTATTTTTGTGTATATGTGTGGCCATGTTTATATGTGAACATGGTGAAGTGTGTATATGTGTGTATATAGATATGGGGATATGCCTATTTATGTGTATAATACTGGGACTTATATATATATAATTGCTACGTTGCTTTGTGTGGTGTAATATATTTACAAAGATCTATGGGTAGACCATTTAAGTCCATTAATATAAAAGAATATGAGAGTTTAGATGGTTTACATGTGTAAGAGGGATTTGTGCCTATGAATTTATTTGTGTATTGCTCATCTGTGTGTTTGTATGTTTATTATGGATGTTTATTCAAGTGCATAAGGTCTCATGTCTCTCACCAAACTATTAATAATAATAATACAATTTTAATATGGAGGATTTATATTTACATATATAATTATGCTCCTTAAAATAATTATTGATAATAATATTGTTGTAATTATTCTACACACCTAATTATATGTGGGAATCACTTAAGAGTCCAACAGTGATATAGAGACTGGAAGTAATAAGTACTTTGTTCATCACCTGAAGTAATAAGTACTTTGTTCATCACCTGAAGTGTATCCAATGAAATTATTTTTTATTCTACTTAAGAACAAGGAAATGGAGAGACATTAGCTTGAAAAAGTCTACAGAGTAGACGAAACAGGTCGCTGTCCCTGTCTATGACCATTGTGGAATTGGTGATTTTGCCTAGTAATATTCTTGGACTATACACCATTGCCCTCCTTTAACTCCAGTCACTACTGCCGTGAGCTGCACTGTGGCTGTTGAACTTAGCGGGGGATACATGTGATATTGATGTGCTGTGGTGACAGTGTCTGACAAATACCAGATACCTGACGGAGAGTGCGGCTGCACTATACAAGCACCGAGAACTACGCTCATACTACACCTAAAGATTGGCACTGAGGGCCTGATTCAGAGCCGCTCGTAAGCGGCCGCTCGTTCGCTCCGAGCGATGTTCGCACAACTGCGCATGCGTATGGGTTGTAATACGCACGCGCGAACCAGTCATTGCGGTCGGAAATTGTGTGCTCGCAAAATAGCGAATGCCTGCTAATTTGAGTGACAGAATGAGGCGTATGTGGGTGGTAACAGGGGAAGGTGCTTGAAAACGGGGAGTGGAGATCCGAACGCAGGCATGCCAAACGGTCAAAACGGGCGTTTTAAGGGTGTGCATAATTAACAAAGCAGCGTCATCGACCACGTCACTTGGTTGTTTCTTAGTCTAAACTGTTCGCATGATTGCGGTAGGATAAACCTACCACAAGCACTGCGAGCAGTTCAGATGCCTTTCGATGTACTCGATTAATCAAATAAATAGCGGAGATGACGTAGGATGCGAGCGGCCAGGGGGCGTTTTATAAAAAATAGCGAGCGCATGTTTTGTTCGCTCGTTCTGACATAGAGGCGTCAACA
The DNA here is from genome assembly GCA_031769625.1 of Taudactylus pleione. Taxonomy (NCBI): domain Eukaryota; kingdom Metazoa; phylum Chordata; class Amphibia; order Anura; family Myobatrachidae; genus Taudactylus; species Taudactylus pleione. Next base: position 17,601,000 of record JAUIMM010000045.1, on the reverse strand, counting down.
GACCGCAAAGAGCGAGCGCTCTATTTAAATATCCGGCCCCTTTTTCTGAACGAGCGAGCGCAAATAGCGTCCGGCTCTGAATCCGGCCCTGAGTGTGAGTAACCAAGGCAATTACTGTGGAAGAAATACCACTACCCCTGGTTATATCCCCCGAACACGGAACGTAGTTGTCAGGAGGAACATGAGTAGATCGGCTAAGCCGCTGGGCAACGCCCCGGATTCTACTGTTTAATTCAGTCTGAAGTTTTTACAGACAGCCTGATTTGGATTTCTCCACGGCTAAAACATGGAACATTGTATGTGTATTAATTGATTATACTTACTCTCTTACGAGACTTCTTTTGTGCAATTTTCAATCATTTAAAGCCAAGTATACACATCTTCCAGCTTGAAACTCATGAGAATCATTAATGTGATTGTTAAAGGAGCAGTTATAAATGTTTTTTTATTATAATGTGTATGTATAATTTGTATACATGTTTTAAATCTACCTGCTATTAAATAGATCTTAGTGTAACCAGCGCTGCATTGTGTCACTAATGTTTCCAACCAGTTGGATATATTTTTGCTAGTTTGTATTTATGTTTTAGTGTGGGGGTTGCAAATCCCTTGGAATTGTGCACTTATTATTTAAATTTATTGAATTTAATCAATTGTCTTATTTTGAACATTTACCCCCTTTTTTAAAATGGAGAAAAGTTTTCTCCATTTTTACATGAAAAACTGGTGATAAATTATCGCTGATGTGATAATATCGGCGAAAAAAATCGGCGATATTATTGCAGGTGAAATAATATCACCGCTAATTGAATATGGCCATAAGTAGCAATGTAATGTGACTATGAATCACCAGTAAACTGTGCTGGTTAATTTGATATTCAACACTTGTATGTTTGTGTGTGAAAAAGTCTGTTTATGACCCTCAACAGAACTTGGAATTTAGAATTTAAAAAGCTGTTGCCGCTAACACTTTGTTTACAGATTCAGAGACTCAGTCGCACACAGGTATACAAGTATCGCATATCAAATTAGATATGTGGGGAAATTACATCAATTTAGTGATCAGGTAAAGTGGTTGGAAGCCATGTGGACACAATACTGCAGCAAGCTCATGAACCGAACACTCAATGATCGCATTCACCAGCAAGCTTGCTTTTCAGAAAGTACAGTGTTAATTCTGCTTCAGCCAAGGAGCTACGGGGTGTGCACGAGTGGCTAACATAGGGATTAATACTCACCAGCTGGTCCCGATGGAGTGTGACTGAAAAAGGCCGGTCACGTCGGGGCGAAACGCGTTGCAGACACCAGCTCACAGCACTGTACCTTTTTATTCATTATTTTTTTTTTTACCTAGGACTATGCATCTCCGGTTCTTTTTTTACTGGAGTTTTTTCCTATATTATTTTTCTCCCACAGGCCTTACCATCACCTTCCACATACTACCCTATTGTAACCGAGCGTTTATTACCCCTGTCATAGTTAAACACAGCTGTGCTATGAAATTACCAATCATATGACATTATATCTATGTTCATATAATTTAATATTTCAAAACATTGTATTTACTATTCTTTTAATAAATTGCCTGATCTAAAATAATATTGACTTAGATGATGGTTTAAATGGTATTATGGTTTCAGCAGATTATTTATGAATTAGAAACATTGTTATATGGAAAATTGACACACTTTTGCTGAGTTATCATCCTTGAATGAGCGCTTATTGGCTAAACACTGTATAGTGTTTGTTCTTTTATAACTATTGTTGAGGTTAGTGGTGGCCTCATCATTGAGCTGCTCCCATTATTTTCATTATCCTCTTGACTGAGCTTTTTTCCTTTAATTCTGCTTCAGGCCTCTTTCCAAGTGTCAGGTTGTGGCCGTTACTCACCTCAGTGCCGGCTACCCCTGACCTCCCGGGTGTTCAGACGCCAGGTGAGGTGACGAGTGATGCACTGCGGATTATTCCTGGGGTCTGCTAGGACATCCATGTGTTGCTCTGTGATTTGTTTCCTGCAGTTAACGTGATGGATGCAGCCATGACAGTCTACATCACCTGATTAGCCATTTACCCAATGGTAGCATTGGTTGCTGTCAGCTGACACCATCCTCCAATGATTCGCTACCTTAGGGTATTTAGCCGGGCTCCAGGCAACAGGAAGTTGCCTGAACAACTTTGCTACTTCCAGTGATTATTTGATGTGGCAGCATTCCAGGTTCCTCCTACTAGAGCTATCTTCCTAGTGTTATTCACCAGCATGTGTATTCAGTACAAACATCCGTGTACTGACTTCTAGTGCCATTCTCCTGTTCCATTCCTGCGTCTGGAGCACCAGCATGTGTACTCAGTGCAAACATCCGTGTACTGACGCCTAGTGCCATTCTATCTATGAGATAGAGAGCGCTCCCACTTGACAGATGTATAGTGTAATTCTTTATACACAATATATACCACCTTTAGACTTAAGGTATAATAAGCTTTTAAGATAAAAAAAGGTGATTTCGGATTCTCCTAGATCTTTTTTCAAGTGTAAGATCTTACACTTGAAAAGGGATCTAGGTGGATCCGAAACGCGTTGTCCTCTGCTATTCATACCTCTAGAGAATCCCCTGTGAGAGATTAGAGATCTATCCAGGCTAAAGCTCGGTGGTGTGAAGGAATACCAGCCTAACACATCAGGACTATATCGATTTGGTTACACACACCACCTATTGCAATTGGTAATCTCCAGGAGGACCTATCACTGTGCACTTTATTTTGTTATTTGCACATTCAATTTTACTATGTGACTTGTTTTTTATTCTAATTGTGGTATTTTAAAACCTCATTTTCACTTATGAGATAGGTTTGTATGCATATCTAATTATCTTGTTTTACAATAAAATCACCTTTTTATCTTTAAGGCTTATTATACCTTATTAAGTCTAAAGGTGGTATATATTGTGTATAAAGAATTACAGTATACATATGTCAAGTGGGAGCGCTCTCTATCTCATAGATAAAACTGCTTTTATATAATCAATTCTAGGGTTATGGTGTATAACCCAATTTCTATGAGAAAGTAAGCTGCATACGCTTGTTTACTATGCTTTTCTTATCCCCAATTATTTTTTATTGTCCTAGTGCCATTCCCCTGTTCCATTCCTGCGTCTGGATCACCAGCATGTGTACTCAGGGCCTGATTCAGACCCGGACACTAAGCCGCAAATGCACGATATGGGCGATTGTCGCTTGTCTGCGTATGCAGCAATATGCGCATGCGCAAGCCACTCACTGCGATTGGGAATCGTGCGCTTGTAGTACACAGACTAGACGCTACTTTGAGTGTGGTGTCAGGGGTATCAATTCCTATTTAACCTCTATATCATAAAGTCACTATTTAGCGTTGCGTACGCACATGATATAATCGCTTTCCAGACTTTGAGTGTGGTTCCAAAGCACAAAAGTTATTATTCACATAAAATACAATTAGCGCAAAGGTTATACAATATACAAGGTACAGTCAATAAATACGCATGCGCTCTGGATCCAGATTTCTCTGCATCAACTATGAAACCTGTGTCAACAGAAAAAGATGACTCACTACCAGATCCAGGGTGCTTGCATTTAAACCCTTGCAGAGATAGGCAATACAATAGAACAAGTTGGCATAATCCCATTGGTTCTTCCTCCTGGTTCTTCCGTTACGATGCAGTTCATAGGTCAGTTTGTATTGTAATAGTTCAGCCTCCAACAGCCCTTTGTGTCCATTTTCCAGCCGAAGAACAAGTCTAAACTGGTTAATAAACATTACATTACAGAGTACATTACAATGCCTATCTCTCTATGATCCATAATTCGCAGATGCATGTTGCGATCTCCTTGCCAATGGAACCAGAAATCAGCAAATAAACAGTGGTTTAGAATAGCACCAAACACGGTCTGTTTATCATGTACTAAACCCTAGATATCAAAATACCTGCATTTCACAATATATTTGATAACATATGAAACCTTTAATATTAACCTTAATGCTAAGGAACCTTTTTGTATAAGTATGCAATGTGTCAGTGTGGGGATATTAAGAAAAGACGCTAGTATGAGTTGTGCATCTACGTGTTTGTGGAGTACACCATGGTACGTGCTTTGCGGGGTTGTTCATATAATATGTAGTAATAAATGTACGTATTAGTATAATGAGGACTTTTAACCTGGGGTAGTGGCAGATGCACGATGCTACTAATCATAACAGCGCCGTACACGGGGTATCATACAGTCACTACTATGCGTGTTGTGTTTTATGTGTAGAGTGCTTTATTAAACAGCACAACTGTGCGCGGTGCATCTTGTATATTATATGTATGATTTAATGTGCGTATGGGGTATGTTGGGACTTCAAACAATATGCGGTAGCAATGTAGTCGCACGATGCTAATAATAGCATATGAGATCGCACATAATGGTTTCATGCTGACGACGCAAGATGGCGTCGTCAGGGGCAACATAAAATGGCGTTGTGCAGATTCTAATTTTACAATTTAGGTCTCAGCCAAGGTCTTTTTAAACGGTGGTGTGGATGTGTGAACGCAGACGTTCCTTTTGTGTTCTAACGGCGTTTCATGGGCGTGCATAATTAGCATGGAGGAGTCATTGTACACGTCACCTGGTTGTATTTCAGCCTGCAGTGATCGCAGTGCTTGCGGCAGGGTAGGGTCTACCTCAAGGGCTATGAGCAGCTCCGATGGCTCTTAAAGTTACTATATTACATACACTTCCTGGAGATGACATGTGCTGTGAAGGAAAAGGGGGCATCTTTAGACTGGCATGCATTTGCTATGCCGTCGCTAAGACATAGAGGGCGTCCTTAAGCCTTGCCGTGCAATCGACGAATCTGCATACCCTGCCACTGATGGCTGCGAAAGTGCACTGCTTTGCGTGCAGGTCTGAATCACCCCATCAGTACAAACATCCGTGTACTGACTCCTAGTGCCATTCTCCTGTTCCATTCCTGCGTCTGGATCACCAGCATGTGTATTCAGTACAATGTCCGAATACTTACTCCTAGTGCCATTCTACTATACCAGTCCTGCGTCTGGAGCACCAGCAAGTGTCCTTAGTATGGCATCTGTGTACGGATTCCTGGAGCCATTCTCATATTCTCTTCCTGTGTTTCCCTGAGTTTGTGTTCTTCCATTCCTACTAGTGCCGTATACCTGACCAAAGGGCCGCAACCTGCTTGCTGGGTGCAGCTTAAGCCCAAATCCCAATTGGAGGGGTCACTGGTGAACAGCTCCCAGCAGGTTAGACTCCGTACCTTTGGACAGGTCTAGCCAACATCCGGTACTGGTAGATGAGGAAGTCATATATCTAGGCTCCTCATCTCTGTTTTTTTTCCTCAACCTAAGAGCCGACTTCTAAACACCCTTTGGAAGATCTAGATCCTAAACGTGACACCAAAGCTTTAATCAGTGCACCATGTCAGGTAGACTGCATAGAAGTATGGCTAGTACCTGGTTACACTTTGGGCCTGATTCAGTGGTGATGCAGTTGCAATTTTTTGAGGAGTGGCAGCAGCAGTAATATGTAAATGTCCGTGGACAGTAAAACGCCACCAGTGTTTATGAGCAGTCCACCATTGGCGCATCATCGACACTTACACCAACCTATGGTTGGCGCAGTGTCTCCTTCTGAACTCTGGCTAAACATGGCTTCTGTGACTGCAGTTCTGCCTTTGGGAATGCGGCTGCATTCTCTGACATATAAAGAAAGGAGAATACTGCGCTCTATATATATTGTATTGTATATATATATATATATATATTATATTGTATTCTTTCTTTATATTGCATTTAGTGAGGTTGGCAATCACCTCTGTATTTACTGCAGCATTTATATTTGAGTCCCTGGTGTGATAGCGCTAAGGTTTGTTTTGTGTGTGGTTAGCATTCTCTGACATGCCCATGAAACTGCCATAACAAAGCCTTTTTATTTTCACTTACTTCAAGCTACCTCCCAGGAACACCCATAGATTTGCATCGCCGGTTCTAATGCCAGTGCCTCTGTATGCGATAGCATACACTCAGGGGAATGCATCCACTGTAGAGGTTTACAGGACTTTTTGCGCATTTGCAGTAGCAAATAGCTGAACTGTGCAAACTTTGGCACTGCGTCCACATTGACCACAGTTGTGCTATGATTTCTAGCATTATCTTTACATGCTCCTGCAAGTCCTTTGCTTTACCAAGTCTCATTTCATGCAGTGTTTGTAATGCATCACACATGCCTATATTAATAACATATTTTATAAAAACCAGAACTGCCAGAAATGCATTAGTTGAGAGCCTTTTTGTTTTCTATAGCTCCTGGGATCATTATGATGGAATAAGTCCTGGATTTCACTGAAAGACATTTGTCTCTAACTAGATCTATTGGGCTGATTCAGAGTTGTACACAAACCCAATGGTTTGCATACAAACCCGATGTTTGAAGATCTGTGAATGCACAGAATCTGTACTGCACATGATTCTATGAGCTCGTTCACAGTGCCCGGACACAGCGGCCTCATTGACAGGCTGAGGCCAATTGGGGTGGAGTCAGGCAGCGTCCCAGGAAACGGGGGCATGTCAGCCGTATTTTTCTCGGAGTGCTGAAGCCAGTGGCTGCGTCCTTGTACACAGTTTTACTGCGTGAAAACACCGGCCATTCCGAGTAACCAGATCACCGGCAGAAGTTGTCTACTACAAGATATATACAAGATAACTCCTGCAGCATTAGCATATTTTAGCACAGCAGCTGCGTCCAAAGATGCAGCTGCTATGTTAAAATATGCTAACACTCAGAAACTACATCCATCCCATTTATAAGCAAAATAATCTGACATTCATATTAAAATGGCTCATATATAGACAGAGCCTTTATCCTGCTACAGTACGTATTGCTGTTATGCAACTGAATACAGATATGTGTGTATCATACTCAAAGTATGTCTAGTTAAAGACTCTGGGGGGTATATTTACTAACGGTCGATTTTTTAGTTGATTTTTATGTTGATTTAAGTGGACAGAAATCGACGGTCTCATGCACTGCCAAAATCATTTACTAACATTCTAATTAGATTTTTATTTGAATCGGTTTTAGCAGGTGTAAATGCATTAGGATTTGAACTTTCTGTTCAAAACTGAATGCAAACAGAACTTCAAAAAAAATCAAATAACCTGCCTAAGCATTAAACCAGCCTCAAACTGGTCAGCCCAGAGCTAGCAATCTCCGGAAAGTGGGGACCCCCCTCAAAAAAATGGGGTTCCCCCTCCCGGGCATTAACCAGCAGACCATAGCTCTTCCCTACATCCCTGGTGGGGTGGATGCAGGAGTAATGGGTTAAATGAAGAAGTAATATTGTTTTTCAGTCGAACTACAGGTACCAGCAAGCCTGCCCTTTGTCACTTGTAGACCTACAAGTGCCAGCAGGCTGGTGGCACCTGTACTCCCACTGTGAAAAAAATGGGATTTTGGTACTTACCGGTAAATCCTTTTCTCTGATTCCACAGGGGACACTAGAGAGGTGCTTACCCTAGGGTATAGAGGCGTGGTTAGCTGGAACTGGCATTAATTAAGTGTGAAGCTCCTCCCCCTCTATTCCCCACCAGCCCTCAGTTTAGAAAATGAAGACAGAGTAGATGGAGAACAACAGGAGTGAAAAGGAGAAATATCACACAACATAACCATACAACATACGGAACAAACTAACAGGCAGGTGAAGAGCGCTGAGGTGGGCGTCCAGTGTACCCTGTGGAATCAGAGAAAAGGATTTATCGGTAAGTACCAAAATCCCATTTTCTTTTTCATCTACTAGGGGACACTGAAAGGTGCTTACGCTGGGGACGTCCCAAAGTTTTCCCCACAGGCGGGAGCGGTCTGCAGAACAAGGCGGCTAAAACCTGATGCTGAAGCTGCAAATGTATCAAACTTTAGTGTGAAACATTGACCAAGTGGTCGCACGGTACTTGTAAAGTGGAGGCACCCGCACCCACAGAACAAGTGGGGCCGACGATCATTACTGACATAACTTGACTGCGGAGAGCTCGAACCACATCAAGTGTAGAAGACACACCTGAGCCCTACACTAAAGAAGGCACCACAAAAGGCTGGTTTATGTGGGAAGCCAACCTCACCTCAGGAAAAGGCTACCGTCCTGAGTACCACCTTACCAGCATGAAACACAAGGTAAGCACACTTATAGGACAGAGCCCCCCCATTCCGAAACTCTGCGCGCCAAAGCCAAAAGAAGTCCCAAGGAGCTATAGGTGGTACAAAAGGTTGCTGCCCCCGCAACATCCCCTGAAAAAACAGCTGCATCTCATGTATGACGAGCAACTTATGTCGAAAGAAAATGAAAAGAGCAGAAACCTGCACTTTAGAAGATCCCAATCGCAGGCCAGAAACTAATCCGGTCTGGAGATAAAAAAACAAAAAACGGGACAACAATAAAGTCCTAGAAGGAAAGCCCAGACTGGTACACCATGTCATATAAGAGTGCCAGATGCGATGATAATGCGCAGCCGAAATCGGTTCCCTGGTGTGAAACATGGTGGGAAAAACAGAGTCTGGGATGCCTTTGCGACTTAAGATATCGGTTCAAGGGCCACCCCATGCTAAGTTGGAGTGGACGAAAGGACCCTGTTGCAGAAGGTCCGGGCGAAGAGGAAGAGGCCACGGGACATCTGCAAGAGGGACTGAAGGTCCAAGAACCAACTACTCAGAGGCCAGTTCGGAGCCACGAGAAGACTGAGGCCGACTTGTGTTTTATTCTATTTTGTAAACGAGTAATTAGTGGAATCGGAGGAAACCGGTAATCCAAGTCGTAACCCACGGAACTGCTAGAGTGTCGACTGTCATTGCCTGCGGATCCCGAGTACTTGACACGTATGCTGGGAACTGATGATTCAATCTGGACGCCATAAGGTCCGCCTGAGGATGACCCCTCGACGCACGAGTGCGTGGGACACGTCTGGGTAAAGCTACCATTCCCCAGGGATGGATGTCCTGGCGATTTAGGTAATCTGCTTTCCAGTTGTCCACTCCTGGGATAGATAATGCCGACAGCAATACTGACTGACTGACGGCCCACCGGAGAATCTGAGTTACTTCTCGCATGGCCATGCGACCTCGAGTTCCACCCTGGCGGTTGACGTAAGCGACTGCCGTCATGTTGTCTGACTGAACTCTAGCCAGAAGAGACCTTAGCAACTTTGCTGCTTGTAGCAGAGCATATTAAATTACTCAGAGTTCCAACTCACTTATGGGCCACCCTGTTTCCACTGGGGACCAACAAACCTGAAGTGATAGTCAAGGACCACTGCTCCCCAGCCTCAGAGGTTGGCGCCCGTAGTCAGTTTCCAAAATTCTGGCCCACCAAGAGATTGTTGGATTGTGTCCACCAGAGTAGAGTCACCCAGTACCCGGGGCCAAACGGATCAGTTGATGTAGATGCAGGTGAGACCCTGACCCCTGCGACAGCAGGTCTAGCTGGAACACTCGGGAGTAGAATTGTCCGAATTGTAGTGCCTGAGAAGTGTAGTGCCTCGAAAGCTGCTACCATCTTCCCCAATAGATGTAAACAAAGAAGCATGGACACCCTCTTTGGTCTGAGGACTAGCAACCGGATTATCCCGGCTTAGTCTTGCAGAAGGAAAATCCTCTGTAATGCCGTATCCAGGATCCTCCCCAGAAACTGGAGTCTCTGGGATGGACTGAGGTTGGATTTCTAGAAATTGATTATCCAACTGTGTTGGATAAGAGTCTGGTATCCAAGAAAAGAGATTCCGATGAAGCCTTGAATAATAGGTCCAAGGAAGGAATAATGTTCATTCCTGATGTCCGAAGACATGCATCATGACAGACATCTTTTAGGTGTAAATGCGGGGAACCGAGGATAACCCTAATGGCAACATCCAAAACTGATAGTGATTTTGCAAAATTACAAAACGCAGGAAGGCCTGATGCAGTTGTCCAAATGGGAACATGGAGATAGGCATCCTCTATATCCAGGGAAATTTGGAACTCCGCTGGTTCCAACTCGCAAGACAGACTGAAGTGACTCCATTTTGAAATGATACATCTTCAGATACTGGTTAAAAGACTTCAGGTTTAAGATGGTTCTGACTGAACCATCCGGCTTGGGCATCACACAAAGGTCTGAGTAAGACCCCATACCATGTTGATGCACTGGAACCGGAACAAGCACAGCCGATTGTTGCAGAGACTGGATAGCCTCCTGCCGACCAAGCCTGTTGAAAAGACATTAAGCGAGTTCTGTACCTGTTGTGCAACCTTTTGTGGACGACCTCTACCTATGCCGCCCCTTGCCTACTTGGGAGCACCTCGTGCTTTACCATGAAAGGGCTGTGGCACATGAAAGGACTGAAACGAGGGACCATAGTAAGGCCTCCTGGAAGCCAGAGCAGTTGAAGGGAGGAAAGAAGACTTGCCCCCCCTGGTCTGGGATATCCATTTTTCCAATTCAGGGCCCCAAAGCATATCACCAGTGAACTGTAAATCTTCTACAGCCCTTCTGGATTCTGTGTCCATTTGCCAAGAGCGCAACCAGAGAGCTCTGCAGGCAGAAATGGCAGAAGCGGATATGCGAGTACTGATCTGACTGCATGGAAGCGCTGACTCACGGATGTGTCCAGCTAGTAGATGCAACTCTGCTCTGGAAGTACCAGAGTCCAAGCTCGTAGTCAACTAGCGTTCCCGCTATCCTGTTTTAGTGGGGTGCGGCGCCCTGCCCTCTTTCTGGAAGGCAAAAAGCGCGCTGCCCTCCAGAAGGAGGGCAAAAAGCGCCCTGCCCTAACAGCCTGTGGGAACTGTCTTCACCCGCGGGTCACAGTGTCCCACGGGTGAAGAAATGTGCGGTGACCTGGTCACCGCCGGAGAATAGACGCCGGGGGGCTGCTCGGCGTGTCCGTAGGTGCCGGGCACGTCCCCAAGAGTGACGAAAAGGGGACACGTCCTTTTCAATGACCACGAACGTGCCCTCTCTAGCTCTGGCTCGCGCCGGAGCTAGAGTGAACACTAGTCAACTGATCCACCCAGCCAACTACCGCTTTGTTAATCCAGGCGATAACAAATATAAGTCTAAGTTGAACCTCCCCTGTAGTATAAATAGATTGCAGTGTTGTTCCAACTACGATAATAAGGGGGTCCCCATGGTAGATTTAGGACCTGCCGGACCACCAGAATTAAAGGCTTCACCCCCGTAGAGGTGTTTCTTAAGTAACATAGCACCCGGCATTGGAAGCGTTGTTTTCATAGTGAATATGTTACCCACTGTTCCATCATAGATAATGGCAAAGGATAACGGGGGGGAACGACGTAGAATCTGGAACCTCTAATCCGGTTGTTTCCAGGTCGCTGATAACTATACGAGAAGCTGTTGCAAGGAGGGAAAAACAGCCAACCTTTTTGGTTGGTTCTCAAAGAAAAATTCTAAATTCCTGAGTAGCAGGAAAAGATTTTGAATTCTGAGTCGCAGATCCTCATGAAAATGGAGGGTACAGTAGTAAAGGGAACCTAGAACCTCTGGTTTTGACAGGTGACACCCTGTGAGGGCGGCGAGGGGCTCTTGTCTCAGACCTTCCCAGAGGCACGGAGGAAGAGACCTCACACGCATGTGGCGCACTCAGTGTGTAACCTCAGCATTGAGCTTCCCTTTCGCTCCCAGGGAGGTTGAGACCTACTCATTACTGCTAACACGTCAGCGGCCCATGGAGGAGTGGGTGAAGCAGAAATAGCCACGGAAGGGACTATTTTTAAACAAGCATGACATAACGTGGAGCCAGAAGCCTGTGGCTTATCTTTTGAGAAGCCTAATGCTTGTCATTAAACATGGAATGCTTCACGTATGTGCGTGTCATCCTTTTGCAGGGGCCATGGTAATCTTTCCAATTTTAGTATATGTGCTGCCGAAGCGAGCACTAAGACACACAGACTGTATTCAGACTATAGAGACAGCATACAGTTTAGAAAAAACAGAAGGCCAAAGGTGGGAAACAGAGGAGAAACACCACTCCCCAGCCCACAGATTAGCTCCCCTGCTCACTATACACCTTCTAGTGTATATCACTTTTTTCAAGGAGAACCCAGCCATCGCTTTTATCATCTGTAACACTACCTAACAGGGAGAGATGCAGGCATACAGTAATAAAGACGGCAAACACACGCTGTTTGTAACAGCTCTATGCCGTTTAGAGTGCATCTGTTTAGGCTCCGCCCCCTTTTACATGCTAAGAGCTCCCAAATTGGCTTCTATGTAGCCATTACTTTCTCCTGACAGCCCCGCTTTGCTGCCTCTGCAAAATGCGTGTCCAGCGGGGGCAGAGTTGAGGGCAGGGAGCAGCGCTGTGTGCTATGTATGTACACAGCCTATACTTCAAGCGCTGGGCAGCGGAGGTTACATTAAACTTTGAAAACGGCAGACACGCTGTTTTCTAGTATTGAGAGAGAGAGCCTGCGCGGATATAGGCTCCATCCCCTTTTATATGAGAAGGTCCAAAATGGCTTCTGCATTTACCCTGTGTCAGCCCCACAATGCGCCGCCATGCAGCGGGGGCTGAGTGTATGAGAGCTATGGCAGGGAGCAGCGCTGTGCGCTCATAACCCAGGTGCTCTGTAAAAAACACAGAACCTATCTCACACTACAAGCGCTGGCTGTTGGGGGGGGGAGCTGGAGGATGTGCAGCCACACACTCACTGCGCTCCCCTGGAAGTCTGTCTCGGCAGGTCAGCACTCTCCTCTTCTTGCTGTGGAGATGTGCTGTGGCGATAAGGAGCTGTCAGTTGCTTTTAGAATAAGCACTGTGCACTCCTTCCTGAACTTCAGAAAAGTCAAGGCGCCAGGTACCCGGACCCCACCTTTGGTATTGGTGGCGAAGGGTACCTAATTGTGTACAAGATGCTATAAAATAATAAAGTAACATCAAATGTATTGCTGGAGCACGGCATGTAGTGACCAGCTCCTAAGGCACATTTTCTAAACTGAGGGCTGGTGGGGAATAGAGGGGGAGGAGCTTCACACTTCTGAATTAATTAGTGCCAGCTCCAGTTAACCACGCCTCTATACCCCAGCGTAAGCACCTCCAGTGTCCTCTAGTGGATGAAAGAGAAATATTAAATAAACCACAGTACACACACACACTGAATATTGTAATTCTTTATTACACATTCATTCACTCACTCACTCACACTACACTCCCTAAAGGAAGTTGGTCCACTTCTCTAAGTAGAAGTCCTAGGTCTTGGTGTAATAAAAAAACGTACGAGACCCCCCCCCACGGACATGCAGCTGGGAGTGCTCGCTGCCACCTGAAATGACATAAGGTCATTCATGGTCAGCCTCATTCACAATAATGGATAAGCCATTTCCAAGGCAGCGGGCACTATCAGCCAGTCAGCGGCCGCTGATTGGCTGGTAAAGTATCGATGCTTGGTCGATGGTTGATTCTGGTTGTGATTCGGTTTTATAGTCGATTTTGCCTTTAGTAAATCCCTGTTTTGCAAAATAGACTGAAAATCACCAATAAATACACCAAAAACCCAAAATCAACCTTTAGTAAATATATCCCTGGGAGTGTATGACTATGGTGCTTTTATAGTTGATTGTGTTATTTGTGTTTGATTTTATGTAACTATTATGTTGTAGTAAAGTTATTTAAAATGATTATCACATAGAGCCTGATTCTGAGTCGGACACAACTTCGGCTGCAAACACTTACACTCGTAATTATCAGTAGCCTGCACATACACCACAAAAAGCAAATGCAGACTGTGCTTGCGCCACACGATACATACACACCTTGAGGGAGACTACAAGAGCAACCAGCTTGCTCCGTTCGTGGCCAAATCATTTGTCTCTGAAATGGGCAGTCTTGCAAATGCAGGTAGCAGTCTTGCAAATGCATGAGAAATATCCATCTCGTGGGAGTGTCATGGGTGTGTAGCCAGACTTCCATGGTAGTTTGAGGCGTGCATACAAAGAGGGGACACCTGTGTCCGATGAATCTCTTGCACCTTGAATGGGGCTGGTGTAAGTGCCCATACTAATGATAAAGGTTGCAGGTGTGGATGGAAAACACTGGGGGGTACGACTAGAGGCATGAAACCATACCGATACTTGCATTAGAATAAGGTAATAAATCTGTCTGTCTCACCCGTCCATACTTGCAGCCGCTTTGCATTCTACTCAAAGTCTGGCCCACAGAGGTTCACTTTCACAGCACTAGTACTAATCAGTGATGTGCAGTGAGGTCAATGGCTGGGGAGGCACACATGGAGATGGGTCTGAGTACTGGGAGCCTGTCTCACCACCTACTCACTGTAACTCTTCCCTCACTACATTAAGCTTCAGTGTCCATTGATTAACTCTTGCTGCTGCTGACTGAGCTCTGATCTCTTAACACTGCAGTGCACTTCCTGGTCACATGACACATCCTAGATGTCCATCAGTGCTCAGGGCACACCCCGCATACACAGAGGCATGCCTCTATTAGCTCTCTTTCTGCGCAGCCCCCAGCTCTGCAAGCAGTGTCTGACTATACAGAAGCAAGGCTGAGCTGTTGTTGCCTCATCTCTCATCTCCCTGCAGTCCAAGGAAGCTCAACAAAGCTCAGTGTTAACTATAAAAATTATTACAATAACCAAAGAAGATGTTTATAAGCTATAAATGTATTCTTTGTATTATTCTAATAATGTTTACATTAAATCTCAGGAGTATGACAGGGGAGACTCTGCCTCCCCTGCCTACTCTGACTGCACGTCCCTGGTACTAATGATTCAAACAAAGAAGATTGTGGGCTAAACTTTACTGAGACCTGTGCATGTAACTCTTCACATAAAATGGAGCAAACAAGTTTCACAATAAAGGGCACGGTCAAAATTCATAATACATCTTGTCCCTCCAGTAGCACACAACCTGCAATTGTTGATAATACTCTAGGTTTTGCAAGTTTAAGCTTTTTGTATTAAGTTGGTTAAAGTGCGTCTAAACATTTTCTTTAGATAGTAGGTGCAAACTACATTCCATTCTAAGTATAGGGACAAGACCCAATCTTATTTCTGAAATTCAGTGTATAAACAGATGTCGTTCACACTTGTCAGGGAAAGTTGTCCATCTATCCAACTTCCCAAATCATCCAATACGTACAGAGCCAGATTACCGGCAAGGCGGTACAGGCTGGTGCCTAGGGCCCAGTGGTCCTAGGCGGCCCAGAGTCCACCTCCTGCCACCATGCCCCGCAACAGAGGGATACAAAGGGGCACGTGTACTGGGCCACTCAGCCCCTCCTCTCCGTATCAGTCCAGTGTTTCCCTAGATGCTCCGTGCCTACACTGCTGGTGATGAGGACCTCAGTAGAGCAAGCAGAAAAACCAGGGACTAGTGCGAGGTAAGTGTGGCTGGTAGAGAGGCATGGGGAAAACTGAAGCCATGGATAAACATAGTGGAGGGAGAGCTGAGATCATGTAGAGACACAGGGGAGGTGGGGGGGGGGCTGAAGGAGAGCATGGATGAACACAGGGGGGGTAGCTGAGGCCATGGAGAGACACAGTGGGGAGTGTACTGAGGTCATGTTAAGACATGGGGGAAGCAAGAGCTAAGGAAGGCCATGGAGTGACACAGGGGTGGAACAGGGGCCATAATGACACAAAGGGGGGCTGGGGTAACCTGAGAGACGCCATGGAGAGACATAGAGGGGAACTGAGGCCATGGACACAGGGTGGTGGGGTTAAGGCCATGGAGAGTCACGCAGTGGGGAAGGGCTGAGAATGTTTGCGAGACACTTGGGAGAGTTGAGGCTATGGAGATATAAAGGAGGGGAGAGGTGAGGCTGTTGGAGACACACAGGCTGGGAGGATCTGAGGTTGCTAGAGAGACAGGGGGATACTAAGGCTGCTGGAGAGACAGGGATCTCTTCACTCCAAGCACCTTGCAGGGACGAGCTCCTTACGGAGTTCTGTATTTGATACATGCCGGCGCTAAGATCGCATCCTGCAATGCGATCATGTGCGCTAGTAACGTGCCCAGATCGCATTGCAAATGCGATTGTTGATAGATGGGCCCCAAAATGTTTTATCTTAAAGTCTGGCAAGTGCCTTCTCAATTTTATATATATATATATATATATATATATATATATATATATATACCCAGTTACATGTGCTTACTAGTAAATACGATGTATTTCCGCAAAAGTATGCATTACATGAGAAAGCAGCATTTCAGTTGTGTACTTTCTTAGCTGAGCATTAACGTTTCACTTTGCCTCTATCTGTGCTTAAGGTATTTACTATTTTCAGAGGGTTGGGTTCGTGTTGCCAGCGCTCGAGATCCCAGCGGACAACATCCCGACGCCGGCATCCCGACAGGGTTAGGATACCGATCGACCTCCCCCTCTCCCTACCCTAACCCTCCCTCCCCAGTGTATAAACATAACCTCCCCGAATAGTGTCTAACTCTAAAGGTGCATACACACACAAAGATTTTTTGAACGATTATCGATAACGATATCGTTTATCGTTCAATCGTTGAAAAAAATCGTTCACTGAGTTAAAACGATGAACAATTATCGTTCATGCGCGTTCACGTTTGTAGTTCAGTCAGACTGACCAACTCAACGATTTTCATTAAGGGAATATGCAAAAATCTTTTGTAGTTCCAAAAAATTGTTCATTACATTTAGTAAATGAACGATTTTAGTAAACGATTTTCCTTCATTTTTCTAGGGAAAAATGAACGAAAATCCTTTACTAAAATCGTTCATTTACTAAATGTAATGAACAATTTTTTGGAACTACAAAAGATTTTTGCATATTCCCTTACTGAAAATTGTTGTGTTGGTCAGTCTGACTGAACTACAAACGTGAATGCGCATGAACGATAATCGTTCATCGTTTTAACTCAGAAAGTGAACGATTTTTTTCAACGGTTGAACGATAAAATTAATCGTTCAAAAAATCGTTGTGTACGCACCTTAACCCCTAACTCTCCCCCCAACCCCGCTACTTACCTTCGGGATTCCATCACCGGGATTCTGACAGGTGTCGAGATTCCGGCACCGGCATTCAGAGCAACGGAATCCCCGCGATTGGGATTTATGACCGCATTCATTTTCAGAGTAGAGACAGATTGTTTGTTTCATAATATTGCCAGGTATAGTATAGAATAGATCATGAGCTATGCCTACGAGTCATTACACTGCATAAGAACAATGGCTGTTGGAGAATCTTATAAGACTTGTAAAAATAAGTCATCAGCATAGTTTTAAAACAGCAACACGGAATACATGACTAGTGTACATGAGAATGACCTGAGCGGTTTCCTTTATGTATATAACGTATGCACACCTGGCACACACACAGGCGTCACTATGCAGTCAGTCAGCAAGACTGCGCATGCGCATACGGGCTCCGGCGAGGGGGCCTCAAGCCTCATAGCCATCAGGGTCTATGTGGACTCCGGCGAGGGGGCCTCAAGCCTCATAGCCATCAGGGTCTATGTGCGCGAAACCGCTAGGTATTTTAACCTCTTTCTCCCCGGAAGAGCGCGTGGCAGCAGGGCGAGAAGCTGCTGTCTCTCGGTAGCAGTCTGTGTGTCCCGGGGATGTTAAGGCCTCGTCATGTGCTGTGCTTGGGGGCCGGGGGGAAATGGTGAGCCCTTAACCACCAAGCCAGCCGCCGCCCCAGCACACTCACCTTGCTGGATTCCTGTAGCCGGTACCTGCACAGAGTGTGGTCCAGGTCGAAGCCGATGACATCGCAGTCAGACAGGGAAAAGCGGTCAGACATAGCTGGGTGGGAGCAGGGAGCTTTGCAGCTTGCAGTACCCTAACCCTGGGATGAGCTGCGTGCAATAGACTCCGTCGCCCCTCACTGTTTCCCGCTACTTCTTACAGCTGCTGCCAGTGTGCTCGGTAGCCGCTGCCGCCCTTCACTGCTTTCCACTGCCAGTTTGCTTAGTACCCGCTGTCGCTCTGGCCATCTCCGGCTATACAACGTTTTACAAATCCCGGCGTAATGGCATCACACCGCTCGGAAAGAGAGAGGAAATAATAAGGTGTACACCTATAATACGCCCGTTACATCTGTGTATTACTGGGACTTGTGACTTGTCGCCATGTACGTTTGGGAGGAAAGTACAGTTGTCGCTGGTCAGTGTGTGTGACATAATGGGCGGAATTCAATTTATGCGGTTTCGGATCTCCCGTCTAAAGTGACAGGAAAACGCGGGCCGCGCTCATAGTGGTCGGGTTTAGCCGTGTAAAGCAGCTACCCCCGACCAATGTGCTGGGCGCGACTGCGAAAAGTGATGTTTGGGCGACCAAACAGGTCACTTTTCGCACATTTCGGCTCTGACCCTTCTTGGGCTGCGAGCTGAAATGGAGCGCTGACAGCTGATCGCGCCCGACAGGAGCAACAATTGAATAGCTCCGTCGGGCGCAAAGGGGGGTAGAAACAATTGAATTCTGCCCAATATTTCAATTTATATAATTAACATTTGCTTACAGTTGTGTTTTGTAACTTGATTTATATAGTAACCCCGGTCTGAGTGCCCATTCTTAAGCCCAGGGCCGGCCCAAGGCCAAATTTTTTAGTAAGCAAATACAGATTTTGGCGCCCCTTGGCGAGGGTGACAGCAGTGGGTCACGGAGAGATGGGTGATGACAGGGAGAGGGTGACAGATGGGTGATAACGGAGAGGGTGACGGAGAGATGGGTGATGATGGAAAGGGTGACAGCACTGGGTGACGACAGGAAGAGGGTGTTGGAGAGGGTGAGAGCAGTGGATGACTATTATACAGTATTTCAATTATCTTACCTGGGCCCAACTGCAGTGCAGCACGTGAATGGCAGCCTCCTCAGCAGCATCTAGATGCCCCTTCAGGTTGTTGCAGGCTTCAAGCGGACCCTGACGTCATCAGTTACGTGACTCCTCGTTGGATGTAACGCCGGGGACGGTCATGAGATTGTGACGTCAGATTCCCGGCGGCCAAGCACAGCCATCAGAGAGGAAGCAGGGGAACATAAGGTGGAAAGGGGAGGCACAGCCCCTCCTCCCCCTCCCAGCAGGCATGGACTCCAGTAAGATGGCTATGTCACTCTGGGGGGGAAGAGCTGAGAGGGGAGCAGCAAAGAACGGTCCCTCCTCCCCCTCCATCTGTGTCTGTACAGTGTGTTGGTTGAGGCCGTGGCTGCATCACTGGCGGCAGGCAGCGCAGCGGCATGCGAATAATAAGTCATTGTGACTTATTGTAATGCCGGCTCCTGTGGGGGGTAAAGCCGCGGGGATGGTGCCCTTACAGCTAGGCACCGAACGCGGCTGCGTACCTGGCATAATGGGCTGGCCCTGCTTCAGCCGCATAGGCAACGGCGGCACAGCAGTACGATTACAACATTGTAATCATAACGACGTTGCTGTTCCTCTGCAGTGCCTACATTGAACGATTGATCGTTCAGTGTAGGCACTTCAATTATCTCTGAACATGGGCAATCTGTCGTTATCGGCAGACTGACCAGTATGTTCAGTAGATAATTGATGTCGGAAGCGACCAGCGGGAGCTTGCATCGCTTGTCGTTTCTGACATAATAGTGCATGATTAAGATGTAATCGTGCAATCGCTCAGTAACATCGCGTAGTGGATACACGACTTTAGGTTTATTTGCATAGTTGTGGAATAATCTGTCAATTATATAGAATGTACAGTATGTAGAATATCTAGCAGCTTTTCATATTCCTCATCAGTGTTGGAGAATGCAGAATAACTGGCATAAAATAGAAATAATCTTACAGAATTGTACCAACATTGGCTTTTTATAGTTCTAGGCTTTGCCGATGGTCCATGTTGATGAATGTGGCTTAAAGTGTATGTCTTTTTGCCAGAGGAACTTGTACAAAAATGTCCTCACGTAGGCCACGACTGAGATGCTCCGAGATGAGTAGTGTACCGTATTTTTCTTTAAATTATGCATCTTAGTTGCATCACAGATGCAGCGAAAAGCCACTCACTGCTGACAGGTACATCCTCTTACCTACCCTATGCCTACCTGTACTATCACTGGTACATCCTCATACCTACCCTACTCCCACCTATACTACTCACACTGGTACACACATCTACCCTACTCTCACCTATACATGTTGAGTCTGCCCTATCCAAAATGCTTGGGACCAGGGGTATTTTGGATAATGGAATATTCCGTTTTTTGGAATATTTGCATTTAATAATGAAATATCTTGGGAATGGGATCCAAATATACACACAGGATGCAGTTATGTGTTATATACACCTTATACATACAGCCTGCAGGTAATTTTATACTATATTTTCAATAATTTTGTGGCTCAAGCAAAGTTTGTGCACAGAAATTAAATTAATTTATGTTTCATATGCACACAGCCTGTAGGTCATTTTATACATTATTTTTAATAATTTGTGCTGTAGACAAAGTTTGTGTATATTGAACCATCAACAATCAAAGATTTCATTATCTTAGTCATGCCAAAAAAATTCTGTATTTAGGAATATTCCGTATTTCAACCTGTACTACTTAGGGCTGTACTCAATTAGGAGCGAAAAGCTGTTTTCGGGGTTTTTTTTGCGATAATTTTGCCTTTTTTTCCCTCCATATTCAATTCCATTCTGTTTTTCGCCTATGCGGAAATACTTTTTCTCCACAGAATAGCAGGTGAAAAAAAGTGTAAAATCTATATTTTGGGTTGCAGATGTTGGGAAACCACTCAAAACCCTTGGTACACCCCCCAATGGACAATTCACCAAAAAAAAGAATTAAAAAAATTCCAGATCACCCCAAAAAATGCCTTTGAAATTTGGGGCGAAAATAAAAGTGGGGGGACAACTTAAAAAAACAGCGAAATAAGCTTCTGGGGGTGCTCTAAGAAGGGGCCAAGTGTTTTTGGGATTGCAGGTGCTTGTATGACGGATAAACTTCACTTTAGAGACATAAATATGCTAGTACCCATTTTCAAGTACCCAAAATTTGATGAGACTACTTCACCAAAAAATACTGTTTAATGCCATTCTTCACCGCTTTTGCAAGGATGCTGATAAGAAGGATTTTAAACAAATTCAGTACCCCAATTAGTTTTGGAACACTTCTACATTGATCCCCAATGTTAGTGCATCTTTTTGGGGCGATAAAGCTGATTTCCCCAAGTCTGACAGAACTTTCCGCTTGTTCTGCATTAGACGCTTGCCATTTTTTCTTGTTTTGAAATTGACTACGGCGTAAAACGGGGACGTGCGCGATAAGTTTTCGTGTCCAAAACGCGATGTAGGGGAAAAGTCGAGCAGGCGAAACTTTTTTGCAGATGCAAAACTAATTCAATATGGCCCTTAGACTGTTACACCTATACTACTTACACTGGTACACTCTCACACCTACCCTACGCCTACCTATACTAACACAGTTACACTCACACCTATCCTGCGCCTACTTATACTACTCACACCTACCCTACACTATTCGCACTGGTTATTCCTCATCTACCCTACTCCCACCTATACTACTCACATTGGTACATCTTCACACCTTCCCTACTCCCAGCTATACTACTCACGCTATTACATCCTGACACCTTTCCTACTCTGAACTATACTACTCACACAGTTTCTCTCACACCTGTCCTGCAACTACTTATACTACTCACACTGGTACACCCTCACACCTACCCTACAGTATACTACTCTGGTACAGCTGCACACCTACCCTACTCCCACCTATACTAAAACTGGTACATCCTCACACCTACCTTATTCCGACCGATACTGCTCACACTGGTACACCCTCACATCTACCCTACTCACACTGGTACACCCTCACACCTAACTTCCCACCTATACTGCTCACACTGGTGTACACTCACACCTATCCTACTCCCAATGGTACACCCTCACATTTATTCTTCTACCTATACTAGACACACTTGTACATTCTCACACCTCCCTATTTCCACCAGTAATCCCATCTTCAGAAATTTCCCAGTCCACTTTCTGAGGGTATCCGGACTATAGATAGACAGTAAAAAGGTTGACTATGTCTAGATAGACACCATATGTTAGACAGGCAATAGGTCGTCAAGGACAAAAGGTTGTTGGCCAACATGTTGACAAAATAAAGGTCAACATGGAAGAAGGTCCACAGGGTCAAAAGGTTGATGTAAAAATGGTCGATACACAAATGGGCAACACTTTTTTTTTTTCTAGGGTTAGACACTTACCCGGAGGGTTAGAGTTAGGCACTAGAAGGTACGGTTAGGGTCAGGCACCTACCCCAATGGTTAGGGTTAGGCACCAGGAATTAGAGTTAGACACCAAGGGGAGAGTTAGGGTGAAGAACAGGGTTAGGAAACAAAAATGTGTCGATCATTTGTGTGTCAACAGTTTTCGCATCACTGTTGACCATTTATACCTATTGACCTACTTCCATGAAATTTAGCTGTGTTGACCTATTGTCTGTCTAACATCAGGGGGTAAATTTTACTAAGATGGGAGATCTATTTAAGAAGTGATGTTGCCCATAGCAACCAATCAGGTTCTATTTCTCATTTATCTAGCACCTTCTAGAAGATAATACCTAAAATCTGATTGGTTGCTATGGGCAACATTACTTCTTAATAGAACTCCCATCTTAGTAAATTTACCCCCAGGTGTCTTATCGAGACATTGTCAACCTTTTTACTATTTTTTTATACCATAACCTTTTCTAAATCAGTCTCACTTTTCTCATTTCAAATTATATTTTCTCCTTTAGATTGGGATCTACCCATTTTAGTTTTTTGTCTACCATTTATTTCCCTGTTTTATTTATCATGTATTTCCCCCTCTGTCCAGTGCTTTGGAGTATTGTAATGCTTTACAGATCCAAAAATAATAATACAAAAAAATCATAGTATATGAACCCTAATGACTAAAGTAGCTTCTATGTAGCTTGTTACATCATAACTCAATGATATTTTGACCCACATGTATCACAAAACCTTTAAATATTATTAAATATACAAATTTTCTTCAAACTGGCAGTGTATGCCAAGGGAGAAATGCAAGGACTGTAAGTACAAAGGCAACGTGTTTCAGCCTTTTTCTCTGTGTGTGTGTGTGTGTGTGTGTATATATATATATATATATATATATATATACATACATTTTCTGTTTAATTGTTTAAAATACGGGAGGTCATTTTAATTCCTGATGACAATGTTTTCAAAGCGTCATAGCTTTCAAAACATTCGGCATACCCGAACATAGTGTGACAAAAACCCCTTTTTGTGTTAGTCCCCCACACACAGCTTGCCTCTGTCTGGGCAATCGGGGCAAAATTGTGTGCTGAATTGAATAATTTTTGTCCCACATCTATGTAAAGAACGTGAGAAATATGTCTGTATCTCTCTGATTATATTTATAAAATAATGTTACATGCATGGAGTGCTAAATGCTGTTGGAATACTCACAGCAGAGGATCCAAAGCATCTTATGCTGTGTCCACCTCATTGCAAATCAGAGGCCTATGTCTGGGATGGGAGGTTATATGGCAGTAATGACATCACCCACTGTGATGTCATATTAGTTTACTCTACAGGGAAACTGCACAGTAGTTATGCAGGTAGAATGACCGATAATGCTGCCTTTCAGTAGGCTAAGAACTACTGACTATGGGCCTGATTCAGAGCTGAATGCTCTGACCAGAGCGCTCGCTCTGAATCAGGGCCCTCCTCCATGAAAATCAAGCGGCCTCCTGGCCGCTCGTATAGCTGTGGGTGACCACCCACAGCATATGCGAGTGGGCAAAAAGATGGTAATCGAGACCATCGGACTTGTGACGGAGACCCTGCGGTAGGGTCTCCCTGCCACAAGCCCTGGAGTGATTTTGGCTCTATCAGAGCCAAAATCACTCCCACTGACATCACTAGTGATGTCAGTGGGGCCGGCTTGAGATGGTAGGCGTTCCCATGGGAACGCCTCCGTCTGGCAGGCACGCCCACCAAAGGGGGCGTGCTGTCAATCAACATCGACAGCACGCCCCCTTTGGTGCGAGACCCGGAGCGATGGAAAGCCCGTCGCTCCCCGGGTCTCGCACATGCGCACGACGGAGCTCCCTCCGTCGTGCGCATGTGCAGTGGGGAACATCGACCCGCTTGCAAGCGTACTGCCGCTCGCGAACGGGGCTGAATGACCCCCTATGTGTCCTCGTAGCTCTGTGATGTCACCGTGATGCCATAGATGCAGGGTGGTAGCAAGGGGTGTGACCTAATTTAAGGAGGTATGGTCACTCCTTCCCAAAAAAACAAAAACTGTATTTGGGTGTTGTGAAGCCGCTGTTGTGCTCCTGAATTGACGTGAGTGGCTTCAGGGATACTAGGTGAGTATGTGTGATTGTAACTGTGCATGTATATTTTAACAAACTTGTACTTTCACAATGTGTGTGTCCTGTGTTTATTTTTATTTTTCAGTGGATTACAGGTACCAGCGGACCCGTAATACCCCTCATGATGGTACATGTGGTTCCCCAAGTACCAGCATGCAGGGGAGGCTTGCTGGGACCTTTAGTTCTACTGCAAAAGACAATATCTCATCTAATTTTTACACCACTCTACACAATTAACCCGGCACCCACCACTTCAGGGGTGCCGGGGATAGCCTAGGCCTTAGGTGCCCTGGAGAGGGGGACCCCTTTATTTGGGATCCCCAGCCAGGGCTGACTAGTGGTCAGGGATAATGCTTTGACCGGGGGACCCGGTGAAAAGGTTCCCCTGGCTGTGGCATTACTCCCCTGCTAGAAAGGTTCTGGTGTTAGTTACAGATAATACAGGGGACCCCTACTTTTATTATTTTTGGGTGGATGCCTTTTTTTTCACTTTGTATTCATGTTTTTAACACATGCACGGACGGATCTCACTGATCCGTCCATGCATCTGTGTCTTATTGATTTTTTTTTACAAAGATACTTGTAGCATGGATCGCACTGACCCGTGCATGCATCTATCTGCTATCACGCTCGATCTAATTGTATGCAAATTTTTAGATCGTGCACAATAGATCTTGTGTCAGATTGTGCAGTTTTTGCTGCACATGTGCTGGGGACATGCTGGGCGAGATTAAGGGAAATCGTTAACGAGATCATATCGTTGTCTACATCGTTCCCTGTCTCGGGGCCTTTAGTAATTTTGTGATATCTCCTGGAATTCCCATTGAAGTGTCGAGTCTTAGAGTTTCTTTGTTGTCAACTTGTGTTTGTATTGGTACATTGCTCATATACTGTAGGTCACAGAACCAAGATATGAATAAAACAGCTTCTGGGCCAGAAGAAAAGTTAATCAGCTGTAGTTTACAGTGCAGAGATTTGGGTTGATTTGTGCGGGACTATTCTTCCGTCTCTAGAATTACATTTATAAACAATATGTGGTAGCTTTAAACAAGTTTTTTTGGTTTCTGTGTGAATAACATCTCCACAAATTCAAGGTGCTTTAATGTCTAACAACTTTACGCTAATTAATTACAGACTAAGAAATCTTGGCAGTTTCACAATTGGTATTTTCAGAAAGAACAGCTAAAGAAATAAAGCAAATTAAATTAGTAAATACTGCTAATTAACTTCTCAATAACATCCTGACTATTTGCATGACTATTACCAATCTATGGTGACACTCACCATGTTGCAGCAAGTACGAGTTTACTCGTATTGACCCTAAATTGCACATGAAGTCGGAAATCCCGGATTTAACTCGCACTGAAATTCGTACATCATATCTTAAAAGGCGGATTCACTTGAATTTGCAACAGAAATCTCAATGTAATCGGAGGCAATTCTCAACACATTGGCAAAACTCCTCTGATTGATCCAAAGTTGCACATACTCCTGTGTCGTCACCATGCCCTAATACACCCCCAAATTGCTGAAACACTCTTGCATCCTTGTCGCCCATGCTGCAAACAAGCGCATGCATCGTGCCATGCGATTTCTCCTTTCCAGACAGTGCACAAGGACACAGCAGGTTTCTTTCATGTTTTTATTTTCACGTTTTCTCTACTTACATACTGTTATGAAACACCCGTATATACAGTCAGGTCCATAAATATTGGGACATTGACAGAATTTTCATATTTTGGCCTCTATTCACCACCACAATGGCTTTGAAATGAAACAAACAAGATGTGCTTTAACTGCAGACTTTCAGATTTAATTTGAGGGTAATTACATCCAAATCAGGTGAACGGTGTAGGAATTACAACAGTTTCTATATGTGCCTCCCACTTTTTAAGGGACCAAAAGTAATGGGACTAACTAAACAATCCTAAATCTAACTTTCACTTTTTAATACTTTGTTGCAAATCCTTTGCAGGCAATTACAGCCTGAAGTCTGGAGCGCATAGACATCAGACGCTGGGTTTCATCCCTGGTGATGCTCTGCCAGGCCTCTACTGCAAATGTCTTCAGTTCCTGCTTGTTCTTGGGGCATTTTCCCTTCAGTTTTGTCTTCATCAAGTGAAATGCATGCTCAATCGGAATTCAGGTCAGGGAAATGACTTGGCCATTGCATAACAATTCACTTTTTAGCCTTAAAAAACTTTGGTTGCTTTTGCAGTATGCTTCGGGTCATTTTCCATCTGCACTGTGAAGCGCCATCCAATGAGTTCTGAAGCATTTGACTGAATATGAGCATATAATATTGCCCGAAACACTTCAGAATTCATTCTGCTTTTGTCAGCAGTCACATCATCAATAAATACAAGGGAACCAGTTTCATTGGCAGCCATACATGCCCACGCCATGACACTACCACCACCATGCTTCACTGATGAGGTGGTATGTTTTGGATCATGAGCAGTTCCTTTCCTTCTCCATACTCTTCTCTTCCCATCACTCTGGTACGAGTTGGTCTTTGTCTCATCTGTCCATAGGATCTTGTTCCAGAACTGTAATGGCTTTTTTAGATGTTGTTTGGCAAACTCTAATCTGGTCTTCCTGTTTTTGAGGCTCACCAATGGTTTACATCTTGTGGTGAACCCTCTATATTCACTCTTGTGAAGTCTTCTCTTGATTGTTGACTTTGACACATATACACCTACCTCCTGGAGAGTGTTCTTGATTTGGCCAACTGTTGTGAAGGGGTTTTTCTTCACCAGGGAAATAATTCTTCTGTTATCCACCACAGTTGTTTTCCGTGGTCTTCCGGGTCTTTTGGTGTTGCTGAGCTCTCCGGTGCATTCTTTCTTTTTAAGAATTTTTCCAAACAGTTGATTTGGCCACATTTAATGTTTTTGCTATCTCTCTGATGGGTTTGTTTTGATTTTTCAGCCTAATGATGGCTTGCTTCACTGATAGTGACAGCTCTTTGGATCTCCTATTGAGAGTCGACAGCAACTGATTCCAAATGCAAATGTCAAACCTAGAATCAACTTCAGACCTTTTACCTGCTTAACTGATAATGAAATAACGAGGGAATAGCCCACACCTGTCCATGAAATAGCTTTTGAGTTGATAGTCCCATTATTTTTGGCCCTTTAAAAAGTGGGAGGCACATATAGAAACCGTTGTAATTCCTACACCGTTCACCTGATTTGGATGTAATTACCCTCAAATTAAATCTGAATCTGCAGTTAAAGCACATCTTGTTTGTTTAATTTCAAAGCCATTGTGGTGAATAGAGGCCAAAATATGAAAATTCTGTCAATGTCCCAATATTTATGCACCTGACTGTGTGTGTATGTATGTGTGTGTATATGTGTGTATATATATATATATAGATATATATAGATATAGGAAAAGTTATGGTCACTTGGGCCAAAAGAGGTACCTATTGACTGCATGCTGTGCTGATGCCTTTTTGGACTGTCTTGACAATGACCCTCAGGGGTCGAAACGTCGACTTATGATACACCTGTTGAATCAATAAAGCCTTCATTTTACTTATACTGGTGAGTGCCCTCTTTTGGCCTAAGTGACCATAACTTTTTCTATTATTGATACAGGGACTGCCTGTTACCTTAGCAGAGCGCCCCTTTGCTGAATTTTGTTGGTATGTGTGAGTGGATTATTGGGACTATATACATGTATATGTGTCCAATTACATGTTTGAGGCAAATCGTGCCAGGTATGGTGCCAAGCCGCGTGCTGCGTTGCAATGCTATGGGGTCATGGGTGAGAACGCAGCACGCGACTAGCTCCATACATGGCACAATATGCCGCACAAACAGCAAAGCTGTTACTGGACATATTGAATGGAGTGTGCATTGTGTTTAGAGAGGAGAGCTGTTGCTATTTTGGGCTTGTTGGATGGTTTTGTAAGTAGTCTTGTCTTCTGTTGTTTTTACAGTGTCTTCATTTGTCCTGAGTCATTTTAATTTTTGTCTTGTCATTATTTGTGTGTGTCTGTGGTGTGTATGTGAAGAGTGTGCGATAAGTGGTGGAGATGTTGTTTTTTGTTTTTTTTTCTATTTACTGTTTAGTATTTTTTGTGGTGATGGAGGAGGACAGTGGTAGGAGGAGGCCATTAGATTTATTCAGAGCCATAACTAGACTTTTTGGTGCCCTGTGCCAGAAAGAGCATTGGTGCCCCCCTCATTTTTCAAAAGGACATGATGCACCCAAAAAAGGGGAATTGCCTTATACAGAAGGGCCAGGGAAGATATAGGGGAGACCAGGAGATGCTGGGGATGAAATAAGAGGAAGCTATAAGTGAGAATGATAATAAACAGAAATTTGACAGGCCCAAACAGCGCCCCCTGTGCGATGGCACCAACCGCAGTACACTATCTAGGGCACCAACTGCACTACCCTAGCTACGGTCCTGGTTTATTGGATGAGGATGAGGTGTCTGTGCAGCAGCCTTTGAAGGAGTTAGAGCAGGGATGGGGAACCTTTTTTCTGACGAGGGCCATTTTGATATATATATTACTTGCGGGCCTGGTGCAGGCCATGCCCCCTCCGTGTGATGTCACATAGGGGTGGGGCCACAATCGCCGGTGATTGCAGCAATAACCGTAGTATCCTGAAGATGCTCCGGTAGATGTAAGGACAGCGGTGTGTTCGTCTGAAGCGTCCTAAGGACCTTCCAGGCTGCACTGCTGCATAGATTCTGGCTGCAGTGTGACATTCTAGGCACCCTGCTAGCCAAATGAGGCTAGCAGAAAAAAGCTCAGAGGGCCAGACCAAATGATTCTGGGGGCCTTATACGGCCCCCTGGCCTGTGGTTCCCCAACCATGAGAGGGTGAGAATGATGAAGATGATGTATATTTGATCAGGGCAAAGGAGACTGCCGCAATATGGATTTACCCTTTGAGGAGAATGTGGCCCTCGTGAGAGGCATTATCCAAAGCTATGACTTTTCTTTGAGCGGCATGCCTCCAAAACGAGTGGACACAAAAAGTCCCTCATTTGGAAGAAAATTCTGAGGTGAACTGTTCTAGCTCACTTAAATCGAATGTTGATGTCTGCAAAAAGCACTTTAGCGACATCAAACACTGAGTCAAATTGGCCACTGTCAGGAAAGGCAAACTGGGGGCAGATCACCATTTCAGCAGGAATGGCTGGAATATAAGGAGCCACTGCGCATAATTATTCTGCCAGAAGTGCTACAGCGTACCCATGTACATGACTGATGCTCCGCCCAAAAAGAGCAAGTAATCTCTTCATGATAACCTTTGTACTATTAGATAGATGTTTTGTCTATGAAAAATGAGATTTAACAAAGATTTTATACTCTTTTATTCAAAATATGCATAGTACTGTACAAACAATGTCCTGTTTTTGTTTTTTTTGCATATATGGAAATGTCATTTAGGAATCATAAAATAGATGTTTTGGGTGCCAATATTTGTTTGTCAAACTCACCAAAGTCCTAGTTACTTTTTCTCTGTTTTAAAATCCATGTGTATTTCGTTCAGCCATTCTAATTTGAAAACATGTGTTTCCATATTGTAATGGGCATACATTCAGGTTCTACAAAGTACAGTTGTTTAGTTTAGTAGCACTAAACAAAACACAGAAAATGGCCATCGCGGCCATTATCCCATCGTTTTGCTCATGCGCAGTAGAAAATCACTGGGAAAATGGCCGCCGTGCCATTTTCTTGGTAACCTGTGCATGCGCAGTAGACTCCGAGCACAGACTAGTGCCCGGAGTCTACTGCTGCTATCAGTTTGCTGAAGGCAGCTGGGGAGAGAGAAGGGGCCCCGGGTGGGGAGTGAATACGGGCCCCTTCCTCTCTTAATACATCCCTAACTGTATTTTATTGAAGTGGTTAACCCAGTGTACATCGAACCCCTCTCTGATAGATTTCTACACATGTCCATGCATATGTTGCCACCCTGCATGCATTTTTTGTTTAACAACAAAAATAATTTTCTTTCAAAATTTTAAGATATTTTTGAACCATGTTACATCACAGGAAAAAGTACAAGTGGAAGAGAAAATCATCACAGGCACCCTTAATACAGAATGAGGATTAGACAGGTAAATACATTTTCTGGTTTCTTTTCTCTCAAAACACATGACAATTTTTGTTTCCAAAAAAAACCCCCAAAATTGTCTTTTTTTTTATTAGCAAATTATGTAAATAAGAGCTATTTAAATATAATTCAATATAATTTTTTTTAACAAAAATGTAAAATCACGTTTAAATAGCAAATAATTAGACAACGTGATAGTTTAAAAATTGACTATTTTGGGGATGTTTTTGAAAAAAATTACTTTCTATTTTTCTTTTTAAAAAAAAGGTAGGGACAGACCGAGGGAGGGGAAAGCCCGGCGGCATCCAAGCTGGGATGCAAAGGGTTTCGCCTGTGGCAGGGCGGTCAGGCAGTGAGATATATTTATATATATATATATATATATTTATATATACACAGTCAGGTGCATAAATATTGGGACATTGACAGAATTTTCATATTTTGGCCTCTATTCACCACCACAATGGCTTTGAAATGAAACAAACAAGATGTGCTTTAACTGCAGACTTTCAGATTTAATTTGAGTGTAATTACATCCAAATCAGGTGAACGGTGTAGGAATTACAACGGTTTCTATATGTGCCTCCCACTTTTTAAGGGGCCAAAAGTAATGGGACAAACTAAACAATCCTAAATCTAACTTTCACTTTTTAATACTTTGTTGCAAATCCTTTGCAGGCAATTACAGCCTGAAGTCTGGAATGCATAGACATCACCAGATGCTTGGTTTCATCCCTGGTGATCCTCTTCCAGGCCTCTACTGCAAATTTCTTCAGTTCCTGCTTGTTCTTGGGTCATTTTCCCTTCAGTTTTGTCTTCATCAAGTGAAATGCATGCTCAATCGGATTCAGGTCAGGGAATTGACTTGGCCATTGCATTAAATCCCACTTTTTAGCCTTAAAAAACTCTTTGGTTGCCTTTGCAGTATGCTTCGGGTCATTAGGCATCTGCACTGTGAAGCACCGTCCAATGAATTCTGAAGCATTTAACTGAATATGAGCATATAATATTGCCCGAAACACTTTAGAATTCATTCTGCTGCTCTTGTCAGCAGTCACATCATCAATAAATACAAGGGAACCAGTTCCATTGGCAGCCATACATGCCCACACCATGACACTACCACCACCATGCTTCACTGATGAGGTGGTATGTTTTGGATCATGAGCAGTTCCTTTCCTTCTCCATACTCTTCTCTTCCGATCACTATGGTACAAGTTGATCTTTGTCTCATCTGTCCATAGGATGTTGTTCCAGAACTGTAATGGCTTTTTTAGATGTTGTTTGGCAAACTCTAATCTGGTCTTCCTGTTTTTGAGGCTCACCAATGGTTTACATCTTGTGGTAAACCCTCTATATTCACTCTTGTGAAGTCTTCTCTTGATTGTTGACTTTGACACATATACAGCTACCTCCTGGAGAGTGTTTTTGATTTGGCCAACTGTTGTGAAGGGGTTTTTCTTCACCAGGGACATAATTCTTCTGTCATCCACCACAGTTGTTTTCCGTGGTCTTCCGGGTCTTTTGGTGTTGCTGAGCTCTCTGGTGCGTTCTTTCTTTTTAAGAATGTTCCAAACAGTTGATTTGGCCACACCTAATGTTCTTGCTATCTCTCTGATGGGTTTGTTTTGATTTTTCAACCTAATGATGGCTTGATTCACTGATAGTGACAGCTCTTTGGATCTCATATTGAGAGTCGACAGCAACTGATTCCAATTGCAAATGTCACACTTAGAATCAACTCCAGACCTTTTACCTGCCTAATTGATAATGAAATAATGAGGGAATAGCCCACACCTGTCCATGAAATAGCTTTTGAGTTGATAGTCCCATTAATTTTGGCCCCTTAAAAAGTGGGTGGCACATATAGAAACTGTTGTAATTCCTACACCGTTCACCTGATGTGGATGTAATTACCCTCAAATTAAATCTGAAAGTCTGCAGTTAAAGCGCATCTTGTTTGTTTCATTTCAAAGCCATTGTGTTGGTGAATAGAGGCCAAAATATGAAAATTCTGTCAATGTCCCAATATTTATGCACCTGACTATATATATATATATATATATATATATATATATATATATATATATAATGTCAAATGCAGTTCCGGCACTCCCGGAAACAGTCTATAACTTTTAGAGGTGCCCTCACATGTTGGAGACATAATGGTGCAAGGACTCGTCAAATAATATCTACGATGATTGTGTCAATTATAAATCAACGTTTCAGCACTTTAAGTACTATCTACAGTATTTATAATTGACACAGTTGTCATGGTTATTTATTTGATGAGAGGGCCGCAACCTTGCACCACTATATATATATATTTATATATATAGATATGTAGCAATGGGAGAACACGGCGCCAAAAGATAATAAACACCCTATTTCAGTAAAATAGGAAGAAGTCCTACTTCTTAAAACCAGTCATATTCAAGTTATATATAGCTTTTCAAATATAAAAGGTATAGTGTATAGCACTCCCCTATAGTATGGGTGTCAGCTCAAACAGAAGAAATACAGCAGTGGTGATCTGCTGTTATTAGATTTATGAAAACATTGAATCTGTTTAAAAGCGCCTGCGTGCTAAACAAAGTGCTGTGCGTGCATAAATATTATTAATAAACTTCAAAATAAATTATAATTAATAAATATTATTAATAAACTTCAAGAAGATCAATATTAAATATCTGTGTTCTTTTAACCAGTAAAGTGCAGAGTGCAAATGTGAAACAATTTCCTTAATAACACAAATAAAACCATCTAGGAAAGTGCGAGTGAGAATAAAATAGTACTCTGACTATAATATACGTAAAATAAACAAACAAAATTTATTTTAAGACAAGAAACATAGTATAGAAATAAAACAATAAAAAATATAAGTTTTATGCAGAAATGGATGTGCTATACACAGCAAACACAAAGTTGTCACTGACCGGTATATGGGGGTATGCACAGATAGATAAATATAAAAAAGACATAACAATAAATATAGTTTAAAAAAGGATTCTGCGGCTTATCTGATAAGGATGGTAGTAAAGTTCATGAGAGGTAAGTGGAGCATCCAACGCGTTTCATCTGCCAATCAGACTTCTTCAAGGAATGAAAAGCTCCTGTGGGGTGTCTGGTTTATAAACCCCCTTAATAGGGACAAACTAGCCTCAATTTGGAATCGATTAGGTCACTTCCGGTTTCTGTGTAATAATTGATTCAGTGACCAAAGTTGTAAAAGCCAAATAAATAGATCAATGGTAGTGTGGATGGAATAAAAAGCGATATCACGCTATTAGTTCAATAAAAAATGCATACATAGAGTCTTTTATTTCTATAAGTTGCGAAATGAGTCCTGCACGTTATGTTACTTCCGCCAGTCTTACAATCTCCCCGAGCGGCACTTCCGCCCTTCTCCTCGGGTCAATCTATGAAACGTCATCATTGGCTGGTTACGACATCCGCCTTTGAGGTGCGTCACTTCCGTTCATGTATTCATCCCGGTAGCGGCCATCTTGGACCTCGCTTAGGTGCATCGCGGCCATCTTTGTCCACCCGATTCCTCCTCGTGGTGTCCTGTCATCTGCGTTTCTCCATCTTTGTTCAACTTGTAGCTTCCGCCCTTGTTGTGAATGTTGTGGCTATTAGTCATCACGCAGCTTCCGCCCTTACTGGCAGAATAATCTTCAGCCATCTTTCTCCTCACATATGAACGGTGTTGCCATCTTGGTCCACCCATGGATTCAGGCCATATTATTCTAATAATAGAAATCAAATAATTATAGGCATTTTTTTTTATAAAGTAAAACGTAGGATCTGGCCTCATATAAAAGGCAGGGATAATATGATCCTTCCACAATTAGAGCACTTCATTAAAATGATGATAAATATCAGTATTAAAATGGTTTATAACTATAACCCATTTAGTATGGTTTTCAATGATCAATATATCAACCAGAGTTTTAATAATGTTATTATAAATAGTATAACACCTATTGAGGAATACTTAAACACTAAATAGTTATCAATTGGAACAAAAAAAAAAGGGGGGGAGTATCCAAAAAGCCAACAGAGTCAATATAAAGGGAGGGGAATGTCCTAGAGAGAGGCTCCTAGAGGGAGACATTAAAAAATATGTTCATAAAATCCATAAATATGTATTCTTCGTCATTCATATGGATGTTTTCAATATGTATTAAAAATGTGTCTTCTCCAAAAAGTATATTCGCCCATCTTCTGTTTATCCTTAGTGCATGAGTCTTCAAATTCTTGGAATGTGATATAGATGTCCTGTCAATACACTGATGGGGATACACATGTATGTCCAAAATGCATCTACCGCACCTGGTCTTCCCCAGCGGTCCCCCTTCTGGGTACTGTTCAGGTCCCAAATGCTTAGCTTCCAAGATCAGACGAGATTGGGCGCTTAAACATGGGTATGGCCGTAGATAATTAGGACAGAAACATCTACCCATACAGTGTTAGACTCGATAATTAGATGAAAGGAGCTATCTCATAGCCCTCGTTGAAGCCTCGGGGAGTCATGGTGTCCAATTCAAAGATCCAGTACATCTCGCGTCTTGAAAGTTTATTTGCTAAGTCACCCCCTCTCTCTCCTAATTCAACATGTTCAATTGCCTTAAAGGTAAGATCCTCTGGATCGGAGTTGTGATTTGAAGTGAAGTGTCTAGCAACCATATGTCCTTCAACCTTATTTTTAATGTTGCGCACATGCTCTTGAATCCGCAATTTCAATGTTCTCTTAGTTTTGCCTACGTACTTCATCCCACAACTGCATTCTAATACATAGATTACAGAAGTGGAGTTACAGTTCATATGATGTTTAATCTTATACTCTTTAGTGTTGTCGGCATTCATAAAGGTCCTTCTTTGTCGATGCACAAATTTGCATATATTGCATTTTCCACATTTATAGGAACCTGGACAATTATGGAAAGGGGTGTCTTTCGTAGGATTGCCTAACCTTAGCATACTTGGGGCCAATGTATCCTTCAGGCTTTTGGATTTTCTAAACACGACTGGAGGTTTAGGAGGAATGACATCTTTCAGAATTGGATCCATTAACAAGAGTCTCCAATGTTTACTGAGTATGGTCTTTATCTTTCTTTCCTGTGCATTATATGTGGTAATAAATGGAATGATATTGTTCTCTTCTTTCTTATGATCCTTATACTTAAGTAAATCACATCTGTTAAGTTGATTGGTCTTGTTTTCTGCTTCCAATATGATATTGGCAGGGTATTCCTTTTCCAGGAACCTATCGGTGTACAGGCGTATTTGTTCTTCACATGTATCTTGCTTACTACAATTTCTTTTTATTCTGTGGAATTGGGAACAGGGTATATTCTTTTTCCATTTTTGTAGGTGTCCACTTTTGTAGTGCAGATAGCTATTAGTATCAACATCTTTTATGTAATTCTTAGTAACTATCTGATTGCCTTCACCAGTTAAAACCAAATCTAAAAATTCAATGGAAGTCGCGTTGATGTTGGATGTGAATTTAAGATTCATATTGTTATCAGTGATAAATTCCAAAAATGACTTAAAAAGATCCTCCGTGCCTTCCCATATTATAAGGATATCATCTATATAGCGTTTATATAATACAACATTGTTCTTAAATGGATTATTGTTGTATATGTAATTATTCTCCCAGCACCCCATAAAAAGGTTGGCGAAGCTTGGGGCAAAAATTGTCCCCATCGCAGTCCCACAAATTTGTCTATAAAATTTATTTAAAAATGTAAAATAGTTGTGGTTCAGAATAAAAGCCATAATATCACATAAAAACTCTATGGGGGGTGCTGATAGATGAGTCCATGTCCAAAAATTCTCTGCAAGCATTAATTCCTTAATCATGTTCTATGCACGTATACAGTGATTGTACATCAATTGTTATCCATAAGTAGGATGCTCTCCACTCAATTCCTTCTATGATTTGTAGGACATTAGTAGTATCCTTGATGTATGATTGTAACTGTATGACATATTTCCGTAGGAATATGTCTACATACTCCGATAAATGCGATGTTAGGGAATCAATCCCTGCAATAATAGGTCTCCCCGGTGGATTAGTCATTGATTTATGGACTTTGGGAAGAAAGTAAAAAATAGGGGTAGTTGGATTGGTTACAAGGAGGTATTGAAATTCGTCTTTTGTAATAATACCATTGTGTAGTCCATAGACAAGTAACGTTCTCAGTTCGTCAATATACTCCTCTAGGGGATCTCCACTCAATACAGCATATGAGTTTATATCTCCTAAGAGTCTATTGGATTCTTCAAGATAATAAGAACGATCCATTATTACCAATCCCCCCCCCTTTATCAGCTTGTTTGATTATCTCTTGATTCTTCTGAAGATTCTTGAGTGCTTCTTTCTCCCTATTTTTCAGGTTTCATTCAGTAGGGATCTCAATGTTTTCATCACAAAAATCTTTCTTCACCAGTTCATAAAAAATGCTGAGGTAATTACCTTTAGACTCTATTGGATAATACTTAGACTTATTTTTCAAACCCGATTTTGACTCGTTTCCAGTATAGTTCATGATAACCGCATTATCCTTTTTCAAAAAATGACGTTTCAGGGTTAGATTCCTCACAAATTTATTCAGGTCAATGAAGGTTTGGAATTTGTTCATATTACTAGAAGGTGCAAAAGATAATCCTTTGCTCAGAAGAGATACTTCAGATTGTGTTAAGACGTGTTTAGATAGATTGAAGATCCCCTTCTCCTTCTCCTTAGGGGCTATTGCACATTCCTTCTTTTGTAATTTCTTCCTGTTGCCCCCTCTACTTCCTCTTCTTCTCTTGTTCTTCTTTTCATAGGTGACACTAGTCTTGTGGTTTCTTTGAAGAAGGTTTTCCTCGGATTTGGACTCATCTATCAGCACCCCCCATAGAGAGTTTTTATGTGATATTATGGCTTTTATTCTGAACCACAACTATTTTACATTTTTAAATAAATTTTATAGACAAATTTGTGGGACTGCGATGGGGACAATTTTTGCCCCAAGCTTCGCCAACCTTTTTATGGGGTGCTGGGAGAATAATTACATATACAACAATAATCCATTTAAGAACAATGTTGTATTATATAAACGCTATATAGATGATATCCTTATAATATGGGAAGGCACGGAGGATCTTTTTAAGTCATTTTTGGAATTTATCACTGATAACAATATGAATCTTAAATTCACATCCAACATCAACGCGACTTCCATTGAATTTTTAGATTTGGTTTTAACTGGTGAAGGCAATCAGATAGTTACTAAGAATTACATAAAAGATGTTGATACTAATAGCTATTTGCACTACAAAAGTGGACACCTACAAAAATGGAAAAAGAATATACCCTGTTCCCAATTCCACAGAATAAAAAGAAATTGTAGTAAGCAAGATACATGTGAAGAACAAATACGCCTGTACACCGATAGGTTCCTGGAAAAGGAATACCCTGCCAATATCATATTGGAAGCAGAAAACAAGACCAATCAACTTAACAGATGTGATTTACTTAAGTATAAGGATCATAAGAAAGAAGAGAACAATATCATTCCATTTATTACCACATATAATGCACAGGAAAGAAAGATAAAGACCATACTCAGTAAACATTGGAGACTCTTGTTAATGGATCCAATTCTGAAAGATGTCATTCCTCCTAAACCTCCAGTCGTGTTTAGAAAAGCCAAAAGCCTGAAGGATACATTGGCCCCAAGTATGCTAAGGTTAGGCAATCCTACGAAAGACACCCCTTTCCATAATTGTCCAGGTTCCTATAAATGTGGAAAATGCAATGTATGAAAATTTGTGCATCGACAAAGAAGGACCTTTATGAATGCCGACAACACTAAAGAGTATAAGATTAAACATCATATGAACTGTAACTCCACTTCTGTAATCTATGTATTAGAATGCAGTTGTGGGATGAAGTACGTAGGCAAAACTAAGAGAACATTGAAATTGCGGATTCAAGAGCATGTGCGCAACATTAAAAATAAGGTTGAAGGACATATGGTTGCTAGACACTTCACATCACAACTCCGATCCAGAGGATCTTACCTTTAAGGCAATTGAACATGTTGAATTAGGAGAGAGAGGGGGTGACTTAGCAAATAAACTTTCAAGACGCAAGATGTACTGGATCTTTGAATTGGACACCATGACTCCCCGAGGCTTCAACGAGGGCTATGAGATGGCTCCTTTCATCTAATTATCGAGTCTAACACTGTATGGGTAGATGTTTCTGTCCTAATTATCTACGGCCATACCCATGTTTAAGCGCCCAATCTCGTCTGATCTTGGAAGCTAAGCATTTGGGGCCTGGACAGTACCCAGAAGGGGGACCGCTGGGGAAGACCAGGTACGGTAGATGCATTTTGGACATACATGTGTATCCCCCATCAGTGTATTGACAGGACATCTATATCACATTCCAAGAATTTGAAGACTCATGCACTAAGGATAAACAGAAGATGGGCGAATATACTTTTTGGAGAAGATACATTTTTAATACATATTGAAAACATCCATATGAATGACGAAGAATACATATTTATGGATTTTATGAACATATTTTTTAATGTCTCCCTCTAGGAGCCTCTCTCTAGGACATTCCCCTCCCTTTATATTGACTCTGTTGGCTTTTTGGATACTCCCCCCCTTTTTTTTTGTTCCAATTGATAACTATTTAGTGTTTAAGTATTCCTCAATAGGTGTTATACTATTTATAATAACATTATTAAAACTGGTTGATATATTGATCATTGAAAACCATACTAAATGGGTTATAGTTATAAACCATTTTAATACTGATATTTATCATCATTTTAATGAAGTGCTCTAATTGTGGAAGGATCATATTATCCCTGCCTTTTATATGAGGCCAGATCCTACGTTTTACTTTATAAAAAAAAATGCCTATAATTATTTGATTTCTATTATTAGAATAATATGGCCTGAATCCATGGGTGGACCAAGATGGCAACACCGTTCATATGTGAGGAGAAAGATGGCTGAAGATTATTCTGCCAGTAAGGGCGGAAGCTGCGTGATGACTAATAGCCACAACATTCACAACAAGGGCGGAAGCTACAAGTTGAACAAAGATGGAGAAACGCAGATGACAGGACACCACGAGGAGGAATCAGGTGGACAAAGATGGCCGCGATGCACCTAAGCGAGGACCAAGATGGCCGCTACCGGGATGAATACATGAACGGAAGTGACGCACCTCAAAGGCGGATGTCGTAACCAGCCAATGATGACGTTTCATAGATTGACCCGAGGAGAAGGGCGGAAGTGCCGCTCGGGGAGATGGTAAGACTGGCGGAAGTAACATAACGTGCAGGACTCATTTCGCAACTTATAGAAATAAAAGACTCTATGTATGCATTTTTTATTGAACTAATAGCGTGATATCGCTTTTTATTCCATCCACACTACCATTGATCTATTTATTTGGCTTTTACAACTTTGGTCACTGAATCAATTATTACACAGAAACCGGAAGTGACCTAATCGATTCCAAATTGAGGCTAGTTTGTCCCTATTAAGGGGGTTTATAAACCAGACACCCCACAGGAGCTTTTCATTCCTTGAAGAAGTCTGATTGGCAGATGAAACGCGTTGGATGCTCCACTTACCTCTCATGAACTTTACTACCATCCTTATCAGATAAGCCGCAGAATCCTTTTTTAAACTATATTTATTGTTATGTCTTTTTTATATTTATCTATCTGTGCATACCCCCATATACCGGTCAGTGACAACTTTGTGTTTGCTGTGTATAGCACATCCATTTCTGCATAAAACTTATATTTTTTATTGTTTTATTTCTATACTATGTTTCTTGTCTTAAAATAAATTTTGTGTGTTTATTTTACGTATATTATAGTCAGAGTACTATTTTATTCTCACTCGCACTTTCCTAGATGGTACCATTGTTTTATTTGTGTTATTAAGGAAATTGTTTCACATTTGCACTCTGCACTTTACTGGTTGAAAGAACACAGATATTTAATATTGATCTTCTTGAAGTTTATTAATAATATTTATTAATTATTATTTATTTTGAAGTTTATTAATAATATTTATGCACGCACAGCACTTTGTTTAGCACGCAGGCGCTTTTAAACAGATTCAATGTTTTCATAGATATATATATATATAATTATACACACACACTGTGAGCAGCAGTGTGGAGCTTGCTGGCTGGGCCTGGAAGGAAGGAGCCAGAACTTGAAGGAGGGTATATTCCTGGGCGGCAGCCGGGAGAGGAAGGTGGGGGTACCACCTATTCCTGCTTCCCTTGAAGTCCAAAAGGGACGTAACACGTCAGGTCTTACACCATTTATAATTGATACATGGACTGAGACTATTCCTTTTTTTAACTAAATGGACTCTACACATTTCCTAGCACCTAATTTGGCGCTAATTTAAGTGGTTTTTACTTTTTTTAAAATATTTAATGTATTTTATGTGTCTGGTGCTGTTTAGTAAACGTACCCCCCGTTTTTATCTACAATGTGTAGAATTATTTTCTTGTATACAGTGCCTTGAAAAAGTATTCACCCCCCTTTGCATTTTTCATGTTTTGTTGCCTCACAACCAGGAATTAAAATGGATTGTTTGAAGGTGTGCATCATTTCATTCACAGAACATGCCTACAACTGTGAAGTTGTGCTTTTTTTATATTGTTAATCAAACAACATTTAGGACAACATAACAGAAAAATTCAGCGTGCATAACTATTCACCCCCCTAAAGTCAGTACTTTGTCGAGCCTCCTTTTGTGGCAGTTACAGCTGCAAGTTGCTTTGGAAAAGTCTATGAGCTTGCCACATCTTGCCCCTGAGATTTTTGCCCTTTCCTCAAGGCAAAACTGCTCCAGCTCCTTCATGTTGGATGGTTTACGCATGTGAACAGCAATCTTCAAGTCTGACCACAGATTCTCAATTGGATTGAGATCTGGGCTTTGACTAGGCCATGCCAACACATTTAAATGTTTCCCCTTAAACCACTCGAGTGTTGCTTTAGCAGTATGCTTCGGGTCTTGTCCTGCTGGAAGGTGAACCTCCATCCTAGCCTCATATCACATCAACCACATGAACCAGTTTTTGCTGAAGAATATCCTTGTATTTAGCACCATCCATCTTTCCCTCGACTCGAATCAGTTTCCCAGTCCCTGCTGCTGAAAAACATCCCCAAAGCATGATGCTGCCACCACCATGTTTCACTGTGGGGATGGGGTTCTTGGGGTGATGGGATGTGTTGAGTTTGCGCCAGACATAGCGTTTTCCATGGTGGCCGAAAAGTTCAATTTTAGTCTCACCTGACCAAAGCACCTTCCTCCATACATTTGGGGAGTCGCTCACATGTCTTTTGGCAAATTCAAATCGTCTTCTTATTTTTATCACTAAGTAATGGCTTTTTTATGGCCATTCTTCAATAAAGCCCAGCTCTATGGGGTGTACGGCTTATTATGGTCACATGCACAGATACACCAGTCTCTGCTGTGGTACACTGCAGCTCCTTCAGAGTTACCTTTGGTCTCTGTGCTGCCTCTCTGATTAATGCCCTCCTTGCCCGGTCTGTGAGTTTTGGTGGGCGGCCCTCTCTTGGCAGGTTTGTTGTGGTACCATGTTCTTTCCATTTGATGATGATGGATTTCATGGTGCTCCGGGGGATCATCAAAGATTTGGATATTTTTTTATAACCCAACCCAGAATTGTACTTCTCAACAACTTTGTCCCTGACTTGTTTGGAGAGCTCCTTGGTCTTCATGGTGTGATGCCTCTTGCTTAGTGGTGTTGCAGCCTCTGGGGCCTTTCAGAAAAGGTGTGTTTATATTGACAGATCATGTGACACAGGTGGACTTCATTTCACTAATCATGTGACTTCTGAAGGTAATTTTGAGGGGCTTCGTAGCAAATGGGGTGATTACATATGCACATGCCAATTTTCAGAAATGTATTTATAAAGATTCTTTTTTATATTCATATATATATATATATATTATTTTTTTTTTCTCATTTCACTTCACTAAATTAGACTATTTTGTGCAGATCCATCACATAAAATTCAGATAATAAAACAATTACAGGTTGTAATATTAATAACAAACATAATAAACAGTGGGATTTTGGTTCATGAATTGATCAATGCATTTAAGCTTCAAGCCCATCGTCACGGGACCCCACTTTACTGCAAGTCCCTAAACTATTGCTCAGAATTATAACATGGACATAGCCATCACATTAGTGTTAAACTCAGGGTATGCTATCAAGGTTTAAAGCTCACAGCAACTTTACTTTTAAATGTGAGACAGTTACCAAGCACACCTGTTGCAAAGCACCTAGGAAAACAGCTGACACAAGTTAAATAACTAGTTAAAAGGGGTGCATGAGAAAATGTGATCACAAAAATTATTAATTATAAAAATTAATCATAATAAACAAAAAGCACTAATCCACGGCACTCACCATTCCAGAGCAGAGCCCCTGTGATTTCTATTTAAACAATGTGGTCACATACCATGTTGCACCCCAAAACTAGGAATGGTGAGTGCCGTGGATTAGTGCTTTTTGTTTATTATGATTAATTTTTATAATTAATAATTTTTGTGATCACATTTTCTCATGCACCCCTTTTAACTAGTTATCTAACTTGTGTCAGCTGTTTTCCTAGGTGCTTTGCAACAGGTGTGCTTGGTAACTGTCTGACATTTAAAAGTAAAGTTGCTGTGAGCTTTAAACCTTGATAGCATACCCTGAGTTTAACACTAATGTGATGGCTATATCCATGTTATAATTCTGAGCAATAGAGTAGGGACTTGCAGTAAAGTGGGGTCCCGTGACGATGGGCTGCAAGCTTAAATGCATTGATCAATTCATGAACCAAAACCCCACTGTTTGTTATGTTTATTATTATTATTATTAGTTATTATGGTGAGTGCAGAGCCCCTGTGATTTCTATTTAAACAATGTGGTCACATACCATGTTGCACCCCAAAACTAGGAATGGTGAGTGCCGTGGATTAGTGCTTTATTTATATATATATATATATATATATATATAATTTCATCCCTTGATGAAGTCCTAAGAGGATGAATCATGTTGGGAAGCTGCCTCCCAGTGGCGTAACTAT
The DNA here is from genome assembly GCA_031769625.1 of Taudactylus pleione. Classification (NCBI taxonomy): domain Eukaryota; kingdom Metazoa; phylum Chordata; class Amphibia; order Anura; family Myobatrachidae; genus Taudactylus; species Taudactylus pleione. The sequence goes on along the minus strand of JAUIMM010000045.1, from coordinate 17,557,342 downwards.
GGAGGGTGCAAGGGGTGCTGTTGCTATGGGGCCCGGCTGCCCAGCAAGCAACCCCGCCCCTGCACCCTGCCGAGTCTTTTTTGTTACTTTTTGGGCCGTTTCCCGGTGGGCCCCACTCAACCATGAGGGGAGGGGGCTTGTGACGCTATCATACCTCCCCTGCCAGCCGATCCATCACCAGCATGGCATGTATGACTACTGTTTTTTTTTAATAGTAGGAAGTGAACTCTGTGCGGCAGCTGCCTGGCCTGCTCTGCCTCTTATCCAGGCAGTTCCAATAGAGCACTGAGTGAGAGCCTCTGGATGATGACTCACTGACTGTAGTGTTTGTGCTGTATTTCAAAGCCGCAGGTGTGTGTTTCTCATGTTGGGGGGAGGGAAGGTCTGTCAGTATGTGTCAGTAAGGCTGTGTGTCTGTGTATAGGTGGATTCAGGAGGGGGGCTGTGTGTCTGTATCAGTGAGGGACAGTGTGTGCCTGTATCTGTCTGTATCAGTGAGGTTGTGTGTCTGTGCATAGGTGGATTCAGGAGGGGGGGCACAAGGGGGGGGCTGTGTGTCTGTATCAGTTAGGGACAGTGTGTGGCTGCTGTATCTGTCTGTATCAGTGAGGTTGTGTGTGTCAGTGAGGTTGTGTGTCTATGTCAGTGTGTCTATGCATAGGTGGATTCAGGAGGGGGGCTGTGTATCAGTGAGGGACAGTGTGTGCCTGTATCTGTCGGTATCAGTGAGGTTGTTTGTGTCAGTGCGGTTGTGTGTCTATGTCAGTGTGTCTGTGCATAGGTGTATTCAGGAGGGGGGGCTGTGTGTCTGTATCAGTGAGGGACAGTGTGTGCCTGTATCTGTCTGTATCAGTGAGGTTGTGTGTGTCAGTGAGGTTGTGTGCCTGTGTCAGTGTGTATGTGTATAGGTGGATTCAGGAGGGTGGGCACAATGGGGGGTGCCTGTGTGTCTCTGGCAGTGAGGGTGTGTGCCTGTATCTGTCTGTATCAGTGAGGGTTTGCATATGTCAGTGTGTGTCTGTGTCATTGTACTTATTACCTCCAAACCGCTGCTATGTTATTCCCACCATATTAGTGGGAATATCCGAACTCTTCTTCCCATTCATCATTCCCCTCCATTTCCTTGTTACGATAGTCCATGCCATGCTTCCTCACATTGTGGCTCTCCACCCAACTCATACAACTGATATTCTACACTCTTACCTGTCTCCTTCTATTTGTCCGTTTTCAAGTTGCCGTTGCACACGTTTCAAGTTGCGCTGTATCACCCATCAATCAACCTGCTGACCACTTAGCTGGTGGTGTGGTAATCTTTCTCCCCAGTGCTCCTTTTTGAATCCTACTCCTGGACCCCTCCCTCTCTCCTAGCATCTTAAATGGAGTTTTATAGTATTTTTTTTTTTTTCAGTACATGTATACCACAGCATTTTTAGCTAGTTAAAATATTAACAGAAAAAGAGAGAGGGGAGAAGCTGGCTAATTCTCTGTGGTAGTTGGCCCTCTGATGACTGACCACACCCCTTCGTGGTGGGCCCCAAGTATTGTTTCCCCCTGTGGGCCCCTCATGTATCAGTCTGCTACTGGGTAGGGGTGGAATAATAGCCTAGGTGAAGGGCAATACAGTGTGTGGCATTACTGTGGGGCATAATGTGTTATAAGGGACATTACTGTGTGTAGCATAATGTGTTTGGGGCATTACTGTGTGTGCCATAATGTGTAAGAGGCATTACAGTGGTGCATAATGTATAAGGGGAACTACTACCATGGGGCATAATAAGGGCACTACTACTGTGTGGCATAATGTGTTATAAAGGGCACTACAACTGTGTGGCATAATGTTTATAAGGAGTACAAATGTGGCATAACGTGAATGGGGGCCCCTTAAAAATTTTGCTATGGGGCCCACAAAGTGCTAGTTACGCCCCTGCTGCCTCCTCCTGCCTTATGAACTTTGAACTGTTTTATCAGATAAGCATTTTTTTAATAATAATTCTTATTACTTTTAAATATGTCATTTCTTTTCCTCTGTGTATTTTTATAACTGTCCTATTGTTCTGTGTAAGCTTTTTATGGTATTTATTGAGTACATTCATTATCTGAAAGCTGTATGACACAACAATAATATTGTTTATATATTTTGCACAGCACATGGCACTTTTTAGCACTGTTTGCACAATTGTAGATTAACTAGTTGCTGCTATAATTTATCTGTGCAGATTTATTGATTTTGTTGATTTTATGTTTGGCCCTTCTCTTTTATACATTTGAATAAATTGTTTTAAAACTATTTCTGGAAGCTAAAACTAATTATTTTATGTACTTTATTTCACTATATATTTATTGAGTAATATAGCACGTATATATAGTGCACATTTTTGCACTTCATTTCACTAAACAACTTGATTTAGATTACCTATGGTTTGTTTTTTCAACACGCCAGTCGCTTGGATTGACTATATGTAAACATATAGTACATATATAAACACACACACGGGACCCGATTCAGAGCCGCTTGCAAGCGTCTCGATGTTATATCCCGTTGCACCCGCCGCGTCCTGCATGCGCGAGCCTCGCAGAGCGACTGAAGTTCAGTCGCTCTGGGGCTCGCAACAAGAAGGGGCGGCTGTCGATGTTGATTGACAGTTCGCTCCATTTTGTAGGGGGGGTGACCGGACAAATGCAGGCATTCCCTTAGGAACGCCTGGCATTTGTAGGAGGGCTTACTGACATCACTAGAGCAGGGAGTCCACTCGGGCTTGCGGCAGCTAGACCCTACCCCAGGGTCTCGTCGCAAGCCCAATGGTCGCGATAATCGTGATGGTCTCCAGCCCTCTCGCACAAGCTGTGGGTGGTCACCCACAGCTTTGCGAGCGGCCTGGAGACAAAAATAAATAAATGCCCACAAACCTAGCGAGCGGCTGCGAGTGGGTCTGAATAAGGGCCGTAGTGTGGAGGCAGAGGCAGAGCTTGCTGGCCGGGCCCGGAAGGAAGGAGCCAGAACTTGAAGGAGGGTTTATTCCCGGGCGGCAGCTGGGAGAGGAAAGTGGGGGTGCCGCTGACTATTCACAGCAGCAGCTTCGGACAGCTTCCAGGAGCGGCGGCTGCTGCTTATCACGAAGGTCACGGCTGCTCTGCAGCCGCAACAGGCAGGAGATGAATCCGGCTTCCCGATCACTGCTGGCCACAACATATCGGGACTGCTATGGAGGTCGCGGCTGCCCTTGCAGCCGCGCTGGGAGGGGGTGCTGCCGGGTCCCGATCATTTTGGCCAGCAGTGATCGGGACAAAAAGCCATGGGTGTGAAGGGACCAGGAGCTCCCTCTGACAGGCAGCTGCAGGAAGATTAGCTTCCTGCAGCTGCCTACTGATCGTTTCTGGATGTGACCATGTCAGGGAAAGCCCAGTCTTGTCGCATTGATGCAACCGTGCCAGGCAAGTGGTTAAATGTACACGTTTCAGTTCTGTAAGGCCCATCTTCAGCATGCCAAAAAGCCAGGCACCAACATCAGCTTTCTAGCCCGACTTGGGCAAAACAATGTAGATTTGCCCATACGCTGCTAACCCTTCCATGTGCACAGCCATTTAGCGAGTATCTGTAAAGGATTATAATGAAGTTTTGCATGTTTTCTTTCAGGAAAATGTCATTTTACCAGCATTTTACTGTGGGCCTGATTCAGAGACGGACGGTATTGCAAATGCAACTGCATACTCTCACGGGAAGCAAATGCTAAAATATTCTAATGCCTTCCAAAGCACAGCCGAGCATAGGGACGCCCACTGCTGTCTTCACATATCTGTAACGATGATGTGCAACAGTGTAAACATCGGTACCATAGACGCACAGCAGGCATCCATGCTTCCTATGCGACAATTCTGACCAGCCGCAGACCTGCTAGCTCTCCTGACACGCAGTGAACTCTCATACTGCTAAAGAAATCGCAATGCTTAGTTTATGCATGGCCATTAAACCGCATTTAAATTTTCAGACACGTCTGCCTTTTTCTAACCACCCCTCAGTTACCACCCCCAACCACTGACTACCTGTCACTCACTTTGCGATTAGGTCCTCTGTTTTGGCGTGATCGCAATGCAATCGCTCCGCATGAGCAGTGCAGTGTTTGCACATTAACAAATGATCCCTCATTTTGCGTAAAAATTTGAGTCCGGCCCTGTGATTACTATAATATCTTGGTTATAGTATACAGGGTAGTCTGTTTTGAACACCAATCCTGTACATCTGAGTTTCTCCATTAAATAATGATTTCTGCTTATTATATTTTGTCTCACATTGGTTCTCAAAAGGCTTGTTTTAAATTGTATTTCCACAAGAGGGTGCACTTACACTATCATAATGAGGACTGCATAAGTGCTCGATGTGAGAATTTAAAAGCAAAGGTAAGGTAAATGTACCTTACCCCGAATCTTTAATAGTTTTTATAGATTTAACCCCTTTGTCACTGAGGGTTTTCTCACTCCTGTGCTGAGTTCATTTTTGTGCTGGTCACGTTCCAACATCAATATGAGTATTTATGCAGTAACCACACAAATTATACCCATAGAATAAAATCTATTCAAAATGACCAAGTTAAGCTTTCTACTTCAGGATCCATTGAAGGTCCACAGGGTGACCTTGGGGTATAGGTGATAGGCACCTTAGCAGTAAATTCTCCCAGGATGCAGCGGGTCTCCCTCTATACCCCGCCCCTGAGCCGGAGGCTACTCAGTTTCGTTGGGTTCCCGGCTGGAGTCGGTCACTGAACACGTAGTGGGACTGTGGCTAAACAGCCCCATAAATTACAAAATTCTTCTAGTGTGGCAGTACGGACAGTCCAGTGGAAGTTAGCACTGCCGTGTCATCACCCTGGTAGCACCGAGATGCCGGTACTGATCTGGGGATCTCTGCTGGCCTCTGGGGTCTTGGCTAGCAGAGACCCCGGAGGATCCCTAGACTGAGGCCGGATGTTACACGGCTGCAGGTAAGCAATACACGCCACGGTGCTGCATGCCAAATCGCAGTCTTTTTCCTCCAGGGCTGGGGACTCCCTGGGGTTGATAGCATGTGGAGTCCTGCGCTTCCTCTCATCTACACACTTTTTTCTCCTTGAAGAAGGCCAAGGCTGAAACTCACGCTCTTCCCCCAGGTATAGAGAGGTCCTGACCTCCGGAGTCAGCCGCCCTTGCCGATCCCCACACCCACTCTCCCATCACACGGGTACGCTCGTCAGGTCACTGGCAGCCACCGGCATCCCCACTCCGGGAGGCCGAAGAGCGTATCCCAGACCGCCATCCACAACAGCGGCGATTCGCCGCCTGCCACACACAGAGGAGGGTCACTCACCACCTGCCCTCCAGCCGCTCACTATCAGCAAGCTACCACACCATGAGGTCTAGGTGCAGTGCGGACACCACACCTGCCTCCGAACCCAACCTTGCTGACAAAGATTCTGGTACACCTGGGTTTCAGCCACTGAACCAGCAAACTCAAGACAAAGAAAAAGAAGGGTACGTACCCAAGTCTACTACCTAGCCGGAACGTGCACCACACGAGCAACCTACCGGTAGGTACACCTAAGAACTAGAGATACTGCATCTCACTACCACCGAGTGGGATGCTACGGCACAAACTCGCTACCACAGACCCCACTCAGATGGCTCCTTGAGACTGTGGACCATAGGTCCAGCAGGGATAACGTGCTGGTCAAAAACTGCACGGTAAGTAGCAGCCTGAATGGGTCGACCTACCTTCCCACCGAAGGCCAGCCCATCATACCTCTCCCGCCAGACCCCATTTCTTCCCCCCCACTCCACCACTTCCTACCCTCCTGGACCTTATAGGAGCAAAATTGTGCCTCTCAATAAACAATTTGGCCCCAGCATTCTGTGTCTCATTTCTCACAGCACTACACACCACACTGCATACCACCACCTTCCCACACAGACACCACCACCACCCAGCTTACCCAGCATCCATAAGAAGAGCGCACCCAACCAACTATTATCAATTCTACCAATATCAGGACCTGGTACTCCTGTAAGAAGGTGTAGCACTTCACATAAACCCCCCTACACCTGCAACGTTACTACTCTCCCACCCATCTCCCTACTCTCCCAACCCCATCAAACCCCCACCTCATTAAATCCCCCTCTCCATCTCTGAACCACCCCCCTCCCCCCACACATCCCACCTCACATCCCCTCCACATTTTCCTCCAATTAGACCACTCCGCGGATGTGCGCAGTCCACCCCAACCAACTTCAGCTTCCACAAATCACCTGGGACAATGGGCTGGAATGCTCCAGCATCCGGAGGGTTAAACGCTGGCTAGGGTAGGCAGCCTTCCCTTTCTAACAGCCAGCTCCCCACTGTACAGCGTGCCTTTCCACTGGGGTCTGGCTAAACTGACAGCTTCCTCCCGGCTCCACCCCCCATTAGTTTTCCTTCTGGCTGCGTCTCACAGATCTCGGTGGGCGGTGCGGAGTACGGGTCCCCTACATACCTCCTGTTGGTGTATGTAGCACTTTGTCCTACTAGGCTTTATCTCTGTAGTGAACCATTAAGTGCAGGTATTGTTATTCTGCATTTGTCTGCGACTGTATGCTAGCGCTGTCTGTCTGAGTTTCTCTATCTAAAAACTGTCAGCCATTTTTTGCTATCCCTGTACTTATTCTGAACCATAGCACTGGTGTTGTGCGGGTGTGGCTAAAACTCGCAGGCTTTGACCTTATTATATAGTCACATCTATTGAGTGATATCTTCTTCACTATGACTGGCAGTGAGACTGATATGCCTAATTTGGCCCCTACTAAACTGCTCTGTATGAAATGTACAGCAGTATTAGGGGCAGGGGACATAGCCTCTGAGGACCCTCCATGTCCCTCTGCGACTTCTGCCACTCAGCAGGAGCCGCCACGGGAGTGCTTTGCAAAAGCACTGACAACCATTGCGGGGTGTTAGCCAGGCCCTCCTATGTTTCCAAAGTTCGGTCTTCAACAGCAGCATATTTTGCCAGCACTGAACTTGCTGCAACCATCTGCACCCACACAGGTGTTACTCCCCAGTGGCTTAATACAGTTTCTGCTGTATTACAAGACTGAGGTACAGCATAATGACGCACCCGTCAGTAGGCCAACTAAGAGGGTCCTGCTGTCATCACAATCTACTGTGTGTGAGGATGATGAGGTATCATCTGATGATGGACTGCTCCCCGATGAGTTTGACTCTGAGCCCCCTCATGAGGTGGGGATCAGGTCAAAAATATATATTCCTTGAAACAGGCTGTGAATGCAGCCCTGATCATTGAGGATGAGCCTCCCGTGCCTAAGGCATGCATATTTCATGGAAGAAAAAGTGACTGAGGCTATATTCCCATTGTCTGAACCACTATTGAATCACTTGGAGGTAAAATGGAAAACACCAGGGAAGCATTATCAGCCACAAAAGCATCTAGTCTCAACTTATCCTTTTGCTGAGAATTATTTTTCCAAATTCTACCAGAGAACAGCTGAATCTTGTGGGAAACCTCAGAGATTCTGCTACCTACATAAATGAGGCAGCATTGGATATTGGCTTACTAAATGCCCGGATTTCTTCAATTGCCATTGGAACAATCCATGCTCCAGGCAGGGGTCATTGTACCGGTCCCGTTGTCCCAAAGGGGAACGGGTTATTCAGCCTTTTTCTAGTCCAGAAATCAAACTGTTCTTACTGTTCTATTCTCATTCTCAGGTCCATGAACAATTTCCTAAGGGTACCCAGCATGGAAATCATACGCTCGGTTATACTGGCTTTGGAACCAGGGGATTTTATGGTATCCCTTGTCAAAGTCAGATATATATTAAATACAAAAATAATGCCTTATGTCCCAAATCTTATGCAATGGCTGGCATGGTCTCACAGATTCTAAATGCAATAGATAATTATAGGTTAGCCAGTAACCTTCAAGGAGATGTAAATCATATTTTCTGGCCCAGGTTGAATAGGTCTACTCAAATAAGCATGGTGTCATAAAATTTAGAATTTTTATTCACCAACATTTCCCTGTGTTTGATGTACAAACAAGCATGTGATGCCTGTTGTCTCTTGGCACCGATATATGTGTATATATATATAATGACACACTGGTCCGGCACTCATGTACTGAGTGTACAGGTGCCCTCACAGCCAGAGGTAATGATAATAAACATAAGTGCGGCACTCAGAGCTATGGAAGCTACAGAAACTACAACACAGCGGGTTGCATACAGCATTTCAATCTTTAAGATTTTCGTCAGGTATATACAGAACAAACACAGACACCTTACCTTATACTTTATCATACAACAAATGACACCCAGTGCATCGTGCTCCCGCCCAGAGCGGGTCTCTGCGCACATTCATGACGTCAGCCGCAACAGGCTGCAGTCGCTGTTAGTGAGAAACACGACCATCACCATGGAGATATACATAAGCATAAACAATGCAGATGAAAGCAGCACAATACATGTATCTTCGGTAGTCAAACACATCAATATATAGCGACTCATACCAATATAATACTGAGTGCAACCCCAACCATCTATATACATATATAACACATGAGGACAGTAACGTAACACGTACTGTCGTGCCGCTGACAATTTTTTGTACTTAGAGCATCTGATAGTTAAGGCATGCAACTGGTAACACCTCATTAAGACCCTTAGGAGCGATCACGTCCAGGAAATGGATCCAAAAAGCCTCATGTCTCAATAACATACGACCCCTATCACCCCCTCTTGCAGGGGCGGGCACATGGTCGATCATCCTGTATTTTAACAAGAAAGATTGTGACCTCAATAAAGTGGCGAGCCACAGGTTGATCACTCACCCCTTTGGTAAGTGCAATAGGAATAGAGGACCTATGGACACCCATGCGTTCCTTGAATTTCCTAGAGGTCTTACCTATGTAGGTAAGACCACATGGACACAAAATATGGTAGATCACAAACTTGGATTCACATGTCAGATGATGCCTAAAATGGAGCACCTTCCCCGAGTGAGGATGGTAAAATGTGTCGCCAGCCAACATGTATCTACATGTGACACATAGACATCTGAAACACCCCAATTTCCTAGGGGGGACATTCCTAACTGCATTATCACCCATACCAGTTATGTCAGTCTTCACTAATAAATTTCTAAGGTTCCTACCTCTAGAATAGCAGGCACGTAATGATTGGTTCTGTAGACCCAAATCCTTATCTGTCTGCACAAGGTGCCACAATCTTTTACTGATGGTGTTAATCTCAGGGTACAGAGTATTAAATTGAGTGACCCATGTAAAATTACCATTAGATTTTACTCGTATTTTTCTACATAATAAGTCACTCTGTTGAAACTAACACTTTATGCTTCAGCTGTAATAAATATTGCAATTCGTAACCTCTGGCTACAAAATGTGCAATAAGCTCATCAATTTGCTGGACTGCCAATTCCCTCCTACTATTTATCCTCATCAGTCTTATCATCTGAGAATACGGAATGCCCAGTTTTAGACCTCTCAGATGGCAACTACTCGCCTGCAAGTAAGTATTGCGATCAGTGTGCTTTCGTTACACCGTGGTCTCTAATGACGTATTAATTAAATTCATCCTAACATCCAAAAATTCTATTGTCTCACTCTGAATGTTATATATAAACTTCACCGGACATTCTGATGCATTATGACGATCAAACACCATTTTTAAATCATTACAAGGACCAACCAATATAAAAAATAAATCGTCTATAAATCTTTTGTAAAACAAAATTCTGGAAGTAATTCTAGTATCACTAAAGAACAATTGTTGTTCGATGTCGAACATATAAATGTTCGCATAGGTAGGAGCCACGGATGAGCCCATGGCACATCCTTTAGTTTGCAAATAATACAAACCATCAAATACAAAAAAATTACAATACAGAATAAGTGTCAATAGACGTAATATGATGTTAATAGACACTGAGTCCAGGGTGGCCTTGCTAGTTAACAACTTTCCCACAGACATTAGACCATCCTGATGGGGAATAATAGTATAGAGACTGGTGACATCCGCCGCCACCTGCCAAACCTCTGTGGATGATGGTATAACCACTGATTTTAATAATTGCAAAAGCATAGTCTTATCCAACAAAAAATGTGGGTGATCCAGAATCAAAGGTTGTAAGATGGAATCCAGTAAAATCGATGTCAGGATGGAATAACGAGCTGCGAGCTGACACAATCAGTCTACCAGGAGGTGGATTGAGTCCTTTATGCACCTTAGGAAGAGTGTATAAAATGGGCTTCAGTGGGAAATCAGGAATTAATATTTGAAGAGTCTGTTCATCAATAAGTAGTGCATCTTTGGCTTCACTCAAGGTGTCTCTGAGTTCCTTAGTGAAGTTGATGGTGGGATCACCACTAAGTTTAATATACACTCCAGGTTCATTTAACTGTCTCATAATTTCAGAGCGGTAAGCATCAATGTCCTGTAGTACTATAGCCCTGCCCTTGTCCGCAGGGCGAATGATCAAATTATCATTAGCACTCAGGGATTTCAGTGCACGTCTCTCATCTGGTGATAAGTTCAGATATCGGTGTTTGGCTTTAGAGTTGGATATGACCTCAGTAGTCTCTTTCTCTAAAAGTCTCATAAAGGTTTTGATAGATGAGTTACTAGAGAGAGGGTCAAAAGTTGATTTTCTTTGTAGGGGTTTAAGGTTCTCGGGGATAGATACAATAGGTGTTGTAGAACTTATCACATTCTTAGAAAAATATTCTTTAAGTTTCAATTTCCGATTGAATTGAAATTTTTCAGCTTGCCAACGGAGATCCGAGAAATCATTTGAATGGACAAATGAAAGCCCCTTAGATAATACACTACGTTCACTCAGGGTTAATTCATGGCTAGACAGGTTGAAAATTATTTCTTCCTTGGTAGTATTGGCGGACGTCTTCCACGTCCTCTGCCGTCTGAACTGACCACTTCTGCGGGTAGGTCATTTCTTAGGGCCCCTTTGGTGCGTGTAATGACCCCTAAAGGGACAGGGATCCCGTTTACCCCGCTGTCTTATCTCAGAGTCACTCGTGTTACTATATACGCGGACGTCTCCATGTCTAAGGTACTTTTGGGGTATTTCCCTCTTCTATGAAAGGGTTTCCTACGTTCCTCAGATCTATTCCCGGACAACCACCTGTAGACTTGATGTTGTTCATAGTCCCTATTGACCTCTAGTTTCTCTCTCAAATTGAATGAGATCTCGCTTATAAATCGCCAATTGATGATTCAATTTATTGATCCAATCCTCGTTAACATCATGAGAGAGTGCCTGTAAATGATCATTCTCAAATGAAGTAATCTCCTTTACTATCTCCATATTAGATTGCTCAATAACTAATAAAAGTAAATCCATGGAGCACTTATTGAGTACCGCAATCCATTTGCGGCAAAACACAGGATCAAATCGGCCGATGGTCGGGCAATTACGTACCCTAAAACCTCTTGGAATTCTTTTAGCATGATAATAGTTACTTAAAGAGATCGCATGATAGTTAAAATCGATCTCTTTTTCAATCATACTAAATCACGATATAAAAGATCACAAGGTAAGGCTTCAGGTAACTCAAATAATGGCTCTTTACATAAAATATGTTCAGCTTCAGTTTCTGAAAAGGTCAATGTCTCATCTAATGGGAGAGTTAATGGATCAAAAGACCCCGAGGTATCCTCAATAATTTCTGCCATGATATCAAAATTTCTTTCCAGAGGAGTATGGCCACGTCCACTCCAACAAACGACAAAAAATCCTCAACACAAAAAATGTGAAAAAATAAATCATACAAAAATGAAAAATAAACAATGAAAAATAAAAAAGGGGGATTACAAAATGCTGAATAAAAAATATATAATATTAATAGCAAGGTGCCTTGACCTGGTTCAGCTCCACGTGTTGTAAGAAGCTGTTCCAATTCACAATGACACACTGGTCCGGCACTCATGTACAAAAATAGCTGCGCCCGGTGCCCTCACACCCAGTGCATCGCGCTCCCGCCCAGAGCGGGTCTCTGCGCACATTCATGACAATATTGTCAGCAGCATGACAGTACGTGTTATGTTACTGTCCTCATGCGTTATATTTGTATATAGATGGTTGGGGTTGCACTCAGTATTATATTGGTATGAGTCGCTATATATCGATGTGTTTGACTACTGAGGATACATGTATTGTGCTGCTTTCATCTGCATTGTTTATGCTTATGTATATCTCCATGGTGATGGTCGTGTTTCTCACTAACAGCGACTGCAGCCTGTTGCGGCTGACGTCATGAATGTGCGCAGAGACCCGCTCTGGGCGGGAGCACGATGCACTGGGTGTCATTTGTTGTATGATAAAGTATAAGGTAAGGTGTCTGTGTTTGTTCTGTATATACCTGATGAAAATCTTAAAGATTGAAACGTTGTATGCAACCCGCTGTGTTGTAGTTTCTGTAGCTTCCATAGCTCTGAGTGCTGCACTTATGTTTATTATGTATATATGACTCCTTATCTGACCCTCACTGGACAATGGATGAACTGGTTTAATGACCTCCCCAGGTCTGCTGCACTGAGATTTAATCTTAATTATCGCCTACACACACCTGTGCACACGAGTGCTCAGCCCATTGTTTTAGAACATAAGCAGGAAAACTTGTTCAAACTGCCTCCCTAACCAACTAATATATGATTCCCTATTTGATACATGTATAAATACAAACATATGAACTTCTTGTTTTACGAAATATATATATACTTAGTGAAAACCACTTTTAATCATTATGGTATATTAATTTAAACAATTTTCCCTTTTGTTATTCAAGTATATTTGGGTTTGCAGTTGATTGCTAGCTGCAGTAACAAGGCTCCCCCTTGTGGCCGTAAATGGACACACATTAATCTTCTACCATAGTTATATTCAAAATAGACTTAGTTTACCCTTTAGTAATTTCAGTATATATGTATATAGGAAGAATTAGACATTTATATTACATGTCCAATGTATTATATATATCCCAGCTTTCGCGGCTCCCACAATACATATAGTCTAGGGATGGAACCACATATTAATATCGTGTTTAGGATCATATTGTGCAGAATTATGTTAGCAGTAATCCGATGGATGCGAATAGATTGTCGCACATTGCGACAAGCAGATATTAGCGATGTCAGATTTATGTTTAATAATAACATATAACAATGGTGGATCTTGAGCTAGTATTTGGAAGGACCCCAGAGGAAAGATTGTGAAACTGCAACCTGAAGGTTAGGCATCGCCCACTGTTTGAGCCAGCCAATGACCCCAGTGAACTGGAGACATTCTGCCCCTGGACCAATGGAAAGAGACACAACTTGAAATTATGCACATCCATAATTTAACTATATAAGAATGGTGCCCCCCTATCCAGAGACCAGTAGCTGTAATCTACCAGTCATCTGGGGACGACTGTACTCTCTGGATCCAGGGATGTGAATGTATGTATACTAGTTTGTAACTCTGACCTCTGTTCTTGTATTGTATTGTACTGCTCGTAATAATAATGTCATATTCTTTCAATACAATAATTTTGTGCATTGGACCACAGAAACTGAAACTATATTGCTTGTAATAATAATGTCATATATTCTTTCAATACAATAATTACTTTTGTGCATTGGACCATTGAAACTGTGTGTGTGTTCACTTGCTTTCACATAATGTTAATATACTGTGATATATTTTACACTATAATTCACAATGTATCTATGAAATAGGATAGAGACTGTTATGCATACTGTTAGTGTTACAGTAAAGGAAGGTATTGCATATGCATCACACATTGCATACACTGTTCATCCTCACTTGTGTATCACCATACTCCAGGTGCGTCCACTTGGGGCCAACAGCAATGTATCAATAAGTCCCGGATTTGCTCTAAATGCATGAAGAAATATTTCTATTCTTTTAAAATCTCCTCATATACACACACATATATTGTTAAAACATATTGAAATGTTGGAAATGTGATAATACTGTTTTAAATACAGTCAGGTGCATAAATATTGGGACATTGACAGAATTTTCATATTTTGGCCTCTATTCACCACCACAATGGCTTTGAAATGAAACAAACAAGATGTGCTTTAACTGCAGACTTTCAGATTTAATTTGAGGGTAATTACATCCAAATCAGGTGAACTGTGTAGGAATTACAACGGTTTCTATATGTGCCTCCCACTTTTTAAGGGGCCAAAAGTAATGGGACAAAATAAACAATCCTAAATCTAACTTTCACTTTTTAATACTTTGTTGCAAATCCTTTGCAGGCAATTACAGCCTGAAGTCTGGAACACATAGACATCACCAGACGCTGGGTTTCATCCCTGGTGATGCTCTGCCAGGCCTCTACTGCAAATGTCTTCAGTTCCTGCTTGTTCTTGGGGCATTTTCCCTTCAGTTTTGTCTTCATCAAGTGAAATGCATGCTCAATCGGATTCAGGTCAGGGGATTGACTTGGCCATTGCATAACATTCCACTTTTTAGCCTTAAAAAACTCTTTGGTTGCTTTTGCAGTATGCTTCAGGTCATTGTCCATCTGCACTGTGAAGCGCCGTCCAATGAGTTCTGAAACATTTGACAGAATATGAGCATATAATATTGCCCGAAACACTTCAGAATTCATTCTGCTGCTTTTGTCAGCAGTCACATCATCAATAAATACAAGGGAACCGGTTCCATTGGCAGCCATACATGCCCATGCCATGACACTACCACCACCATGCTTCACTGATGAGGTGGTATGTTTTTGATCATGAGCAGTTCCTTTCCTTCTCCATACTCTTCTCTTCCCATCACTCTGGTACAAGTTGATCTTTGTCTCATCTGTCCATAGGATGTTGTTCCAGAACTGTAATGGTTTTTTTAGATGTTGTTTGCAAACTCTAATCTGGTCTTCCTGTTTTTGTGGCTCACCAATGGTTTACATCTTGTGGTGAACCCTCTATATTCACTCTTGTGAAGTCTTCTCTTGATTGTTGACTTTGACACATATACACCTACCTCCTGGAGAGTGTTCTTGATTTGGCCAACTGTTGTGAAGGGGTTTTTCTTCACCAGGGAAATAATTCTTCTGTCATCCACCACAGTTGTTTTCTGTGGTTTTCCGGTTCTTTTGGTGTGGCTGAGCTCTCTGGTGCGCTCTTTCTTTTTAAGAATGTTCCAAACAGTTGATTTAGCAACACCTAATCTTTTTGCTTTCTCTCTGATGGGTTTGTTTTGATTTTTCAGCATAATGATGGCTTGCTTCACTGATAGTGACAGCTCTTTGGATCTCATATTGAGAGTCGACAGCAACTGTTTCCAAATGCAAATGTCACACCTAGAATCAACTCCAGACCTTTTACCTGCTTAATTGATAATGAAATAATGAGGGAATAACCCACACCTGTCCATGAAATAGCTTTTGAGTTGATAGTCCCATTACTTTTGGCCCCTTAAAAAGTGGGAGGCACATATAGAAACCATTGTAATTCCTACACCGTTCACCTGATTTGGATGTAATTACCCTCAAATTAAATCTGAAAGTCTGCAGTTAAAGCACATCTTGTTTGTTTCATTTCAAAGCCATTGTGGTGGTGAATAGAGGCCAAAATATGAAAATTCTGTCAATGTCCCAATATTTATGCACCTGACTGTATATGTGAATATTATTGAATAAGAAATTGTTATTGAAATATATTTTTCTTTATTTTATTTCATACCTGTGTGTACTCATTTATGAATTAATTATCCAAATTATTTAAAAGGTATGTACAGTAAACTTGGGTAAACTTGCAAGTAGGTTATTAAATGGTTTATAATTAGTTATTAATCTGTTTTTAAATGATAAAAATAGAATATTTGCTTCAAGGATATGAGATTAGATATTAGTAGAATAAAAAAAACAAAACCTGTCACTGACCCTTATACAAACTGGTACTAATGTTCACTATCTGACTTCTCAAAAGCATTTCTGTTTTATTCATATTTGCTATATTACATGATAAGGGAAACTCCTTCAATGTTCTTTGTGTGATGGGTTACATGCAAGTCTTGATTGGTTATTGGATTCAGTAACTGCTTGAAGAGACTTATGCTTTTATGGTACTAAGGTACAAAGCCTAAACTTGTGTCTTTCTGAAGAAAAGACGGTTGTTCAGTCATGATAGTACTGAATTTTAAAGTGGTATGTTGTTACTGTATTGTAAACAGAGATAGGAAAATCAAGCCCCATTGTCTGTGTCCTGAAGGGGACGGAAATTTGATACGGGTTTGCTAGGTATGGTGCTGATTGTGTAAAATTTGTGCATGAATGGTGTGACGTCACACAAGACAGTGAACATTAATTCCCTGACATGGGAATAGTTTTGACCCACTAGTTATTAAATGCCTTGAGAATCAGATACTGGATATAATAAATAAGTATACAAAGAAACACTTGCAAATATTAGATATGTGTCAAAGGTAACTAAGTCAATGGAAAATAAGCCTAGCTTTGTCCCTCCGTTACTCGCTGTAGGGATAGGTACTATGCCAGGAAATTGTACACAAGGTATGCTAAAGCCTGTTATGCATTCATTGAAATAATAGGTCATGCTCATGGACTCTCTTGTGAAGTTTGGAAATTCCCACGGGGAACAGATTTGCTTAATTCAATTGTTAAAGAAATGACAGTTAATAATGAGACATTTCAAGGGCCCACTCAGACTATAATACAATACAACCAGGGTTTGTTAACATTTTGCATTCTCTAACTGATTGGCATATAGTTATTGGCCATATACCTGACCAAGTAATTTGTGATTGTCAGCAACTAGTGGCTAGATTAAAGCAATCCAAAGGAGTTGTTGAGTTACATTCATAACAAATGATAATAATATAGAAATGTAGCCAGATACTAGAATCATATCCCTAGCGTATCATTTGTCTCTAAAACTTTTGTTTCAGTTTGTTGAACCCAGATATGTTATATGTATATGTTTGATGTCCATACACTATTTATTTTACTACATGAGTTAAGTTTAAGGTGTTTTAAAAGGTACCTGTAGTTAAGATGTATTTAAAAGCCTCCATGGAGTGTTCTTAACCTAAGCGCTATTATTATTATTATTTTTTTTTCTGCCCTTTTCTCTCTTTTTCTATGATCATGATCAAGGTCTCTTTTCCCAACTTTACATCAGAGAAAAATATGTTTGTTATATGTTTTTTTTTTTAAATGATAACATAATATTGTTTTATGTCCACAGAACTGAAAGTAAATGTTAACGCTTTTTGTATGATGACATATAACCCTCTATTAACAGTTTAAACTACCTTTTGTATTTAGACTGGGGTAGAAGTATAAAGTAGAACAGTTTACTGTTGATCTTGTATGACTGCTAAAAATACCTTATAGTTTGTGTACTTTGTAATGCACAAAGGGTGGAAGATACATGTCACTGGTGAGGGAGGATAACACGCTTGAAAATATTAAACAAAAAGTTGCTGTAACATTTAGGAAAATGCACAGGGTATTTTCATGCTTTTGGGCCACAATCATTTTATTGCAGTTCTGGACAAAGCCCTGGAACCTTGAAACGATATATAGCCCAGTCTAGCAAGTTTTTCTCAACAAGAGAATATTTTTTTCCAGGATTTCCAAGACTTTTCATGGCTAAGGAGTCCCACTGACAAGGAAAATCCACAAATGGATTCCTGACAAATTTCTCACGGGAGTATGATCTTAAGCCTAGATGGTAGTATCACTTCTTTACTTGGTTTTACCTTTTAAATCAAATGCAGCCATTGCCATACAGTAATCCCACATGGTACAAAAAAAAATCCTTTTGTCACGGCTGCCAACACTTGAGACTCCTGGAGGGAGGCAGGCCTATTAGGCACAATAAACTGGGGTGGTCTTAAGAATGACCTTTCCATAAAACTCAGTAGCACAGGATAAAAGTAAAATAGAATTTATTCACATAAGAATTATAAACAGCAAGGTCTCAAATAAAGTCTCAAACAGTACAGAGGTTCACATATGCAATAATATGTTTAGGAGAGAATCCCTAAATATATATAAGCAGTCTTTAGCATATAAGAACTAACGTGGTAGGGAACCCCGAGTCCAGAATGAGGCTAACACCTCAGGATGACATTAAGGACCTTTGCCAGGGTAGAACCCTGTAGTAATGGAAATCCGCAGCAGAGTGGGCCCTGCAGAATAATATAGTTCCGGGACTGGACCGAGCCCTGCGGTGCAGTGAGAGATGAAGCAAACTTGAGCCTTGTGGAGTAGTGAAGTTGGAGCAGGGTTAAGCCCTGTAAGACAAAGAGATTCCAGGACAGGGTTGAGCCCTGCAGCGTGGCTAGAGTTCGGAGCGGGATTGAGCCCCGTGATGCAGAGAGGATTGTAGCGGGGTTGAGCCCCGTGATGCAGAGAAGATTGTAGCGGGGTTGAGCCCCATATTGCGGAGAATATTGTAGCGAGGTTGAGCTCCGTGATGCAGAGAAGATTGTAGTGGGGTTGAGCCCCGGGATGCGGAGAAGATTGTAGCGGGGTTGAGCCCCGGGTTGCGGAGAAGATTGTAGCGGGTTTGAGACCTGTGATGCAGAGAAGATTGTAGCAGGTTGAGCCCCGTGATGCGGAGAAGATTGTAGCGAGGTTGAGCCCCGTGATGCGGAGAAGATTGTAGCAGGGTTGGGCCCTGTAGTGTGGCTAGGGTTCGGAGTGGGGTTGAGCCCCGTGATACAGAGATGACACTGTAATGGTGCTGTTTACAACTGTAACAAGGATGAGTTCAATATCCACAGGAACGGAAAGACAACAGGCAAAGTAAATAGTACAGCAAAATGGTGAAACTGCAGTGATGAAGCAATCAGCAATACTTAGGCAATAGGAATGCTGGGCCCTGTAGTGCAGCGGGTGACTGACATCAGAAGTTCATCTGGAATACAACAAAGTCCACAGCATTCCACAGGCACAGCGGAGATCTGGCAGGAGTCCAAGAAAAGACCCGAAATCAACGTTGCACAGACACTGAGACACAGTAACAGGCTTTATACTAGAGGTCTGTGATCCATAGGAAGTTTCAGAACATGTGACCCAAATGGAATCAGGTTTGAAATAATGAGCAATCTAGGAATCCCACAACCTGACGACACCTGGGAAACAGGTGATCACTTTAACACTCTATCCCCTGAATGAGAAGCATGCCAGCAAACAGGATACAGTAGCTCCCCCAACGACCACAAAGGAACTGTGGAAAAAGTAGTCTATCTTTATGTACCGAAATAGTCGCAATCCTGACAGTACCCCCCCCTTTTTGGGTGGTCTTCGAACACCCACCAGGTTTTAAAGGGAATTTAGCATGAAAATTACGTATCAACTTAAGAGCATGGACATCAGAGTCTTTAATCCAAGATCTCTCCTCTGGGCCATAACCCTTCCAGTCTACAAGATATTGCAATTGATTTTATTCCAGTCTACAAGATATTGCAATTGATTTTGATGCTTACGTGAATCCAGAATCTTATCGATCTCAAACTCCACACCTTCGAGCAGTTATGGGAGGTACATTAGACAAGCTGTCATGAAATCGATTAAGAATCTATGGTCTAAGCAAGGAGACATGAAAGGAGTTAGGTACATGCATAGTTGGAGGTAACTAACTTACATGCCACTAGGTTGATAATTTTTATAATACGAAAAGGACCAATATACCAGGGAGCAAACTTCATGGTAGGTACTTTAAGTTGAAGATGTCTAGTAGACAACCAGACACGATCACCAACAGAATACTTAGGAACAGCCAAACGTTTTCTATCAGCAAAGGTTTTATAATTGTGAGAGGCTTTCCTAAGACACTTATGTACCTGGGTCCAAATTCCAGAAAAATGTTGGATGGTAGCTTTAGCTGCTGGGACATCCACAGTAGGAAATGACTGAAGCTCAGGAACTTGAGGATGTCGGCCAGTATTGGCAAAAAGGACTTACACCTGTAGCAGATGAATAATGAAAGTTATGAGCAAACTCAGCCCCAGGCAAAAAATCCAGTCAATCATCTTGGGAGGAAGAAATATACATTCTTAAGAAGGTCTCCAACTCCTGGTTCACTCTAAGTTTGTCCATTTGAGGATGATATGCAGAAGAAAACTAATTTAATTTGCAATGATGAACATAAAGCCCTCCAAAACTGAGCAACAAACTGGACACCCCAATCAGACACTATCTCAGAAGGAAGTCCATGAAGACGAAATATCTCTTTGATAAATATTTGTGCTAATTTGGGGGCTGATGGAATTCGAGCCAAAGGACAAAAAAGAGCCATCTTGGTAAAACGATCCACCACTACCAAAATAACTGTACACCCCCTAGACTCAGGAAGATCTGTAATAAAATCCATGGAAAGATGGGTCCATGGTTGGGTGGGAATGGGTAGTGGATGGAGAGGACCAACTGGAGACTGCCAGGAGGACTTATGTTGTACACACTTAGGACAAGAATGTATAAACTCTTGGACATCTTTTTTCATGGAAGACCACCAATAGGAATGTTGCAAAAAAGAGTACATTTTATGAACCCCTGGATGTCCAGAGAAACAAGAATTATGAGCCCAGGAAAGAAGTTTACCTCGAAACTCAGGTGCCACAAATATCTTCCCAGGAGGAGGATCAGGAGAGATGGAAATTGAAGAAAAGGCCAGAGGGTTTATTATAGGGTATCTTTGATCCTCATTTTGTTGTTTCTCTTCCAACACTGAGCGTGAGAGAGCATCTACCTTTTTATTCAAAGAACCTGGATGATACCTGAGGACAAAATCAAAACGAGAAAAGAAGAGTACCCAACGAGCTTGTCGTGGGTTCAGGCAATGGGCAGTCTTCAAATACAACAAATTTTTGTGGTCTGAAAAAATAGTAACAGGATGTTGTGCACCTTCTACTAAATATCTCCACTCTTCCAAAGCTAACTTAATAGCTAACAGTTTTTGGTCCCCAATGGAGTAATTACTCTCAGCACTAGAAAACTTTCGTGAAAAGAATCCACAAGTTACTGTTCTCCCATCTGCAGCCACTTGAGACATAACAGCCCCAACTCCATAAGTGGAAGCATCCACTTCTAGCATAAATTGTTTCTCAACGTCAGGTTGAACTAGAATGGTGGCCGCAGAAAATGCATCTTTAAGAATCTAAAAGGCATTCAATGCCTCTGGGGACCATACTTTGGGATTAGCCCCTTTTTTTGTCATAGCAGTAATTGGGGCTACAATCGTTGAAAACGCTTTGATAAACTGTCTGTAATAATTGGTAAAGCCTAAAAATCTTTGAATAGACTTTAACGAAGTGGGCAAAACCCAATCTTGAATAGCCTTTAACTTTTCTGGGTCCATCTGAAGCTCAGAACCGGTGATGATATACCCCAAAAAGGTATAACTGGAACTTCAAAAGCACACTTGGAGATCTTGCCATAAAGCTTATTAGCTCGAAGACGATTTAATACCTCTTTAACATGGGTACGATGATCAGAAAGATTCCTGGAGAAAATCTAAATATCATCAAGATAAACAATAACAAACTGGTAAAGTATATCTCGGAAAATTTAATTCACAAACTCCTGGAACACCGCAAGAGCATTACATAAACCAAAAGGCATGATGAGGTTCTCATAATGGCTATCTCGCGTATTAAACGTGGTTTTCCACTCATCACCCTCTTTAACTCTGATCAAGTTATAAGCTCCTTTTAGATCAGGTTTAGTAAATAGTTGAGAACCCTTAACTCTATCAAACAATTCAGTAATGAGAGGTAAAGGATATTTATATTTTACCATAATCTCATTTAGACCTCTAAAGTCGATACATGGATGAAGACCGCCATCTTTTTTATTTACAAAGAAGAAGCCCGCTCCAGTGGGAGATGAAGAAGGCCTGTTAAACCCCTTTCGTAGGTTATAACGCACACACTCAACATGGCTTGAGTCTCAGAAACAGAGAGAGGGTCTACTCGACCTTTAGGTGACATTTTACCAGGGATAAGTTCAATACCAGAGACGATGCGGTGGGAGTTCATCTGCCGCCTGCTCAGAAAATACATCAGCAAATTCATGATACGGCTGTGGGAGAGAGGGTGGAACATCTACTTTCACTTCAGCCAATCATACCACAGGAATCAAACAATTTGCATTTGGGACTCCAAGAAAGATTTTGAGAACAAGTCCAATCAATATGAGGGTTATGAAGAGTTAACCATGGTAAACTAAGAACTATATCAGAAATTGGTAATACCAAAAACTCTAAACTTTCTTCATGCAAAGCTCCTACCCTCCACTTCACAGACTTTGTTTGATGTGTAACATATCCATTAGAAGTTTTATTCCCATTTACTGCAGAAAGGGAAAAAGAACGGGTTAATTTGACAACAGGAATTTTCAACTTTTGAACCAAAGACAATGAAATAAAATTGCCAGCTGCTCCAGAATCTAGCAATGCAGAAAACTCTTGACATGACGAGGAAAAGTCAGGAATGCTCACAGAAATGAAACAATCTTTTTTGGGGGGAAACTTTAGAGAGCACCTCTAGTTTGACTTCCCCTCCATCAACTAGGGACGACTGTTTCCCGGCCTTATTGGACATTTAGCTAAAAAATGTTCTGAGGATGCACAATACAAGCACAGATTAGAATGCCTTCTATGTTGCTTCTCCACTTCAGACAATTTGGCTTTATTAATTTGCATAGGCTCATCAGTTGTACCATGAACAGGGAGACTGGGGAAGAGAATTTTTAAAACACTCAGAGCATTTCCTCTGAACCCCTCGTTCTCGCATACGCAGATCAATTTTAATAGTCAATGAAATTAACTCATCCAAACTCTCAGGAAGTTCCCGAGTCACCAACTCATCTTTAAGTCTCTCAGAGAGACCATTCCAATATGCTGCTCTTAATGCCTCATTGTTCCACTTAAGTTCTGTGGCTATAGTTTGAAAATGAACCACATACTGACCAACTGGAGCTGCTCCCTGCTTTACTCATAAAATGTCCACAGATGCAGCCACTGATCTTCCAGGTTTGTCAGATATCTTTTTAAAAGTAGAAACAAAAGCTGGGTAATTAGACATTAAGGCATCATTTCTCTCCCATAAAGGAAAGGTCCACTCAAGAGCAGTACCAGACAATAATGAGATAATATAAGCCACTTTGACACAAGTGGTGGTAAAACGCTGAGGTAACAATTCAAAATGAATCTCACATTGGTTGCAAAATCCTCTACATGTTTTTGGATTACCATCATAAAAGGTGGGAGTTGGTAGGCATAAATGAGAAACAGAAAACCCAGATGTACTTGTAACAGGGATTTTAAGTTTATCAAGATGTGTGTAAAGATCCTATAGACACTGTAAAACTTGAACTTGAGTATTTTCCTGTGCTTCCAAATGGGTTGTCAAACCCTGAAGCACCTGTACCCCAGTAGCCTGTTCCAGATCCGGATTCATTTTTAGGTCTGTGCAAATTGTTACAGCTGCTGACACTTGAGACTTCTGGAGGGAGGCATGCCTACTAGGCACAATAAACTGGGGTGGTCTTAGGAATGACCTTTCCATGAAACTCAGTAGCACAGGATAAAAGTAAAATAGAATTTATTCACATAAGAATTATAAACAGCAAGGTCTCAAATAAAGTCTCAAACATCACAGAGGTTCACATATTCAATAATATGTATAGGAGAGAATCCCAAATATTTATAAGCAGTCTTTAGCATATAAGAACTAACACGGTAGGGAACCCCGAGGCCAGAATTAGGCTAACACCTCAGGGTGACATTAAGGACCTTTGCCAGGGTAGAACCCTGTAGTAATGGAAATCAGGAGCAGAGTGGGCCTTGCAGAATAATATAGTTCTGGGACAGTACCGTGCCCTGCGGTGCAGTGAGAGATGAAGCAAACTTGAGCCTTGTGGAGTAGTGAAGTTGGAGCAGGGTTAAGCCCTGTAAGATGATGAGATTCCAGGATAGGATTGAGCCCTGCAGCATCGCTAGAGTTCAGAGCGGGGTTGAGCCCCGTGGTGCAGAGAGGATTGTAGCGGGGTTGAGCCCTGTGACGCAGAGAAGATTGTAGCGGGGTTGAGCCCCGTGATGCGGAGAACATTGTAGCGGGCTGAGCCCCATGATGCAGAGAAGATTGTAGCGGGGTTGAGCCCCATGATGCAGAGAAGATTGTAGCGGGGTTGAGCCCCGAGATGCGGAGAAGATTATAGCGGGGTTGAGCCTCTTGATGCAGAGAAGATTGTTGTGGGGTTGATCCCTGGGATGCAAAGAAGATTGTAGCGGGGTTGAGCCCCGTGATGCGGAGAAGATTGTAGCGGGGTTGAGCCCTGTAATGCGGAGAAGATTGTAGCGAGGTTGAACCCCGTGATGCGGAAAAGATTGTAGCACGGTTGGGCCCTGTAGTGTGGCTAGGCTTCAGAGCGGGGTTGAGCCCCGTGATGCAGAGATGACACTGTAACGGTGCAGTTGACAACTGTAACAAGGATGAGTTCAATATCCACAGGAACGGAAAGACAACAGGCAAAGTAAATAATACAGCAAAATGGTGAAACTGCAGTGATGGAGTAATCAGCAATACTTAGGCAATAGGAATGCTGGGCCCTGTAGTGCAGCGTGTGACATCTGGAATACAACAAAGTCCACAGCAATCCACAGGCACAGCTGGGATCTGGCAGGAGTCCAAGAAAAGACCTGAAATCAATGTTGCACAGACACTGAGACACAGTTAGTAACAGGTTTAATGAGATGCATGCCAGTAAGCAGGATAGCTCCTCCAATGACCACAATGGAACTTTGGCAAAAGTAGTCTATCTGTATGTACTGAAATAGTCGCAGTCCTGACACCTTTATTCCCTGATTGAATCAAACCTGCAGATTATCTGCAGCATAAGTTGTGTTGTCAATGACATACAATATTACAGAGAGAAAAGTTGTGCATAGGCCAGAAACTGGATGTTAGTAAATCTTTAAAGATACATATCTGTAAATTCTGTATTTGATATAACCTGCAGGAGACAGGACAGAACGCATTGCGAGCAATGCTAAATTGGTTGGTAAATGTCAATTATATTCATTGTATTTCTTTTGTTTGTTTGAATTTTAGTTTACAAGTTCTGCTTTGCTGCAGAACCCATGATGTTGTCATCCCATCAGAGGATCAGTAGCTGACAAGGTTGTCACCTGTCTGAATATACTGACACATGGATAAAATCCAAACAGTCTACAAGAAAGGGACAGTTCCCTTTAACCCCTTCATTACAGCAATCATTGTTTGTCTGTCTTTCAACCCATACCCAATTACAGTGTACATTTCACCACTGCAATTATACAAAATTGTTTTATTTTTCCATATACCTTTGAAATCACATGCTAGTATACATGTCCGATGTACATTTTATATTAGAACATACTTTGTAAATAGTTTATTTTGTTTTATTTTGTGTATTACACAGTATGATATTTATGCTTCCATCTTAAAGGCTTTAAACATAAATTAAATATCTAGTGAAGATGGTATACCCCATTGGGACAAGTTTATTAATTGGGAGAAATTATTATTCTCTTAATACAGACCGCATGGAGTCTAAGATAAATTAATTTTAGAAAAAAAGGATAATTGTAATTATATGCACATTGCGACATATTGCATAATGCTGAGTGGGGTTACACATATAGAAAACCATTCCTGAAAGATATTTAATGCCTGTATGGAGCATATATGTATATTCTTTTATTGATAGGATGTTATGATGAACACATCAAAGTATTCCAAATAGTATTATTAATTGTATTAATATTGAAAGCTCTTAAATAGGATTATTCGGGTGTAGGGTTATTTTAGTTTTAATTTAGAAAATAGATCCTATATAGGAACATGGAAAGAATGTGACCTTACTGTATGGAAGTTTATTCAGTGAGGAAAATTATATAGATTAAATACAATATGGTAGACATTATCTACCCCAGTCATTTGGAATACCATTGGCTAAAGAAATTTGAGATGGATTACTTACAACCAAGAAAGGAGAAGAGACTTTGTTTCATATATATACCTACTCTCTATTCAACATCAAAACCTCAAAGACTATTGTATGGACACTTGTCATAACTGCATCATTGGATAATTGTAAAGGACGCACAACACACATTTGCAAAAGACTATTACCAAGGGTAACACTGAAGGTACTGAGTGTTACAGCATTGTGGTGAAGAGGAAATAATGAATAAAGACCACAGCACTCAAAGTACACAGCCCTCTGTGCAGCAAGCAAAATGGCAGCTTCCACAAAGAATTCTACTGCCCCATACTGCAAAGGTAACACGTTTCCAATGTCACGCAAGACACACAGATGACAGACCAAAAAGAGCAAAATTGTTGTTGACACAGGACAGAAGATGTATCTTAAAGATATCAGCACAGATAGAGAACAGGATATCATATCTACAATCAAGCTATAGTATGGTATTTTAAGTGACTGTAGCGATCAAATATTTTCCTCATGAATACTGAATAAAACTGCAGTAATGGTCAATTATATTTAAATTACAATAGAATAAGACAGAGTAAGCTAAGTCAAAATATCTTAGATGAAATATGCAACTGTCACAATGGCTAGTACTGTTATCTTGATGGTTATAGTAAAATAATGATTAGGAAAGGAAAAGTTTGTTTAGGAGATATGTTTAAAATTATATTGGAAACAATTACTCTGCTTGATGTGTGGGGCAACTGCTACCGCAGCTGGTGGTAAATTGTAGAGTTGGATATGTTGGGAGTGTTAGGATTAGAGACATTGCCTGAGTTGAGGGCATCATTGGTTGTTGTTTTGGATATGCTGTATGTGTATTTTGGGATGAGATATAGGTTTAATAGTCAATGTCTGACTTGCAATATAGAGATGTATACATATCCCCAGGTTATCAATTAGGGTGTTGTATGTATTGAATATTTTCTTTCCTGTGTGATAGCTTATGGAGGCTATCAAAGGGTGGCCTGTCAAAGTCAGATATATATTAAATACAAAAATAATGCCTTATGTCCCAAATCTTATGCAATGGCTGGCATTTTCTCACAGATTCCAAATGCAATAGATAATTATAGGTTAGCCAGTAACCTCCAATGAGATGTAAATCATATTTGCTGGCCCAGGTTGAATAGGTCTACTCAAACACGCATGGTGTCATAAAATTTAGCATTTCTATTCACCAACATTTCCCTGTGTTTGATGTACAAACAAGCATGTGATGCCTGATGTCTCTTGGCACCAATATATATATATGACTCCTTATCTGACCCTCACTGGACAATGGATTAACTGTTTTAATGACCTCCCCAGGTCTGCTGCACTGAGATTTGATCTTAATTATACGTATCGCCTACACACACCTGTGCACAAGAGTGCTCAGCCCATTGTTTTAGAACATAAGCAGGAAAACTTGTTCAAACTGCCTCCCTAACAAACTAATATATTATGTCCTATTTGATACATGTATACATACAAACACATATGAACTTCTTGGTACAAAATATATATATATACTTGGTGAAAACCACTTTTAATCATTACGGTATATTTAAACAATTTTCCCATTTAATCCTAGTGTTGTTCAAGTATATTTGGGTTTGCAGTTGATTGCTAGCTGCAGTAACAAGGCTCCCCCTTGTGGCCATAATTGGACACACATTAATCTTCTAACGTAGTTATATTCAAAATAGACTTCCCTTAGTTTACCCTTTAGTAATTTCAGTATATATGTATATAGGAAGAATTAGACATTTATATTACATGTGCAATGTATTATATATATCCCAGCTTTCGCGGCTCCCACAATACATATAGTCTAGGGATTGAACCACATAATATCGTGTTTAGGATCTTATTGTGCAGAATTATGTTAGCAGTAATCCGATGGATGCGAATAGATTGTCGCACATTGTGACAAGCAGATATTAGCGATGTCAGGTTTATGTTTAATAATAACATATAACAATGGTAGATCTTGAGCTAGTATTTGGAAGGACCCCAGAAGAAAGTTTGTGAAACTGCAACCTGAAGCTTAGGCATCACCCACTGTTTGAGCCAGCCAATGACCCCCAGTGAACTGGAGACATCCTGCCCCTGGACCAATGGAAAGAGACACAACTTGAAATTATGCACATCCATAATTTAACTGTATAAGAATGGTGTCCCCCGATCCAGAGACCAGTAGCTGTAATCTACCAGTCATCTGGGGACGACTGTACTTTGGATCCAGGGATGCGCATGCGAATATATGTATACTGGTTTGTAACTCTGACCTATGTTCTTGTATTGTACCACTGTATTACTTGTAATAATAATGTCATATATTCTTTCAATACAATAATTACTTTTGTGCGTTGGACCACAGAAACTGTGTGTGTGTTCACTTGCTTTCACATAAGGTTAATATACTGTGATATATTTTACACTGTAATTCACATTGTATTTATGAAATAAGATAGTGACTGTTATGAATACTGTTAGTGTTACAGTAAAGGAAGGTATTGCATATGCATCACACGTTGCATACACTGTTCATCCTCATTTACATATCACCATATGCCAGGTGGGTCCACTTGGTGCCAACAGCAATGGTAAAATTTATAGTAGGATTTCACACCCTGGATATTCATGATGCATACTTACATATTCCGATTGTTTCAGCTCACCAATCTTTTCTCAGGTTCGCTGTATCACAACAATATTTCCAGTTTCAGGCTCTGCCATTTGGCCTTGTCACTGCACCTCGGGTGTTTACAAAGGTCATGGTGTTAATGGCAGCCCATCTGCGGCTGCTGGGGATCTGCCTATTACCTAGATGACATCTTGCTACTAGCAGGATCCTCAGAGGTGCTTCACTACCACCTGCAGCTATCGATATTTGTGCTCCAGGTACATGGGTGGTTGATCAATTGGAAGAAGTCCTCACTGATTCCGTCTGACAGGATTCTCCATCTGGGAGCCCTGTTGGATTCACAACAGCAAAGGATTTTTATGACAGCAGAAAAGATCTACACTTTGCAGATGCGTGTATGCAGGTGCCTTCACAATCTCCGAGTGTCAGTCCACTCAGCTGTGCAGTTACTGGGATCCATGGTGTCGACATTCCACATGGTGGAGTATGCCCAGTTTCATTCCCGGTGTCACAGTCGAAGGGATTGGAGGCTGTGTTCCCGGGCTGGGTCTTGGACCTGTCTTGTTCAACCCAGATGCTCTCTGGAGGAGACTAGGTTTAATGAAGTTCCTGCGCATGTGAAGGAGTGAATTGTCAGAAGGAACCTAAGAGTGGTTACTGAGGAACAGCTGATCTTAGGTAGGTGTCACCGGTTAGGGCCTTTAGGTAACTGTACTCCAGGTGATTGGAGGATGGCTGGATTGTCACTGGCTAGGACCAGGAGGTAACTGGACTCCAGGTGAATGAAGGACGAGTGGATTGTCACCGGTTAGGACTGGGAGGTAACGATTCCAGGTGAATGGAGGATGGCTGGATACACATGGAGTATAAGTACTGAGGATTCAGCAGATACACTGGGAGCACAGTAATGGAGCTCAGTAATAGACTGAAAGTCCTGTTGCACTAGCAAATTGCTAGTGGGGCAGGAGTTCCCTTTATACATACTGTTGGAAACTGTCCAGATTCTGAGGGGGAACTGCTCCATTGGTGGAGACAGCATCACATATCCTGGTCCCAGATGGCTGCGCCCATCTACACCAGAGGATGGTAGCTGGTCCACGTGGAACACCGGGCTTGCTGCCACAGGAAGACAGCAGATGCCAGCAGAGGTCTGTGGAGGAGGAGAGGACACTGATGGAGCCAGCCGGAGGGAACGGAGCTGCTGCAGCACCATGCGGGTGCCAAGGAGAGTGCCCGTAGAGGTAAGTAACGGGGTCTGAGTCTGGGATCTCTGTGGAGGCGTGTGACAGTACCCCCTTTTCCATGAGTGGCCTCTGGACACTTTTTTGGTTTTTGAGGAAACTTTTTATGAAATGTCTTGATCAGGCAAGGAGCATGAACGTCTGAAGAATTAAGCCAAATCCTCTCCTCCGTACCATATCCTTTCCAATCGATAAGGTATTGAAGACAATTGAAACGATACCGGAAATCTATGATTCTTTCAACTTCTAATTCTTCACCTCGCTGAGTTTGCAGGGAGATGTGAAAAGAATTTGGAACATGAAGAAATGGTGGCAGTTTCAATTTGAAGGCAACTGGATTCAGAGCACTGATAATTGGAAATGGACCAATAAAATTGGGGAGCTAGTTTCATGGAGTCAACTCAGAGTCTGAGATTACGAGTGGAGAGCCAAACCATATCTCCAGCTTGGAAACTTGGAACAGCCCTTCTCTTGCGATCGGTGAATCTCTTACACCGATCCAAGGCTTTGGTCATGGCGGAATGCACCTTCTTCCATACTGTATGTGAGATATCTTGACAGCAGGCACGTCCAGGCTTGGGAGTAGGGAGAATTCTGGAACTCGAGGATGATGACCGAACACCATGAGAAAGGAGTAGACTTAGAAGTGTGATAATGATTGTTATAGGCGAACTCAGCCCACGGGAGAAGCTCAATCCAGTCATCTTGAAAGGAGGAGATGAAGGTGCGAAGAAATTGTTCTAGGTCCTGGTTGACCCTCTCAGTTTGCCCGTTGATTTGAGGATGATATGCGGATGATATGCGGTGGAGTATTTTAATTTCACCCATAGAGCCGAGCAGAGTGACCTCCAAAACTTTGCCACAAATAACACCTCTCTGTCGGAAAGGCTAGTGGCTGGAATTGCCCAGGCGGAGCCTGTCGAGGCACTTTGTGTTGAGCACACTTGACACATGAGACATGGGGCCTGATTCAGACGCACTCGCTAGATGCATACGCTCGCTCCCAGCGTATGCAAATATGGCACACCCAGTAAGGCAGGTGATCGAATGGCAAGGCATAAGCATGCCCACTATGTCTTGGCATGCAATCACTTTGTGTATGCAGTGTCTCCTGTCACTCACTCTGCTGGGCTGTCTATGCACAGCAAACGAACTCATCCCTGTGTCTCATACTGGTTCACACATGCATTGTGATGCATACGCATAAGCAGATTGCAAACATCGGCCAGCTACGAGCTGTCGCTTCCTAGTGAACAGGTCTGAATCAGGTCCATAGAACCTTACATCCGCTTTCATTGAGGGCCACCAATAAGAATGCTGGATGCACTCAAGAGTTTTGTTCATTCCTAAATGTCCAGAGAAATGCGAAGCATGAGCCCACTGTAGTAACTTCTTGCAGAGATTAGGAGCAATGAAAGATTTCCAGACAGGTGGCATCATGGACAAATTGGTAGAAGCAAAGGTAGTCAGATCCAGAATTGGATGAGATTGTACCATGGGTGGATCGGAATCACTTGCCATGGAGCAAGAGAGTGCATCGGCTTTGCAATTTTGTGATCCGGGGTGATACGAGAGTTTAAAGTTGAACCTAGTAAAGAACATCACCCATCTGGCTTGCCGAGGGTTTAAACAATTTGCAGACTTAAGATTTAACAAATTCTTGTGGTCTGTATAAATGGTGATTGGGTATTGAGCCCCCTCTAAAAGATATCGCCATTCCTCGAGCGCCAGTTTTATGTGAGCAGCTCTTGGTCACCGATAGAATAGTTCCTCTCTGCTGGCAAGAATTTCCGGGAAAAGAATCCACAGGGATGAAGTTTCTCATCTTCAAATCATTGGGAGAGAACTGCACTGACACCATCAGAGGAGGCATCTGCTTCCAGGATAAATGGTCGAGTTGAATCCGGTTGCTTTAAGACGGGAGCAGAGATGAACGCTTGTTTAAGGAGTTGAAATGCGGAAGTAGCTTCGACGGACCATTTAGTTGGATCTGCACCTTTGCAGGTGAAGGCTGTGATAGGTGCTACCAATATTGAAAAACCATTCACAAACTTGCAGTAATAGTTGGCAAAGCCTAAGAACTGCTGTATGGATTTCAAAGATGGAGGGAGTGACCAATCAAGAATGGCTTGTAGTTTCGAGGGATCCATTTGAAGACCTGTTCCGGAGATGATATACCCCAAGAATGGTACACTTGAGACTTCAAATAGACATTTCTCCAGCTTGCAGAAAAGTTGGTTGGAGCATAATCTCAGAAGGACTTCCTTTAACTGATCCCGATGGCTCTTCAGGTCTTGAGAAAAAAAATCAAGATATCGTCCAAATAGATGACCATACACTTGTACAGGAGGTCCCGAAAAATTTTGTTGACAAACAATTGGAAGACAGCCGGGGCATCGCAGAGGCAGAAGGGCATAACGAGATACTCGTAATGCCCATCCCTGGTGTTGAAGGCTGTTTTCCATTCGTCTCCAGGGCGAATACGGATCAAGTTATAGGCTCCTCTTAAGTCAAATTGGTGAAAACTGTGGTTTCTTTGACCCTATCGAACAATTTGGTTATGAGCGGAAGAGGGTAGCGATTCTTAATGGTTATGTTGTTAAGACCTCGATAATTAATACATGGGCATAGACTGCCATCTTTCTTTTTTTACTTTGAAAAATCCAGCCCCAGCTGGAGATGTAGAAGCCTTTACTTAAATTTACCTTAATATACTCCGACATGACTTGAGTCTCGGGTAAAGATAGTGAATATATTCGTCCTCAGGGAGGATTTTTCCCAGGGATCAAATCAATAGGACAATCTTACTGAAGGTGTCTTAGAAATCCGAGTAGGACTTGGGCAGGCCTGCAAGACCATGTAGAGTAGAGGTTCGAGCAGGTACTTCCCGATGAAGGCAGTTCTAGAAACAAGCAGAACTCCAGAAGGTTATCTGCATAGAGGACCAATCAATTTGTGCAGAATGTTTCTGTAGCCAGGGTAGGCCAATAACTAGGGAATGAGAGGCTTTGGGAATCACTAGGAAGGACAATTTTTCAGAATGGAGCACCCCAATGGTGAGTTTAAGTGGCATAGTATGATGAGTGATGGTACCACTTGTAATACGACTACCATCAATGGCAGTTGGCGTGATAACTTGAGGCAATGCTTCAATGGGAATTTGATGTTTAAGAGCAAAGGAGCTCATTCAGACCCACTTGCGAGATGCGATCGCTCGCTTCCAGCTTATGCAAAGCTGGAACACACCCAGCAAGGCATGCAAACGCATGGCAAGACATAAGCACACCCACTATGTCTTGGCAAGTGACCACTTTGTGTATGTAGATGCCCACCAGCCATTCTTAAGATGCCCACTTGAGTACGTCATCTCCTGCAAATGCCTGAAAACATTGGTACATCGAGCACCATCAGATGCAATCACAGCGCTTGTGGTTGAGTATACCCCGGCCACAAGCACTGTCAGCACTTCAGTGTCAAATACAACCAAGTGACGTGTACTATGACACTGCCTTTTATGCATGCCTCTGAAATGGTGTTGCAACACTCAGCCACACCTACACTCCCCCGTTAGTAGTGCCCTGCCCCTGTTACCACCCACAAATGGCCTCTCCTGTCACTCATTCAGATGGACTATCTATGCTGGGCGAGGGAGCCCTTCCAAACCACTCGCAATGGTCCACACGTGCATTGGGATGCATACGCATGTGCAAATTAGAAATATCAGCCGCGTAAGAGTGAGCGGCCGCTTGCGAGTGGGTCTGAATCAGGTCTGAAGTCACAAAATTTCCTGCAGCTCCGGAATCCAATAAGGCTAGAATGATTTTGGATTCCTTGGAGAACTCCAACTGGGCTTGGATGGTAGAATCGGACTTCCTAAGTGAGTCGATGGCCACTCCTAACTTTACCTCTCTGTCATAAGTTAGGAGGAAGCTTTTCCCAGACGGATGGGACAGGATTTATCTAGATGTCGAGCCGAACCACAGTACATGCAAAGATTCTCTTTCTGTCTTTTTTGCCACTCTTCGGTCGACAAATGAAAATGATTGACCTGCATGGGCTCTTCACCCATGGGAGGAGAAGGTAAAAGGAACTGGACGTGGTCTTCCAGGTCGAATCTGCCTCTTTCCAGGGCATGCTCTCTATGTCTGCAATGAGGGCGTCCTCATTCCAGTTGAGTTCTGAGGCCAAGGTTCCGAATTGAACGACATACTGTCTGACAGTTTTGTTGCCTTGCCGGAGACGGAGAATATCTGTTGAGGCAGAGGTGGTTCTTCCAGGTTCATTGAAGATCCTATGAAATGTGGAGATTAATTCAGGGTAGTTAGAAAGTAGCGGAACTGATTTTTTCCAGAGGTGAAGCCCAATCAAGTCCTTGCCCAGAGAGCAGAGAGATTATGTAGGCTACTCGAGTTCTGGCTGTTGGAAAGTTGGCTGGCTGAAGCTCAAAGTGGATCTCGCACTGGTTTAAAAAACCCCTGCATAGGTTGGGATAGCGATCAAACTTGCTTGGAAGAGCGAGTTGGAGTTGAGCAGAAGGTGACACTGAAGGCGGAGATGACTCAGAGGAGGGAATTGCAGCTTGAGCGTTAACTGGAGCAGGATTTGACAAAAGAGCCTGAATGCTATCCAAATGAGACGACATATCCTGAATGAATTGGATGAGTTGTATTTGGTAAGTTTCTTGTCTTCCAGACGAGATAGAACATCCTGAAAGGAATCTACACCAGGTCCCTGACCACTTACCGAGTCCATCAGGCCAGTGCAAACTGTCACAGTCAAAAGTATTGGAGGCTGTGTTCCCAAGATGGGTCTTGGACCTGTCTTGTTCGACTCGGATGCTCTCTGGTGGATACAAGGTTTAATGAAGTTCCTGTGCATGAAGGATTGAATTGGCAGAAGGAGCATAAGAGTGGTTACTGAGGCACAGCTGAGCTCAGGTAGGTGTCACCGGTTAGGGCTGGTAGGTAACTGGACTCTAGATGAATGGAGGATGGCTGGATAGTCACCAGTTAGGGCCGGTAGGTAACTGGACTCCAGGTGAATGGAGGATGGCTGGATACACATGGAGTATAAGTACTAAGGATTCAGCAGAT
Source organism: Taudactylus pleione (assembly GCA_031769625.1). Lineage (NCBI taxonomy): Eukaryota > Metazoa > Chordata > Amphibia > Anura > Myobatrachidae > Taudactylus > Taudactylus pleione. The sequence goes on along the minus strand of JAUIMM010000045.1, from coordinate 17,522,301 downwards.
ACACTGGTACCACAGTAACAAAGCTCAGTAATAGACTAAAAGTCCTTTTTTTCACTCGCAACATGCTAGTGGGACAGGAGGTCCCTTTATACAGACTGCTGGAAACTGACTGGCCAGATTCTGAGGAGGAGCTGCTCCAATGGTGGAGACAGCATCACATGTCCTGGTCCAAGATGGCTGCGCCCATCTACTCTGGAGCTGGTCCTTCTGCCACAGGACGATAGCAGATGCCAGCAGAGGTCTGTGGAGGAGGAGATGACAGAGCCGGCCGGAGGGAATGGAGCCGATGCAGTACTATGCAGGCTCTGAGGGAGAGCCCCGCAGAGGTAAGTAACGGAGTCTGAGTCTGGGGTCTCTGTGGTGGCGTGTGACACCCGGGCTCTTCAGCAATCTATCCTCTCCAAGTGGGATGGATTTTCCCATCATATACGGACTCAAAAGATGGTGCTCTCTCCGGAGGTACGCCTATCTCTGACTTGGCGGCTACAGACGATCCACCTCACCAGGGGGCATCCCTTTTGGATCTCGGACTGGGTCCTTCTGATGATGGATGCCAGCCTTTGGGGTTGGGGCGCAGTGACAGGTCCACACTCCTTTCAGGGAAGGTGGATCGTAGAGGAATCTACGCTTCCAATCAACACATTGGAACTTTGCGCAGTCTTCAGGGCCCTACAGCAAGCCAGGCTGCTGCTTAACGGAAAGCCTGTGCAAGTGCAGTCAGACAACGCCATGACTGTTGCTTAACTAAACCATCAAGGAGTAACTTGAAGTCAGGCAGCAATGACAGAGGTGTCATACAATGCTGACATGGGTGGAAGGCCATCTACCAGCCATATCGGTGGTGTTCATTCCAGGAGTGCTGAATTGGAAAGCGAACTTCCTCAGCCATCACGACATGCATCCAAGTGAATGGTTTCTTCACCAAGAAGTGTTTCAGCTCCTAGTGGACAGGTGGTGCCTTCCAGACATGGACCTCATGGCCTCTCTACTAAATTACAAACTGCCTCAGTATGGGTCCAGGACAAGGGATGCCAGTGCTCTCTTGGTGGATGCTCTGTCAGTCAAGTGGACTTTGCAATTTTTGTACCTGTTTCCTCCAATCTCCCTCCCTTGAGTAATTTGGACGTTCAAACAAGAGGGAGGCACGGTCCTGCTGGTGGCCCCAGCATGGCTCCAACGTCCATGGTACTCAGATCTTTGGAGTGTCTCCATCGACACTCTGTGGCTGTTGCCTCAACATCCGGACCTGTTGTCTAAGGCTCCTTGTCTTTACCCAGATCTGGGTCATCTGTCTTTGACGGCGTGGCTCTTGAGACATCCCTCTTAAGGTCCAAGGGTTTTTCCGGTTCTGTGGTTAACACCATGCTCAGAGCACATAAACCTGCTTCTGCTAGAATTTACCACAGTGTATGGCATACCTATTTTGAATGGTGTCATCCAAAAAGTTATGACCCCCAGGTGTTTAGGATATCCAGAGTGTTGGCTTTCCTGCAGGCGGGTTTGGACCTTGGTCTTCACCTTGCTACACTGAAGGTCCATATCTCAGCCCTTTCAGTGCGGTTAAAATGAAGGATTGCTCTTCTTCCTGACATAAGCACCTTTCTGCAGGGGGTCCTTTGTATCCAGCCCCCCTTTGTCCCTCCTGTAGCGCCTTGGGATTTGGCTGTTGTCCTTAGGGCCCTTTCTTTGAACCACTGGGCTCAGTGGATTTCAAATGGCTTACTGCCAAGACTGTTTTTCTCATGGCCATTGCTTCCGCCAGAAGAGTTTTTGATTTGGGAGCTCTCTCGTTGTTCTCCATTTCTATTTTGTCACAGGGAAAGGGCAGTGCTTCAAACTCGCCCTGAGTTCCTTCCTAAGGTGGTCTCTAGTTTCCACATTAATGAAGAAATTATTGTGCTGGCCTTTAATTCCCCAGACCTCTCAGCAGGGGAGGCCTTATTGGATGTAGTACGTGCTCTCAAGTTTTATGTGGATCGTACCAGTTCTCTCCAGAAATCAGACTCCTTGTTTGTTATTTATGGTTTACACAAGAGATGATGGCCAGCTAGTAAACAAACTTTGGCTAGATGGCTTCGCATGACTATCTGAGGCTTACATTCATGAGGGCCTTCCAGTCCTGCCCTCTGTTACTGCTCATTCTACTCGGTCTAAGTGCCTTTTGTGGGCAGCTCGTCATGGTACAGCTGTACAGCTTTATAAGGCGGCCACTTGGTCTTTTATGTCAGCTGCATCTGGTTCCCAATCTCCACCTGAGGTTATATTACAGCAAATTTTGGAGGCTGTTACATCCTGCGAGACAAAATTGGTTGACAAAATTGAGAAGATACAGGGGGTCATTCAGACCCAGTTGCAAGCACCGATGCGCTCGCAACCGGGTCGATGGGTAGCCCTGCGCACGTGCAGTGGCCACACTGTGTGCGCAAGCCCCAGAGCAAGAGAAACTCTCTCGCTCCGGATCTCACTACAAAAGGGGCGGCTGTCGATGTTGATTGACAGCTCGCCCCTTATTCTAGGTGGGCCAGGGGGTGGTTTCCAAAATGGAGGCATTCCTTAATGAACGCCTACCGTTTTGTGGGTGGCCGCACTGACATCATCAGTGATATCAGTGGGGAGCTTCCTGCTCCATCAGAGCAGAAAGCTCCCTGGGGCTTGCGAGTGCCCAGACCCAACCTTAGGGTCTGGTCGCAAGCCCCGATGGTCGTGATGGTGATCACCATCGCGATCACCACCCTGGTCGCCAGCTAAGCTGTGGGTGGTAAACAATAAGTGCCCACCCTCATTCAGAGAGAGTGATCGCTTCTTGCGACCGCCTCTGAATGAGGTCTACAATCTGTTATGCCATGATGTTCAGCAAACCCGAGAGCGGGTTGGAGAAGTGGAAAATCGGATTGCTACACTTGAGGACTTGTACACTCCATTAAAAGCGGAATTTGCTTCTCTGACTGCTCAAATGGCAAGTCTGCAAAAAAGGTATTGGATATGGAAGGCAAGTTGTGGAGAAATAACGTTCATTTTGTGAGTCTCCCAGAAAAAGAGGAAGGAGCTTAACTGAAAGCCTATTTGGAGCAATGACTGATCGCTACTTATGGCCACGACTTTTTTACCACAACTTTTGCGGTGGAGCGAGCCCACCGAATACCCACCAGACCACTTCCTCCTGGTACACCTCCTCAATAATTTATTGCAAAGCTTCTCCATTATCAGGATCGAGATGCAATGGCTTGAGTTAAAGGTCCCCTGGTACGAAATGGAATCACTATCTCAGTATTTCCAGATGTTGCTGCAGATGTACAAAAGGACAGAGATAAATGTCTTCCTATGAAACGTCAACTCCGTGACTTGAATCTTCAATATGCCATGATTTTCCCTTCTAAACTACTCGTAGTAGCGGATGGTTAAACAAAATTTTTTACGACACCAAAGGTTGGATCTTTCGAAAACCTGGCAGTAGACAGCTACAGTAACTTTGATTCATCGCATGTAATTTTAGGCAGAATGTAAAGGCATCTAATTTCAAATAATTTGTTGGCTTATATAGTGTTAGATCTATGGACATTAAAGATATATGGAGTGCCCCTTGCATTGGTGGCTGTTTTTTCTAAAAAATAATTATTTTATTTAGTTTTGTTATTCTTGTGTCAGTTAAGTTAAGGGGATAAGTATGTCTCAGGAAGGAGTGTACAGGTGGGGGGAGGTTGGTCGGGATTGATTTGTAGAGATTGGGTTTATTTTTTTATGTTCTTTTTCTTAATTTTTTTTCTGCACTGGTCTTTCTTTTTTCTTTGTAATATATATTTTTAGTTATTTTTAATGTTACAATTTCTAACTTGGAATGTTAGAACACCTCGTAAATGATCGCCTGAAAAGGTAATTGGTTTTTAAGCTACTTAATATAATTCTAATATTTTGAGTTTAACGGTGACACATTTAGTGGAGAGTAAATCATTGATGCTTAAATGCCCCTGGGTAGGTTGGGCTTACCACTCTCTATATACACTTCATCATCCAGAGGGATCTCTATTTTGATTAATAAACAGGTTCCATTTGTGCTAAAGTCATTGACACTTATGGTCGTTATGTTTCTCTTGACTGTAATATTTCTATTCCTTTCCAAATCAGAGAAAAACCCAGTCTTTGGATTCCTACCATCCTATTTCGTTAGTTCCCACATTTAGCTAAAATCTTAGCTATTCAGTTAATTAAAGTTTTAACATCAGTGATACATTCGGAGCAGTCTGGTTTTATGCAGGTATGTCAACCGCAGTTAACATCCATCAGTTATATACTCACTTGCAGATATCACATGGGGAGGAGTCCTCGGTTATAGCGTCATTGGATGCGGCTAAGGCATTGGACTCAATGGAGATGCCCTTCCTGTGAAAGAGCATGCGTCAATTCGTATTTGGCCCAATATATCGGAAATGGTTAAAATTATTATATGACAGGTCGAGTGCCAGATTGTCTGTGAATGGTTCTACTTCTTCCCCTTTTTCATTGGCACGGGGCACACACCAGAGGTGCCCATTGTTTTCATCTTTATTTGCTTTGGCGATGGAGCAACTGGCATGTATCCTATGGTCTCATTCGAAATTTATAGGTTTACAAGTGGCTGGAAGGGAAGATACAGTAGGTTGGCTTTATATGCTGATGACTTATTATTTTTATCTAATTATGTAATCCGACTACCAGTAGCTCTTCAAGTCATAGATTTATTTGGAGTGTACTCTGGCCTAAAAATTAACTGGGATAAGTCCTATATTATGCCACTTAGAGGTAGCTGCTTGGTAATCTTGGTAATCATTCTTCCTCTTTGTTGGGTAGACCCAGTGGCGTCACAACGGGAGTGTGGGCCACACCCGGGTGTCACCCGCCGAGGGGTGACACCAAGGTGCAGGCTCCCCCTCAGTGACAGGAGCCGGGTGCTGCACTTTAGCATTAAGTGCAGCACTTGGCTCCTCTCACAGTGAGGGAGCCTGCACTACCGGCACCTCCAGCAACCCCCACCACTCCATTGATAACCACAGGCTGGGTTGGTTCAGGCAGCGAGGCCACTTCCCTTCCCTGGAGACCACACCCCTACCTGAGGCCACAACCCCTTTTCGTTGGCATGCGCAGCTATGCCGCATGCATGGCATCCCTCCCCGCACCGGGTGTCACCGCGGGGAGGGACGCCACTGGGTAGACCATTTTAAATATTTAGGTATTTGGATAACAAACACACCTAGTGATCATGTTTCCCTTAATATTAATCTTTTTTTAATTTATGTTAAAGATAAAATTAGGGGGTGGAGCCGACTCCCCCTTACAGTTATGGGTCGGGTCAATTTAATAAAAATGGTCCTGCAACTCAAACTTTTATACATACTTCAACATTCTCCTGTTTTTCTTTCTGCTGGTATATTTAGGAAACTAAATAGGCTCCTTTCTTCACTGGTTTAGGCAAATCATTGTTCTCATATTAGTTCAGATACTCTTACTAAGACTAGGGGCCTGATTCAGAGTTGGGAATAGAGAGAGATAGCACTTACCTGTGTACCTGGGCAAACCATGTTGCAATGCAAGGGGTGTAAATCATACTTGCCTACTTTTGAAAAAGCATTTCAGGGAGATTGTGAAAGCAGCACCTATGAGCGCGTGTTACAGTGGGCATGTACTGATAAATCTGAGACGCGTGTCCTAAACCTGACTTACATCCACATGTAAACCAGCCCAAAAGCAGTTAGTAAGATCTGTTTGTTGATGAAAACACACTAACACTTTTCAGAAATTCATAGGGATCATTGTGCCTTATAATAACCAATGCAAGGAAATGACACTAATGATCCCATTTGAATGTATATATCTCTGTTTTTTAATATAACAGCTTCATAATGGGGGTAAGGATGAAATGAGGGAGATTGCTAGACTCTTCAGGGAGACAGGGAGATTGCTACTATTTCAGGGAGTCTCCCTGACAATGAGGGAGAGTTGACAAGTATGGTGTAAATTCATAATTTTTTTTGCATGTAGTGTAAATACTGGCTGCTTTTGCATGTAGCTCACAAATACTGCACAGCTTTATTATTACTCTACAATTTAGATGTCAGTTTGGACACGTCCCTCCCAAATCTAAATCTCTCTGCACATTTTAAATCTGCCCCACCTGCAGTGCAGCATGGTTTCACCAAGATTATCAGTTGAGAGAGAGATCTCTCTCTATTCCCAACTCTGAATCAGGCCCTAGATCTGCTGCATTGCCGAATTTTAAATACAATTATTATGTAGCTGAAATGGTACATCTGCAGATATGGCTTCAGGACCTTTCTAGTGATGCTTTGCATGTTCTTTTAGTATCTCAGTCATATCCTACAAATATTGTTAGAAAGTAGAATTATTGCATCTAGCACGCCATTATTAAAGCAAGCAATTAAAATTCAGAGGCAGTTCTTTGGCATTATAGAGGCTCCAGGATTAGACCCTGATACTTCCTTGAGTTGCTCGAGTATACTGGTCGAATTGGCTGGTTTACAGCCTAACTTAGTCAGGCAGCCTGTGGGTATTTCTACAATAGGTCAGTTGTATGATAACATTTGATCATGTTTATTTGGTCAGTTTAGACAGAAGTATTATTTATCATCAGAGTATTTCGATCTATATTTGCAGTTTAGACATGCCTTGTCAACACAAATTTCAAATTCACCCCCTTGTTTAATTTCTTTATTAAAAACATTTCGGCCTCCGTAAGCCTTTATCATAATTTTATTTGTTTTTATATCCCTTCATCAATCTACCTAGACATACATCTCAATGGGAAAAGTATTTGGGTCTTAATAAAAATGAGACTTAGGGGTAAATTTACTAAGAATCGAGTGTGATCGAGTTTGTTTTTTAAAAATTTGAATCTCAGCTACCTGGTATCCATAGCCAAAGCATCTCAGGGGAGGCGGGGGCCCCCCAAAAAGGGGTCCCCCTCTCCCGAAAACCCAGGCTTAGGCTGAAGCCAAGGGCTCTTCCCCGCACCCCTGGGCTGTGGGTACGGCGGTAATAATGTGTAAAATAGTATTAAACGGTTGTATTTCACAGTGGAACTACAAGTGCCAGCATGCTTGCCTTATGCACTAGTGGAACTACAAGTGCCAGCAGGCGGCCGGCACCCATACCCCGACTGTAAAATAAATAGTTAAAAAACCACAGTACACACACATTGTATACTGTAAAACTTTGTTACATACACCTATGCTACTCACACATACCTGTGCCAGCTGTTCTGTTCCCTTGTCCTATGTAGATTAAATGGATGTACCTGGAAAAAAGATCCCATACTCCCCTCCATCCTGGTACTGCTCTCCGTAACATCCATGTTCTTGGCAAAATAAGAAAACGAGTTACGTGATCCATGCGAACATGTGCAAGTATATGTTGTGACATAATACTTGCACCTCATGAAATGACAGATGACCGTGATCATCTGTTATTTCCCATGTGCCACTAGCCAATCAGCGGCCACTTTACATGTAGCGGCCGCTCATTGGCTGGGACCCATGTGTAACCAACCAATGAGTGGCTGCTACATGTAAAGCCAAAAACGTGGATGCTACGGAGAGCGGCGCCAGGATGGAGGTGAGTTTGGGATCTTTTTTCCAAATACATCCATGGAATTTACCTGGGACAAGGGGACAGAAAAGCTGGCACAGGTAAGTATGTGTGAGTGGCATAGGTGAATGTAATAAAGTCACTGCACCATTTTGTGCTTATGCTTTTCATTTGGATTCTTTTGCCATGCTATTGAATGCTTATTAATTTTAAAGTTTATGAATTATTTTAATATATTTTGCAGTGTGAAAAATTTCTTCTGGTATTCTACTGAAGGTTTATTTTAAAGTGTATGCTACTAATGTTAAATGACTGCTGGTGATATGTTGGAAGCATCAAACAGCTATTTTTAATCAGTTAATACTTGCTGGTGACAGGGGGGTACAAAGGATACTCCCATCCTGGGGCCCGGTGTTGAGAGGGGCCCCGATGTTCAGAGGGGCACAAATTTGAGCTGCTGCACCCAAATGTGCATCATATACTGACTGTACCGCCCAGTGCCGCACTAGCAAACAATGAAGCTGGCCAGGGTAAGGTAACTCGGCTACCCCGTGCCCTGAAGTAATGCATGCTGCAGTTGTAATGAATGACACGGCAGTGACGTCATTACGCATTCCACTGTGCTGGCTCTTCTGTCCCATGGCCACTTAGGAAGAGAAGCAAGAGATGAGTGTAACTGCAAGCTTACCTCCCCACCCCAGATTTCATACATATGTTTTTTAAAACCCCAGTAGTATTGTTGGTTCTGCTGAGAACTTTTGTAGGATTCGGATTAGGTTCCTGGGATTGGATGTGAGAAGAGAGGGTGAGTTCTCCATCCAATAGGCCCAGTTCGGGTCTTTGGGCTGTTAGCCCCAAAAAAGGCTAATCAGTACCTTCAGCTGTAGGTGTGTGTTTAAAAAGGCTGTCAGCCTGATTACACTGCCCGGGGAAGACTGTGCAGTCTCTTTGAGAGAGAAACCTGCTACTTTGGAAACCAATGAGCTGTGCCTGGTAAAACTTCTTGTGTTGGTGTTTTTCTAGTGAGTAATGCTGGCCACACTCTAGACCAACTTACATCCAACCAGCCAACTAGTTGATTGGTTGGAATGAAAATCTGGTAAGGTATGAAAGCATATGACAATCAGCAATTTGCTCCCAAACGCCGGAAAATGGACAAAAACTGTTTGAACAAATTGTTTAGATCAAACATTTAACAAACTTGTCTGAACGACCATTTTCATCTGTTTTCTGGCATTTAGGAGCAAATTGCTGTTCATCATTTACTCCCATTCCTTGCCAGATTTTCATTCCAACCAATCAGCTAGTTGGATGGTTGGATGAAAGTTGGTCTAGTGTGTGGCCAGCTTTAGGCTGGGTACACACGTAAAGATTTTCTGTCCAACCATCCAACTAGTTGATTGGTTGGAATGAAAATCTGGTAAGGTATGAAAGCAAATGACAATCAGCAATTTGAACCCAAAGTTGGAAAATGGACAAAAACTGTTGTTTGAACAAATTGTTTAGATCAAACATTTAACAAACTTGTCTGATGACCATTTTCATCTGTTTTCTGGCATATAGGAGCAAATTGCTGATCATCATTTATGTTACCAGATTTTCATTCCAACCAATCAACTAGTTGGTGTGTACCCAGCCTTAGGAATATATTTTGTATAGTTAGTGCCTGACGGCATTGAATTGCTTTGATGTTTTTTTATTTCTGTTTCCTTAATAAAACTGGTTGGGATATAACTATTATTATGCATCAAATAAAAAGAAATTAATTAATTTCCAAGCAGACGAAATATGATAACTCATTAAAATTACATAAATATGAAAAATCTTAAATGTGGATTGTCTTCAATGTAATGGTTATTATATAGACCCTATCTTTGTTGGCCCTCTATGCTAATATATGATCTCACAAACAGGGTTCTATGGCCCTCATTCATAGTCGATCGCAAGAAGCGATCGCTCACTCTGAATGAGGGCGGGCACTTCTTGTTTTGAAGTGCTGCCTCCAGGTCGCAAGCTAAGCTGTGGGTCACCACCCACAGCTTAGTTTGCGATCAGGGTGATGGTCGCGATGGTCATCACCATCACGACCATCGGGGCTTACGACCAGACCCTAAGGTTGGGTCTGGGCACTCGTAAGCCCCAGGGAACTTCCTGCTCTGTTTGGGCCGGAAGTTCCCCACTGACATCATCAATGATGTCAGTGGGGCCGCCCCCAAACGGCAAGTGTTCCGACTGGATTGCCTCCTTTTGGCTGGGAATGCCCCCGGCCCGCCCAACAAACGGGGTGAGCTGTCACTCAACATTGACAGCTCATCCCATCTGCTACGAGTCCCCTAGCGATGGAGCGCCCATCGCTAGCCGGGTCTTGTGCATGCACATGACGGAGCCGGCTCCATTGTGCACATGCTCTGTGGGGACCTTCGACCCGGTTGCGAGTGCATCGGTGCTTGCGACCGGGTCTGAATGAGACCCAATATGTGGTTTCAATAGAGAATAACCATGTGGTGACTGGGTTCTGAATTATTCTATCATGTGTCCTACATTGATCCTCCAATATCAATGGTTCTATGCATGAAACAATGTTCAATTCATCTGCAGTAGTTAATCAGATTCCAATAGATATACTCAAATTGTTCCTCTAATCATGGGTTGTCACCATTCCCTTATGAGGCAATATATCTCTATTGGAGCATCTCTCCCCTGGGTTCCAGCTGCAGGCTATTGCTAATAAAATTATTTCTGCCGTAGCCTCAATATTAATTAAATATATTCAGTGTTGGACTGGAGCATGAGGGGCCCACTGGGATAATCAGTGGTAAGGCCCCATGCTTAAGAGGAGTGGTCATCCACCAGTTGGCTAACCATTTGGCAAATCTTGGTGTAGATTCTATAGAAGTGAACCAAGCCCCCTTGTTAATCAGGTGGTCCTGCTCCACCAGGTAACTGACTATATAATAGTGTAACAATTTATAATTTGGGGTCTGAAACCTGACACCTAGAGGAGGGGGTGGGCCCACTGGCAGTGGGGCCCACCGGGGATTTCCCCTGTACCTCTGTGGGCCAGTCCAACCCTGAATATATTTCATAATCAACATGAGTTTTTGCATCAAAATGACATTTGGCTGAAGTAGATTTAAAGTAGCAGCTGCTCAGTAAGGATGTAGCAGTATTTAAACAATGTTTCCTTATTGTTCTTTTTAACACTCAGAGTAATCCCTTGCTGAATTCACATATTATGCAATGAGGTTTTTATATTTCAGAGATTTATATAAAAGGTACTGATGTTACAAAGACACCCAGTTGTCGCCATACTGGTTGATATTCTCAAATACACATATCACGTGGATTCACTGTTGAAACTGCAGGACACACTATCTGGCGCGTGCTGCTAGTCCTGACATACGTTTCACAAAGTGTTTATTCATAGGCGCCGGCTAGCGTGTCCTGCAGTTTTAACAGTCAATCCATGTGATATGTGTATTTGAGAATATCAACCAGTATGGTGACAATTGAGTGTTAGCAGCAGAAGCTGTGGCTGCTGTGGAGATCTGAAATGTATGATGTGTATTTGTAATTACTGAAACCTCAGCTACAGACTCTAGGGAGTGACACACTGCGATACGCTGGGGCTATTGAAGAGATCCCTAATAAATTGGAATTATATTATTATTATTATTATCCTTTATTTATATGGCGCCACAAGTGTTCCACAGAGCCTTACATAGTACATAGAACTAATAAGTGAACAAGAAACAAGTAACTTACAGTACATTACAGTGCAGGACAAGGACACGATTTATATACATTGCTGCAATAGTGATTAAAGCACTTACAATAAGCAGCCGGGAGTTGGCAGTGACATGTTAGGTGCCCTTACGGGGAGTAAAGAGTAGAAGAAAATGTAAAGAGAAGCACATGAGGGAAGAGGTCCCTGCTCGTGAAAGCTTACAGTCTAAAGGGGAGGGGCAGACAGACAGGCGTGACACAGAAGGGGAAGATAGGGAGGAAAGAGCATGAGGTGGGTTAGGATGAGTGCTGGAAGGCCTTGATGAAGTAGTGGGTCTTGAGAGCGCGTTTGAAGATTTGTAGAGAGGTGGAGAGTCTGATAGGGATAGGGAAAGCATTCCAAAGGTAGGGAGCAGCATGGGCAAAATCTTGGATGTGGGAGTGGGAGGAAGTAATCAGTTGGCAAGAGAGGCTGCATGCATTTGTTGAGCGAAGTGGAAGGGCAGAAGTGTGAGGGGAGAGAAGGTCAGAAATGTATGCGGAGAGGATTTGGTGAGGGCTTTGAAGGCGAGTTTAAGAACCTTGAATTGGCTTCTGAAGGGGAAGGGGAGCCAGTGTAGGGCTTGAAGGAGAGGGGAAGAAGATGTAGAATGTCTGGAGAGGAAGATTAGCCGAGCAGCAGTATTGAGCACCGATTGTAGTGGAGAGAGGTGAGAGACTGGGAGGTCAGCAAGGGCATTATTCCCACCCTTATCTGACTGCTTAATTATTATGTCAGATAAGGACCTCAGTTCCTCAATTGCCTTGATCTCCTCCTTGTTGAGGTTACCATGGTATTTTTTATATTTTTGTTTTTTATAAAGATCGTCAAATTCTTTGGAAACTAAGTTAAGAAAAACTTTGATTTCTGGACATATGTTCTCTTGAGGCCAGAAATGTGATTTATTCTTACAGATGGGTCTAGAAGTCATAGGAGTATCAGGTGTAGTACTTGGCATATCATCCAATTCCTCCAAAATCTGTAAGATTTCTTGCTCTTGTTTTGTCCACTGAGTTTCATCATAGATATTAAGTGGTATATCTTTATTGTGTTGAGACAATCTCGGGGAGTGTATACCTCCTTCTGCTAACTCATCTTTGATTGCATAAAATTTGGTAAGAAATAATTTGCGTCCAAAGATTTTCAAGTTAGTTTCCCACTGGAACCTATCAAAATTACTAGATGGAGAGAAAGATAGGCCTCGTTCTAAGACAGATGTTTGTGTTTCAGTTAATTTTTAGTTTGAAAGATTAATATTTTTTAACGGAGAAGAAGATGTTGCTATTTCTTGTAGTTGGTGCGCATTGGATAGCGCATTGGTGAGGGAGATTCCCATCTTTGGTTTTTGCCTCTTCTTCCCCTGCCTGGTCTTCCTTTTTTTGGGAAGTCTTGATGACCTCTTCTCTCCCCTAAAAAAGAGAGCTGTTCAGTAGTGTTGGATCCTGTCAAGATAGATTCTCTGTGTACCTGCTAACCAGCCACGGTGAGTTTGTTTCCGTTCTAGCACTGTTCCAGTGTATGCTGCTTAGCCATTTTGTACTTCGAGTTCATCTGCATTAACCTGCCATCATTTTCCAAATAAACATTATTTCATGACCTTGTGATTCTGCAGTAGTCCAGGGGTTTTTGTAACAGAATGACCAGCCCAAACAAACAAGAGAATGCTGTCACCATGGATTCTCTAATAAAACCCTTTCTTACAGAACTCCCTGGAATACTCAATCATGCCATTCCACCCTTTAAAGATGTTTTGCTGCACAATCTGCAGACAGACCTTGCTGCATGCTCAGATAGCACAAATTCTAACAACTTTGCCTAAAGTTCTCAAGAAAATTTCTACACTCATCCAAGTTAATTTTCATTCCATTGTAACTGCTGTCCCTGAACAGCTGGCAGAAAAGTTATACCTCTGCACCCCAACCAGGGCCTATTAACCACACCAATTTAAAGAGGGACTCTATTCCAGGTATTGTTACAACTCTTAATGCAGTGCAACCAGTTACTGTGAAAATCAAGGATTCAATTGACCCTCATGCTCCCCTTATCGAAGCAGGGAGAGCTTTTCGCAAATCTAATCATCTGTGTTTTATATTGTGCTAGTCCTGAACATTTTCTGCATTCATGTCCTTGCCACAGGTCTAGGAATGGAGGAGGTTTTGGGTGTTTAGCCCTTGAAAGGGGATATATGCCTGTCTGTTCCACAAGGGATCTTCATGCTTCAGCTAGTTCCTCAAGGTAAATTTCACACCTTGTCAGTCTCAGATGGAGCCATTATGTCTGCTGTTCCCAAGGAGGGACTTCATATCTTTCCTGCTGGTCCCATGGAAGGATTGTTTGTAAATTTAAACAGAGCTGCCCAGCCGGAGTTTCCCTACAGAGCTGCCTAGCCAGAGTTCCCTCACAGAGCCGCAGACCAAGGAGAGGTCACCAGTGTCTCAGTTCAAGAAGGGTCTCTGGACATTCTGCCCCAGATGGGGTTCCCAAGTGTCCGCCCCAGGAGGGGTCTGTGAGTATCGTGCCCCAGGAAGGGGTTTTGAGTATATTGCCAAATATTTTGCCTCAAGAGGAGGCTTCAAGTGTCCTACTAATTCCTGAAAAGGTGCTGACTTATCAGTCAACTGACCCTAATGCCTTGGTCTCCGGGTCTGTGGACCCTAATGCCCTGGTCTCCGGACCTGTGGACCCTAATGCCTTGGTTTCCTGACCTGTGGACCCTAATGCCCTGGCTCCGGCCCTGAGGACCCTAATGCACTGGTCTCTGCACCTGAGGACCCTAATGCCCTGGCCTCTGGGTCTGAGGACCCTAATGCCCTGGCCCTCAGGCCTGAGGACCCTAATGCCCTGGCCTCCAGGCCTGAGGACCCTAATGCCCTGGCCTCCGGGTCAGAGGACCCTAATGGCCTGGCCTCCGGGCCTGAGAACCCTAATGCCCTGGCCTCCAGTCCTGAGGAGCCTAATGCCCTGGCCTCCGGGCCTGAGGAGCCTAATGCCCTGGCCTCTGGGCCTGAGGACCCTAATGCCCTGGCCTCCGGGCCTGAGAACCCTAATGCCCTGCCTTGCAACAGGCCTGAGAGGTGTCTGCCTTGCCACAGGCCCGAGAGGTGTCTGCCTTGCCACAGGCCCGAGAGGTTTCTGCCTTGCCACAGGCCCGAGAGGTGTCTGCCTTGCCACAGGCCCGAGAGGTGTCTGCCTTGCCACAGGCCCGAGAGGTGTCTGCCTTGCCACAGGCCCGAGAGGTGTCTGCCTTGCCACAGGCCCGAGAGGTGTCTGCCTTGCCACAGGCCCAAGAGGTGTCTGCCTTGCCACAGGCCCGAGAGGTGTCTGCCTTGCCACAGACCTGAGAGGTGTCTGCCCTGCCACAAGGCCCAAGAGGTGTCTGCCTTGCCACAGGCCCGAGAGGTGTCTGCCTTGACAGAGGTCCGAGAGGTGTCTGCCTTGACAGAGGTCCGAGAGGTGTCTGCCTTGACAGAGGTCCGAGAGGTGTCTGCCTTGACAGAGGTCCGAGAGGTGTCTGCCTTGACAGAGGTCCGAGAGGTCTCTGCCTTGTCAGAGGTCCGAGAGGTGTCTGCCTTGCCAGAGATGCAGCCGAGTTCTGCAATGCCTAAGATGTTACAGATGCCTGTTATGTCTGAGGTGCCTGCTTTGCCTAAGGTCCAACAGATGTCTGCTGCCAGTCTAGTACCTCCTATACTTGTTCAGTCCAGTATCCCAGATGTGATTGTTCTTCAAGTTAATGTATCCTCCAGTTGTCAGCCCATTTATTTTTTATGGTGATATCTCCCAGTTTGAAGCTTTTATGTACCAATATTTGGAATTAACTGATGTAACTGATGTTACCCAGAAGGATATAGTATTATTATTATTATTATTAGTAGTAGTAGTATTTATTTATGTGGCGCCACAAGTGTTCCACAGCGCCTTACAAAGTACATAAACAAGTAAACAGCAACTTATAATACAATACAATGCAGGACACATGGATAATAAACATAGCTATATATTAGCGACCTTTACACCCACATAAGCAGCCAAGTGTTAGTTGCCCTAGTGAGGAGTAAGAGATAAATGAAAATACAGTAGGGAGAAGCACAAGCGAGTAGTGGGCCCTGCTTGAAAGAGCTTACATTCTAAAAGGGAGGGGCAGACAAACACGAGTGACACAGATGGGGTAGGCGGGGAGGAAAGAAGATGTAGCAGCAAGTTAGGATGAGAGCTGAAAGACTTTAATGAATTAGTGAGTCTTAAGAGCTTGTTTGAATGATTGCAGAGAGGTGCAGAGTCTGATGGGGAGAGGGAGGGAGTTCCAAAGGTGGGGAGCAGCATGGGTAAAATCTTGGATGCAGGAGTGGGAGGAAGTAATCAATTGGCATGAAAGGCGGCGTGTATTAATTGAACGAAGAGGGCGGACAGGAGAGTGAAGGGAGATGAGATCAGAGATATAAATAGGAGGAATGGGTGAGGGCTTTTTAAGTGAGTGTTAGAACCTTGAATTGGATTCTCAAAGGGAAGGGGAACCAGTGGAGGGCTTGTAGGAGAGGGGAGGCAGATGTAGAGCATTTGGAGAGGAATATGAGCTGAGCAGCAGCATTGAGGACAGACTGGAGAGGAGAGAGATGGGAATTGGGGAGGCCAAATAGAAGGAGGTTGCAGTAGTCCAATCTGGAGATGACCAGTGAATGTATGAGGGTTTTGCTGGCATCCTGGGTGAGAAAGAGTCTGATTTTGGAAATATTCCTGGGATGGAAACGACAGGACTGTGAGAAAGGTGGGGAGTTTGACTGGGGTGGTATACCTGTCAAACCGTAATGCAGGTGTCCTAAGGTGAGCTCAGGGAGGACAGAAACCTCCCATGGAGCAGAACGGAAAAGAATGTGTGGTTTGAAGGAGAGGGAAGAGTCCAGGATGAATCCAAGACAATGCACTTTGGGACTAGATGAGATAGTTATGCCATCTATTGATAAAGAAATAGTGGGAAATGAGGTTATGTGGGAGGGTAGGAAGATGACCAGCTCAGTCTTAGACATACTAAATTTGAGAAATCGCTGGGACATCCAGGAAGAAATGGCAGAGAGACAGTTGGAGATACGAGTCAGTAGAGAGGGGGAAAGATCAGGTGAGGAAAGGTAGATCTGAGTATTATCAGCATAGAGATGATAATGGAGGTCAAAGGAGTGGATGAGTTTACCTAGAGAGGATGTACAGGGAGAGAATATGAGAGGTCCAAGGACAGGACCTTGGGGAACACCTACTGTTAGAGGCTGTGGTGGGGAGGAGTCGTGAGAGGAAACAGAGAAAAAATGGTCCAATAGGTAGGAGGACAGCCAGGAGAGAGCAGTGTCACGTAGACCAAGGGAGTGAAGGATATGCAGCAGGAGAGGGTGGTCCATAGTGTCAAAAGCAGCAGAGAGGTCAAGGAGAATGAGTCTGGAGTAGTGGCCCTTGGATTTGGCAGCAAGGAGGTCATTGCTGACTTTCGTGAGGGCAGTTTCAGTGGAGTGGAGAGAACGGAAGCCAGACTGAAAAGGGTCAAGGAGGGAGTGGAAGGAAAGAAATGTGGTGAGGCAGTTGTAAACTATATGCTCAAGGAGTTTGGAGGCAAAAGAGAAGAGAGAGATGGGTCGATAGTTACAGAGAATGTTGGGATCAAGGGTAGGTTTTTTAAGAATCGGGGAGTTTAGGGCATGCTTGAATGCAGATGGGACAGTGCCAGAAGAGAGAGATTAAGGATGTGGGCAAGATGGGAGCAGGCAGAAGGAGAGAGGTAGTAGAGGAGGCAGGAGGGGATGGGGTCAAGGGGGGAGGTGGAAGCGGGGGACTGGATAGGGCCATTACTTTCTCTCCGCGGAGAATGATGTCAAAGTTGGTAAAGTAGATGGGGAGAGGTGATCCGGGATTGGAGGAGGTGGAAATCTGGGGGACTGGTTGGATATGATGTCCTGTTGTATGGAATCAATTTTAGATGTAAATTAGTTAGCAAAGTCAGTGGCAGAGAGCACAGAGGGGAGACGAGGAGGTGGTGGGCAGAGGAGAGAGTTGAAGGTGGAAAAGAAATGCTGGGGATTTGAGGACTGGGAGGAGATGAGATTCTTGAAATATGACTGTTTAGAGAGGGAAAGCGCAGCACTGTAGGATGACAGCAGAAATTTTAAATGGAGATAATCAGCCTGAGAGCGTGATCTTCTCCACTGTCGCTCGGTGGTTCGTGAACATTTTTGCAGGTACTGTATTTGGTGCATTTAGAATTTAGGGTTGATGTGTGGTTGAGGTGTGGTTTTGCGTGAGTGAGTAATGATCGCTAGAGCAACAGAGTCAAGAGCAGACGTAAGGGAGGCATTTTATAGGGAAGCAGCTTGTTCAGGGCAGGAGAAAGAGAGGATAAGGGAGAGAAGTGAGTCAAGTAGGGAAGAAAAGAAGGCAGTGTTGATAGCTTCAATGTTATGCTTAGTGATGGTGGCTTTTTTAGGTAGAGGAGGGGAAGGAGAGAGTGATAGGTTAAAAGAGAGAAGGTGATTGTCAGAGAGGGGGAATTAGAGTAGGCAGAAATATCATAATGGTGAGTGAATACCAGATCAAGCAAATGCCCACTCACTTGGGAGGGTGAGGAGGTCCATTAGGAGAAATGAGAGTGAGGAGTTTGGAGGCAGAGAGTATATCAATTGGAATATTGACGTCACCTAGGATAATAGAGTGAACGTCTGAGGAGAGAAAGTGAGTGAGCCAGGAAGCAAAGTTGTCAAGGAACTTGGAGGGAGGGCCAGGGTGGCAGTAAATGACTACTACTTGGAGGTGTGCTGGTTGGAAGAGGCGTATAGCATGAACTGCAAATGTGGAGAATGTAAGGGATGGTTCTGAGTTGGTATGAGTAACCAGGGGATAGATTGACCCCAACACCACCCCCATGGTGACCCTCGGGCCGGGGGGTGTGTGAGAAGGTGAGGCCCCCCATAGTAGAGAGCTGCAGGAGAAGTGGTTTCAGGGGGTAAAATCCAGGTTTCAGTAATGGCAAGGAGATTCAGGGAGTTGGAGATAAAAAGGTCATGGGTGGGGGCCAGTTTGTTACAGACTGATCTGGCATTCCAGAGGGCACAGGATAGAGTTACAGAGTAGATAAGAGAATGTGAATGAGATTGTCAGGGTTGCTGAGATGAGATAACTTTGGGAGACCGAGATGAATAGAGTGTAGAAATCATGTGGGCTTGTGAGCTAGGAGGGGAACCAGGAGGTGGGCCGGGAGGGAGATTAAGGAGATGTGGATGAAGGTGGGGTGAAGTGACAGGGAGAGAAGTGAGGGAGGAGAGATTAGCAGTGGGGTAGTCAGATCCTAGGGGGTATAAGAGAAGGAAAATGGAGTAATGGGAGAAGAGGGGGAGGAAGGCAGAGAGAGAGGAGGAGACCAGGGGAAAGAGATAGAGGAATTGGGGCAGAACAAAATATTAGGTAGAAACTGAGTGAAGGGAGGAGTTAAAGACAACATGGTCATGGTAAGGATGAGGTAAATAGCAAAATTAAACTTTGAAAGTATGAATGAATATAAGAGAACGTGCAGATTTCCAGAAATGTAAGTAAAAGTATAGCGTGAAAAAGAAAAAAAAAGTCAGCACAACAAAAATTTTTTGAGTATAGTAAAAGTGGAGATTTGATGGGAGCAGAAATTGAATATTAGAGTAGACAATGGTAGTAGCTAGATGTTGTAAGACTAGGAAAAAGAGCTAAGTTAAAAAGACATGGGACCTCATTCAGAGGCGGTCGTTAGATGCAAGCGGTTGCTCTGAATGAGGGCGGCCGCTTGCATCTTGTAGTGCCGCCTCTTGGTCGATCGCTAAGCTGTGGGTTACCACCCACACCTCTAGCAACCGACCAGGGTGATGGTCGTGATGGTCAAGACCATCGCGACCATCGGGGCTTGCGACGAGACCCCAAGGTTGGGTCTCGGCATTCGCAAGCCCCAGGGAGCTTCCTGGTCTGATCGAGCAGGAAGTTCCCCACTGACATCAGCAATGATGTCAGTGGGGCCGCCCCCAAAAGGCAAGCGTTACGTCGGGAATGCCTCCATTTGGTCGGGCCATGCCCCCTGCCCGCCTCCCAAATGGGGCGAACTGTCACTCACCATTGACAGCTCGCCCCCTTTGGTGCCAGACCCCTAGCGACGGAGCGCCCATTGCTAGCCTGGTCTCGCGCATGCGCACGTCGGAGCCGGCTCCAACATGCACATGCCCAGTGGAAAAACATTGACCCGGTTGCGAGCGCTCTGCGCTTGCGGCCGGGTCTGAATGACCCCCATAATTAGAGAGGTAAACTGACATTAACAGTATTCATTAAGATTATCTGTTAAGCACAGAGGCTGCGCAAATAGTAACGAGTGAGGCACAAAGTTTTTGAAGCAACCAAACAGAGACCAGTGATGAAAGTCCCGATTATGCAGTCAGCAAGATCTTGTAGCAGTGAGAATGTGGAATCACCTCTGTTGATGTTATTTAGTCAAAATCTAGAATTGGTTGTTGAAAGAGTAGATAGGTCGTTTCCCTTCCGTTTCACTTCGGTTAAACGCCAGTATTAATATTAAAATGCACTTTTGATTTGGGCACTTCCAGCCAGGCTTTCCAGCCTACAAATGACCCATTCATAGGAGACCTGGCATGTGAAAGTACTGATTGCTAACAACCCCAGCACCCTCCCACTAATATGGCTAGCAATAAAATGAGTTAAGCAAACAAACACATACCACTAGGCTAATATAAGGGCCTATGAGCTAACTAACAAAGACATAGTAGCCAATATGTTGATGAGGTTCAGAAGAGAGGCTTTGGAGTGGGCATTTTCTGTAGTTGATTCTAAAGAGACCCAATATTACAGGATCTGTTTGGGTTCTTTCAGGCAGTTGTGAAGAGATTCAGCCCACCTAATGTCCTTGCTCTCTTGGATGACTGATTTAATCTGCAGAGTGTTCAAATGCCTCTTTACATGCTTCCTCTGATGTCAAAAAGAAAAAGAGGAAGAAGAAGAAATGATGACCTTAAGGCGTCTGGAATCCGCCTTCCAGAGGGGTGCATAATGTTAGTATTGTCTGTTTTTGTTATCATTCTTGTGTATGCTTTTTCACCAGCAGGGGTCACCAGGCCCTTCAGAAATGTACAGCAGTTCTGGTCCCTCATAGAGGTGCTGCTCTCTGGACATTTCTTGATCAAGTTTCCTGGTGAATCACTGCTAATTAGTATCATGAACTGCACCCATTTGCTAGCCTTATAGGCTGCTTGGAACCAGCATGTTATCCTTGCATTTAATTCTGTCTGTGTTCCAGTTCTGCCTGTCTAAGTCATTGGAGTCTCCCTGTCTGTAAAATTAAGGTATCCCTTCAAGTTCTCCGTGTTCCCAGCACTTGGATATTTCTGGACTTTTGTGAATGTGAACCATTATTTCAGTCAAGATTTAGGAACTTGTATCTACTTACCAGTTTTCTGTCTATTATACATGTAAGCTCTGTGAGCCTGATTCAGAACCGGTCGCTAAGCCGCGATTGCACCCTATGGACGATAGCCGCCCGTCTGTGCATACGTATGCATCGCAGTGTGCGTGCGCAAGCCAGTCACTGCGATCGTGAACCATGCGCTTGAAGCACAAAGATTGAGAGCTACTTTGAGTGACAGTGCCATTTGTGGGTGGTAATGGGAAGGTTCTGGAAAACAGGTTAGCGGGTGAACATACGTAGGCGTGTCTGATCATCAAAAATATGTTCTTTGGGTGTGCATAATTAGCATCGAAGTGTCATTGTGCACATCACCTGGTTATATTTCAGCCTGCAGTGAACGCAGTGCTTGCGGCGGGGTAGGGTCTATATCAATGGTTGCTAGCAGCTCCGATGAGTCTCTCAGTGTTACTAAATAATCATACACTAGCTGGAGATGACTTGTGCTAAGAAAGAAAAGTGGGCATCATTACATCGGCGTACACTCTGCCATCTCTCTCTAAAACATAGCGCTGTCATGTAATAGAGGAAAGTCTCTTACATCAATAAAAGTCCAAGATGTACCAATCCAGAAAGGTTCCTATTGAAATGTTATTCCCCTTTAGTCACATGAGTCTTTTTATCTTCTTTCTATAATATAACCCACAAAAGGGAAGCAAAAATAGCGCAAGTATTGTTTGATTCAAGTAAACAACAATTTATTACACAATTGCACTCACATTCCAGATAAAACAACAAGCGTATAGCATCGCCAATATGATGCACAATGGATCAGTAGAGTACAGGAAACCAATAAGTTCTTAGATGGTAAAAAGTGGGAGGAAAAAACAGGATTCCGGATACCTGTACCTCCTCACAGTGAACACGGTCCCCCACAACACCGTGATCCAGAAGTATTCTATCTCACTTGCTTAACGCATTTCGAATCCTCAGATCCTTCGTCAGAAGCATAGTGAGAAAGTTTCTATTCTTCTATTTATACCCTACCTAATTGCTAGATCACACGTCACTCCCATCATGTAGATTCCCGCTTTCACCGGAGATCACCGTCCCCCGGAAATTATGTATCCCGCACTGTTCATGTGTTCCTGGAAGTGACGTATTATGCCACAATCATGCGTTCCATTTAGCGGAAGTATTAATAAATAAGCGTCCACGCGCTTCAATATCAAACTACCGGTCTCTTCACCGGAAATTGCAAAAAGTCCATCTCCGGGATACTTAGTCTTGCGTTCCATTCTAACATATTCCCGGAAGTAGTTGATCATCCATTATTACTCAATGAAATGTGAAGCCACAAATAAAAAATAAATAACCATGTATTAAAATAACGTCATAAAATACAAATATATATAGAGATCATATACAAATCCATTAAAAATACATAAAAAGTTTAAAAAATTAGCTGTAGATCATATAGACACAATAAAATTAATAAATTATATAAAATTACTAAAGAAACCATTTTAGCTCAAACTCCCCATTTAAACCATTAGGGACCATAGTTTGGAGCTTATGTATCCATCTAATTTCCGATTTAGACAACCTTACTTCTAAATCCTTCGACCTCCATATTGGGTTGACTTGTTGTATACCCCAGAAGGATTTGAGGTAACAAGGATTGGATCCATGTGTAGTTTTAAAATGTGCAAAAACCGTATGTGTTTCAAGCCCTTTTTTAATATTGTATACATGTTCTGCTAGTCTTAACTTGAGATTCCGTGTGGTTTTACCAATATATGTCAAACCACATTGGCATTCTAGTGCATAAACCACATTTTTGGAATTACAAGTTATAAATTCCTTTATAGGATAATTTTCTCCTTTGACCCAAAAGTCTTTAATCTTTGCACATAGTGCATGCCCCACATCTGTGGAAACCTATGCTCCTCACCCCTATTTTTCCATTAACTTCAATGGAGCTTCTTACTAAATTGTCCTTTAAAGAGGGAGCTTTTCTATAAATAAAAGAAGGAATATCTGGAATTTTCTCTCCAATTACAGGATCCTGTTTTAAAATCTTCCAGTTCTTTTTAAATATGGCCTCTATATCTTTATGTTGACAATTAAAATTACTTAAAAATGACCATTCAAAACGATTTTTATTGGCACCTTCTTTAATATTTTCTTTACTTTTTAACAGATCGGAACGATCTATCACAATACTCTTTTTACAGGCTTGTGTGACCTTCTCTTCATTATAACCTTTATTGACAAATCGTTCAGTCATTTCTTTAATTTGAAGATCACAAACATCTTTCTCAGAGCAATTCCACTTCAACCTCAAAAACTGGCTGTATGGAACACTCTCTAGCCAGTTTCTGTGGTGTTGACTATTTCTCATAATGAAACTATTGGAATCAGTTATTTTTCTATGGGTTTTTGTTTGTATAACACCCTCCTTAATATATATATTCAAGTCCAAGAATATAATTTCAGTCTTATCACTAGAGAAAATTAATTTAATGTTAAAATCATTAGTATTTAATGACTGGCAGAATGAAGACAATTCTTCATCTGTTCCCTCCCATATAAATAAAACATTGTCAATAAAACGTTGCCAGGACACCAGGTTTGTCCCCAGCTGGTCTCCCTGCCAAATAGCCTGGTCCTCCCAAAAGGCCATAAAAAGATTGGCATAGCTGGGGGCAAACCTGGTGCCCATCGCTGTGCCTACTTGTTGGAGATAAAAGGATCCATCAAAGATAAAATAATTGTTAATTAAAATAAATTTAATACCTGCTAAAATAAATTCTTTAATTTCACAGCTAAGATCTGATCATTCCAAAAAATAGGAAACTGCTCTAAGGCCCTTCTCAGTTTCAATTATCGTATAAAGAGTCAAAACATCCGCACTTACTAATGTGTAGTGCTCTTTCCAATTAATCAAATTTAACTTATTCAGTACATCACTCGTATCTTTAAGGAATGACTTAGTTTGTCTGACTAAGGGCTGAAGATAAGAATCAATAACAGCCGAGAGGTTTGAAGTTATGCTATTGGTACCAGAGATTATGGGTCTTCCCAGGGGGGTGGGTTGGATTTTTATGGATTTTGGGCAGAACATAAATAGTGGGGACTGATGGATACTTTAAATTAATAAAATCATATTCTGATTTAGTTAATATCCCTTTTTCTAAGGCATTTCTCGTAAGTATCAAAAGTTCTTTCATGATCCTCATTGTGGGGTCACTTTTTAATTTTTTATATGTATCCCCAGTATTTAACTGACTATATATTTCTGCCACATACTTGTCTTTATCCATCAATACTACCTCTCCACCCTTATCTGCTTGTTTAATTATTAGCTCCTCATCTTTTTTCAAAGATTGTAGAGCTAAATATTCATTTTTCGATAAGTTACACTTTTTATTTTTAATCTTTTTGGTAACTAATTTTTCTGTTTCTTCACTATTTTGGAAAAACAATCTATGAAACTACCTTTTTGATGAGACGTATAGAAAGTTGATTTCGGTTTAAATAGGGATCCTGAGGATTCTCTGGTTCCCACACTTTCTCCGTCTTTATGACTAAGAAAGAATTTTTTTACAGTCAATTTTCGAGAGAATCTTTCTATATCAATGTACAAATCAAATGGATTCACCTGACTGGTCGGGGCAAATTTTAGGCCCTTCTTTAGGAATCTACATGACGGGAGTGACGAGTGATCTAGCAATTAGGTAGGGTATAAATAGAAGAATAGAAACTTTCTCACTATGCTTCTGACGAAGGATCTGAGGATTTGAAACGCGTTATGCAAGTGAGATAGAATACTTCTGGATCGCGGTGGTGTGGGGGACCGTGTTCACTGTGAGGAGGTACAGGTATCCGGAATCCTGTTTTTTCCTCCCACTTTTTACCATCTAAGAACTTATTGGTTTCCTGTACTCCACTGATCCATTGTGCATCATATTGGCGATGCTATACGCTTGTTGTTTTATCTGGAATGTGAGTGCAATTGTGTAATAAATTGTTGTTTACTTGAATCAAACAATACTTGCACTATTTTTGCTTCCCTTTTGTGAGTTATATTATAGAAAGAAGATAAAAAGACTCATGTGACTAAAGGGGAATAACATTTCAATAGGAACCTTTCTGGATTGGTACATCTTGGACTTTTATTGATGTAAGAGACTTTCCTCTATTACGTGACAGCGCTAAATGTAACTCTTTTTATTTTTATTGTTGTGTATGAGGGATAAATAAGGAATCTCTTGAGTATTCATTGGCTGCAGTCGGTTTGCGCAGATTCAGAGTTTTTTTTGTGTTTAAATAACACTGGGAAAGTAATACAATGAGGAACAAAATGAGGTACAATACCTCCTCCAGAGGATGGAGAAGCGGTAGACAGTGTTTGAAAAATGCCTCCCATTGAAGTGAGAAAGGATCTATTTGCAACTGAACAGTTAAGGGACCCCACCTTGATAAGAGCCAGATAAAATGTGAACTTTATTAATGGGAAACCATTCCACCCGGATGTTGTAGAATAGCTCGTGGTTCCCCAGGCATAAACTGTAGGAGAACTGTGTTGGACCTAGCTCATGGTCACTTCACTGCAGGACACCTATGGGCTGAAAAAAACACTGAGAGGGTTCAGCAGCTGTTCTATTGGCTCAGAGGGTATAAAGATGTGTCTAAATTTTGTTCTTCCTGCCCTGAGTGCCAGTATCATGCTCTCAGACCCAATTTCAAGAGTCCATGTCTGTTATAGAGGTCCCCTTTGACCAGATAGCCATGGATGTGGTTGGGCCCTTGTTAAAGTCTGCTCGGAAATATCAGTATATCCTTGTAATAGTGGATTATGCTACTTGATATCCTGAGGCAATGCCTTTGTGTAATATGTCAACCAAGGGCATAGCAGGGTGGGTGTCAGGATCCTGACTAGTTCTTTCATTTGTTTTATCTACTGACTTACCCCTACCATCTGACCTGTGGATCTGGATGTTCTAGTTGCCTATGAGATCTGTTCAGACATGCAGGCTGCAACACTTGCAGTGTGTGCATTTAGACTGTGTTGTTACTTCCAAGTTGATTACCCACTTGAGTCTCCTTCTGTCTGTGAACTCTGCAAAGTCTTGATTGGAATAGCAGGTGTGGTCCAAACAATGGTGCTAGCTTTGAACTACAGAGATTGTAGATACAATTGCTCTCTGTGCATTCTGTTCCCTCTACATGTCCACAGCATGCTGCACACCAGAATTCCCTTCTAAACTGTGTATGCATGCAGCCATGTTGAATTCAGTCACCTGACTTTCCTCCACCACTCAGAGCACTGCTATCAGACATCCTGACTGCATCAGCCAGTCCCTGTCTGACCCCCACAACTATTTACTTCTGCGATGTAATAGGTTATGCTGTTACTGTCTCCCAGCGTACAAGTACTATTCCAAGCTTCTGCAGTCGCACTCCAGTTCTGCAAGTTCTCCAGCCAGTCCCAGTTAGCCTGTCCATTGATGCTACCATCGCTTACAGCAGTTACACTATCCAGCTGCTCCTACCAGTTCCTGTCCGGTTCTGCAAGTTACTCCAGTCTAACTATCCGGGTTCCTCCTGGCCACTTCACGGCTATCTATTGCACCAAAGGCAGTTCCACTGCTTCCCAAGTCTCTATGAGAGAGAGCTATATATCACCTCGATGGTTCCTGCTGAGTTCGCCGGATGCTGATTTAACCCCGACACATGAAACCGATAAATCTGAGACACTAGCCATGACAGTTTGTTCAGGCCTACAAATGGTTTTGGATAAAGCACAGAACGACCTAATACTTTACAGAACCAGGCCGCTTGCTTGGATACACAGGAGGCAGCACAACATCAAGTTATACAGTTCCTGCAAGGTCTAATTAGTTGACTAGATGACAATCAAGCTATGATACCATCTCATCGTCAACTATCTAGTCCTGCTAGAGGGATTTTTCCTGAGTGTGCAAGTCACCCTCTCAATTGTTCTCAGACTCCTTAGTTCCCTATTACCTTTAAGCCTGAAAACCTAACTACTTTCCATCAACTATTGGAAAAGTTACAAGGCCTTCTCACCAAAATTTTTCAGATTATTTCCGAGTTTCTTGGTTATACACCTGACTCAACAAAGACCTGCTCTACATCGTGTGTCTGAAGAGACTTCTGTCTCAGACTTCCCAAGAACTAAGACCTCTTCCATGCAAATTAAAGTGAGTTACCTGCACCCCAAGGTCTCTGTGGCTGAATACAAGTGGCGCAAGGAATTACATCTGTGTCTCTACTATGGGAGTTCATACCACTTCATTAAAGACTGTTCCCTTCACAAATCAAGCAGTATTGACAAGTGTCAGAGTCACAGTGTCCGTGTCTTTAGTTCTTCCCATCAGCCATCTGCAGTTCCAGTTTCCTCAGCCCTGGGCAAGGGGATAATTTCTGCCATGCAAAAGAAGTTTCTAGTTTATGATTGGGGCCCCTTAACAAGAAACCTCTACTCTAGATTTGGGAATCAAGGGAGAATGTCCAAGCCTCTCATTGTCAGAGAGACATCTGATTTACCAGTCTCAGGAGAGGCATCTGATTTGTCTACCCCAGGAGGGATCTCCAGTGCTTGTTCCGGTTCCAGCCCAGATTCTGCATGTTCCGGTTCCAGCCCAGATTCTGCATGTTCCGGTTCCAGTCCGGATTCTGCCTGTTTCAGTAAAGGACTTCAGTCTGTCACCCCAGGTGGGGCATCTGACTCCGCAACCTCAGGAGGGGTGTTTGTATCGTTAGCCTTGGACAAGGAATCTGATGTTTTAACCCCATGTTGGTTATATGGTATTCTAGATCCAGAAAAGGCATCCGATCTGACAACCAAGATGGGCATCCGTGTTGCCAATGACCAGAGGGGTATCTGAGTACTTAGCCTCAGTAGGGGTACTCGGTACCAAGATTCCAGGTGGGATTCATAGTGCCATGGAGACAGTCATGGACTCCTGTCCATGACTGAGAGTGCTACCATGTTGACTACCAGCATGGTTTCTCGTCCAAGAAAGGCCATCTGAACATTTGGATTCTGCCTGTTCCGGTTGTAGCCAGATTCTGCTTCCTTCAGTTCCAGCCGATTCTAGTTCATCCGGGCTCAATATGGTTCCATCCTTATGTCCAGTTCAGTCTCCTTCATTTCTAACCAACTCAAATTCCGCCAGATCCAATCTTGTTGTATCTGTATGTCAGATTCAGTCTCTTTCGGTTCCAGACGATTCCAGTTCTTCTGGTCCACTACCAGTACCATCCATATGTCCGAATCAGCCTTCTTCAGTTCCAACTGATTCAACTTCCTCTGAACTCAATCTGGTTCTATCAGTTAGTCAGAAGTCACCTCCGGTTCTAGCCGGTCCAAGAAACTCTGATTCCAAGTTGGTGCAATGCCTCTCGGTTCCTACTGATTCAAGTGTCTCCTTGCCCAATCCGTTTCCACCTGGTGGTCTGAGTAGCCCAGAAGGGGCATCAGAGTCTTCAACTTCCAGAGAAAATTCAAACCTACTAAACCCAGAGAGGGGGTAGGGGGGGTAAACATGCACTCTCCCTGCTAGTAGTGGTGATGGTGATGACTTGTGTGTGTTTGTGAGTGGTGTTAATTGGAATGTGGTAGTGTTTTGGGAGTGAGAAGGAGGGTGTGATTGGGTATGGAGTGTAGTTTGGAGTAATGTGAAAAGGGAAATAAGATAGGATCAAAATGAGGCCAGCGAGACACAGTAGTTTGGGGCAAAATCTTTTATTGTTAAATATCTTCTTTTGTCCTTCAGAGGTGAGGCTTTAGACTGGGCTAATCCTCTCATTGAGTCTCATGATCCAATGCTCCAAAAGTTAGTGGCTTTTAGTAAAGCTGTCATTGAGAAATGTAATCCAAGAACAGCCCATGTGGGATCATCCAATCATTCAACTCTTTCGGCTAAAAACTCATGTATTGCTCAGTCCTCCACTCATTTTCATTCTGAGCAAAATCAAGCTTTAAAAGGCCAGCATGCTAAGGAGTTCCAAGCCTCCAAGAAAAGCAGCACTACAGAATCTGCATCCATGGACATGAGATTTGGGTACACTTTCATGTCTCCTTTCCTCCAGCAGTTCAAAGCAAAATCAATCTTTGTTGGATCAAGACATCTGAAATAAGAATACTCCAAAAACAATTAAATCGCCTGTTGCCTTGAGAGTTGGCTATGTTTCGCTCAGTAGTTCTTCTGAATCCTTTGGGTATTCCAGTCATATGGACACATCATCCAACCTATCCTCTGCTGTTTCTGGGTAAGGAAGTCCAATACTCACTTTGGATTTGGATTCTGATTATGATCAGGATGCT
Source organism: Taudactylus pleione (assembly GCA_031769625.1). Classification (NCBI taxonomy): domain Eukaryota; kingdom Metazoa; phylum Chordata; class Amphibia; order Anura; family Myobatrachidae; genus Taudactylus; species Taudactylus pleione. The sequence continues at coordinate 17,493,198 of JAUIMM010000045.1, read as the reverse complement.
ACTCCCTTTCCTGATGGTCCCTGGGGACAGAGGGCCTGATTCAGAGCTGGACGCTCTGACCAGAGTGCTCGCTCTGAATCAGGGCCCTCCTACATGAAAATGGAGTGGCCTTATGGACGCTCGCATAGCTGTGGGTTACCACCCACAGCTTATGCGAGCGTCCATGATGATGGTCGCGATGGTCAAGACCATCGCGACCATCTGGCTTGCGACGGAGACCCTGCGGTAGGGTCTCGCTGTTGCAAGCCCTGGAGTGATTTTGGCTCTATCAGAGCCAAAATCACTCCCACTGACATCACTAGTGATGTCAGTGGGGCCGGTTTCAGATGGTAGGCGTTCCCATGGGAATGTCTTCATCTGGCAGCCACGCCCCCGGCATGCCCACCAAAGGGGGCGTGCTGTCAATCAACATCGACAGCATGCCCCCTTTGGTGCGAGACCCGGAGCGACGGAGAGCCCGTTGCTATCCGGGTCTCGCGCATGCGCACGATGGAGCTCCCTCCGTCGTGCGCAAGCGCAGTGGGGCAACATCGACCCGCTTGCGAGCGTCCTGCGCTCGCGAGCGGGTCTGAATGACCCCCTGAGTGCTTGATTTGATACCCACAGTGGGAAGCAAGTTTTTGGCTAAATGGCCAGGTCCATATGTAATCAGAGGGAAAGTGAGTGAGGTTAACTATAAAGTATACCAACCAGGCAAGAGGAAGCCTGAACAAATTTACCATGTTAACCTAATAAAACCCTGGAAGGATAGATTAGCCCTGTCAGCTGAACCTTCCCAAAAACACAAATGGAGCTGTGCTAGTGTTAAAGTGACTAGTGTTACAAAAAGCTGTATGATATGTTTGATTGAGTATATGAACTTCAAAATGCTTTCTCAATAAACATTTATTAAAATTCCATTCTTCCACAAGAATGCATAGTATAAGAAAAAGTATTACAGTATCAAACAATTATAATTAATAAAATATATCATTACAGTTTGCCAATGTTGTGCTACAATTTGTTCACAGCAAGCTACTATCCTTCTCTCGGTATCCACCTGGGTTTAACTTCTTATATCCATATACAGGTTAACCAGTTTATGTATAGAATCTTGGTAAGCGTCGCACGAATAAAAACAAAGTGGTATGGAGATGTTGCTCATCATACTCCACCAAGAAGTAAAAAATCTGGTCTGTATGTGCTAAATGTCCGGCTCTTACCGCAATTGGATTTGTATTGGGAAAATAGACACAATCCCGGTAAGCGTGGCGTCTATGGTGTCTCGTTCTCTGGCCCTGATTCAGAGCCGGACGCTCTGACAGAGCGCCCGCTCTGAATCAGTGCCGTCCCTCTGAATTTTAGAGCAGCCTGACCACCCACAGCTATAGTGAGCGGCCAAAAAGATGGTCGCGATGGTTAAGACCTGCAGTGCTTGTGGCTCTATCAGAGTCAAAAGCACTCCCACTGACATCACTTGTGATGTCAGTGGGCCCGGCCCCAGACGGTAGGCGTTCCCATGGGAACGCCTCTGTCTGGGCAGCCATGCCCCCGGCATACCCACCAAAGGGGGCGTGCTGTCACTCACCATCGACAGCACGCCCCCTATGTAGTGAGACCCATTGCTATCCGGGTCTCGCGCATGCGCACGACGGAGCCGGGTCCGTCGTGCGCATGCGCACACTGGCCCAACATCGACCTGCTTGCGAGCGCTCAGCGCTAACGAGCGGGTCTGAATCAGGCCCTCTGTCTCCTTCCCAGCAACGGGACGGGGAAGACCAGCTTCCACAGTGCCGATAACACGTGGGCGCACCAGCTGACCCATGCAGAAGTCGGCTCACTCTAGCTTTCTGTTTATAAATATCCAGGTGCCCAGCGGCGCTAGTGGCAAAGTGAGCACAGATGTAATTGCCGTAATGAGCTTGAGCAACAGGAACAGGTGCAGTAACCCAGACGCTTCAACGCTGCAGTAGTGCCGGGAAGCTTGTAAGCATATAACTGGTAGTAGGCTGGTATAATGTAGCAAAGTCAAAATTGGCTCTTTGAATAGGACCCTTATCAGCATGTACTGCTCCTCTTCAGGGCCTTTATCAAGATAGAGGCTGCTTATCCTTGGCTCACTTTTAAGCACAAAATTAATTGGTTGATTAGTTCTAAAGTGTAGCACATTTGTTGATCATGTACTTAGTCATGGAGAGAGGATAAATAAACCTCTCTCTCACTGTGGAGTAAATGCTAAGTTTAGGGAAAGCCTTTTAAAAATATCACATGTATTTATATTATAGTCATCCTACATATAATTATATCATACTAATACTTAAATAGACAGTGTATTTAAACAAATAAACAAAAATACATAATAATGAAACAGGTTGAGTCTCCCATACCCAAATATTCTGAAATACAGAATATTTTTAGCATGAATAAGATAGTGAAACCTTTGCTTTTTGATGGTTCAATGTGCCTTAAACAATGTATAAAACTAACTATAGGCTGTGTGTATAAGGTGTATATGAAATATAAATAAATTTCATGTATGTACACAAACTTTGTTTGAGCCACAAAATTATTGAAAATATTGTATAACATTACCTTCTAAATGTGTGTATTAGGTGTATATAACACATAAATGCTTTCTGTGTTTAGATTTTAAGACATTTCAATATGGAAACCAAATATTCCAAAGTACGGAATATTCCGATATCCAAAATACCCCTGGTCCCAAGCATTTTGGATATGGGAGACTCAACCTGTAATACATAAATTATAATAAAAATAAAATTAAATATATAAAAATTAGGGGTGAGCAGGTTCGGATTTCTGAAATCCGAACCCCCCTGAGCCCCCCCGATCCGAGGCCGATCCAAGTCAGGCTCGACTTTTCCCGCCTGACTCGGATCTGAAATCGAGGCAAAACGTCATCATCCCGCCTTCCGGGTCTTGCGGGTTTTGGATTCTATATAAGGCATTTTCTCACTCGGCTGTGGACAGTGAAGAGGGAGGGTGGGAGTTAGGGCTGGCTGGGCTATGTAGTGTAGTGTAGTGCAGTGTAGTGTTGTACTGTGCTGCGCTGTGCTGCTGTTGTCCATAGGGGCTGTGTCCACTCCTCCAAAGTCCATAGGGGCTGGCTGTGTTGTGCTGTGCTGCTGTTGTCCATAGGGGCTGTGTCCACTCCTCCAAAGTCCATAGGGGCTGGCTGTGTTGTGCTGTGCTGCTGTTGTCCATAGGGGCTGTGTCCACTCCTCCAAAGTCCATAGGGGCTGGCTGGACTGTGTTGTGCAGTCAGTTGTCCATAAGGGCTGTGTCCACTCCAAAGGCCTGTGCAGTGTCCCAGTCCTAAAGGGGTGCTGTAGTGTTGTCCAGGGGGTGCTCTGTCCATCAGGGGTGCTCCCCCCAAATGCAAAAAAATAAATTTTTTCCTGTGTTTGTGAATTGCGTGCGCAGTAGCCACACGTGCATCAACAAAGTAGCGCCAAGCGTGCGCCTGTGTCATAAGTAAAGGGCCGGCTGGCTTGACCGTTAAAGGGTGCTATAACCCCCAAAGTGCACTCCAAACAAAATAAAAAAATATTTTCTGTGTTTGTGAATTGTGTACACTGTGGCTGCACGTGCATCAACAAAGTAGTGCCAAGTGTGCGCCTGTGTCATAAGTAAAGGGCCGGCTGGCTTGTCCGTTAAAGGGTGCTGTAACCCCCAAAGTGCACTCCAAAAAAAAATAAATATTTTTTTGTGTTTGTGAATTGTGTGCGCAGTAGCCACACGTGCATCAACAAAGTAGAGCCAAGCGTGCGCCTGTGTCATAAGTAAAGGGCCGGCTGGCTTGACCGTTAAAGGGTGCTGTAACCCCCAAAGTGCACTCCAAACAAAATAAAAAAAATATTTTCTGTGTTTGTGAATTGTGTGCACTGTGGCTGCATGTGCATCAACAAAAGAGCAGCGCCAAGCGTGCACCTGTGTCATAAGTAAAGGGCCGGCTGGCTTGTCCTTTAAAGGGTGGTGTAACCCTCGAAGTGCGCTCCACAAAAAATTAAAATTTCTCCTTTTTTTTTCTGTCTTTGTGAATTGTGTGGGCTGTAGCTGCACCTGCATCCTCAAAGAAGCAGCGACAAGCGTGCATCTGTCTGTTAAAGGGTGGTGTCACCCTCAAAGTGCGCTCCACAAAGAATAAAATATTCTCCTTTTTTCTGTCTTTGTGAATTGTGTGGGCTGTAGCTGCACCTGCATCCTCAAAGCAGCAGCGACAAGCGTGCGTCTGTCTGTTAAAGGGTGGTGTAACCCTCAAAGTGGGCTCCAACCAAAATAAAATAATCTTCTTTTTTTCTGTGTGTGTGTGTGAAATGTATGCACAGTTGCCGCACCTGCATCCTCAAAGCAGCAGCGACAAGTGTGCGTCTGTCTGTTAAAGGGTGGTGTAACCCTCAAAGTGCGCTCCACAAAGAATAAAAAATTCTTTTTTTTCTGTCTTTGTGAATTGTGTGGGCTATAGCCGCACCTGCATTCTCAAAGCAGCAGCGCCAAGTGTGCGCCTGTGTCCCATAAGTAAAGAGCCGGCTGGCTCATTTCTTAAAGGGCGGTGTAACCCACAAAGTGCACTAGTCTCCAACAAAAATAAAAAATTATTTTCTGTGTTTGTGTGCACGTATATTTCAATATAACGTAAATGGAGGACCAAACTTTCTCCGATAAAAATAAAATAGGTAAAGATCAAGAACCACTTCCTCCTAGTGCTGAAGCTGCTGCCACTAGTCATGACAGACGATAACATGCCATCAACGTCGTCTGCCAAGGCCGATGCCCAATGTCATAGTGGAGGGCACATACAATCCCAAATGCCAAAGTTCAGGAAAATGACTTTAAAAAAAACATTTAAATAATCTGAGGAGAAACGTAAACTTGCCAATATGCCATTTACGACAGGGAGTGGCAAAGAACGGCTAAGGTCTTTCCCTATGTTCATGACTAGTGGTTCAGCTTCACATGACGATGGAAGCCCTCCTCCCGCTAAAAAAACTCAAACGAGTTAAGCTGGCAAAAGCACAGCGAAGAACTGTGCGTTCTAAGAAGATATCACAAATCCCCAAGGAGAGTCAGTTGCGATGCCTGACCTTCCCAGCACTGGATGGGAAGAGGTGGCTCTTTCCACCATTTGCACGCCCCCTGCAAGTGCTGAAAGGAGCACCCACAGTCCACTTGCTGATATGCAAATTGAAGATGTCAGTGTTGAAGTACAACAGGATGAGGATACTGGTGTAGCTGGCGCTGAGGAGGAAGTTGGCGAGGAGGATTCTGATGGTGATGTGGTTTTTTAAATCAGGCTCCGGGGGAGACAGTTGTTGTCCGTGGGATGAAAAAGCCCATCACGGTCATGCCTGGGCAGAAGACCAAACATTCCACCTCTTTGGTCTGGCAATATTTCTATCCAAATCAGGACAACAACTGTTTTGCCATATGTACCATATGTAAAGGTGAAATAAGTAGGGGTAGGGACATTAACCACCTAGGAACATCCTCCCTTATACGGCACCTGCAGCACGTTCATAAAAAGTTACTGTCAAGTTCAGAAACTTTGGCTAAGACCGTAAGCAGTCCAGGGACACCTAAATCCCGTTGTCCTGTCGTATCCAAGCGCCTGCAAACCACACCGTAAAGTCCCTCCTCGTCAATTTCCTCCTTAGTCAGGATCGGAAGTAGTCCTGCAGGCCATGTCACTGGCATGACTGACTTTCCTATCCGGGATTCCTCCGGAGGATCCTGCATTGCTACGCCTACTGCTGCCGCTGCTGCTGTTGCTGCTGCTGCTGGGAGTCGTTCATCATCCAAGAGAGGAAGTAGAAATACCACTACTTTTACTAAACAATTGACCCTCCAAAAGTCCTTAGCGAGGAGGATGAAGTACGACAGCAGTCATCCTGAAGCAAAACGTATAACTGAGGCCTTGACTGCTATGTTGGTGTTAGACGTGCATCCGGTATCCGCCATTAGTGCAGTGGGATTTAGACAATTGATGGAGGTAGTGTGTCCCCATTTCCAAATCCCATCTAGATTCCACTTCACTAGGCAGGCGATACCGAGACTGTACAGAAATGTCAGAAAAAGTGTCCTCAGTGTCCTGAAAAATGCGGTTGTACCCAATGTCCACTTAACCACGGACATGTGGACAAGTGGAACAGGGCAGACTAAGGACTATATGACTGTGACAGCCCACTGGGTAGATGTATCACCTTACGCAGCAACAACAGCAGCGTCACCAGTAGCAGCATCTCAGAAACGCCAGCTCGTTCCAAGGCAGGCTACGCTGTGTATCACCGGTTTCAGTAAGAGGCACACCGCCGACAACCTCTTAGAGAAAATGAGGGAAATCATCGCCCAGTGGCTTACCCCACTTAGACTCTCCTGGGGATTTGTGATATCTGACAACGCCACCAATATTGTGCGGGCATTACATCTGGGCAAATTTCAGCACGTCCCATGTTTTGCTCACACAAAAAAGTTGGTGGTGCAGAATTTTTTGAAAAGCAACAGGGGCATGCAGGAGACGCTTTGGGTGGCCCGAAAAATTTCTGGCCACTTTCGCCATTCAGCGACTGCGTGCCAAAGACTGGAGCGCCAGCAAACACTCTTGAACCTGCCCTGCCATCACCTGAAGCAAGAGGTTGTGACGCGGTGGAACTCAACCCTCTATATGCTTCATAGGATGGAGGAGCAGCAAAAGGCCATTCAAGCCTATACATCCACCTATGACATAGGCAAAGGAGGGGGTATGCACCTGACTCAAGCGCAGTGGAGAATGATTTCCATGTTGTGCAAGGTTCTCCAGCCCTTCGAACTTGCCACACGTGAAGTCAGTTCAGACACTACCAGTTTGAGTCAGGTCATTCCCCTCATCAGGCTTTTGCAGAAGCAGCTGGAGAAAGTGAAGGAGGAGCTAAGATGGAGCGATTCCACTCGGCATGTGGGACTTGTGGATGAAGCCCTTCATTCGCTTTGCCAGGATTCCAGGGTGATCAATCTGTTGAAATCAGACCACTACATTTTGGCCACCATGCTCGATCCTAGGTTTAAAGCCTTTGTGGTGTCTCTCTTTCCGGCCGACACAAGCCTGCAGAGGTGCAAAGACCTGCTGGTGAAAACACTGTCAGCTGAAGCAGAACGTGACACGTCAACAGCTCCTTCTTCATTTTCTCTCGCAACTGGGGCTGCCAGGAAAAAAACTTAGGTATCCTAAGCAACCCGCTGGCAGTGATGCAGGGCAGGCAGGACCAAGTTTGGACATCTGATCTGGACTGAAGGACCTGGCAACAATATGATACTATCACCATTGACAGAATGGTGGAGGATTACATCGGTGACAGCATCCAAGTAGGCATGTCAGACAGTCCGTACCTGTACATGCAGGAAAAAGAGGCAATTTGGAGGCCCCTGTACAAACTGGCTCTATTTTACCTGAGTTGCCCCCTCCAGTGTGTACTCCTAAAGAGTGTTTAGTGCAGCCGGGAACCTTGTCAGCGAAAGGCGTAGGAGGTTGCTTCCACAAAATGTGGAGCAGATTATGTTTAGAAAAATGAATTATCAACTCTTCCAGGGAGGCCAGCCTCCAGAACGTACAGAAGGACCTGTGGTGGTGGATTCCAGCGGGGACTAATTAATACTCTGTGAGGATGAGGATGTACACAACACTGAAGAGGGTGAGGAATCGGTGGATGTGGAGGATGAGGATGACATCTTGCCTCCGTAGAGCCAGTTTGTGCAGGGACAGATTAATTGCCAGCTTGTTTTGTGGGGGCCCAAAAGAACCAATCATTTCAGCCACAGTCGTGTGGCAGACCCTGGCACTGAAATGATTGGTTTGTTAAAGTGTGCATGTCCTGTTTATGCAACATAAGGGTGGGTGGGAGAGCCCAAGGACAATTCCATCTTGCACCTCTTTTTTTTCTTTGCATTATGTACTGTTTGGGGACTAGTTTTTCAAACTGCCATCCTGTCTGCCACTGCAGTGTCACTCCTAGATGAGCCACTTTGTTTGTGCCGCCCACTCGTATCACTTTGCATAGTCATCCAGCTACCTCGGTGCAACCTTTTGGACATAAAAACACTATTGTGAGGTGTGAGGTGTTCAGAATAGACTGAAAATGAGTGGAAATTAAGGTTATTGAGGTTAATAATAGCATAGGAGCAGAAAAACCAACACATTCTGTGATTTTAGCTGTTTTTATGCTTTTTGTAAAAAAAATACAGATCCAAAACACAAAACCCAGAACCCAAAACACGGAAGGGTGGTTTTGGCAAAACCAATCCAGATCCAAAACACGAAGAAAGATCCAGATCCAAAACACAAAACATGAAAAGTGGCCGCTGCACACCCCTAATAAAAATATACACACATATCTTTAATGTTGTTTTAGAAAAACTCCATTATTTAGTTTCTATTTCAAATTAGAGGGACATCTAAATGTATATCAGAAACGATTTTAATATATCAATCTCCTGAAAAAATATACTTAGACATTTGCTATACCAATACTATTATAATCTGCTATGTCTCTAACGCATATCCATATTTCCAAACCCCTAATTTTAACATATATGGGTACATTAGATTAATAGTTTCATGCATATATGTATATAAAGTAAAATACACATCAGAGGATATGTACAGACATTTCTAGCTGCACACATTTCTCTGAATATGATAAGTACCATAGATGCATCATTGAGAGGAAAAAATATACATACAGTATGTATAATAGAAAACAACAAATCAAATGAGAGGAAGAAAAAATACTCAGGGAAAACCATCAAAGATGAAAATCAAATCGATCAGAAGAGAGATGGGGAGGAAAGGGATGAGAAAAACAGGGAAAAGCAAAGAGGAAAGGGATGAGAACCATATTTGGTAAGCAAGTGTAATGAAATGGATGTCCTGATAAGCAGTCACCAACACCTCTGCTGCGACCGACATTATCTTGTAGGTGTCTTGGTAGAGTGCCACCTCAAGCATCCACCTCTGTTGTTTTGCAACCTATGTGAGAAGTAAATTCTTGTTGCTGAGCTGCATCCCCTACTATCTCATATAGCCTATTCTAAGCAGGTATAATCTAGTGCCATATTTAGCCCTTTGGGACACAGAGTGTCTAGCTTGAAAATCCACTTGGACTCTCCCAGGCATAACTTTCAAAACAAATCTCCTCCTCTTCTTGTACCTTCAAATCTTTCCACTATAGTCATAGAAAGTCCTTCTGGATTCCCACCATGAACTATAGAAAAATGTCTAGATATGCTATGACTCTGTAGTTTTTTCTTTATGTTGTTTCTATGTTCCCTAAACCTGGTCTTGGTTGATCTAATGGTCCTACCCACGTATTGCAACATGCATGGACATTCCAGCACAAATACTGTACACAATATGTATCTCTATTGATATCAAAGACCTAAATTATTGCGCCTCTCACATCCTTGCAGTCTTAGCCATAATGAGGTTTCACTAGCAATGGAAGCCCAACTGAACAAAATTGAGGTTGTCCAAAACTGGTCCTGTCCAATAAATAAAAAACAGGTGAGAGGCTTTTTGGGGGGTCACAGAGTATTATCGACGGTTCCTAATTTTGCCACCACTGCAGTTCCTTTATCAGACCTTACCAAAGGTAAACAGGAAAATATGGTGCAATGGAATCATGACCAGAAAAAGCCTTTCAGGTATTAAAAGTAGCACTATGTACACAACCGGTGTTAATAACACCTGACTTTTCTAGGGAATTTGTGGTTCAAACTGATGCCTCAGAGGTAGGGGTAGGTCCCGTGTTGTCCCAAAACAGAGATGGGGAGGAGCATCCCATTATTTCTTTGAGTAGAAAACTCAATGAACATAAGAACAGGTACGCCATTGAAAAAGAGGCCTTGGCCATTAAGTGGACATTAGACACCTTGAGGTATTACCTCTTGGGCAGACGGTTTAAACTAGTCATGCTCCATTAAAATGGATGTCTGTAAATAAAGGGCAAAATGCAAAAGTAACAAAGTGGCTTTTAACTTTGCAAGACTTTACATTTGCAGTGGAACATAGACCCGGAGTACAACTAGCAAATGTGGATGCGTTGTCGCACGTCTTCTGTTTAGGGGCCACAAGTGTTCTGTTCCCTAGGTCGAAGCAGAGGGGTGGATTGTGACAAGATCACTGGTATAGTGATGGAAGGAATGTATATTTGCCCCAGATTTCTTGCATATGTGTTTTAAAACCCCAGGAGTATTGTTGGTTTTGCTGAGAGCTGTTGGGATTTTGGTAAGAATTGGATTAGGGTCCTGGGGTTGGATGTGAGAAGAGAGGGCGGGTTCTCCATCCATTAGACTCAGATCGGGTCTTTGGGCTGTTAGCCTCAAAGAAGGCTAATCAGTGCCTTCAGCTGTAGGTGTTTGTTAAAAAGGCTGTCGGGATTATAGGCAGGGCGACAGGGGCGGTCGTCCCTGGGCCCCCACACATAGGGGGCCCCCACAACCTGTCCCCTGCCAATACTGAGACTGGCGGAGTACAGCATTTAGCTGTCTCCGCTGCGGTCCTCTGTCACTTCAGCCGGGCAGCGCTCGATGAGCACTTGGGCTCAGAGCGCGGCGCTGCTCCGGCCGACCGGCGGGCAGGCTGTGCAGTGGGGCTGTACAGCATGCAGGCGTGACGTCAGAGGTCACGCTGCGCAGCCCCACGCCAGCCCACCCCCTCAACAGCCGCGTCTGGACTGGAGCCCGCTGAGGTTTACTGAAGACAGGAGCTGCAGACGCTGCCTTGGGTCACTGGCTGTTGCCTCGGCCCGGAGGGTGAGTTAATTAATGTCTTTTTATCTTAAAGTGTGGTGCTGCTGGTGGGCTGGTTGTGGGGTTGGGGGGGGCACACTGTGTGTGTGTGTATATATATTAGGGGTGTGCACCGTCCACTTTTCGTGTTTTGTGTTTTGGTTTTGGATCTGGATCTTTCTTCATGTTTTGGATCTGGATTGGTTTTGCCAAAACCACCCTTCCGTGTTTTGGGTTCTGGGTTTTGTGTTTTGGATCTGTATTTTTTTTACAAAAAGCATAAAAACAGCTAAAATCACAGAATGTGTTGGTTTTTCTGCTCCTATGCTATTATTAACCTCAATAACCTTAATTTCCACTCATTTCCAGTCTACTCTGAACACCTCACACCTCACAATAGTGTTTTTATGTCCAAAAGGTTGCACCGAGGTAGCTGGATGACTATGCTAAGCGACACGAGTGGGCGGCACAAACACGTGACCCATCTAGGCGTGATACTGCAGTGGCAGACAGGATGGCAGTTTGAAAAACTAGGCCCCAAACTGTACATAATGCAAAGAAAAAAAAGAGGTGCAAGATGAAATTGTCCTTGGGCCCTCCCACCCACCCTTATGTTGTATAAACAGGACATGCACACTTTAACAAACCAATCATTTCAGCGCCAGGGTCTGCCACACAACTGTGGCTGAAATGATTGGTTCGTTTGGGCCCCCACAAAACAAGCTGGCAATTAATCTGTCCCTGCACAAACTGGCTCTACGGAGGCAAGATGTCATCCTCATCCTCCTCATCCACCGATTCCTCACCCTCTTCAGTGTGTACATCCTCATCCTCACAAAGTATTAACTCGTCCCCACTTGAATCCACCACCACAGGTCCCTCTGTACGTTCTGGAGGCTGGTCTCCCTGGTAGAGCTGATAATTCATTTTGGTGAACATCATCTTCTCCACATTCTGTGGAAGCAACCTCCTACGGCTTTCGCTGACAAGGTTCCCGGCTGCACTAAACACTCTTTCGGAGTACACACTGGAGGGGGGGCAACTCAGGTAAAATAGAGCCAGTTTGTACAGGGGCCTCCAAATTGCCTCTTTTTCCTGCCAGTACAGGTATGGACTGTCTGACATGCCTACTTGGATGCTGTCACCGATGTAATCCTCCACCATTCTGTCAATGGTGACAGTATCATATGCAGTGACAGTAGACATGTCAGAAATTGTTGCCAGGTCCTTCAGTCCGGACCAGATGTCCAAACTTGGTCCTGCCTGCCCTGCATCACTGCCAGCGGGTTGCTTAGGATACCTAAGTTTTTCCTGGCAGCCCCAGTTGCGGGAGAAAATGAAGAAGGAGCTGTTGGCGTGTCACGTTCCGCTTCAGCTGACAGTGTATTCACCAGCAGGTCTTTGCACCTCTGCAGGCTTGTGTCAGCCAGAAAGAGAGACACCACATAGGCATTAAACCTAGGATCGAGCACTGTGGCCAAAATGTAGTGGTCTGATTTCAACAGATTGACCACCCTGGAATCCTGGCAAAGTGAATGAAGGGCTTCATCCACAAGTCCCACATGCCGAGCGGAATCGCTCCATCTTAGCTCCTCCTTCACTTTCTCCAGCTGCTTCTGCAAAAGCCTGATGAGGGGAATGACTTGACTCAAGCTGGCAGTGTCTGAACCGACTTCACGTGTGACAAGTTCGAAGGGCTGGAGAACCTTGCACAACACGGAAATCATTCTCCACTGCGCTTGAGTCAGGTGCATACCCCCTCCTTTGCCTATGTCATAGGTGGATGTATAGGCTTGTATGGCCTTTTGCTGCTCCTCCATCCTCTGAAGCATATAGAGGGTTGAGTTCCACCGCGTCACAACCTCTTGCTTCAGGTGATGGCGGGGCAGGTTCAAGAGTGTTTGCTGGTGCTTCAGTCTTCGGCACGCAGTCGCTGAATGGCGAAAGTGGCCAGAAATTTTTTGGGCCACCCAAAGCGTCTCCTGCACGCCCCTGTCGCTTTTCAGAAAATTCTGCACCACCAAGTTTATTGTGTGAGCAAAACATGGGATGTGCTGGAATTTGCCCAGATGTAATGCCCGCACAATATTGGTGGCGTTGTCAGACTCTGCTGGGGATTTGTGATATCTAAGTGGGGTAAGTCACTGGGCGATGATTTCCCTCAGTTTCTCTAAGAGGTTGTTGGCGGTGTGCCTCTTACTGAAACCGGTGATACACAGCGTAGCCTGCCTTGGAACGAGCTGGCGTTTCTGAGATGCTGCTACTGGTGACGCTGCTGTTGTTGCTGCGTAAGGTGATACATCTGCCCAGTGGGCTGTCACAGTCATATAGTCCTTAGTCTGCCCTGTTCCACTTGTCCACATGTCCGTGGTTAAGTGGACATTGGGTACAACGGCATTTTTCAGGACACTGAGGACACTTTTTCTGACGTTTCTGTACAGTCTCGGTATCGCCTGCCTAGTGAAGTGGAATCTAGACGGGATTTGGAACCGGGGACACACTACCTCCATCAATTGTCTAAATCCCACTGCACTAATGGCGGATACCGGACGCACATCTAACACCAACATAGCAGTCAAGGCCTCAGTTATACGTTTTACTTCAGGATGACTGCTGTCGTACTTCATCCTCTTCGCTAAGGACTGTTGGAGGGTCAATTGTTTAGTAAAAGTAGTGGTGTTCCTACTTCCTCTCTGGGATGATGAACGACTCCCAGCAGCAGCAACAGCAGCAGCGGCAGCAGTAGGCGTAGCAATGCAGGATCCTCCGGAGGAATCCCGGATAGGAGAGTCAGTCATGCCAGTGACATGGCCTGCAGGACTACTTCCGATCCTGACTAAGGAGGAAATTGACAAGGAGGGAGTTGACGGTGTGGTTTGCAGGCGCTTGGATACAACAGGACAATGGGACTGCTTACGGTCTTAGCCAAAGTTTCTGAACTTGACAGTAACTTTTTATGAACGCGCTGCAGGTGCCGTATAAGGGAGGATGTTCCTAGGTGGTTGACGTCCCTACCCCTACTTATTTCACCTTTACATATGGTACATATGGCAAGACAGTTGTTGTCTGGATTTGGATAGAAATATTGCCAGACCAAAGAGGTGGAATGTTTGGTCTTCTGCCCAGGCATGACCGTGATGGGCTTTTTCATCCCACGGACAACAACTGTCTCCCCCGGAGCCTGATTTAAACAAACCACATCACCATCAGAATCCTCCTCGCCAACTTCCTCCTCAGCGCCAGCTACACCAGTATCCTCATCCTGTTGCACTTCAACAGTGACATCTTCAATTGGCATATCAGCAAGTGGACTGTGGGTGCTCCTTTCAGCATTTGCAGGGTCGTGCAAATGGTGGAAAGAGCCACCTCTTCCCGTCCAGTGCTGGGAAGGTCAGGCATCGCAACCACCACCACACTTGGACTCTCCTTGGGGATTTGTGATATCTTCTTAGAAAGCACAGTTCTTCGCTGTGCTTTTGCCAGCTTAACTCTTTTGATTTTTTTAGTGGGAGGAGGGCTTCCATCGTCATGTGAAGCTGAACCACTAGTCATGAACATACTAGGGATCGACCTTAGCCGTTCCTTGCCACTCCGTGTCGTAAATGGCATATTGGCAAGTTTACGTTTCTCTTCAGCTGATTTAAATGTTTTTTTCAAGGTCATTTTCCTGAACTTTGTTATTTGTGATTGTATGTGCCCTCTATTATGACATTGGGCATCGGCCTTGGCAGACGACGTTGATGGCATGTTATCGTCTATGTCATGACTAGTGGCAGCAGCTTCAGCACTAGGAGAAAGTGGTTCTTGATCTTTCTCTATTTTATTTTTATCGGAGAAAGTTTGGTCCTTCATTTATGTTATATCGATTTGATATATACGTGCGGCTAAACACAGAAAATATTTTTTTATTTTTGCTGGAGAGTAGTGCACTTTGTGGGTTACACCAGCCTTTAAGAAATGAGCCAGCCGGCTCTTTACTTATGGGACACAGGCGCACGCTTGGCGCTGCTCCTTTGTTGATGCACGTGCGGCTACTGCGCACACAATTCACCAACACAGAAATTAATTTTTTTTTTGGTTTGGACTGGAGTGTACTTTGGGGGTTACAGCACCCTTTAACGGTCAAGCCAGCCGGCCCTTTACTTATGACACAGGCGCACGCTTGGCACTACTTTGTTGATGCACGTGCGGCTACTGCGCACACAATTCACAAACACAGAAAATAATTTTTTTTTTGGTTTGGACTGGAGTGTACTTTGGGGGTTACAGTACCCTTTAATGGTCAAGCCAGCCGGCCCTTCACTTATGACACAGGCGCACGCTTGGCACTACTTTGTTGATGCACGTGCGGCTACTGCGCACACAATTCACAAACACAGAAAATAATTTTTTTTTTTGGTTTGGACTGGAGTGTACTTTGGGGGTTACAGCACCCTTTAACGGTCAAGCCAGCCGGCCCTTTACTTATGACACAGGCGCACGCTTGGCACTACTTTGTTGATGCACGTGCGGCTACTGCGCACACAATTCAGAAACACAGAAAATTATTTTTTTTTTGGTTTGGACTGGAGTGTACTTTGGATGTTGCAGCACCCTTTAACGGTCAAGCCAGCCGGCCCTTTACTTATGACACAGGCGCACGCTTGGCACTACTTTGTTGATGCACGTGCGGCTACTGCGCACACAATTCACAAAGACAGAAAATAATTTTTTTTTGGTTTGGACTGGAGTGTACTTTGGGGGTTACAGCACCCTTTAACAGTCAAGCCAGCCGGCCCTTTACTTATGACACAGGCGCACGCTTGGCACTACTTTGTTGATGAACGTGCGGCTACTGCGCACACAATTCACAAACACAGAAAATAATTTTTTTTTTGGTTTGGACTGGAGTGTACTTTGGGGGTTACAGCACCCTTTAACGGTCAAGCCAGCCGGCCCTTTACTTATGACACAGGCGCACGCTTGGCACTACTTTGTTGATGCACATGCGGCTACTGCGCACACAATTCACAAACACAGAAAATAAATTTTTTTTTGGTTTGGACTGGAGTGTACTTTGGGGGTTACAGCACCCTTTAACGGTCAAGCCAGCCAGCCCTTTACTTATGACACAGGCGCACGCTTGGCACTACTTTGTTGATGCACGTGCGGCTACTGCGCACACAATTCACAAACACACAAAAAATATTATTCTTTTTAGCACTTGGGGGGAGCACCCCTGATGGACAGAGCACCCCCTGGAGAACACTACAGCACCCCTTTAGGACTGGGACACTGCACAGGACTTTGGAGTGGACACAGCCCCTATGGACAACTGACTGCACAACACAGTCCAGCCAGCCCCTATGGACTTTGAAGTAGTGGACACAGCCCCTATTAACAACAGCAGCACAGCACAACACAGCCAGCCCCTATGGACTTTGAAGTAGTGGACAACAGCAGCACAGCGCAGCACAGCACAGCACAACACTACTCTGCACTACACTACACTACACAGCCCAGCCAGCCCTAACTCCCACCCTCCCTCTTCACTGTCCTCAGCCGAGTGAGAAAATGGCGCCGACGCGGGTACCTTATATAGGATCCAAAACCCGCGAGACTCGGAAGGCGGGAAGATGACGTTTTGCCTCGATTTCAGAATCCGAGTCAGGCGGGAAAAGTCGAGCCTGACTCGGATCGGACTCGGATCGGGGGGGCTCGGGTGGGTTCGGATTTCAGAAATCCGAACCCGCTCACCCCTAATATATATATATATATTTATATATATATATACACATACTGTGATCACTGTTAGGGGCCCCACAAGTTTGTTGTCCAGGGGCCCCCAAAGACCTTAATCCGGCCCTGGCTGTCAGCCTGATCATTAGTCTCTCACATCGCCTGTGGGAGACTCTGCAGTCTCTATGAGAGAAAAACCTGCTGCTTGGAAAACCTTCTTGTCTTGGTGTTTTTCTAGTGAGTTAGGAATATCTTTTGTATAGTTAGCGCCGGACGGCAAGGATTTGTTTTGATGGGTTTTTTTTATTCTGTTTATATCTGTTTTCCTTAATAAAACTGGTTGAGGCCAGTTGCACAAAACTAACTGACTGTTGTGTGATCTCTCAGCTGCTGAATCCTGGCATCTACCCCAAGAGATGGTTCCTGTTCCCCTGACACTGTTACTAAATATATAATATTTATATGGGCGCAGTCGTGCTCTTATATTAAGGCTGAATCTAAAAAAAACCCTGAAATCTCCATAGAGAATTCCAGAGGTGTAGGCATAGTGTTTAAGGGGCTACACCTCAAATGTTATAGGAAGTACCGAGCCGAAATTTGGCATGGATGGGTAGAACAGTCACTCGGTGCTGCATACCAAATTTCAGGGTAAAAAAGTAAGGGGTAGGGGGCGAATTTAGACTTTGGGTTTGTTTTATTAGGTAGCTATTGTTCCAGGGTAGAGCCTTTTGGGGTTCATGTAATTGAGAAAGTTACAGTTTTTAAATGATTACCTCACAATTGCACCATTATAGAGATAGGAAGATTCAATTCATTGCGCGGCCTGAGTAGGTGCCTTCAGCAGGTGTACTCACTGTGGCTTCACTTGGGTGCACCAAGATGGCTGTCCTCTGTGGGCCAAAGCAGGGGCCAGAACCAGGGGGAAGGAAGCCGGCGTTTGTTGTGGCCCGGGACCCAGGGGGAGGCAGCGAGCGTTAGCATTGGCTGAGACCCAGGGGAGAAAGCAGCTATTGGTGACCCAGTGCTGGTTGTGCAAAATACTGAGGACAAATGACTTAGGGGTCCCCTGAATTAAGCACAACCAGCACCAGGCTAATCCGAACCAGTCCTGGTTGGCAAAATACAGGGGACAACTGACGTAGGGGTCCCCCGTATTTAGCGCAACCAGCACTGGGCTTAGAGTGGTCCTGGTTCTAGAAATTCAGGGGAAAAAATTAGTAGGGTTCCCATGTATTTTCCAGAACCAGCACAGGACATTTTCTACCGGGTGGCTGATGCCACAGCCAGGGGTGCTCTTTCACCGTTTCTCCCAGCCAAAGCATCAAGTCTGACTGCTAGTCAGCCCAGGCTGGTGATCTCTGGGGAGCTGGGACCCCCCCAATAAAGGGGTCCCCCTCTCCAGTGCACCCCAGGAATAGGCTGATAGCCCGTGGCTATCCTCTGCACCCCAGGGGCGGTGGGTGCCAGGTTGATAGTGTAATAGTGTTAAAAAATAATAGTAAAATATTGTCTTTTGCTGTGGAACTACAGTTCCCAGCAAGCCTCTCCTCCCCCGCATGCTGGTACTTGGAGAACCACAAGTACCAGCATGTGGGGCATCATGGGCCCGCTGGTACCTGTAGTTCAAAATAAATATTAAAGTAGACACAGGACACACACCATACAAAGTAAAAGTTTATGAAACATACATGCACTCACACATGTACACACACATGCTCACATACTCACTTATGTATCCCTGAAGCCCATTGGTCCCCTTCTCTAGTGGAATCCATTGGGTACCTGTAAAAGAAAAACCATACTCACCTTCTCCTATGCATGGATCGGTCCTCTTCGGCCCAAAGTAGGCAATCCCCGGGCTTGGCAAAATGAAATATGTGACCCACGGACATTAGTACTGTCCTACACTACACTACACTACCCGAATGAGAACTTAGTGGCGGGATTTCACTATGGAAACCCCGCCGCTGAGCGCTCATTGGCAGAGAGAGGTGAGCCTGCCGCCTCTCAGCCAATGAGAAGTTCTCACCATTGACTTCAATGGTGAGAACCGCGCGTGCCAATTTAAAAAATGTCACCTCAGCGCCAGTTTTGAAATTCAACAATGGCCGCCACGAGCCAATCACGCCTGACAACATCATCAGCCTGCCCCCTCGGCTGGTTTATATAAGCCAGGAAAGGCAGCGGCAGGGCAGTCTGACGGTGAAGGGGCAGTGGGTGAAGACTGACGATGAAAGAAGATGTCGGGGAAGTCCTGGTTGAGTGGCAGCCATGTGAAAGAGCTCAAAGGCCGCCGCGCTCCAGGTGAAGATGCAGAACAATAAAATATTAAAACAAAGTGTTTTTTTTTTAAATATATATTTCTTTTACAGGGGTACTATAGGTACCAACGGGCCCTTAATGCCCCGCTTGCTGGTACTTGTGGTTCTCCAAGTACCAGCATGTGGGGGAGGCTTGCTGGGGCCTGTAGTGCTTCTGCAAATGACAATATTTTAGATCTTTATTTTGCACTACTCTTTACACAATCCACCCCAGCACCCACCGGCCAGGGGTGCGGGGGATAGCCCCGGGCTATCAGCCTGGAGCTGGGGTACCCTGGAGAGGGGGACTCCTTTATTGGGGGGGTCCCCAGCTCCTCAGGGACTGGGCTGACTAGCAATCAGGGTTGATGCTTCAGGAGGGGGGCCCGGTGAACGGGCTCTACTGGCTGTGGCATTAGCCCCCAACTTGTTAGCATTCCTTATTTACAAGATTGTGCTGATATCTATTGTGCACCTGCTACATATTGCTTACAGGAACTGTGACTTGTTCTACATTGCTTATTGCAGGAACTGTGATTATTTGAACCTGCTTCAAACCAGCTGTTTCTGCATTTAAAGTCAGAGCAAAGATGATTATTTATTGTGCATGAATCAGCTTAATCCTTTTTACTGTGTTTTGCAAGTGTTTGCTGAATTTCTTATTGTGTTTTGTTGGACCATTTAATTTGCTTGCTTGAGCTCATGAAACCTATTATTGGTAACCCCAAGCAGAGGGCTCAAAATTAGTTTTATGGTGTAGTTTATTCTGCTTATTTGGATATGTTCATTTGACCATTGGACCGTTAGGACTGGTAGCATATGTATAGCCTGTCATTTTGTTACATTGTAAATTCTTTCCTTTTCAATAAAATTGTGTTGTACCTTGTAAACTTGTCTGTCATTGTGTCTAATAAATAGGGGAAAGCATCACTACCTGGCTTGACTCTCTGATCGATTCAAACCTGATTCATTATAACATTCTAGTTTATTCATACGCTTCCCGGGAGCCTCCTGAAAATTGGGTGCCACTCATGGCATCCCACAAGAGTAGGTAAGTCTGTTAGAATGGCCGCCACCCTGTACCTGCAGCCACTTAGCGAGCGAAAGTGGGCGATCTAGAGGGTGATGATGCGACTGGCGCTTAAATATTGTGTCCATTTACTGTGCAGTAGTTTTTGTATAATTGTGTATTGATGATGCCAATTTGAAATAATACAATTTGAATTGAGTGGATTTATCACTGCCTTTTGTCTTTATAATCAGTAGCTGCTCTTTGACCTGTAAAGTCAAACTAAGTTATTTTTTTCTTGTGCAAACAAGATATAAAACTAGATATGCAAATAGTTTTAGTAAGGTAAGCAGAGTGCACACTATAAAGAAAGATTACATTTATTTGATTGTAATTAACATTTGTATACAATAAGTAAAAACGCATGCCTATTTGAAAGGTCTTTTTAAATGATATTTTCATTTGCACGAAGGGAATCTCTAGTGGTGCTATAAAACAACGTCACCAAGGACCTTTTTCTCAATTTTCCTCATTCCAACACGCCTATTGTGTCAAGGTAAGCTAAACACAACACTATTCTCCTCCAGGGAAAACTGAAACGAATTTGCATGAATGACAAGGTCTGATTTCTTTTTAGTGAGTTAACTGCAATAAGTACCTGCAGTAAAATCTTTTCTGTTGTATCTCGCTCACCAGGTAACAGGAAGGCTGCCAAGAGGCGTTTCTAACTACTCTCGCTCGTGAATATACAGGAACCAAAGACTTGAATTAGCAATGCAGAAAGGGCGGTCTCAGCTAAAAGAAACAAATATCCCTTCACTAGGAAGTAAACTCACTACCTGATCCAGTATATTTACCTCCATACAATCTTCAACAAGATGTCCTCTTTATTCAATGAGAAGTATCACAGACATCAATGACAGATGCAGTACTTCAGTTTCCAACAATGAACAAGCTCTGAAAGTCTGAAGAACCTGTTTTACTGTAGCTGCTAACTTTTGCTTGCGGAAGTTCAGTTGCTGGGATCATCCAAAGGTTTGTAGTAGATATATATATATATATATATATATATATATATTATATATACACAAGAAGAGCAGATTTTACTTACAGCTATAACTCTCATTATAAGGCATGGAGGGGAGGAAGAATCAGTACATACAATTTAAATAAGAAAACAAGGATTTACCATTTTTATTGAGTATGGGGAACTGTTGTAGGAAACACTGCAGCTGTTGTCAGCCCTTCTGCTGCACCACGGAAGACCAGACAATCCACAATAAAAGAAATGTTCACACAAAAAAACCCATTGTTATTGCGAATCCGAATGTGGGTAACGCTGACAAAACTAGAACTTCTGCTTATATCCAGTCAAATTTCCAAAATGTCAGTTCAAACACTGCAAGAGAGGTCTATGTGGCTTTATATGATTACCACGCAGCAACCAATCAGGAGCTAAGTTTTCGGACCGGGGACCAGATGCATATACTGGACTTTACTCACGAGAGTTGGTGGAAAGCTAAAGCTTTGATAGCCCAGGGAAAGGCAGAAGGATATGTTCCAGCTAACTATGTTGCTCCTGTCTCCAGCATTAGATCTAAACCGTAAGTATAAGAAACTTTCCTACTACACATCTAACATATTTTTTTAGGTTACACATATAAAATGTTTAACAGTGTTGTCAAATAATTAACAATTTGAGAAGAAATGATAATTGCGTGTGTAATAATAACTTAATAAGTAGTGATTTACTATACTTAAATAACAGGGGACAAGTCATAGAAGAACATTGGAGGAGTATTGCCTGTTGCTAGAATTCCCCTATAGGCCAGAAATAATGAACAGCATTAAAAGAGCTTCCTCTCCAAGATCGTTTCCTGGAGAAGTCCTTAAGCTGGCTTGTCTTTACTGAGCATTTATTTAAATATTTCCAATATTCTAGGACCCAATATACACTATGGGCCTGATTCAGAGGTGGATGCTGCTGCGTCTGCTCTTGTGTCTGTTGCCGGAGTCGCAGCAGCCATGGGGCAGGATGTAAAATATTAACGACAAAAATGCGGTAAATTCCCGAAAATGCAGTTTTTGGTGGTTTTTCTGCATTCCTCAAATATACTAATGCGTCCCGATGGGTAACACCACCTGAAGGTGGAGTTACCCAATAGAAACCTATGGCCTTCTTAACGGGACGCTCCCCCTTGGGAGAGATCTGATCAGATCCCTCCCATCACCCCCTGCTGTCTTCTGTGTGTGTCCGCCCCCTTTTCCGGGAGTGGCCAGCTCAGAGACTTGCAAGTCGGCCAGCCTGAGTAAGGTGAGGCTTACTAAGCTGGCTGGCCGTCCGGCGCTGTCCACCATCGACCAACGATGTTCGCAATGGTGATCCCAGCCTGCGACCTCCGTCACAGTACTGGGATCGCAAAAGCAGTAGGGGGTGTCATACACCTCCAGCTGTATTTGCATTATTGCAAGAACCGCCTGCATGCAGCTATGCAATTGCAATCCTTGCTGAATCAGGCCCTATGTTTGGCACTGCAAAGATGGCAGACCGTCTGCAAGTGAAATCATTCACAGACCCATTGCTTCAACCTGAGTAACATTTGTGAATGCAGGCTGGGCTGGTATATGTTTAGCACCTGTGTAAGCCTGATCTCCCATTGGCATTGTATTCATTGTCAGCAGCACTATTTGACATTCAGTGGTAATTAGTGCTAGTGCTTAAAATAAAAGCTACTGAAAGCATGGATAAATGCATTAAAATACAAAGAAATAAACACACTTTTCCTCTACTAGGTTAAGCCTGGTATAGTAAAGGTACAAATGGAGGATATGTATAATGCATTTGTAGATTTGCAGTTTTTATAAAAGTGTTGCTGAGTGAATATTTGTTTTGCAGTGTTGCCTTGGCACGTTATCTCCAAGAGGCCTATTCATCATCACATAATTATCATTAGTGATAATTATGTTTGAACTCGCTGCGAGTTCAAAGTACCGTTCAGAGGCATTCATCATGCCTCATTAACTAAAGTATCACTTCTGAAAAACTGCTCTTTTTGCGGAATTAGCTTTTCGGAATTGTGATACTTTTCACCTTTATCTAAGACCTCTCTGCTCCTAGCTCACTGCCTCTGCCTGTCTCCAAGCTCCCTGCCCGCAGCCCCAGCTCCGTGTCTCCCCTTTGCCTGCCCGCAGCCCCTGCTCCATGTCTTCACCCAGGCCAATCCACCCCCTCGCCTCTGTGTGTATGATTACATCCCCCCTTCCCTCACCGGAGCCTGTTCACCCCTTGCCCTCCCACGGCCCCCACTGCCGCTGTATCTAAACTTCCCCCACGGCTGTCACAGCATAAGCCACATGCCGGTGTATGAAACTTCAAGCTGCCTGGTGTCTGTCCCAACTGACCCCCTGAAACACCCACTGCCTGATGTCCGTCTGCCCCCGCATCCTCCTTCACACCACCACCACCGCCACCCCACCCCTACAGGGAGCTGCAGCTCTGTCTGTGTTCCCTCACCTCCACCGCCTCCCCCGCCTACTCATCCGCTCCACTCACCAGCTGAACTGCGAGCAGGAGCCCACAGAGGACAGGCAGGAAGCCTGGTAGAGGGAGCAGTGTCCCCCCCTCCCTGCCACCATTACCGCTGTACCGCTGCTGTACACCTGCCCCCGAACTTCCCCCCTGCTACCGCTGTTGTGCTACTGGAGGACTGCCTGGAACCGGAGGAATCAGAGGGAGTGAGTGACTGTGAAGCAGGGAGCTGCAGGAGGTAAGAAATCACTGCAGGGAGGGATCTTTTAGATCGCTCTGCTGCACAAGCTGCCATGTAAATGGCAGCTTGTGAATGGTATCAGATACTGTACGCCATCTCAGGGTGGCGTACAGTATCACTCACAAGTTCCGAAAAAAAAATGCTTTTTTGGAAGCTGATGAATGACATAACTTCCACATCTCAATACTAAAGTATGAGGACTGTGAAAATTATCACGAGACAATTGTAACCAGGAGATATCTGTGAAATCTCCTGTGTTACATGAATGATGATTGGGGCTGACACTTCATTTACACACAAGTATGTGAAAATATGAATTTTCACCGGATTTTGTAGAAATTAAGTGAAAATTAATAGAGCCCCAAAAGGATGATTTTACCTGCTTATTGGAAGTGCACTCTTCTTCTTCTTGATTTATATATGAATGTTACACTTTCTGGGAAAGAAAGTAATTTAATGGCAGACATAACGACCCAAGAATGTCCTTCCTTGACCAACTAATATAGAACTGCTTTTTTTAAATGTACTGTATATTCAGACTAGCTATATTACAGGAGATTGTGCCATTGGAGATTTAGGGCCATATTCAGCAGCAACTATTGGCGATCGCCCATCTGCCGCTTTATGCAAATGCCGCTAGAAAGTGCTTCCCTTATGTACATAAATGTATCTGAATGTGCAAGCACTGAGTTGTCTGCTTTTTTAGCGTCCATACACACATTAATAACGATTGGTGCATCCTTATATGGGAATCAGTATGATCTACCACTGGCCACATGGCCGGTGGTTCGAATCCCAACAACGGAAGCCCGGCAGGGGTGAAGACCCCGAACGTCCAAAGGTAAGTATAAACTAACCTAATTCTACCCCCTAACCCTAACCCTCCTTTAGGGGTGCCTAACCCTAACCTCCCCCCCAAGTGCCTAACCCCAACCCTCCTCTAAGTGCCTAAACCTAACCCCTTTCCCTGCAACCTAACCCTAAGTCTCTCGGGGGGATGCATAACCCTAACCACCCCTTGTGAGCCCCTAGCCTAACCCCCCCCCCCCACCCGCAGCTGCCCGGGCCCAGCTTACCATCGATCGGTAAGCCTGGTGCCGGCATCCCAGCGTAGGAATAATGATAGGCGTTGAGATTTCGACGCCTGTCATTTGTACCTTGCCGGGATTAGACAGTTGGGAAGCCGACGGTCGGCATTGTGACCGCCGGCTTCCTGACTGCATCCCCTTATATGTTACCATCAGTCACACCTTTGAAACTTGCACCAGCCCTGTAGGTGATGTTTCTTTGTCTGACTGTGGCCTCCTATATCTACCCCCGCTGATTGGCTGTGAGTGACCTTGTTGCCAATCAACAGCGAGGCCTGCTGATTGGCTAACAGTCATGCCA
Organism: Taudactylus pleione; assembly: GCA_031769625.1. Taxonomy (NCBI): domain Eukaryota; kingdom Metazoa; phylum Chordata; class Amphibia; order Anura; family Myobatrachidae; genus Taudactylus; species Taudactylus pleione. Next base: position 17,468,254 of record JAUIMM010000045.1, on the reverse strand, counting down.
CTCACAGCCAATGAGTGGCTGCTTACTATAGTAGCGGCCACTGATTGGCTTGCGGCTCGGCAAGTGCAAGACACCTCGTTGCTCTTGTCACTTGCGAGGAAAAGCTGTATGTGCCAGTCCTGTCTGGTTGGAGACAATGCATTTTTTTGTTTTTAATGGCTCCGGACTCTACTGGAGAAGAGGACTGACCTGCACCAAGGGGCAGGAAAGTATGTTTTTTTTTTGCTGTGTGCGCCACAGTACGCCATGCTGCGCACTGCATTTGCACCATGCAATTCTATGGGGTCATGGGTGCGAATGCAGCACACGTAACCGTTCGAGGGCACAAGATGCAACTGGACATACAGTATCTGTAGTAGGATTCTACTGGCGAAGAGGATAGATCAGCACCAGGGACAAGGTAAGTATGTAGTGTGAGTGATTGAGTAAATAAGTGTGTGCATGTGTAACAAAGTATACAACCTTCGGGGTTTGTGTGTCCTGTTGGCACAGTTCTAAAAGGGCAGGCATACTGGGTCCTTTAGTCCCACTGTTAAAAACAATATTACACTATTATTATCACTATAACCCCTCCATCCACCTCCCAGGGGTGCAGGGAAGAGCCCCGAGCTTCAGCCCAGGTCTGGGGTGCTCAGGAGAGGGGGGCCCCTTTATTGGTTTTCCTGGGATTCCCGGCCTGGGCTGACTAGTTTGGGGTGTTAAGCTTTGGCTGTGGGACCCGGTGAAAGGGTCCCCTGGTTGCGGAATTACACCCCGGCTAGTGGAGCCCAGTGCTGGTTTTAAAAATACAGTGAACCCCACACCATTTTTTCCCCATATTTTTTAAACCAGGCTCTGCTCACAGTACCCAGTGCTGGTTCATTAATTATAGGGAACCCCTACACATTTTGTCCCCTGTATTGTTTGAACCAGGACTAGCTCATAGATTCTTGGTAAATTCCCGTGTTGTATTCCTGTCTATGGAGACTACTTGCGAGTTTGGTTGATGGTGCATTTATTTCTGTTTGTGTTTTCAGTTACCTGTGTTTTGCAGAGAGAATTATGATTACACACCCATGTTTCCCTTTCGTCAATTTTCAAGTTTTAAAAAATGGCCAAACACACCCGTGATAGCAATCTCAACCAGACATGATTCTTAGTAAATTTACTCCTGAGGGCAAAATTTCCTTAGAGGTGGGTTCTAAACCCCAGTGGTTTGGTGACGGTTTGACGGCGGGTTCTATTCTATTCTAAACCCTTGGGGTTTGATGGTGGTTTTGCAGCAGTTTCTAAATGACAGCCCTGTTCTATTCTATTCTAAAATGTGTTTTGACTGAGATTTGGTGGCGGTTTTGCTACCTGCAGATTTACTAAGGCCAAAACCGATGCAAAACTGCAGTCAAAACACATTTTAGAATACAATAGAACAGGGCTGTCATTTAGAAACTGCTACAAAACCGCCACCAAACCCCTGGGGTTTAGAACAGAATAGAACCTGCCATCAAACCACCACCAAACCGCTGGGGTTTAGAACCCGCCGCTTAGTACATTTTCCCCTATGTTTCTAAAGCACCTTTTTTTTTTTTTTAATCATTCCGATATATCAACATGCAGTTTAACCACTTTACTGGCACAATTGCAAAGGAAGCAAATGCAGCAAGATGGACTTTCACTGACACAGTCACGTCCCATGTGACTGTACCATCCTCTTCCTTCCCTACCTTGTCGTTTTTTATGGAAATTAGTACTGGCCAAGTGCAATTAGTTCTGGCCAAGTGCTGCTGTTGTGGTCACGAGCAGTGGTGTATTAGCCTCTGACAACTTGGGGAATGGGTGGCAACATTGCAATGGAGAATTCTGGACACTGTTGTGGAGGAGGGGGAACCCCCTAGGCATATATTATATATATATATATATAATTATATATATATTATATATACACTAAAATAGTGACATACATTTTTAATGTTTTTGACTTAATTAAATAAAATTTTGTAATTTTTTTATTAAATACAAAATGGCAGTTAAGTGTTTAATAAATCTATACCATAGAGCATACCTGATAATTATTGAGCCACAAATCCACATAAAATACATTAAATTATTTTCTGGTTCAAATTTTCTATTTTATTAAAACTCGTTGCTGCTAGCTTGTTATTTTATTTGTTTATTTGTTAGAGTACAATCGTTCACATTCTAATCATGTCAGATTTGTTTTAGCATGTATAATTTTCTTTTAGTCTAATACTTGCAGGAGAAAGTTATAAACAATAAAACGAAATAAAATAACAAAATCAGTGGGTTTTTTTAAAAGAAAAACTATATGAATATATTTATGAACTCCTGTATATAATGGACCTGCAAGTAAAGCAGCAGCAATTATGGTCACCTTCCCTGATCAGATATAAAAGCAAATTTCAACCTGTATTCAGATACAGGTTTGGTACATTAGGTTGACAGTTGTCATGTCGGCAGACATCAGGTCGACATGACATTCATCATATCTACATGGACGGCATGTAGAATGTCGATTTAACATCCCTGGTGGCCCAGCGGTCACTTACCTTGTCCCGACACCTGCAGCGGCTCCAGCGTTGCTTCTGGGTCCAGGTGGTCATGTGACCGTCACTTCCAGCATAGACATCTGATGGAGTGGTGGTTTGTGTGAGCATTTTTCCCCTATCCCTAACCATTCCCCTAGTGCCTAACCCTAACTTCCCCCACCCCTGCAGCCTAAACCTAATCACTACCTACAGCCTAACCCTAAACCACCCAGTGGTTCCTAACCCTTTCGACATTCTGAAAATGTCGACATTTCACATGGTGACATTTCAGATATTGACACTGTGAACATGTCAACAACCTGAGGATTTTGACATTGTGGTATTGACATTATGAATGTCGACATGGGAACTGTGAACAGTGTGAGTGGATCCCTTTAGAGATGGTTGCATCTATATGACCACACCACACCCTTTGCTGGTGAAAGTATATTTGCACCAACCCTACCATTGGTGCAACAGATCTAACTGAAGTCGGACAGATCTCTGCACACCACTGAATAGCTCACAATTCCGTCAACACGCTTACATCACGCTCACGTAAACCTACCCTATGTGCTGTTGCTGCCCAGGTATACCCACTCAGTCACAATGTGATCCGAATGATTCTGAATAGCCCCTTACTGTCCAAAACTGCAATGCAGGACCCAGAGCCATAACAAGGGCCCTGAGCGCCCAGTGCTAGCCCCTCCTCCTTTGTGCATGATGTCATGACATTGCTCATAGGGGGGCGAAGGCTGCCAGTACCCAGAACTGCAACAGTACCTGTAATTACAGAATGATACTACAGGACGCTACGGGTAGCATTGCCACAGCAATACTGGCTACAGGGTGCCGTGGCAGGTCCAGAGGACCAGACGCATCCTCAGTATGCTAAAACTTGTGAGATCAGTACACAGACGGCATTATGTGCTACTCTGGATCAGGCCCAATATCTATATTGACAGAAAGTTCTGAAGTAATTTCATTTAACTAGTAAAGTGTGATCACATCATCATTTCTGTGTATATTACAAAAACCTGTGAATAAGCAATTTCTCCCTGTAAAATATTTGGACTCACCACTGCTGCAGGGATTTGTCTGGGATTCGCAGGAAGGGCCTGATTGTCTGTGGCCGGCATTGAGGTTTACTTTTCTGGGGAGCTGGGAGCGCCACGCGATTTTCAGGGATGCTCCTGGCCAAATTGGGAGAGTAGGTTAGTATGATCTGCTGACATATTGGTGCATTGTGCTGTATGTATAGGTGGTCAGCCGACCGTCTGTATACCGCCGGTGACTGACAGCTTAACTGGGTGGGCACATGTAAATACCCGCCCAGTTGTGACGTCACCACACATCGGGCCGACGATTGGTAAGTGTGTATGCACTTACCAATCATCAGATAGTATGGCAGATCGGCCAGACGGACGATCAGTTGTCTTTGTGTGTAGCCAGCTTTACAGTTGCACACTATGGATAGAGGGGTTTAACTAGAAATTTGGGGCACCCATAGCGAAATTTACAAGCTACAAGGAAAGTTTCTAGTTTCCGTTCTGAAAGAGGAGAGGAAATGGACATTGATATTATTTATTATTATTATTATTTATTATGCTATATTTCTATAGTGACCCTATATCTTGAATCACTGTACACTGTAATTTACATTAACAATATTGCATCCACTATGTGACCTCACAAAATTAGCAATATATTTCATAGCTGTGATGTCACAGCTGACTATGAAATATAATGTTAATTATTTTGTATAGCACCACTTACTAACATTACTAATAATTGACAGCATTACATAGAGCATGGGTGGCCAGTCATTCAGACTTGGGGGTAAATTTACTAAAGTCGATTTGGCATTTTGAGTGATTTGAGGTGCGATTTTCATTCGATTTGGATTTGATTTTGCTTTTGAGTATTTACTAAAGGCCAAATCGAATGTAAAATTGGACTTCAAATCAAATTTTGAGTCAAATCGGCCTCAAATCGACCATCGGAAAAACATTGGTACTTTTACATAGCCCAACACACAAAACCCTTATTTACTATCATTCGATTTGAAATCGACCTCAAAATCAGACTTCAAATCGAACTACAAATCCCCAATACAATAGACCTGCTTCATGCTTTCGATTTGAGCATGAGAAGGTTGGATTGACAAAGATACATGCAGATATCAGTGAGATGCCTGCATGTATCTGACTGAATAAAGTATTTAAACAGTTAAAATTAAGAAAAAAATTGACGTGAGGTCCCCCCCCAAATCAGAACCAGCCCCGGACTGCTGAAACCCAGGTCTGGTTGACTTAGTAAAGGGAAAAAATTACGTAGAGTCTCCCTGTACTCAGTACAACCAGCACTGGGCTAACGAAAATGAAAAACCCGACCATCGCATTAAGGAATAATCATTCTAACCAGAATGATTACTCCGTCCCGAATGAAGCGCACAGATGCGGCTTCCTCATTTGAAGCTCCGTGTCTGTGCGTTCATTGGCTGAGAGAGGTCAGGCCCCGCCTATCAGCCAATGAACGGCTCCTCCATTGTACTCAATGGTGGGGGCCGCAAGGTAACTAAACCTTAAATTTAACTAAACCTTTAAATTTTAACTCTTTAAACACTTTTTCAAGGCAGATACATGCAGGCATCTCACTGATGTCTGCATGTATCTGTGTGAGAACTAACTGCTCATGCTGAAAGTGAAAGCATGAAGCAGTTCTAACGTATCAGGGATTTGCAGTTCGTTTTGAAGGGTGATTTGCCATTCGATTTGGACATGAACATGCCAAATTGAACAAATTGTTCAAAACCGACTCAAATCGAATTTGTTTTGCAATAATAGTAAATGCAGTGAAAAAACATTTTTCACTGCATTCGATTTGAGAAGAGGTAAATCACTCCTCAAATCGACCTTTAGTAAATTTACACCTTGGTGTTCTACTCTAAATGACAAAATTCTTGTGTGATCTACCATAGTACAGAATCATCATAATGCAGTACTTTGAGGCTATGAGGCAATAAAAACATAAAGTGAACTAAAATTCAATTTCAGCCTAATTAAAGGGTGTTTTTTACTTTCAGATAAGTGTTACAGCAGGAACAGGACAATGATTTAATGCTGCTATTAAAATAACAAATTGCACCCAGAATTATTTTTTTTCCCCCAAAGAAAGCTCCAATGTAAAGCTGTCCTGACATGTTTGCTCCCTGTCAGCGTTACCAGCAAATGGCGGGCAGTAATTCTGATGCAGGCATGATACAGACAGTACCATCTGACACCTTTAGCCAATAAGAATCACCCTTATTCTTATTGGCCTGCACTAAACCACATGACCCCAACAGTGACATCGGCACAGTGACGTTTGTATAGCGGCCAATAGGAATCACCTTGATTACTATTGGACAGTGAATCACACTTCACTGGGTAAACATGGTGGCTAGCCGCGGCGCAGCCCCCAATGGTAATTTAAACGCAGCAGCCAATAAGAGTCACACTGATTCTTATTGAACACGGCTGGAATGGCCAATGCGATCGGCTGTTCGCATGTCTGCGGTCGACTAGTCAATCGTGTTTGACTGTTTGGCCACCTCTGACATAGAGACTTACTGTATACAGGGCCTGATTATGAGCTGTATGCGAACCCAATTGTTTGCATGTTTGGAGATCTGCACATGCGCAGGATTTGTACTGAGCATGTGTAAATCTCCTGCAAGATTGTACACAGTGCCTGTACGCCGCAGCCTGATTAACAGACTGCATCTGTTTAGGGGCAGGGCGGGGGCGGCATTAGGCAGCATCCCAGAAAATGGGGGCATGTCAGCCATGTTTTCTTTTCTGGATGTGCTGAAGCCACTGACTGCATCCTTGTACACAGTTTCACTGGCCTCAGCTGCAGGAAAACACCGGTCATCCTAAGTAACCTTACACAGCAGTGGATCACAGAAGCTGGCAAAAGGCGTCTATACACATAAGATACCTCCTGCAGCATTAGCATGTTATTGCACAGCCACTGCATACAAAGTCACAGCCACTGTGCATAAGCATATAACCAGGGCCGGCTCCAGGTATGTTCTCGGCAGTGAGGTCGCACACGGACGCCGGGTCCGGCAGTAGGAAAGCCCCGCCCTCCATCCCATTGGTTGCTGTGAATAATGTAAGCACAGGGGGAGGGCGCAGTGAGGGAAGGGGCCGGGGGAACATGGGACGGCGCAGGGTGCCGAGACACCTAGCGCTGGACCTGCATACAACTTTGAATCAGACCTTTAGACAATTAAAATGATCTTTTATTAAAATTAAGAAGGATATCACAGGAAGATGGACTAAGCAAAATAGGAATCACTATATTAAAATGTTTCCCTATTTAATTCCATATTATTAGTTTAGATTATGTATATTAGTAGAAAAAGTGTACAGTTATTATGGAAATATCAACAAATATGCAGACCTAGATCTATAGATAAAGGTCAAATTAAATATATATCCAAGGACAAAACATAAATAAACACTACATTGTAACAGATCCATGCAGAATTGACTCTGTGTTTACAAGCAAATGAGAACCTTCATAGACAAATGCCACTGGACAACAGTGAGTGGAAAGGATGCATTCACAATGTCAACAATCACAATGTCTGTTAGAGGAGAGAGCTCTGTGCAGTATCCTCTGTTGCCGCCTGGACCCTGTACTGCCGTGGTCACATCACATCACTCTGATCTGCCCATCCTCAATGCGCTACTGTGCATGCATGCCATGTCTTCGCTCATTCTAGCTCCATTCTCCATAGTGGAAGGATGTGTCCCTGACAGTCTCAGAACAGAAACTGTGAGAGATTGCCAAATACCACTGTGTCACCACTGCTAGTTGCACTGTGTGTTCCACTGCCACGAGTATATATATGTGTGCAGGTGTGTACATTCCTGGCTGGAGCAGTAGAACTATCGGTATGATGTACCTACTGCATTTACCCTGTGTACCCTGCAACTCATTCTAACTGGTTAATAAACCAAAACTAGTTAAGCTATTCATCGTGTGGACTAACCTCCATTACATTTCTGGTACCTACAGTATATCAATACCTACAGCAGTGGATCCTAAACTGGATTCCTTGGCCCCCTTGGGGTGCTATGGGGCACATGCAGGGGTGCCACAGGTTGGTGGTCCAGGACCCAATCAAGTTATTTATGGTCAATGTGATAGGCAAAACTAGTGCTGTTAGCTGCGAATCATAAAATATATGTGGACAAGCAAAAGAGCAATTCTGTTCATCACGACATAACTGAACCTAAGGGTGACATATAAGCACAATTTACTTATTTTAATTTTTTTTTCTGAATTTTCAATAAGAAGCAGTGTCGTAAGAAAAATACTGATAATCTAGGGATCTGTGATTCAAAAAAGATTGGGAACCTCTGACTTAGAGGATCTGCCATTAATGTCAACAGTCAGAATGTCGACATAATGTAAATTATGATGTCTTCTACATAATACCTACATTAGGGTTAGGCTGTGGGAGTGGATGGTTAGGGTTAAGCTGCTGGAGAGGAGAGTTAGGATTAGACTGTGGGAGTGAAGGTTAGAATTAGGCAAAATACATTATTGTGGCTATTTTGATGGCACCAGGTTCCATCCTTCACTTAATTTCTGTCTCCGTGAAATTGTTCTGGATGTCTTCTTCCTTTTTCAGTGTCAAACAGCCTGTTCTTAAGTTCTATGTCAAAGCCTAACAGGATTTTCTAAAGTCTCAATGAAGTTGTTTGGTGCATGTCTTGTCAATTTTGGGGACGTGATCCCGTTTAGTCACTTTGGGGTCTCTGGTGTCGGTTTCAGCTATGATATGGATTCATTTACCAAGAACTTTTTTCAACCAAAAATACTCATATATCCTCTTTTCACTGATGTCTTAGTAAATACATAGGGGTCTATTTAGTAAGCCTTGGATAGAGATAAAATGGAGAAGTTAAGTCCCAGCTAATCAGCTCCTAACTGTCAGTTTACAGGCTGTGGGGTCTATTTACTAAGCCTTAGATGGAGATAAAGTGAACTGAGATAAAGTACTAGCCTGTGACATGACAGTTAGCAGCTTATTGGCTGGTACTTTATCTCCATTCAATTTATCTCCATCCAAGGCTTAGTGAATAGACCCCTGTGTTTGAAAAAATGACAGTTAGGAACTGATTGGCTAGGACTTGTCTTTCTCCATTTTATCTTTCTCCAAGGCTTAGTGAATAGACCCCTTAATACCCTGTAGAAGTTAAGTTTTATAACTGTATACCATGACCAACAAAATAATACAAGGCACTAGACATGATAAATCTACTGATTATTTTTTGCACCCACATCCCTCAACTACAGAGCAACCATTGTATAATTCAGTGATAATGCAAACTTAATTTAGACTTCAATAGGGCCATGCATTGCCCTTCATCTAAAAAATAAGTTAAAACAAAACATTTAAATAGAGCCACCGCATGCTCTTAAACTAGACCACAAATGCCACTAATACCCCTCAAACCACTCTCTATTCTCACTAATCCAAGATAACTTCATATGCCCTTTAAACTACATATATCCTAAAACATCTTCCAGTTGCTGTAAAATATCCTTCTGCCTTTAGACTCACTTATAAGAGCTGGAGCATGGGGGAGACTCGAGTAGGCATAAAACAGGACTAAGAGCTGGGATCAATGGGAAGCAGACATGATATACAATGTAAAGCAAAAAGGAGGTTGGGGCCGAAATTTGAAGACACTGAGGACCACATAAGCTTTCAGGCCACTTGTTGCCCATCAGTTGCAAAATAAGTAACATAATGTTTCAATTTTATCTTTAATTATGACATAAACTCAAAAATAATGTTTCAATTCAACAGGAGTTTTCTAGGACACTGGCCATTGATGCCCCTTTCCCATCCCAAAACAACCGCAGCATGTCTAACATGCTATTACTTAGGGGGCACTGCGGCTGACAGAACCTGATGTCTCTAATACAATGTTGCCAGATTCTCCCACTAGCCTCATTCCTCCCCAGGTGGAAAGTGATCCTGATAAAGTACCAATGTCTATGTGTAATAGCGGGGAAATGATTCCATGTAGTGATGAAAATGCTCATGTTGATTTGCAGGCAACCAGAGAGAATACAACAGGTCAGGTAATGTATTGTCTTGAGCCACTGTAGCCAGTAATTCTGCCAATGCCAAATGTGTGTGTGCGGTCACGTATGGCATTGGCAGAATTACTGGCTACAGTGGCTCAAGACAATACATTATCAGCATTAACCTGACCAGTTGTATTCTCTCTGGTTGCCTGCAAATCAACATGAGCAAAAGGACTGACCCCTCCATACTCACCTCAGGGCAGCAGCTGATAAGCCTGACAATGCAAAACACACACACAGTGTACTGGGAAAATGGTTGCCTATACAGGGAATGCTCTGTCCCTGGTACTAGACCAGGGCAAGTTACTGAGTGGTAGCTTGTAGTACCCCAAACTTACCGGGAGGGCCTGCTTAGGGTAGCACATGAAATACTCTTGTCAGGGCACCTTGACGTTAACAGGACCAAGGTATGCCTGACACAAAATTTCTACTGGCCAGGCATGCTGACGGACATACCAAAGTGCTGTCAGTCAGGCCATACCTGCCAGTTAGCGGGGAAATCCGGGGATGTAGGGAAGGACCCCCCTTATTCCCCTCCCCATTATTTCAGAACCATTTGGCTGTAGACATTGTAGGGCCCCTTGCGATTCCCAGTAACTCATGGAAAGAATACATCCTGACTGTGGTAGATTACGTCACCCGGCACACAGAGGCTGTGGCCCTCTCCTCAATTATAGCAGACAGGGTAGCGGATGCCCTTATCACCATCTTCTCCTGGGTCGGGTTCCCTAAGGAGATGCTGACCGACCAGGGCTCGCAGTTCATGTCCAGGCTCATGCAGAGCCTCTGCAAAAGGTTGCAGGTGGATCACCTGACCACCTCTCCTTATCACGCGGCTGGGAATGGACTCGTGGAAAGGTTTAATAGCACCCTGAAGCAAATGCTCTGTACATTTGTGGAGTCCCAGGGAAGAGACTGAGAGCAATTCCTGCCACACCTCCTCTTTGCATACCACGAGGTCCCACAGGAATCCACTGGCTTCTCACCCTTCAAACTCTTGTATAGTCACAAGGTGCACAATCCCTTGGATTTGATACAAGAGGGCTGGGAAGGGAAACTAGCCACCCCTGTCATGCATTATGTCATGCAGTGTAAGGAAAAGATGCAGACCTTGATGGGATTGGCCTAGAGCAAACTTAAGGCTGCACAAACCAGACAGAAGCTGTGGTATGACCGTAACGCCAGGGAGCACATATTTGAAGTGGGGCAAAAGGTCCTGGTACTGATTCCAATGAGGCAGAACAAACTGCAGGCTGCATGGTAAGGCCCATACATGGTAGTCCAGCGCATAAAGGATGTGAACTATGTTATTGCCTGAGAGGAGGGCAGAAAAAGGCAAAGTGGTATATTTACTGATTGAGAGTTTTTAGAAGTGGAGATGTTGCCCATAGCAACCAATCAGATTCTAGCTATTATCTTCAAGAAGGTGCTAGTTAAATGTTAAGTAGAATCTGATTGGTTGCTATGGGCAACATCTCCACTTCCAAAAACTTTCACTTTAGTAAATATACCCTAAGAGTCTATTATGTGAATATTCTCAAGGCCTACCAGGACAGGGACACATGCGTGCTTGCGAATTTGCAGCCTCCCGGAAGAGGAACAGGAACCAGACCCACTGCTGGACCTCACTGCAGTGGCTGCGGAAGGTCGCACCCTGGCAGATGCCCAGTATGAGAAAGAGTTAACAGAGGTGCGGCGAATTCAGCTATCTGACACCATGTGTCCATACCAGGAAAGCCAGGGAGAAAGCACCTAGTCACACATCATGTAGACACCAAACCCCCCTTAGACAGCCAGCATACAGAAGTACCTTAGAGGTGTGACAGGCAATGAGGCGGGAGGTGGATGAGATGCTGAGATTAGGTGTAATACAGAAGTATTGTAGTTCATGGGCTGTGTATTGTAGTTCATGGGCTATGCCCGTAGTGCTGGTTCCAAAGAAGTGTGGGGGCACTCGGTTCTGCATGGACTACCGTAGGTTAAATGAGGCCATGGTATTTGATGCAGATCCCATGCCCAGGATGGATGACTTGTTAAGTCAGCTGGCCTCCGCATGATATGTCACCATCATGGATCTCAGCCGAGGGTACTGGCAGATCCCTTTGTCACCTGAGGCCCGTGAGCAGTCTGCCTTTATTATCCCATTTGGGCTGTATGAATTCTTAGTCATGCCCCTTGGGATGAAAAAGACCCCAGCCTTATTCTAGGGCCTGGTTAATGACCTGCTGGAGGGCCAGGAGGGGCATGTGGTTGCCTACCTGGATGACATTGCGGTGTTCAGTCAGACCTCGGAGGAACATTTGATCCATTTGGATGATGTATTAAAACAGATCACTGGGGCCGGCCTGACCATTAAACCAGAGAAGTGCCAGCTGGGCATGCAATAGGTACAGTACCTGGGCCACAGAGTAAGGGATGGTAACCTCCGCCCAGAGCCAGGGAAGGTGGAAGCTATTGCTATATTGCCTACCCCTAAAACCAAGAAACAGGTCATGTCCTTTTTGGGGACTGCAGGGTACTATCGCAAGCTTGTACCCCAGCACAGCACAATTGCGAAGCCCCTGACAGATCTCACAAAAAAAGAAGCTCCCCCAACTGTTCCACTGGACTGAGGCTTGTGCAAAGGCCTTTTGCATGTTGAAAACAGCCCTGTCTGAAACACCGGTGCTACAGGCACCTGACTTCCAATGCAGGTTCATAGTGCAAACGCACGCATCTAGCTTTGGGCTGCGGGCCGTGCTCAGTCAGATTGATGACCAAGGTGGGGAACACCCAATTATGTTTTTAAGCCGAAAGTGGCTTCCTCGTGAGGTAGTATATGCAACCATTGAAAAGGAGTGCCTTGCCATAGTGTGGGTCCTCCAGAAACTGCAGTCCTATCTGTACGGACATGATTTCACTGTAATAATGGACCATAATTCATTAAGCTGGTTACACTGTCTCTGGTGTCAATGGAAAGTTGCTCCGGTGGAGTTTTTTACTGCAGCAGTACAACTTCACCATCCAGCACCAAAGGGGGTCTCAACATAGCAACTGCAACAGTCTGTCTCAAGAGGGAGACTACAGCAGCCCATCCAGGCATGGTAATGACAGCTGTCAGACTACAGCATGGGAGACTGTGGCATGATGTGTCACTGCTCCCATACCAATCTTAAAGGGGAAGGTGTAGTGGAAAAGCTGATTTCACATCAGAATGGGCATAACTGCAAATGATATTGTATTAGTAATAACATGTAATTTTCCCTTGTACATTTGTATGTGAGAATCCTTTGAAATAGGGTCTGTGTACAGCCATAAACCTGTCTCGCTGTATTTGGCATAAAGTAAAAATATGTTTGTGGAAATTATATGACAGCTGGCCAGACCCTTGCTAAAACAGCTCTTTAGAGCCATGTGTTCTGTTTGGGGACAGTGATCAAAAGAATGGCTGGACTAGGGAGACACTCGGTTTCTGAAGGTGTGAATCCCCTCACCTAGTCACTGGGCTCGTTTATTGACCCAAGCCGGTTTCACAAACTTCAAAGAGGGCTGAATTTGTAATTAAGGAACCGATGCTCATGTGGCCAGGAAACTCTGAGCTTCAGCCATCTGAACAATCCAATCTGAGCTGAAAAGGGTTAAAATCATCCCCAGGGAGGGGGTGAGGGGGGTGCATGGAAAAGGAAGGCATAAAATGTGAGTCCACCTTGACCCACTTGTTCATTCTGCATGAGGCTATCGAAGGATACAGATGATCACTATTTTGTCACTGGGAAGGCCTCATCCCTGAACCATGTAATCCAACGTGAGCCAAATGGTTTGTTTCTCCCTTTTTATTATTTTTTTTAAATTCTGGAAAGTGTGAGTACCTGTGTGATTTTTTTAACATTATTATATTCTTTGTAACTTTTTGTACATAAACTTTGAAGACATTCTTGAATTAAACATTAATTTTAGTTCTGGATCTGTGTTTTTATGACCCAAAGCCTCATATGACTCATGTTACCTACAGTATTTTTACTATGTGAGCATAATTGTATGGACAGGTAAGGGCAAAGGCTTACCTTGTGTTTTAACACTAAAGTTCCCCTTTGCTGGTGGCAGTTTCCAGGTTTTGTTAACCACACATGCTGAGGTAACCTGTAAAAGTCTCGGGCAGTGATTCTCAGTTTGGCGTATATGGAGGGTCGGCCCGCAGGACCGTGACAGCGACCGTCAGCGCTGTACCAGTGAATGAGCTCATGATGATTAAATCGCAGTGATAGTATTGAGACTATTGTTGTACCTACCTCTAAAGCTTGGCACACATCTCAGTGATGCTCCTACTCAGCAATGCAATGTATCAATATATTGCATCACCGTACACGCTGCATGATCCACCATATGATGGTACAATGTATTGTTACATGATTATTGTAACTTCAATGCATCATCCATCGCATCATCCCATCTGATGTGCAGGACATCAGATAAGAAGATGCAACCACACAATTCATCAAACAATGAATTGGTTGGGAGAGCCCCCATAGTGCTAGATAGTTAGCTTTTGGTAAGCCACTTTTTTTTTTCTTAACCCAAGACTCCTCCTGTTTCCTATACTGGGGTTGTAGGCCCAAAACTGATATTGATTTTGTCATGATCTGTCAACTGGATGATTGTATTGGGCGACCGAGGAATGCTCATGATTACATTAATGTATGTTATCATATGCAATTGTGGACATGGATATGTTCTTTTGATCATTTCTTGTATAACTTTGGAGCACACTGATGTGTGTGATTTGATGTGATGCTTTAATAAAAAGTGTTCTAAAAAAAATACAGTGAATTGGGTGGAATTGAGGATACATACTATAAAATGGTTGTTGCGATCGATTGCGGGTTGCAAGATTGGCAACATATCATATACTGTAGTGCATACCCATAAGTCTGACACTATTCCTGACAGATTTAGGGCCATATTCAATTAGGCACAAAATACTGCATTTTGGCCATAAGTGTTCGCAGGTGAGACCTTTTTGCACAAAAAAGCATATTGTGCAATCGTATTGCCTAAGTTTTTGCATGTGTGAAAAATCCATAGACTAAAATCCCCAAACTGTTTTCACCATCCCAGAGCAGGTGAAAAAATTAGCAAAATCCTTATTTTTGATTAAAAATGTAGGGATTTGTTTCAGAACCCCTTGGACACCCCTCCTCCCCCTCCCATTATGGCAAATTAGGCAAAAATAATTTTTTTATTAGCTTAATTTGGCAAGCAGTTTTTTCGCACTCTTTTTCAATAGGATACTGCGAAAATGGGAGCGTGCGTAGACAAAAGACTTGGGGCCTGATTCAGAGTTGGGAATAGAGAGAGATCTCTCTCTCAACTGATCATCTTGGTGAAACCATGCTGCATTGCAGGAGGAGCAGATTTAAAATGTGCAGAGAGATTTAGATTTGGGAGGGAGGTGTCCAAACTGACATCTAAATTGTAGAGTAATAATAAAGCTGTGCAGTATTTGTGGGCTACATGTAAAAGCAGCCAGTATTTATACTACATGCAAAAAAATGTATGTATTTACTCCCCTTGCATTGCAACATGGTTTTCCCAGGTACACAGTTAAGTCCTATCTCTTTCTCTGTTCCCAACTCTGAATCAGGCCCTTGACCCATAAACTGGAAATTGCATACTTGCTCCTTGGCCCATAAACTGGAAATTGCATACTTGCTCCTTGTATTCCCTTCTGCTCCACGGGAGGTTTCTGTCCTCCCTGAGCTCGCCTTAAGACACCTGCATTACGGTTTGACAGGTGTACCGCCCCAGTCAAAAACCCCACCTATGAAAAAGTAACAGGCTAGCAGGTCTGTTTATATAATGGGAATTGCTATTGTTTCTGTTACTATTAATTTGTTCTTACCTCTTATAGGCTACATGGTAAAACTTTTACATTTTATGCAAAAAGTTTGGCTTAATTGTATTCACTCTTCCCTAACTGCTTCTAGTTTTGATATAGAGCCACACCGCTAACATTGTGCATACAGTATTAGTATTCTATTTCCAGCACATAAAAGATACAAAGAAGATAAAGAAAGCGCTGAACCAGCTCAGAAATTTCCAATATATTTATTATACCCCTATTGTTTCAATAAAAAAAATATATAAAATGTTTTTCAACCGTATAATATATATGTAACGGCCGACAATTAAATAAATACATCAATTACACACATAAAAAATGGGCCCACAACTCACAGTCTCTCTATACCTTGACATATAACGTTATGCATACAGCCTATCAATCTGCTTATACACAAATAATTTTCCTGCAGCAGAGAAGCATCCACTATCTATGGAATTTAAACAGATACAATTGTAAAAAAAACTAAATTGATACATAGTGTCAGATCTATTTCTGCCTAAAAATCCCCCTGTGCAGTATGTTGTTTCAAACTGTCAACAGTCACAATTCCAATACTTTTGTAACAATTAAAACACAATATTAAGCCTTTTATACTGCCCAAGTATATTATAGGCAGTATGATATTTCTGACTATCAGCAGTTATGATTCAGACTTAGTCCTTAATAAAAATATGTTCTAGGCAGTATATTGTTTTCAGACTGTCAGCAGTTGGATTCAGCCTTAATCCTTAATCGCAAAAAAAAATAATATATATATATAATATAACAATTTGCTAGCTGTAACTGCAACCAGGGGAGTCCTCTTATTTGTAATAAATTATACTTTCCATTATATGTCCCATATGTGTAATTGATGTATTTATTTAATTGTCGGCCGTTATATATATTATACGGTTGAAAAACATTTTATATATATTTTTTTATTGAACCAATAGGGGTATAATAAATATATTCGGAATTTCTGAGCTGATTCAGCACATTCTTTATCTTCTTTGTATCTTTTATGTCTTAAAAAATGCAGTTTGAGTAAACTGTTTATTTAGAGAGCAGCAGTTTCAGTTTTATTAATTAGATCAGCGCTAAGTATATTTTTTTGTCTTCCTATTTCCAATTTCCAGCACCACTGTTATACCCCTTTCAAAATCACACTAATGTTATGTATTATATATTTTTTCTCTGAATAGAACACATTTTCCATATTATTTAAAATATTTTGGTGGGTATGGTTGTGCTGTTATATTGAATGTTTCTGATATAAGCACAAACTGTTTTGCATATTGACAAAACATTTATGTTCTTCCTCCTTTATTTCATTGACGTTAATGATTCCATAAGCTTTTAGTTTAACAATGAGAAAGTATGTATATTTTTGTCTGTTTATGTAGTTTCCATCTAAGCAACTGTATTTTAAAATATATTTCTCAGTTTCTTTGTAAATTAAATCATGAATGATTCGTTTGTGATGCAGTAAACTATATCATACACAAGACACTGCAAAAACTATCATTCATGTAGTCATAATATTCTGCATTAACTATTGCGATATCCTTCTTACTGTTCTTCCTCTAATCAGACTTTGACTCTTAGGGGTACATTTACTAAAGTGAGAGTTTTCAGAAGTGGAGATGTTGCCCATAGCAACCAATCAGATTCTACTTAACATTTAACTAGCAGCTTCTAGAAGATAATAGCTAGAATCTAATTGGTTGCTATGGGCAACATATCCACCTCTAAAAACCCTCACTTTAGTAAATTTACCCCATAAAATCTATTTTGAATGCAGGAGCTACAGATTTGCCCAGCTAGTTTGTTGCTCAATATGCCATGTAGCACACCATGCATCTCGCCTCCCACACTACGCCTTGAGTCGCGTCACACAGAAAGTTTTGGTACTGAACGTAGCGTAGCACTGGAAAAAAGTCATACCGTGTAATACAACTTTTTGTTCACCAGTTGTCACTTTTCCTAAATTACACAGTGCATGCATCTGATTTCCAATGCATTTTCTGTATCACCGCCTGATGATTGACTGACAGAAGCAGTGATTTGGTACACTATAGTACAGAGTTTTCCTCATGGAATCAGGGCTGTAGAAGAATGTCTAATAAAGTTTTAAATAATTAAGTGTGTAAGTCCTGTACTTTTTTTATATAAATATTTCACACCCATGCACAGCTTTTAATGAGGCGGGATAAATATTCACTAATGCTCCCCAACCATCATATGCTTCTGTTCAATGCCGAAGAACTCATTACATTTTCCACAACAACACAAGTTCTGTCATTTATACAGGTATCTCAGTTGACCAAAAAGACGCACTCCCAGCATGGCATATAGACCGAGCAATTGAAGTTCGGTACTCTTATCAAAGCCAACTGAACTCAATACATTGTCCATACCACCTTACATTTCTATGCTACTTTATGCCACTGTATTGCTGATGCAGAAAGTGGTGTGCGGTGCTCCATACATTATGCTATATAGCGCCCTGCTAGTCATGCTATGCTGTGGCGTATTGAGTCTAATAGTACTGTGCATGCCCAGTGGAGCTGATCGGGAGTGACACAGTGCATCAGCACTATGCTGATGCACTGCATGCTGTACACAACAGGTGCAACTATGAGCTAGATGTTTGGTGAGTCGCTTGCAAGAGTGGGTGTCCCGAGTTTGAGACCTGGTAGGGGACATTTTTTTTTTTACATCTTCACTACAGACTTGGTGGTGTGTGAGTTCTGTCAGCATTGCATATAGACTGAGCAATTGAAGTTCAGTATTTTTATCAAAGCCAACTGAACTCAATACATTGTCCATACCACCTTACATTTCTATGCTACTTTATGCCACTGTACTGCTGATGCAGAAAGTGGTGTGCGGTGCTCCATACATTATGCTATATAGCGCCCTGCTAGTCATGCTATGCTGTGGCGTATTGAGTCTAATAGTACTGTGCATGCCCAGTGGAGCTGATCGGGAGTGACACAGTGCATCAGCACTATGCTGATGCACTGCATGCTGTACACAACAGGTGCAACTATGAGCTAGATGTTTGGTGAGTCGCTTGCAAGAGTGGGTGTCCCGAGTTTGAGACCTGGTAGGGGACATTTTTTTTTTTACATCTTCACTACAGACTTGGTGGTGTGTGAGTTCTGTCAGCATTGCATATAGACTGAGCAATTGAAGTTCAGTATTTTTATCAAAGCCAATTGAACTCAATGCATTGTCTGCAACTTCATACCACCTGGCATTTCTACGCTAATTTATGCCACTGTACTGCTGATGCACTGTGTGCTCAAGAAAATGGTGTGCGGTACTGCATACGCCATGTAGCGCCCTGCTAGTCGCGCCATGCAGTGGCGTATTGAGTCTCATAGTACTGCGCATGCCCAGTGTGGTCGGGAGTCACACACAGTGCATCCCAGACTTAGATACTATAGCAAATTCATGACTTTATAAACTAGTAGTGGGCTCTGTTTGAGAGAGGGGTCTCTGGAATACAAACTGACTGTGAGTTTTAAGATACACACTTGCAGCACTACCAGCTGTGTGGTGGCTGCCAAGTCCAGGAGTTAAACATGGGATCTCCGGCACATGCCCAGTGGAGCCGCTCCATACGCCATGTAGCACCCTGCTAGTTATGCTATGCTGTGGCGTATTGAGTCTCATAGTACTGCGCATGCCCAGTGGAGCTAATCGTGAGTGACACAGTGCATCAGCATCCAGGCCTAATGCCTGACTTTACCCCCACAGGCCTAGTGCCCGACACCTGGTGGTCTAGGTAGGGGTTAATGTAGGCCTAACAGAGAGCCTACCTGTTAAGGTAGAAGAGGCTGCAGGGAGGAGCTTCTTTAGTTCTTTTTCTTTCCACCCAGGCAGTCCTCTCTGGTCCTCAGCTTCTTTCTTTTGCCTCTGGCCCATCCTGGCATGCGCCAGAGATCCCAGCCACCACAGTGCCGCCGACAGTGTCGCAAGTGTGCATCTTAAAATGCACAGTCAGTTTGTAGTCTAGGGACCCCTCTTTCACTCAGACTCCACTACTGGTTTCTAAGACATGCATTCACTACAGTATCAGCGCCAACAGTGCCCACACGATGTAAGTGTGCGGCTTAACACGCACAGTCAGTTTGTTATACAGAGACCCCTCTTTCAAACAGAGGGCCTGATTCAGAGCTGCTCGTAAGCGGCTGCTCATTCGCTCTGTACACACATTTGCAGATGCATATGGGTCGTAATGCGCATGCGCCAACCAGTCATTGCGGTTGGAAATTGTGCGCTCGCAAAACAGCGAGGGCCTGCTAATTTGAGTGACAGAATTAGGCGTTTGTGGGTTGTAACAGGGGAAGGTGCTTGAAAACGGGGAGGGGAGATCCGAACACAGGCGTGCCAAACAGTCAAAACGGGCATTTAATGGGAGTGCATAAT
This sequence comes from Taudactylus pleione, assembly GCA_031769625.1. NCBI lineage: Eukaryota > Metazoa > Chordata > Amphibia > Anura > Myobatrachidae > Taudactylus > Taudactylus pleione. The sequence goes on along the minus strand of JAUIMM010000045.1, from coordinate 17,448,274 downwards.
TAGTAAGGGAGTGTCATCGATCACGTCACTTGGTTGTCTTTTAGCCTGAACTGCTTGCATGATTGCGGGAAGTAAAACCTACCACAAGCACTGCGAGCAGTTCAGACACCTTTCGATGTACTCGATTAATCTAATAAATAGTGGAGATGCGAACGGCCAGGGGGCGTCTTTACAAAATAGCGAGCGCATGTTTCGTTCGCTCGCTCAGACATAGAGGCATCAACAGACCGCAAAGAGCGAGCGCTCAATTTAAATAGCCGGCCCCTTTTTCTGAACGACCGTTCGCAAATAGCGTCTGGCTCTGAATCAGGCCCAGAGCCCGCTACTAGTTTCTAAAGTCTACTATCTAAGACTGGTATGCACTGTGTTTGACAGATGCACTGTGTTTGACTCCCAACTGGCTCCACTGGGCATGCACAGTACTATGAGACTCTATACCCCATAGTGCAACTAGTAGGGTGCTACGTGGGTACTGTATGGAGTGCCGTACACCACTTTCTTGAGCACACATTATGTCAGCAGTACAGTGGCATAAAGTAGCATAGAAATGCCAGGTGGTATGAAGTTGTGGACAATGTATTGAGTTTAGAAGGCATTGATAACAATACTGAACTTCAATTGCTCGGTCTTTATGCAATGCTGGGAATGCGTCTTTTTGGTCAACACAGATACATATATAAATGACAGAACTCACATACACACCAAGTCCTGTAGTGAAGATTTATAAAAAGAAATGTCCCTTACCAGGTCTCAAACCTGTGATACCCACGCTTGCAATGCGGTCACCCATACCACTAGCCCATACACACCAGCTGTGTCGAAAGCCGCACCTGTTGTGTACAGCACACAATCCCACATCCTAGTTATGATGCACTGTCACTCCCTACCGGCTCCACTGGGCATGCGCAGTACTCTGAGACTCAAAACGCCATAGATCGACTAGCAGGGCACTACGTGGATGCTGTATGGAGCACTGTACACCACTTTCTTGAGCACACAGTGCATCAGCAGTACAGTGGCATAGAAATGCCAGGTGATATGAAGTTGTAGACAATGTACTGAGTTTAGTAGGCTTAGATAACAATACTGAACTTCAATTGCTCGGTCTTTATGCAATGCTGGGAGTGCGTCTTTTTGGTTAGCATAGATACAGCAGTACCTGTATAAATGACAGAACTCACACACCACCAAGACCTGTTGTGAAGAACCAGGACAAGCACTGTGCAAAGTGCTCACAAAACCACTAGCCCACACACTTTGTGTGTGATGTGATGTCTGCAGATTACAGCAGGCAATGTGTACAATGTCAATAACGGGCTCATCCTTGTGCACTCCACCCACTCGCTGCTTTTTTATTAATAAAAAAGTGTCTTCCTTTCAAAATATTATACTAGTACATGTAAACACAGTACCCCACCATTAGAGAATTCTTCATCTTGTCTCATTGAAAGCATTAATTTATAGTATCGGTTATACCATCATAAGAACATGGCAATTACACTACTGTACAACTATGTATGTGTACTGTTTTGTGTCCAGTTCTGAGAGCTTTTTTGATATTAAAAAGATTGGTTGTGCGAACATGCAATGTGCAAATACACTGTGTGAATGTGATATCCATCCAATTCAGTAGTACAAATTTCATCAGTGGAGCTCTCACCACTTAGCGGTTAAGTGGTGTATTACATGCTGTAGCATATCTTTCATTGTAGAATACCATGGTACGCCATAGTACAGCCATCACGTAAGTTTCCATGGTGCGACACAGAGACCTGAATGGCACGCTATGAACAAACTAGCTGGGCCCATCTGTAGACTATTTTTCTTTGTGGAATATTCTTCTACTACTGCTCTATATATAGCACAATGGTAACATCAATTAAGATGTGGTTGGCATCCCAGCATACTGAATGCTGGCATTCACAAACCCAACACCGGAATCATGATAGGGGTCACAATCTCGGTGGCTGCGATCCCAAAGGTAAATTTTAGGGTTAGGGGTAAGGCACTAGGGGGAGGGTTAGGCTGCGGGAGGGGAGGGTCAGGATGCGGCTGTGGGAAGGATGGGTTAAGGTTAGGGGAAGGGTTAACTCAGTGGAACTCCCTTCTGGGGTTTGTACCCTATAGGCAATGTTTTTAATACAAGGAAAAGGGGATACTCTGAGCACTGGTGCTAAATTAATTAAGATGAAGGTAGAATTACTCCAAATAAATAAATATGCAAATGCTGATAGTAGTATCAGGGATATATTATCCTTATGGAGGTGCACCCATTAGAGTAAGAACAGCATTCAGAAAAGTGAAAGAAAGCACTCTCTTTTTTTGGGGCACAACAATCTACCTTGTATAGTAAAACTTAACTTTTAATGTTATGTCATAAAAGAATCATAGGAAATAAAAAACTTAAATTATAAACATACAATAATATAGATACAATAATTGCACAACGTTATATTAAAAAAGCTAACACTTTTATCATATCAAACAGCACATCAGGGAGTGGTCAAGATCTATATAGATAGATTCAATAATCCAAGGTACCAATACCACAATACAAGATGAAAGGGAAACCACCCCTAATTGGTTCTGATGCAGCTGTAGCCAAGTTTTTAAGTTTGTATATATATTTTTTCTATACAAGGGAAAAATATCCCAATATCTGTAAGACAAGCACAATCCAACCACATATGAATAAATAGCAGATGATTAACAGTTAGTAATCTATAATCTTCTGAGGAGGAAAAAAGCAAGCAAATGAATATTCAGATCCCAGTTTAAGACAGCATTTTTCCTTATATATCAATCATCTCAACATAGTATCTTTTTTATGCATCTATAAGGTACATATTTTTTCAGACTAGGTGCAAAATATCAGCAACGCATCAGCAGATAGTCTTAAAATGAAGAAACATACATCTGTTGCCAGGTATTTCCTTGTAAAACATGAGGGTTCTCCTAAAGATCTTAAAGCATATGGTTTGGAACACATTAAAGTAGGGATCAGAGGAGGTGATCTGACTAAGGCACTTCTTCAGAAAGAGAGCGAATGGACTTTCAGATTAAAAACTGTAAATCCCTTTGGACTAAATGAATATATAAATTACAGTGCATTCGTCTAAATACCCTACTCCCTTTAATATGGAAATGATTTAAACTCTCTGTATATTCATATATGCTGCGAGATTTTATGTATTTTGACATCACAAATGGACTTTACTCATATGTTAAATTAATTACTATATCAATACCTGTCACTTTATTGGACCTTATTAATACATTATGTTAATTCATTAATTGAATTTTTGGCTATGTTGTAATTTACACCTAATATATAAATTGTGATAATCCCCCCCCTTCACTTATTTCACCTCACATTATTATTCCCTCCTTAGACGTCTGAGAATCTTTCATGGCACATATTGGATCAGATACACTCATTATAGCAACCTTGTTATATTCACATTTTCAAACTTAACACATATATTTACCCAACTATCACACTTTTATTTCATATTTACTACCATGTCATACAATATTTACATCAGCAATACAGTAAGTCGATTACTATATCACAATTTTGGTAAGTACATATATATGTATGTATATATAGATATATATATATATATACTGTCAGGTGCATAAATATTGGGACATTGACAGAATTTTCATATTCTGGCCTCTATTCACCACCACAATGGCTTTGAAATGAAACAAACAAGATGTGCTTTAACTGCAGACTTTCAGATCTAATGTGAGGGTAATTACATCCAAATCAGGTGAACGGTGTAGGAATTACAACGGTTTCTATATGTGCCTCCCACTTTTTAAGGGACCAAAAGTAATGGGACTGTCAACTCAAAAGCTATTTCATGGACAGGTGTGGGCTATTCCCTCGTTATTTCATTATCAATTAAGCAGGTAAAAGGTCTGGAGTTGATTCTAGGTGTGACATTTGCATTTGGAATCAGTTGCTGTCGATTCTCAATATGAGATCCAAAGAGCCGTCACTATAAGTGAAGCAAGGCATCATTAGGCTGAAAAATCAAAACAAACCCATCAGAGAGATAGCAAAAACATTAGGTGTGGCCAAATCAACTGTTTGGAAAAATTCTTAAAAAGAAAGAACGCACCGGAGAGCTCAGCAACAGCAAAAGACCCGGAAGACCACAGAAAACAACTGTGGTGGATGACAGAAGAATTATTTCCCTGGTGAAGAAAAACCCCTTCACAACAGTTGGCCAAATCAAGAACACTCTCCAGGAGGTAGGTGTATATGTGTCAAAGTCAACAATCAAGAGAAGACTTCACAAGAGTGAATATAGAGGGTTCACCACAAGATGTAAACCATTGGTGAGCCACAAAAACAGGAAGATCAGATTAGAGTTTGCCAAACAACATCTAAAAAAGCCATTACAGTTCTGGAACAACATTCTATGGACAGAGGAGACAAAGATCAACTTATACCAGAGTGATGGGAAGAGAAGAGTATGGAGAAAGGAAAGGAACTGCTCATGATCCAAAACATACCACCTCATCAGTGAAGCATGGTGATGGTAGTGTCATGGCGTGGGCATGTATGGCTGCCAATGGAACTGGTTCCCTCGTATTTATTGTTGATGTGACTGCTGACAAAAGCAGCTGAATGAATTCTGAAGTGTTTCGGGCAATATTATATGCTCATATTCAGTCAAATGCTTCAGAACTCATTGGACGGCGCTTCACAGTGCAGATGGACAATGACCCGAAGCATACTGCAAAAGCAACCAAAGAGTCTTTTAAGGCTAAAAAGTGGAATGTTATGCAATGGCCAAGTCAATCCCCTGACCTGAATCCGATTGAGCATGCATTTCACTTGATGAAGCCAAACTGAAGGGAAAATGCCCCAAGAACAAGCAGGAACTGAAGACATTTGCAGTAGAGGCCTGGCAGAGCATCACCAGGGATGAAACCCAGCGTCTGGTGATGTCTATGCGTTCCAGACTTCAGGCTGTAATTGCCTGCAAAGGATTTGCAACAAAGTATTAAAAAGTGAAAGTTAGATTTAGGATTGTTTAGTTTGTCCCATTACTTTTGGCCCCTTAAAAAGTGGGAGGCACATATAGAAACCGTTGTAATTCCTACACCGTTCACCTGATTTGGATGTAATTACGCTCAAATTAAATCTGAAAGTCTGCAGTTAAAGCACATCTTGCTTGTTTCATTTCAAAGCCATTGTGGTGGTGAATAGAGGCCAAAATATGAAAATTCTGTCAATGTCCCAATATTTATGCACATGACTGTATATATATATATATATCTATATATGTATTTGCATGTTTTGACATGTGTTTACACCCCTTATCACCTCTTCCCTTTCATACACTTCTGTCTGTATATTACACATTACTTATGAATGATTATCACTGATCAAAAATATAAACTGGTTTCTTTGATTTGGAATATATTGAGGAATGTCCATTTGCTGTTTCTTTTTTTTCTTCTTCTTCTTCTTCTTCTTCTTCTTCTTCTTATTATTATTATTATTATTATTATTTATTTTATTAAATTTTTTCCTATATATATTTTTCTAATATTATAATTATTATTTTATTATTTTTTCCATGTCCTTACTCTTTCTATAACATTATAATCACACTGCCGGAATCCCTGTTAAACAACTTTGTTTATCTGTGTATCTGCTGGAAGATGCCCCAAGCATATCAGATCCGCAATATACCTTGCCAAATCCATTTTTGTTCTGTATCATCCTACTCTGCTTTTTTAAGTAATAATCAATAGTTTTTATGAAATGAATGATATCATTTGGTATGTATATTCTAATCGCTATGTTCTCTAACTGAATCATTATATCTATTGTGATAAGAAAATCACATTCATTTCCTAGGGCAACAACCTCAGTGACTCTTAATACCTGCCCTGTTTCCTCCTATCCTAGCTTACTACTTGCTATACCAGTAACAAGATGACTAGTCTACTCAATGATAATGATTTTGATTATGGTCATGTGAGCCAAACTAGGGCAACAACCTTAGTGATCCATAACACGTGCCCTGTTTTTTCCTATCCTAGCTTATTACTTTGTATACTAGTAACAAGGTAACCAATCTACTTAATGATTTTGATTATGCTCATGTGAGCCAAACTAGGGCAACAACCTCAGTGATCCTTAACACCTGCCCTATTTTCTTTTATCATAGCTTATTACTTGCTATACCAGTAATAAAGTAACTAGCCTATTTAATGATTTTGATTATGCTCATGTGAGCCAAACTAGCAGATGTGGATGCTCAGGCTGTGACAGGCAATTAGCTACATTGTAATTCATTACATATGCTGGAGGCTAGTTCCGCCTTTAGTGGTACCTGATTGGCCACCTGCTACTTGCTCTCACCTATCACTGGCCGGACATACACATATATACCCGACCAGTTCTGAGCTCATACAGACTTCAATTGACAAAGCCACTCTCTGGTGAAACATTCGTCTTGACCATGGAGCCCCCGCTGTTCACGTGGGGACTCCACTGACAGCACACCACTGTTATAGCAGACTCAACATAAGGTACCTTTTTCTTTTCAGGGACTCGCTGGGTGGCATCACCTTACTAATTTTGGGCCACCCACTGCGCTGTCTCAGACAACAGTGGGGTGAGAGTGACCTATACACACCAGCTCTCTCTCTGTATCTTTCTTCTTTTGGGATTGGAGCTTCCTGAACCGCTCACCTCATATTCTCTGAATTTATAACTCAAATATAGGGCAGCAGCATTCAGGATTTTCTCATGATTTTCTGTTTATTTCTTATATATATATATATATATATATATATATATATATATATATATGGCACCCTCATTTACTGGACACTGCACCAGGGAGCCTGCGCTGATTTCACCAGACTCCCAGTGAGTTAGACTGGATAAACAGCAGATGCCAATATCTTTCATCATACTCCCAGGGTATAGGAGACAGGTCCGCTCATGCCCCATTAACTACACTTGTATATGAGATACAGCAGCCACTTGCACCATACTATACTGAACAGTATTTTTTCACTATCCTTTTTGGTACTCACCTGATACTAATTACTGTGGTATTAAATTACGTCCTTTACCGTACCTTAGATTAATCCAGACTAGTGAAACTACATTGATCCACAATTTGATTCCTACAAGAATATTTTTGCAACTAGTCTGAAAAAATATTTAGCTTACAGATGCATAAAAAAGATACTATGTTGAGATGATTGATATATAAGGAAAAATGCTATCTTAAATTGGGATCTGAATATTCATTTGCTTGCTTTTTTCCTCCTCAGAAGATTATAGATTACTAACTGTTAATCATCTGCTATTATTCATATGCGGTTGGATTGTGCTTGTCTTACACATATTGGGATATTTTTCCCAATATATACAAACTTAAAGACTTCACCTTTGCTACAGCTGCATCAGAACCAATTAGGGGTGGTTTCCCTTACATTTTGTATTGTGGTACTGGACCTTGGTTTATTGAATTTATCTATATAGATCTTGACCACTCCCTGATGTGCTATTTGATATGATAAAAGTGTTAGCTTTTTTAATATAACGTTGTGCAATTATTGTATGTATATTATTGTATGTTTATAATTTGTTTTTCGTTTCCTATGATTCTTTTATGACATAACATTAAAAGTTAAGTTTTACTATACAAGGTAGATTCTTGTGCCCCAAAAAAGAGAGTACTTTCTTTCCCTTTTCTGAACCCTATAGGCAATGCCATCTATAGATGGCATCGCATATATAGAAGTCCATGGGCGTATTTCTCAAAGTGGCCCACAGAGGGATCTGAAAGATCCCTTCCCAATAGTGGCCGCTAGCACACGTGCAGCTTGATGGCCGCACATTACTTCACCCATGTCATAAACCTGGAAGTGAAGATATTGCAGGGACAGTTGGTTTTCGTGGAGCTGTCCCTATCAAGAAGAAGATGGTACATACTGGAAGAAGATCCCTCAGGTAAGCAGACAAAGATGTCTATTATTGATCACATTATAAATGCGATAAATAATACAGTCTTGTTTTATTACTGTTTGTTCCCAAATGTTAATTGTATGCTGTCGCTATAAAAATAATAAAGAAGGTAATGTGATACATAATAGCATACAATTCTTCATCAGATGGTGAGGTGGGAGTCTCATACCAAGTAGCACTATTGTATCACGGAATATTATGAGATACCTCTAGTTATAATATAATAAAATTTAAATAAGCAAGATAATAGTAACTTTCTCAGAGAAGGCAGTGTGGATGCTGTAATTTTGGGGCCAGTAAATGTATAGGAGCATGAAATATAGAAAACTGAGCAATAAGTGATCACAGGGCCTGAATCAGACCCGTTTGCTAGCAAGCGTTCACTCGTAGATAGCGATGTTTTGCAATGTGCATATGCAGCAGTGCACGTGCGCGACCCAATCCGTGCAATCAAGAAGCCTATGCTCGCTGCGCATAGACAGACCAGCAAAGTGAGTGACAGGCGAGGCCGTTTGTGGGTGGTAACAGGGGCAGGCCTCTACTAATGGGGGAGTGGAGGTGCGAACGCAGGCGTGCTTGAGAACTTCAATGCCATTTCAGAGGCATTCAAAATTAAAAGGCAGCATCATAGTGCACGTCACTTGGTGGGATTTCACTCTGAAGTGCTCACAGTGCTTGCGGTAGTGTATAATCAACCACAAGCACTGCGTTCGCATCCGATGTACTGATGGTTACATACACTTCCTGGAGATGACGTGCGCAAGTGGGCATCTGCATACACAAAGTGATCGCACGCCAAGACATAGTGGATGTGCTTATGCCTTGCCGTACGATTGCCTGCTTTGCTGGATGTGTACCAGATTTGCATACGCTGGGAGCGAGCATATGCATCTAGCGAGCGGGTATAAATTGGGCCCACAGCATGTAACACACAAATAGAGTATAATACAAACATTATAATATAACATACCTTTATTGCACACAGATCTGTGGTTGCTGGATGACTGGCAAGGGAGGGAGGGTAACTTTTGGCCTGAGAGACAAAAGAAGTGGCCCTGGCTCTTCTACCAATACTCCAGCTATAGAAAAATGTTGTGACTAAAATTGAGTGGTTGTGGATTGTCTAATGTGTATGTGGTTATTTAAAGCTAATAATAAATCTGAAAAAGTATGTCAAACTACTATAATCAAATACAACATCTTGCAACCCAATTTGACAAGCATTCAATGTACTGTAAAGACTATTCTATACAATACAGAAAGCATACTTGTGACAGCTATATTACAAAGTTTTTTTGTAACCAGAGTGGGAACATTCCTCTTGTCAGACGTAGTGCCCCCAAACCTTTCCTCATTATCCATTGTGCATCTGACCCCTGTATTGCTGTGCCTCAATATCATAGCTCCTTTATTGATTCTCCTCATCTTTACAGTTTTACACTAACAGTTATATTTGTCTTTTTCATTAGGCCTTTAAAATGGTCCATTGTTGTTGTTGTTTATATTTGAAAACCATTCTTGGTAGTCAGACTTTTATAATTTGTTGTATAACGGGCTCATCACAGTCCTCACTACCATGTTCATGTTGTCATCTGCATTGTGATTCCAAGTTAGCCTTCAGGAGATTAGCTCCCTATATCATATGAAATTGCAGATATTAGAAATTACAGATACAGTAGTTCATTCAAATCTGCCCATTCAGGCTTATGCTGTACTCATTTCACAGTGGCTAGAGTAGTTTAGGGGGACTGACCAGGGCCAGCAACAGAATTCTTGGGGCCCGGTACACTTGGATCTTTGGTGCCCCTAAACCTCCCAGTGCCCGCTCCTTGACCCATCCTCCAAACACACATGCTGGGTCCACACACATGCATGCATACATACATATACTCACACATATACACACACACATATATACAGCACACATACATACACATATACATACAATATATATGTTAAAAATGACAATAACAGTCACTTACCTTCTAGCTGAGGTAGTGGACTGCAATGACACTTCACTTTGTCCCTGCATTTTTCAGCTGGACTAGTCAGACCCAGAGTGTGTGTGTCGGGGAGGGTCGGGGGGGTGCCAAGAGTGGGGGGTTCGGGGGGCTGCTACAGAGAAGTTGAAGGAAGCCGATGGGAGAGGAACAGGAAGGAAGTAGGAGGGGAGGGGTAGGGCAGTGCGGCCAGTGCTATCACACAGGACACCACAGGGCAGGGGGTGCTGTTTGGACCTGTCAAATTTCTGTTTATTATCTTTCTTGCTTGTAGCTTCCTCTTATTTCATCCCCAGCATCTCCTGGCCTCTCCCATCTCTTCCCTGGCCTTCCCCATGAAGCCGTGGCCCTTTTTTGGATGCATTATGTCCCTTTGAAAAATGAGGGGGGCGCCAATGCTCTTTCTGGCACAGGGCACCAAAAAGTCTAGTTACGGCTCTGGGTGACGGAGCTGGGTGCAGGAAGATGTGCATCCCATGAGGAGAAGCACCAGCCCCTGCGTGACCCAGATTTGACTGGGGAAGGATGTTAGTGGGCGGGGCTTTGGCTGGACAGCTGCTGTCGCACTACAGCAGCTGTTTAAAGAGTTTTACTAGGTACTGCTGCCCAGTTTTTTTCTCTCCCTGATCCTTGGGGCCCTTCTGATCCTCGGGGCCCGGTATGGTTGTCCCTTTTGTTCACCCTTGTTGCTGGGCCTGGGACTGACAACCAACTTTAGCTCTCTAATGGACAGTCAATAGGTTGTTAATGGACAGTCAATAGGTTGTATTAATTCCTAATAGTCGCTAGTCGCAATGTAGCGCTGCAAGTCGCTTAAGAAAGAATTGCTTTCCAGTCCAATCGTGTGGTTCCACAGCACAAAAAGTTATTTATGTAATATAAAAGTAACACGGTGAAAGATTTAACAAATAGCGTAAAAATCAATCAATAATAGTACAAGCCGATACATACGCATGCGCACTGGTCCCAGTATACAGTCATCAATCCAGAAGTCTGTGATCATCAATGAGGATGTCTGAACACTGGTATCAGGACGCAGTTTATATACCTTACAGAGTTCTACGATAACAAAGGAACTAGTTTACAGATTTCCATTGGTTCTTGCTTCTGGTTTATCTAGTCATTGGTTGATTCATAAAGGGTCATCAGGGGCATGTCTCAGTTCTCCAATGGTCTCTTTGTGTAGTTTCCCGCCGAACAACTGGCTAATACTAGCTACAACACTGCATACTGATAATAACATTCTATGCAATAAATCCCTATTATCCATAACTAGTGGACGCAAGATGCGACTCCTTTGCCGATTGGAACAGGAGTCTGCAAATAAATGGAGATTTAGTATGATACCAAACATGACATGTCCACTATGCTCTAAACCTTAGTTCTCAGTTAAGTACATATTAAGTACATATTACATCATAATCATTAGTCAATAACACTGGTTAGTAACTATTGTGAATGGGAACCATCTTGCACATATGCGTCCGCACATGTGCATCTGTGTGTTGAAATAACAACTATATACAAATGAGCGTCCATGTATGGGTATTGTGCGTACGCATCTGAGCGTCCGTGTATATAAGTATATATACATTTATGTGTGTGCGTTATGTGCATCAGTGTATGTGTGTGTTGTGCATATGCAGTTTAGCGCATCAGATTGTGCGATGCAAAGTAGCGCCGTGGAAACGCATCGTCAGACCATCGACGACCAGATAGTCAGATAATAATTGTGTGCGATCATATTCAATTATTTGACTTCGACAGTTGACACCAGATGGTTGACAAGCATATAGGTCAACAAGGACAAAAGGTTGACTGACAAATGGTCGACAGTTCGGAATATCTACAGGGATAAAAGGCCAAGAATTTCAAATGGTTGATACACAAATTGACAACACAAAAATGGTCAACATTTATTCTAATGAATTTAGAACTGAATGGGAATAAGTCGCTCTGCAGCTTGTGCAGTCCTCCTTTATCAATCCTGCAGATTCTTTCAGAAGGAAAACATCCCTGAAAACACTTTAGATGGAGCAAATATTTCTCATCTAAAATAATCTGCATCTTACACTACTTGATATACATTGCCCACATCCATCTTTTCATAAGCAAATAACCTAAAATTACAAAAAAGCTTTGTTACTCAGCTTATTTCAGCTCACATTGGGACTCATATAGAAAATGTAATTTATTTAAATGTATCCACTACACAAGAAATGCAACATTTAATATTTTGTTATAATGTGCTATAAGTTTTTATATTTGGACACTTTATATTCCTTTGAAATAAATACCTTTTATTATATCTCACATAGTTCTTATATTATTCTCATACTGCTTACGCTTGCACATATTTGTGCTTTTATTTTGTTACATAAATTTCTACATTGTACGGGATGACTATCCTTTCTTTTAACAGCTGCAATAGTGTGCACATATATACAGTCAGGTGCATAAATATTGGGACATTGACAGAATTTTCATATTTTGGCCTCTATTCACCACCACAATGGCTTTGAAATGAAACAAACAAGATGTGCTTTAACTGCAGACTTTCAGATTTAATTTAAGGGTAATTACATCCAAATCAGGTGAACGGTGTAGGAATTAAAATGGTTTCACTAAACAATCCTAAATCTAACTTTCACTTTTTAATACTTTGTTGCAAATCCTTTGCAGGCAATTACAGCCTGAAGTCTGGAACGCATAGACATCACCAGACGCTGGGTTTCATCCCTGGTGATGCTCTGCCAGGCCTCTACTGCAAATGTCTTCAGTTCCTGCTTGTTCTTGGGGCATTTTCCCTTCAGTTTTGTCTTCATCAAGTGAAATACATGCTCAGTCGGATTCAGGTCAGGGGATTGACTTGACCATTGCATAACAATCCACTTTTTAGCCTTAAAAAACTCTTTGGTTGCTTTTGCAGTATGCTTCGGGTTATTGTCCATCTGCACTGTAAAGCACCGTCCAATGAGTTCTGAAGCATTTGACTGAATATGAGCATATAATATTGCCCGAAACACTTCAGAATTCATTCTGCTGCTTTTGTCAGCAGTCACATCATCAATAAATATAAGGGAACCAGTTCCATTGGCTGCCATATATGCCCACGCCATGACACTACCACCACTATGCTTCACTGATGAGGTGGTATGTTTTGGATCATGAGCAGTTCCTTTCCTTCTCCATACTCTTCTCTTCCCATCACTCTGGTACAAGTTGATCTTTGTCTCATCTGTCCATAGGATGTTGTTCCAGAACTGTAATGGCTTTTTTAGATGTTGTTTGGCAAACTTTAATCTGGTCTACCTGTTTTTGAGGTTCACCAATGGTTTACATCTTGTGGTGAACCCTCTATATTCACTCTTGTGAAGTCTTCTCTTGATTGTTGACTTTGACACATATACACCTACCTACTGGAGAGTGTTCTTGATTTGGCCAACTGTTGTGAAGGGGTTTTTCTTCACCAGGGAAATAATTCTTCTGTCATCCACCACAGTTGTTTTCCATGGTCTTCCGGGTCTTTTGGTGTTGCTAAGCTCTCCGATGCGCTCTTTCTTTTTAAGAATGTTCCAAACAGTTGATTTGGCCACACCTAATGTTTTTGCTAACTCTCTGATGGGTTTGTTTTGATTTTTCAGACTAATGATGGCTTGATTCACTGATAGTGACAGCTCTTTGGATCTCATATTGAGAGTCGACAGCAACTAATTCCAAATGCAAATGTCACACCTAGAATCAACTCCAGACCTTTTACCTGCTTAATTGATAATGAAATAATGAGGGAATAGCCCACACCTGTCCAAGAAATAGCTTTTGAATTGATAGTCCCATTACTTTTGACCCCTTAAAAAGTGGGAGGCACATATAGAAACCGTTGTAATTCCTACACCGTTCACCTGATTTGGATGTAATTACCCTCAAATTAAACCTGAAAGTCTGCAGTTAAATCACTTCTTGTTTGTTTCATTTCAAAGCCATTGTGGTGGTGAATAGAGGCCAAAATATAAAAATTCTGTAAATGTCCCAATATTTATGCACCTGACTGTATATAAATATATAAGTTAATACAGGTTGAGTCTCCCATATCCAAAATGCTTGGGACCAGGGGCATTTTGAATATCGGAATATTCCGTATTTTGGAATATTTGCATAAAATAATGAAATATCTTGGGAATGGGACCCAAATCTAATCACAGGATGCATTTGTGTTTTATTTACACCTTATACACACAGCCTGCAGGTCATTTTATACAATATTTCAATAATTTTGTGGCTCAAACAAAATTTGTGTACATACATGAAATTTATTTATGTTACATATACAACTAATAGACACAACCTGAATGTAATTTTATACAATATTATTAACAATGTCGTGCTTTAAACAAAGTTTGTGTACATTGAACCATCACAAAACAAAGTTTTTACTATTCAGTCATGCTCAAAAAATTTCGGAATATTCCGCATTTCGGAATATTTGGATATGGGAGAAAAAACCTGTATATAAGTTGCTATACACTGTTTATGTAAATCATTTAATTGTATTGTGTGTATAAAAGTAATTAATTATTTTAACCCAGGTGACTCCTGGCACATGATAAATTTGGGTTGGGTCTGAAATTCCAGCTGTCAGGATGCCGCTGGTCAGAAAACCGACAGCGGCATCTCGACCGCCAGAATCCCGACACCCATGGAAAGTGATAGTAAGTATTTTGCTAATCCTTACCCTAACCCACCCTATTTGGTGCGTAACCCTAACCTCCCCCCCTAGTGCCTAAACCTAACCTCCCCCTACCCGCACCCTAAACCAAAACACCCCTTCCCCGGTGCCTAAACCTAACCTCCCCCTCCCCGCACCCTAATCCTAACACTCCCTACCCGGTGGCTAACCCTCCCCCTAATGCCTAATCATGCTACCTAACCCTAACCTCCCCCTAACACCCCAATACTTACCTTCGGGATGCCGGTGGTCGGGATACTGGTGCTGGGATCCTGACCTGTTGGGATTTCTGCACGTATATTCAGATCGTCAGCATCCCGCACACCGGGATGCCGACTACATCCCGATAGATTTATGTGAAACTAAAATAATGTGAAAAGTGTGTGATAACACCCGTTTACTCAATAGTTTAGTCGAAAAAAAGATTGAAAAACGTGCCCCATTAAAAGGTTTATGCTCTCAATATTAGTACTGGTTCAGTGACTAAAATATGAATCAGCAGAATTCACTAATAAAACTGTCTAAATCTGCCTCACACAGAGGACAGGTAATATAAATGTTTGTTTATGTTCTTTTGAGATTAGCAATTTCTGCCCACACAGAATCCTTAGGGGCACATGCATCAAAGCTTGATGTGAGATAAAATTGTGAAATATATATCACCAACCAATCAGCTCCAAACTATCATTTCTTGAACACAGCCTGCAAAATGTAAGTTAGAAGCTAATTTTATCTCACATCAAGCTTTGATACATATGCCCCTTAGAATGTTAATTCCTTTAACTCATAGGATGTTAGTTTTGTTAATTAACAGTCAGAGAAGACAGGTACGGGAAGGCCTTTGTAAGTCCCTATAAGGTTTTCCATTAGCATGTTAATTTCACTCAGGAGAGGATGTTTGAAGATCATTAGGATGTATCTCTCTGAGGGAATCCTATGATCAGGAAACCCCATTAAACAAGTCCTATTGTTTGGGGCCACATGTTAATTATTTAGACCTGTGAAGCAGGAAACAGTACACAGAAGGCATCTGCAGGTATAAACAAAGAGTGGACAAACCACAAAATGAATTCAGCTTGGCCACCAGGTGTGATTAGATACAGTAAAGGCAGATCAAAGACCAATCATATTTTATGTGGTTTAGGACATAAAATGTATTGTCTATGATAGTTGGGGCACTACAAAATCTCAGAGATTTATCTAAAATATAGACACAGATTAGGGGCAATTTAGAATCACTCAGACATATAATTTCTAAGGTATGAAGTATCGCCCCAATATCACATCACACAGCTGCATATTTACAGTCACATTGTACACAGTCGAGTCACATTATTATGACCACCGGCTACATTTGATGTTGGCATCACGTAGCCCATGAAGTACATCACATGCCGTGTTCTGGCTTGGTGGGTATATGAGGTGTGCAATAAGCCATCTGCACAATTATCACTCGTTGCTGTCATGTGTAAAAGGGGTGATTTATCTGAGTTGCAAAAATTTATGAATTTTGGCTTTCAGGCCAAGGGTGGCAGTATTTCTGAAACAGAGCAGTTTGTGAACTGTTCGTGTGCTGCCATGGTGAAGGTGTATCGTGAATGGACAAATTGCGCATAACCGACGTGGAAACTGCGAACACCATGTGCCATTGATGTGAGAGGTGAACGTCGGCTACGAAGATGCTTGAGTGCCGACCGACACGCCTACAGTGGATCAGCTCACCATCTTATTGAGGATGGGGGCCACCAGACGTGTGTCTAAAATGATAGTTCAGTGAACCCTGCTGTGTATGGGGCTCCAAAGCAAACGGATGGTCGCTTCAATTTTCACACCGGTATCAGAATTGAACCTTCGCTGATTGGCGAAGGGTTGCCTTTTCCGGTGAGTCAAGTTTTCTGCTTCATTGAATGAATGGACATTGGCGTGTCAGGTGAGAAACATCGGAGAACAAACACCATGCAACATTGCTGGAAGAACACAAGCTGGTGGTGTAGCATTATGATATGGTGAATGTTTTCATGGCATTCTCTGGAAGCCAGCCTCTACCGATTTGGTTATGAATCCATCCTTTCACCCAAAATGTTGATTGTCTTCCCTGAGGCAGATGGGATCTTCCATGTCACACAGCTAGAAATGTCCGTTACTGGTTGGATGAGCCCGACCAAGACTTCAAAGTACTTCCTTGGCCCCCTAATTCCACAGACTTGAACTCAATTGAGCATCTGTGGGACCACCTCGATCGTTGTGTTTGCTCTATGAATACTCCACCATACACCCTCCAGCAGCTGTGGAATGCACTGCAGTCAGCATGGCTCCAGATACATATGCCAACCTACCAGCACCTTATTGAGTCACTCAAAGTCAGTCTAGCTGCTGCTAATGCTGCACATGGCAGTTATTCTGGTGGACATAATAATGTGACTCGACTGTGTACAGCCGAGGGCCAAAAGTTTTGAGAATTACACAAGTATTTTTTTCACAAAGTTTGCTGCTTCAGTGTATTTAGACCTTTTTGTCAGATGTTACTATGGTATACCAGGCCCGGTGACGGGGGGGGGACTAAGGGTACACCTGTACCAGGCCCCGGGGTCCAGACGGGCCCCAAGGAGTGGACAGGCACAAAAAAGGGCGGCAGACTCCCTGCACTTTGGAGGGAATAGGGGAGATGTTAGAGGAAGGAGGGAATAGGGGAGATGTTAGAGGAACAGGGGCAGTGGACAGGAGAACAGGATGGGTGAATAAGATGAAGGGGATGAGGACACAGGAAGGGGCTGGTTGTATAAGAAGGTGCTGGGGCAGAGGAAGGTGATGGGGACTGGGGACAGAAAAAGGTGTTGGGGGCAGAAGAAGACATAGGCTGGGGGCACATGAAGGTGATGGGAGCTGGGGGCAGAAGGAGGAGTTGGGGCAGAGAGTGACACAGGCTGGGGGCAGGGGAACGTGATGGGGCAGAATGTGGTGCTAGGGGCAGAAGGTGACAGGCTGGGGGCAGAGGAAAGTTATGGGACCTGGTGGCAGAAGGTCACATGGGCTGGGGGCAGAGAAAAGTGATGGGGCTGGGGATGGAGAAGGTGATGGAGGGCTTCTGGGCTGAGGATTGTAATGAGGGGCTGAGGACTGAGAAAGGCTGGCTGCTGACACCATTCCTCCTACCCGAGGCATCCACAGCACTGTCATAAGGAAGACATTACAAGAAACGGCAGACATGAACTACAGCCTGCATAGTTAGTGACAGAGACAGTGTGGTCAGTCATAGAGTATTTTTACTTTATGTAAAGGCTGGCATATCTTTCAGTTAACATTCTTATGCCTCACATATCACACATGCAGGGGAGGGATGTGCGGGAACGGGGTGATGGTGAGAAGCTGGGGCCCCCAGAGACGTCAGTGTACCGGACACCGAGATTTCTGTTGCCAGCCCTGTGGTATACTGAAGTAAAATTACAAGCATTTTATAAGTGTCAAAGGCTTTTATTGACAATTACATTAAGTTTATGCAAAGAGTCAATATTTGCAGTGTTGACCCTTCTTATTCAAGACCTCTGCAAATCTACTTCTGGGCCACATACTGTCTGATGCCACCCATTCTTACCTAATCAATGCTTGAGTTTGTCAGAATTTGTGGGTTTTTGTTTGTCCACCCGCCTCTTGAGGATTAACCACAAATTCTCAATGGGATTAAGGTCTGGGGAGTTTCCTGGCCATGAACTCAAAATTTCTATGTTTTGTTCCCCGAGCCCTTTAGTTACCACTTCTGCCTTATGGCAAGGTGTTCCATCATGCTGGAAGAGGCATTGTTCGTCACCAAACTGTTCTTGGATGGTTAGTAGAAGTTGTTCTTGGAGGATGTTTTGGTACCATTCTTTATTCATGGCTGTGTTCTTAGGCAAAATTGTGAGTGAGCCCACTCCCTTGGCTGGGAAGCAACCCCACACATGAATGGTCTCAGGATGCTTTACTGTTGGCATGACACTATCTTTTGCTTTTTAACTTATCATTGTTCATTTCAACACGATTCTCTCAGCCTGGAGGATTATTGTTTCCTTGCAATGCTGTTAGCAACAGTCACTTCTACCAGTAGATTGAATAGTAGGAACGTGTCTCTCAATCTTTCTGAAGGCAACACTCATTCCTTTACTTCTGCATATTGTGTCTGAGGCATTTGCTTGACACAGAAAGGCATGAGAATTTGAATTTCACACGGTTGACTGTTTCAATTTTTGTTTTAAGTTAATATACTTGTATCCAATTGGTATACAAGTAGCCTGCTCCTGCTACGTAGATGTTTAAAAGCCTAGATGCTTTTTACATTAAGAGTGAAGATATCTCTGTTAATACTTATTGATATGTTGCACTTGAACTACTGGCATCTATATGTCCTCTGTATATTGATTGAGAATTTTTTTTACATTCTAACTAGATATGCTCACACATGAGATGTGTTTGATGAATATACAATTTGAATCTAATTAGGAGGTACTCTGAGTGGGTTTTGATGATTTCCCTAGGGGGTGAAGTATAAGGAACAGCCCTTTGATAAATAACTAGGGAAATTATTTAAATACTTTGCAGAACCCATCAACATTTAATATTTGTTTTATATATTTATACTTTATGATGTACCCCAAATGTTGAAACATTGGGACTATTTTCGGGGGGTAACATCCAATTAAAATAATATTTTAAAATTACAATCACTCATTTTGATGAAATTATTCTGTTTAATGTGTGCCCCAAAAATAATTTTGTTTTGTTTTTGCTTTGCTTTCTTGCAAAGAATAAGGAAAATAAGTTTAGATACCTAAATATTGGGAGCACCACCAATCAAGGGCTGTACTATATACTGTATGTTCCTTACAGCTATTATGTTGGGATTTATCTGATACTTAATTGTAAACTGATATTGTACAGACACTACTTTTGTATATGATTGTTGCTTTTAATGTTGGCATCTCTGAGAATTTATATGCCCTGCTTCATTGGTGAAGAGGAAGGGTGATTTTCGGCATAGAGGCACATAATGACCTTTACTCAATGAGCCTGAAACTCAAGTAGGGTCACTCACCTGCTGATAGTATACTATGTAGTCTAAGACCATTCCAGAATATAAGGGGCCTGGCTGCCAGCTTACAGCTCCATATAAATTGGCAGACAGGATACAGTGTACCCCTAACCCCAACTGATGACTACCTAGCCTTTAGCTCTTCATAATTGCCACAATCCCCTCTATAACCCCAGGTATAACCTCCTGGCCACCATACTGTCTGGGCTTTATGACCTAATAAACAGGAAACCCTGCCTTAACACATATCCCATATGACAGTGAAACATCTGGCCATTATCTTATCTGGATTTCTTAGAGGACAGTGTGGTATGTGGAATAACTTAGGAAAGTTGGGGAGATTCTTCATAAATGATGTCTATGTTAGTGGGGAGTGCACTCCTATGTTGTCTCTACCTCTCTCTGTAGGAGTAATAACCTGATCCAGGCACACACTACTGTGTTAGAGTGCCACAGTATTGCATGGGTGTGCAGTACTCAGCTCCTCAGCATGAGACCTGTTATAGCAACTGTGACAACCGCTGTTGACCCTGTGCATAGTGCTCACATTCCACTGACACTTATTGCAAACCACACAGGTTCCACCAATAGTTATTACTAATAGTTTTTATCGCCTTTAACTTCCATCCCTGCCTAGGTAATCTGCACCCATATGACCATCTGTCATCTGGAGCAGCACTTGCAGCCTGGTTGAAGGCATCTTTTTCCAGTCAGCAATCCACTATCTGCTATGAGAGACAGCATGGCAAGAAATCAGAATGCAGTTGTCTCACTCTGATTTGCTGTCAGGCTGCCTATCAGTGAAGGCTGTCTGCTGGGGTGCCCTCTTAGTTGACACTCTAGTTAGCCCCCCTGAAGGCTGCTCCCATCTAGTGATAGGTCTGTCTTATCCAATATGGTCTGAAGGTGTTAGATTTCTCAATTACTTTATCAAACCACATTACCACCTCAGTCTTTTATCAATACCTACATCATCAATATTTTCTAAACGTCCTTAACCATAACCTCTGACAGGCTACTGACTACCTTTGAGCATCACTCTCCATCTATTTATGCAACCAAGAATATATCCTTTTATATAACTCTATGCTGACGTCTACCACTTCTCAGAAGTTCCCTCATAACAAAACTGGGAAAGAGAGCTTGGTTTTAGATGACTGGTATGGCATATTGTCAGACATTTAGTGGCAGATGTACTAAGATCTAGAAAGTGATAAATTGGATATTGATAATCTAACAACCAATCAGCTTCTAACTGTCATTTTTCTAACACAGCCTGAAACATGATGTTAGGAGCTGAGTGGCTGGTAGTTTATCACTTTCCACTTTATCACTTTTCAGAGCCTAGTACATCTCCCCCATAGTGTTAACACTCTATTTATTAATCTGGGGCTCCTCATGAGCATCTAAATGTTCCATCTGTGTCAGTATAAAAGAGAATACATATTAACTGCTGTATAGATCCTACTTGGCACCGACCAGACTCCACAAAATGTACTCCTGTTTTCCCTCTGTGCTGGAGAGGCTACAAACAAAAAAGTCTCTTTTTATAAAGTACGGAATTCTTTTTCTCAACTCAACTATTTCCCAGCTGTAATATTTTGACACAATATGGCTTCTCTGTCTTGTATATATTTTTTGCCCACTATTTTCACCTTATATTGCCGAGAGCATTGTCGAGTAGATAGAGGAAAAGAGATACTCCTTTTCTTACATTTTTTTCCCCTATTTTACTCTATCTACTCTTTATGTTTATACCTAGCATCTGATATCTATTTATTATTCTGTGTATTTATTCCTTTGTATAGGACTCCCATTTGTTTACATCACTGTCTGTACTACTTTGTTTTTAATAATAATAATAATAATAATAATAATAATAATAATAATAATAATAATAACAGTAATTGGTACTATGGTATTTATTACTTTGAGTGAAAAATCCTTTTAATGTAACAAAGTTAGGCTGTGTATATTTTAAATGGAAAACAAAGCTCTATAGCACTACATAGTGTAACAACAACCCTTGATGCGATTACAATTTTACAAAAAGCAAGATCTAGCTTGCAATGGGATGTAGTTATGCGATGCCGCCAGTTACAATCCTGACAGGGGAAGCCCGACAAGGGACTTAAGATAGGCATCGAAATACCAACGCCTATCTTAATCCCAATGCTGAACACAGAAGGACGGCTGCCCGAATGACGTAAATCCGGGGTGCCCATAGTATTAGCTGCAGGGGGAGGGGGTTGGTTTGGGTAGCGTAGCGGGGTTAGCGTTAGTTTTTTGGGGGAAGGTTAGGGTTAGGCATCCCTAGGGGGGGGGGGTTAGGGTTAGGCACCACTGGGGGGGAGGATTAGGCACGAAGGGAGGAGACTTAGATTTAGGAACTAACAGGGAGGGTTTGGGTGTGGGGTGGACAGGGTTAGGGTTAGGCTGCAAGAAGGGAGAGTTAGGGGAAGAAGAGGGGAGGGTAAGTATACTTACCCAAGCCCTGTCAGGATACCAACCATTGGGATGTCGCTGTCGGTATTGTGACAGGAAAAATCCTGACAGTCGGCATTACATACCGATCCCCTTGCAGCCATTCTGCTCATTCTATTGTATTACAGCAGCAGCGGTTGTCAGATATTGTACAGTACTTTAAGAACTGTTTTAATAGGTAAAAACAAGTCTATGTTTCCAGGGTCATAATCATAAATCTGTATAAAGCTCCTTGACCACAATGGTATACTTTTATTTTTAGAAGTTTTTAATGCAAAAAAAGGCTGTGGCAATGGAACCCTTTCATTATACTGATCCCATACCAACTAGCATATGCGCTTGTAGTCACGACTGTTTACACTGTAGCACTATTCTTTGGAAGCTGCATGCTACAAATAGTATCTCATTTTGGTATTTAATTAAATGAAAATGTACCGATTACATTTGTGGTTGCATAGCAAAAATACATTTTATGTTTTGTTTGGCTGGACTACCTCTTCTCAGAGTATTTTACAGCCTTCAGAAAATACTTCAGCAAAAATACAACATGGCATTTTAATCTGAAAAATAAAGTAAATATGTATTATTATGCTAAGGGTATAAATGCAGGTGTGAAACCTTGGGATTTTGCTTCTACGGGGAAACACACCGAAAGAGGTACAGCTGCAATAGTCCAAGAGGTGGTAGACACAGAATACACTGAGGATTTTAACACAGCAAGCACAAATGTCGAAGGTACAGCTGAGTACACAAAGTGTGGAATTTTGGTAGTGTTCTACGAGGTACACGGATGTGTTGACACTGTTTGTACAGTGCGTAGCATGCAATTAGGTACACAGAGGTGTTGGTACAGGTTGAACAGTGCATAGTGTGCAACATGATACACAGATGTATTCTCACTGTTTGTACAGTGAGTAGCATGCAATATGGTATATAGAGGTGCTGGCACTGTGGGAACAGCGTGTAGAATGCAATGAGAGGTATAGATATGTTGGGACAGTGGGAACAGCACATAGTGTGCAATGAGAGGCACAGAGTATATTGCAACAATCCTGGAGCTTAAAACAGACAGCAAGTGTACCAGAGTACACACACCCACACAGCTGATAAATACAAACAGGGGGAATTGGCCAACCAAATACCCTGGCACGTAGTCTAAGACCCCACCAGACTTCACCAGGAATCCCTTCAAAAGGATATGGACTTTACTCATTGAGGGCCCCGGTCGCTTCCCAGTGTAGTTGGTTCCCACTATGAAAGCAATACAGTACTTAACTGATGTGAACACTCTGCCAGGAATTGCCACACATGGAAATGTGTGTATGGAAGTGCTGCTGTAGAGAAACCAAACACCAGAGTTTAAACAACACTGGAAGAAAACTATACTGGAGAGTATAGTTCTGAAGCTGAAGCACTTACAGTATGTAGAACACAATTAATACTCATTCACTGAAGGGGTGTACTGAGCAGGTTCTTATAGTGGCTGGTTGATGGGTGATTCCCTGCATGAGTCATTGGTGCTGGAGGTTAATGATAACACCTGAGAGAGGTGTTATGCAGTATCTAACCTGAGGCTGAGCCCAGCTGGGCTCTGTTAAGGATTCTAATTGGGAAGGCCAGCAATCAGTGTCTGGCTGTGTGTTGGAGGCAAGCTGGTGATATCCATGACTGCTGGTATTGACAACAGGGGATTGGCATCAATCCTGTCATGTTGAAATCCTGTATAGATAATAGATGGTACTACTATTACATATTCTATCAGTGAATACCCTATCCAACTATTGATTTTTTGGTGCATGTACCAGTATTTGATCTTGGGTAATAAATATAGTATATTATCATTTGGCTTTTTATTACAAACCAGGATCTGGATATTTCACAATAGACCAAAGAAGGAAATATTATATACCTATGTATATTTGTGTGTGTGTATATATATATATATATATATATATATATATTAGGGGTGAGCGGGTTCGGATTTCTGAAATCCGAACCCCCCCGAGCCCCCCCGATCCGAGTCCGATCCGAGTCAGGCTCGACTTTTCCCGCCTGACTCGGATCTGAAATCGAGGCAAAACATCATCATCCCGCCTTCCGAGTCTCACGGGTTTTGGATCCTATATATGGTACCCGCGTCGGCGCCATTTTCTCACTCGGCTGTGGACAGTGAAGAGGGAGGGTGGGAGTTAGGGCTGTGTAGTATAGTGTAGTGTAGTGCTGCTGTTGTCCACTACTTCAAAGTCCATAGGGGCTGGCTGTGTTGTGCTGTGCTGCTGTTGTTAATAGGGGCTGTGTCCACTACTTCAAAGTCCATAGGGGCTGGCTGGACTGTGTTGTGCAGTCAGTTCTCCATAGGGGCTGTGTCCACTCCAAAGTCCTGTGCAGTGTCCCAGTCCTAAAGGGGTGCTGTAGTGTTGTCCAGGGGGTGCTCTGTCCATCAGGGGTGCTCCCCCCAAGTGCTAAAAAAATTATATATTTTCTGTGTTTGTGAATTGTGTGCGCAGTAGCCGCACGTGCATCAACAAAGTAGTGCCAAGCGTGCGCCTGTGTCATAAGTAAAGGGCCGGCTGGCTTGACCGTTAAGGGTGCTGTAACCCCCGAAAGTACACTCCAGTCCAAACCAAAAAAAAAATTATTTTCTGTGTTTGTGAATTGTGTGCGCAGTAGCCGCACGTGCATCAACAAAGTAGTGCCAAGCGTGGGCCTGTGTCATAAGTAAAGGGCCGGCTGGCTTGACCGTTAAGGGTGCTGTAACCCCCGAAAGTACACTCCAGTCCAAACCAAAAAAAAAATTATTTTCTGTGTTTGTGAATTGTGTGCGCAGTAGCCGCACGTGCATCAACAAAGTAGTGCCAAGCGTGCGCCTGTGTCATAAGTAAAGGGCCGGCTGGCTTGACCGTTAAAGGGTGCTGTAACCCCCGAAAGTACACTCCAGTCCAAACCAAAAAAAAATTTTTTTCTGTGTTTGTGAATTCTGTGCGCAGTAGCTGCACGTGCATCAACAAAGTAGTGCCAAGCGTGCGCCTGTGTCATAAGTAAAGGGCCGGCTGGCTTGACCGTTAAAGGGTGCTGTAACCCCCGAAAGTACACTCCAGTCCAAACCAAAAAAAAAATTATTTTCTGTGTTTGTGAATTGTGTGCGCAGTAGCCGCACGTGCATCAACAAAGTAGTGCCAAGCGTGCGCCTGTGTCATAAGTAAAGGGCCGGCTGGCTTGACCGTTAAAGAGTGCTGTAACCCCCAAAGTACACTCCAGTCCAAACCAAAAAAAAAATTATTTTCTGTGTTTGTGAATTGTGTGCGCAGTAGCCGCACGTGCATCAACAAAGTAGTGCCAAGCGTGCGCCTGTGTCATAAGTAAAGGGCCGGCTGGCTTGACCGTTAAGGGTGCTGTAACCCCCGAAAGTACACTCCAGTCCAAACCAAAAAAAAAATAATTTTCTGTGTTTGTGAATTGTGTGCGCAGTAGCCGCACGTGCATCAACAAAGTAGTGCCAAGCGTGCGCCTGTGTTATAAGTAAAGGGCCGGCTGGCTTGACCGTTAAAGGGTGCTGTAACCCCCAAAAGTACACTCCAGTCCAAACCAAAAAAAAATATATTTTCTGTGTTTGTGAATTGTGTGCGCAGTAGCCGCACGTGCATCAACAAAGTAGTGCCAAGCGTGCGCCTGTGTCATAAGTAAAGGGCCGGCTGGCTTGACCGTTAAGGGTGCTGTAACCCCCGAAAGTACACTCCAGTCCAAACCAAAAAAAAAATTATTTTCTGTGTTTGTGAATTGTGTGCGCAGTAGCCGCACGTGCATCAACAAAGTAGTGCCAAGCGTGCGCCTGTGTCATAAGTAAAGGGCCGGCTGGCTTGACCGTTAAAGGGTGCTGTAACCCCCAAAAGTACACTCCAGTCCAAACCAAAAAAAAAATTATTTTCTGTGTTTGTGAATTGTGTGCGCAGTAGCCGCACGTGCATCAACAAAGTAGTGCCAAGCGTGCGCCTGTGTCATAAGTAAAGGGCCGGCTGGCTTGACCATTAAAGGGTGCTGTAACCCCCAAAGTACACTCCAGTCCAAACCAAAAAAAAAAATATTTTCTGTGTTTGTGAATTGTGTGCGCAGCAGCCGCACGTGCATCAACAAAGTAGTGCCAAGCGTGCACCTGTGTCATAAGTAAAGGGCCGGCTGGCTTGACCGTTAAGGGTGCTGTAACCCCCAAAGTACACTCCAGTCCAAACCAAAAAAAAAATAATTTTCTGTGTTTGTGAATTGTGTGCGCAGTAGCCGCACGTGCATCAACAAAGTAGTGCCAAGCGTGCGCCTGTGTCATAAGTAAAGGGCCAGCTGGCTTGACCGTTAAAGGGTGCTGTAACCCCCCAAAGTACACTCCAAACAAAATAGAAAAATATTTTCTGTGTTTGTGAATTGTGTGCGCAGTAGGCGCACGTGCATCAACAAAGTAGTGCCAAGCGTGCGCCTGTGTCATAAGTAAAGGGCCGGCTGGCTTGACCGTTAAAGGGTGCTGTAACCCCCGAAAGTACACTCCAGTCCAAACCAAAAAAAAAATTATTTTCTGTGTTTGTGAATTGTGTGCGCAGTAGCCGCACGTGCATCAACAAAGTAGTGCCAAGCGTGCGCCTGTGTCATAAGTAAAGGGCCGGCTGGCTTGACCGTTAAAGGGTTCTGTAACCCCCAAAGTACACTCCAAAACAAAAAAATATATATTTTCTGTGTTTGTGACTTGTGTGCACTGTGGCTGCACGTGCATCAACAAAGGAGCAGCGCCAAGCGTGCGCCTGTGTCCCATAAGTAAAGAGCCGGCTGGCTCATTTCTTAAAGGGTGGTGTAACCCACAAAGTGCACTACTCTCCAGCAAAATTAAGAAATATTTTCTGTGTTTGTGTACGCTTTAGCCGCACGTATATATCAATATAACATAAATGGAGGACCAAACTTTCTCCGATAAAAATAAAATAGGGAAAGATCAAGAACCACTTCCTCCTAGTGCTGTTGCTGCTGCTGGGAGTTGTTCATCATCCCAGAGAGGAAGTAGGAACATCACTACTTTTACTAAACAATTGACCCTCCAACAGTCCCTAGCGATGAGGATGAAGTACGACAGCAGTCATCCTGAAGCAAAACGTATAACTGAGGCCTTGACTGCTATGTTGGTGTTAGACGTGCGTCCGGTATCCGCCATTAGTGCAGTGGGATTTAGACAATTGATGGAGGTAGTGTGTCCTCGGTTCCAAATCCCGTCTAGATTCCACCAGCATCCTCAAAGCAGCAGCGACAAGCGTGCGTCTGTCTGTTAAAGGGTGGTGACAACCTCAAAGTGTGCTACACAAACAATTAAAATATTGTTCATTTTTTTTCTGTCTTTGTGAAATGTGTGGGCTGTAGCCGCACTTGCATCCTTAAAGCAGCAGCGACAAGCGTGCGTCTGTCTGTTAAAGGGTGGTGACACCCTCAAAGTGTGCTACACAAACAATTAAAATATTGTTCATTTTTTTTCTGTCTTTGTGAATTGTGTGGGCTGTAGCTGCACTTGCATCCTCAAAGCAGCAGCGACAAGCGTGCGTCTGTCTGTTAAAGGGTGTTGTAACTCTCAAAGTGCTCCAAAAAATAAAAATTTTTTTTAATGTGTTTGTGACTTGTGTGCGATGTAGCCGCACTTGCATCCTCAAAGCAGCAGCGACAAGCGTGCGTCTGTCTGTTAAAGGGTGGTGACACCCTCAAAGTGTGCTACACAAACAATAAAAATATTCTTCTTCTTTTTTCTGTCTTTGTGAATTGTGTGGGCTGTAGCCGCACCTGCATCCTTAAAGCAGCAGCGACAAGCGTGCGTCTGTCTGTTAAAGGGTGGTGACACCCTAAAAGTGTGCTACACAAACAATTAAAATATTGTTCTTTTTTTTTCGGTCTTTGTGAAATGTGTGGGCTGTAGCCGCACCTGCATCCTTAAAGCAGCAGTGACAAGCGTGCGTCTGTCTGTTAAAGGGTGGTGTAACTCTCAAAGTGCTCCAAAAATTAAAAAACTATTTTTTTAATGTGTTTGTGACTTGTGTGCGATGTAGCCGCACTTGCATCCTCAAAGCAGCAGCGACAAGTGTGCGTCTGTCTGTTAAAGGGTGGTGACACCCTCAAAGTGTGCTACACAAACAATAAAAATATTCTTCTTTTTTCTGTCTTTGTGAATTGTGTGGGCTGTAGCCGCACCTGCATCCTTAAAGCAGCAGCGACAAGCGTGCGTCTGTCTGTTAAAGGGTGGTGACACCCTCAAAGTGTGCTACACAAACAATAAAAATATTCTTCTTTTTTCTGTCTTTGTGAATTGTGTGGGCTGTAGCCGCACCTGCATCCTTAAAGCAGCAGTGACAAGCGTGCGTCTGTCTGTTAAAGGATTACATCGGTGACAGCATCCAAGTAGGCATGTCAGACAGTCCGTACCTGTACTGGCAGGAAAAAGAAGCAATTTGGAGGTCCCTGTACAAACTGGCTTTATTTTACCTGAGTTGCCCCCCCTCCAGTGTGTACTCCGAAAGAGTGTTTAGTGCAGCCGGGAACCTTGTCAGCGAAAGGCGTAGGAGGTTGGTTCCACAAAATGTGGAGAAGATGATGTTCATAAAATGAATTATCAACTCTTCCAGGGAGACCAGCCTCCAGAACGTACAGAGGGACCTGTGGTTCCAGCAGGGATGAATTAATACTCTGTGAGGATGAGGATGTACACACTGAAGAGGGTGAGGAATCGGTGGATGAGGAGGATGAGGATGACATCTTGCCTCCGTAGAGCCAGTTTCTGCAGGGACAGATTAATTGCCAGCTTGTTTTGTGGGGGCCCAAATGAACCAATCATTTCAGCCACAGTTGTGTGGCAGACCCTGGCGCTGAAATGATTGGTTTGTTAAAGTGTGCATGTCCTGTTTATACAACATAAGGGTGGGTGGGAGGGCCCAAGGACAATTCCATCTTGCACCTCTTTTTTTTCTTTGCATTATGTACAGTTTGGGGCCTAGTTTTTCAAACTGCCATCCTGTCTGCCACTGCAGTATCACGCCTAGATGGGTCACGTGTTTGTGCCGCCCACTCGTGTCGCTTAGCATAGTCATCCAGCTACCTCGGTGCAACCTTTTGGACATAAAAACACTATTGTGAGGTGTGAGGTGTTCAGAATAGACTGGAAATGAGTGGAAATTAAGGTTATTGAAGTTAATAATAGCATAGGAGCAGAAAAACCTACAAATTCTGTGATTTTAGCTGTTTTTATGCTTTTTTTCAAAAAAATACAGATCCAAAACACAACACCCAGAACCCAAAACATGGAAGGGTGGTTTTGGCAAAACCAATCCAGATCCAAAACACGAAGAAAGATCCAGATCCAAAACCAAAACACAAAACACAAAAAGTGGACGAAGCACACCCCTAATATTTATATATATATATATATATATATATATATGTTTGGGATTAGAGTGACACAACAATCACATACATCCCATGTCTCCTTTTGTCTTAGATGTGTTAATAACAGTTACATTTTAATTTATTTTATCACATCATATATATCAAATTGCTCTCCAGAAAAAGAGTTGACTCTTTTTTGCTCCTTAGCAAAAAACCCCCGATTTATTTCACAGATATCTCCTTGGTTAACAAATATTTGCTCAATATAGCCTTTCCCATAATTTTCTATGGGGATGACGAATTGCAGTAATTCTCCAAGATCTGAAAGCTTAGCTTTAGATGGCATTAGACATTGTAGCCTAGAGGCTACATTGTTCCAGTTAGTGGTCTCCTCCCCGGTTGTGTAAACTATGTGCCCGGACGGCCTCATGGTTTTGCATCTGTAGTAGACATTCTAGCATAAGCTATCACTTTCCTTTGCTCCAGGATGAATACTCTTTGGAACAACTATTCTTGCAACAGGTTTTCCTATGCGGTATAATGACACTTTTCATGGCTAAAATGTGAAGGTTCTCAAATAGACCCCATAGGCAGCCAAATAAGCTGGGACCTTTTTCTCAAAAACAAATTAGCCACAAGAAACTTCAGCATGCATTTCCAAGGGCTCCACCAAGGAGCCACTCAGTTAAACCTTATGTCAGAATGCGGCCTGGTATCAGCCGCTACTCACCTCCGTGCCGGCATCCTTGTGCTTAGGTATTCAATCGTTGGGAGTGGAGGTGAGTGGTGACTGAGTATTCTCCCTGGGGTCTGCTAGGGCTTCCGTGCATGCAGCCATGTTGGTCCATATCACCTGTCTAGTCTCTCCCAATGGAAGTCCTGCGGTCGCTCAGCTGATCCCCTGATCCCCTGATCCAATGACCAGCTGCCTAAGGGTATTTAAGTCTGACTCCAGGAACAGGAAATTGCTGTTCAACTTCACTGTTCCAGTGATTGTTATGCTTTCCGGTGTATTCCACAAAGTATCTCCAGTGTGTTGTTTCAGCCCTCATGCTGACCTCCATTGTTACTTGTATTAGCTCTTATGCAAATTCTCAACGTGTTACTTCAGCTCTTTCACAGAACTCCAGGTTTCATGTAACAGTTCCTGTATTGTCTTTCAGTGTGCTGCTCATCTCCCAAGCTGCCTCTTTGTGTTACATGTGTCAGCCTTCAAGCTGATCACTAATTTAGCTGCCTAGCTGCATCCCTGTGTTTACCTTGCTCCTATAGTGGTTTGTACTGTGACTGCGTCTCAGGCTCCACAGTGTTCCTTCCCAGTGAACCCTCCTCGTGACTACCAACGCTGTTCAGCTATTCATACCTAGTGCTGACTACCTTTGATTCTCAGTATTTCATATCAAGTACTGACTACCATCGATTCCCAGTGTTTCATATCAAGTGCTGGTTACCATCGCCATTTAAGATCTCATACCAAGTATCGATTATCATTGATTCTCAGTGTCTCATACAAACTATCGACTACCATAACCATTCAGCATCTCATACCAACTATCGATTACCATCGCCATTCAGCGTCTCATACCAACTATCGATTACCATTGATTATCAGTGTCTCATTCCAATAGCTGACTACCATCGATTCTCAGTGTCTTATACCAAGTGCTGATAACCATCGCTATTCAGCTTCCCATACCAGGTGCTGATTACCAGTGCAACTCACATATCAGTCTTTGGAGCATCATCCTTGCTCATCAGTGTTTATATAGTCCTCCCATATATATCTGGGGTAGGTCTCGCCAACACCTGGGAGAGACTTATGATAGTTCCTGCAGTTGAAGTCTATATGTATCCGGACGTGACAGTTTGAACAGCCAACATGCAAGCCGCCGGGTTCCAGGATGAAGCAGGTTTTCAAGATTTACTCCTTTGTGTCACCGCACAAGAGGCAGCCCAGCAACTCATGGGTCAACAGACAAGAATTTTTTTCTCAGATGAGATCCATTAATTCCATTGTTGTCCCTTTGCTTCCAGCTTCATTTCAAGTTCTGCCTGTAAACTCTCCTGTGCCCCTTCCGCCTGAGCCATATTCTCCAGTAATTTCAACTCCGACCACAGAATCTCTTTCTGAATGTATAGCTCAACCTTCCAGTGGTCCCCTGGCTTTTGAGTTCTCTAATATCTGTACCCCGGTGCTGTTTACCAGTTTCTATCAATTCCTAGTGCAAGTTCAAGATCTTCTCCCTACAATGTTTCCAGAGTTTTCTAGTGCCACTTCTGTTTCTACTGAGCCTCCTTTCACACAAGATAAAGTGAGACATCGTAGTTTCCCACACCTGAAGCTTACTGAGGCAGAACAACAGCGACGCTGGTAACTTTTTCTCTGCTTATATTGTGGACTGTCTCCTTCGTCAACCCAGAAAGGATAATTACTGTAAAACTTCCAATGTCTACACTCTCGGTTCCAGCCCGAAACCTTATGCCGTTTCTTTTTCTTCTGTATTCAGCAAGCAGGTAACATTTTCCCTGCAGGACAAGGTCCGAGTTTATGATTGGGTCCTGTTACAAAATGCTTCCACTCTCGTCTTGGAAACTTAGGGAGAATTTTTCAACCACCTAAATCTAGTGAGACATGTCGCTCTTCCTATGCCTGTCGCAATCCAGATAAAATTTCTTCTAGTCCCTTGCCCCAGAAGGGGGTTTCAAGTCTCATACCCAAGCAGGGGTATGAAGTCTCGTACCCCAGGAGGGGGTCTCAAGTTTCTCACCCCAGGAGGGGGTCTCAAGTTTTATGCCTCAAGTGGGGGTTTCAAGTTTTTTACCTCAGGAGAGGGTCTCAAGTTTATCACTCCAAGAGGGGATTCAAGTCTCTTACTCCAGGAGGGGGTTTCTAGTTCTTCACCCCAAGAGGGGGTCTCAAGTTCCTCACCCCAGGAGGGGGTCTCAAGTTTTTCACCCCAAGAAGGAGTTTCAAGTTTTGCACCCCAATAGGAAGCTTCAAGTAGTCTCCCTATTCCTGGTGGGTTTTCCTTTGTCCACTTTTGAATGCACGTCACAAGTTTCAATTTCTCAGAAGCTCACTCCTAAAGTTTCTTGTATCAAGCAAATTCTTCAAGGAGCAGATAATTGCATGGAAGGTTTAACCTTTGTAATCACTGGAGTCCTGGAATATATTAAGAATGATGAAGCCAAGTTATTAATAGAGAGATATGGAGGCAAGATTACTGGAAATATTAGCAGAAAGACCAACTACCTTATTATGGGTCACGACAGTGGAGAAGCCAGGCGTGTGAAAGCAGTGAGTCTTGGGTCAAGTTTATTGATTTGGACGGCTTGTTTAAATTAATTGACATCTCATTTGACAAGGAGTCATCTTCTGATCATATAATCTCGAACAACGGTTTGTGTAACACTAACTCTACCCTGTCATTGGATTCTACCAATTCTGATACCCACCAAGGTTTTTCTTCTCTAGCTTCAACAGCTACTTGTATTTCTAGTGTCAATTTACTTCCACTCAGCTGTTCCAGAGCCTCTTCAACTGTGGCCAACTCCAGTACTTCTGAATCACTTTTGATCTCTTCTGTTGATTTGCGTAAGGAACATCAGTCACTACCAGTTGTTTCATCTATTCCTGCTCCTGAGCATAATTCTACTTACCAGGATTCATTGAACACTCCAGCATACATTGTTTTTGATGGAGACATGACTCAATATTATGCACTACTTGAACAATATATGGCCTTAATGGGAGCTGATCCTTCATGCGGTATTACAACCTCCAACCTTGTTAAATTCCTTCTTCTGAACTTCACAGGAAAGGCGTTAGAGTGGGCTAATCCACTCATATGGTGCATACACACGATCAGATTTTTCCTTCAGATATGAACGATAACGATTTAAAAATCGTTCAGTCGTTCATATCTGAAGGAAAATCGTTCATATCTGACATGCCTGAACGATGGACGATCAACGATGCGCGTTCCCGTTTGTCAGATAACGATATCTGACATCTGATGGGTTTGCAGTCAGACTTGGACGATTCCATTCATTTTAATGCAGTCAAAAATCGTTCAATCGTTCAAATCGTTCAAATCGTTCAAAACTTTGGTAAAATCATTCAAATCGTTCAATCGTTCAATCGTTCAGTCGTTCATCTGACAAATCTGACAAGTCTGACAAATCTGACCGTGTGTACGCTCCAATAGAGTCCAGAGACCTTATACTTTCTAATATGAGGGCTTTTAGTGAGGTTCTCTGTAAAGAATTGTCTCCCTAATGTCTACCTTCTGGTACCTCCTCTGACAAAATTTCTAGTGCAAGTTCACCATCCTCAGATATTAAACTCAGATACACCGTTTTACTCCCTTCTCCAGATTGTACGATACAGGATCAATCAGTTCGAAAGAAGAATTCTCAAGGAATATTAAGAACCAACAGTCTGACACTATCAGTGTTGGTTATGCTTCCCTCTGTTCCTCTCCAGAGTCTTCTATGATTTCTAGTCATATCAACTCTTCCATTCTTCCATTAGATACAGATTTGGAGTCAGAATTCGATCCCACACTAAGCAATGTTCCGTTTTCTGAGGATCCTCTGTTGTCTGAGCCTATCCTTTCCAAGCCATGTATTCCCTCAGGAGTTACCTTTGAGAACTACTGTACGACTGTTCGGAAGAAAAATTTATCTTTTCATACTAGATATCAACTGAAAATTAGATTGGTAAATCTAAGGTCTGATTTTCAATTAGGTGAGAAAAGCCGAGATCCGCGAAAAAGATTTGCCGATTGTGACTTTTCGCCTGTCAGAAAAGTATCGCCATATTCAATTGCATTCACGTTTCGCGTACGCGAAAATGCAATGCAATGTAATAGGCGAAAAAGATTTGCCTATGAATAGGCAAAATCGCTATTTAGGGGTGCAAAGGTGAGGAAACCACTCTGCACCCTTGGGACAGCCCCCCAATGGATATCTGCATTAAAAAAAAACGAAAAAAAGAGGAACACTCCAAAAAGGCACTTTGAAAATGGGGGCGAAAAAGTGCAAAGTGGGGGTACAAACTTAAAACTCACAAAATAGCCTTTTGGGGGGTCTGCAAGCAGGGGTGAGGTGTTTTTTGGATTGCAGGTGTTTGCTGAAGGTGCATTTTTTATGTTTTTTAAAACTTCCCTTTAGTGACTTTAAACCATGCTTGCACCCATTTTTATGTACCCCAAATATGACAGGACTACTTTTTTTCTCCAAAAAATACTGCTTAATGCTATTCTTCACCACGTCTGTAAAGATGCTAATTAGCACCTATTGACACAACTTAAGTACCCCAAATAGCTTTATTAGGGCTATTCGTGGGTATGTGCATTGATCCCCAATGTGACTGCATCTTCTGGGGGGTATGATTTCCCCAAATCTGACAGCACTTTTCGCCTGGTTCACATTTGCCAGGTTGCATTTTTGCATCTTTTTGAATTGAATACGGCAAATAGCGGGAGTGCGCACGAAAACTTTCCGCAGCCAAAACACGCGAAGATGGCGAAAAGTACGGCTTGTGAAAAAGTGGTGCAAAACTAATTGAATACTGGCCTTAGGGCCTGATTCAGAGCCGGACGCTATTTGCGCTCGCTCGTTCAGAAAAAGGGGCCGGCTATTTAAATTGAGCGCTCACTCTTTGCGGTCTGTTGACACCACTATGTCTGAGCGAGCGAACGAAACATGCGCTCGCTATTTTGTAAAGCCCCCCTGGCCATTCGCATCCTACATCATCTCCGCTATTTATTTGATTAATCGAGTACATCGAAAGGAGTCTGAACTGCTCGCAGTGCTTGTGGTAGAATTTTCCTACCGCAATCATGCGAACAGTTCAGGCTAAGAAACAACCAAGTGACGTGGTCGATGACGCTGCTTTGTTAATTATGCACACCCTTAAAACGCCCGTTTTGACCGTTTGGCACGCCTGCGTTCGGATCTCCACTCCCCGTTTTCAAGCACCTTCCCCTGTTACCACCCACAAACGCCTCATCCTGTCACTCAAATTAGCAGGCACTCGCTATTTTGCGAGTGCTCGATTTCTGACCGCACTGACTGGTTGGCGCATGCGCATTATGACCCATGCGCATGCGCAGATGTGCGAACATCGCTCAGAGCGAACGAGCGGCCTCCTACGAGCGGCTTTGAATCAGGCCCTTAGTCTGAATTTTTTTTTTGGGTGTCATAAAGTTTCAAGTTCTTGAAGTTTTTCTGAAGACTGGTAAATCTACAAGTTCCTCATACCAAGTCTAAAATTTTTTAAATTATTTCTTGGAACCTTTTGCTTTGAGTATTTCTGGTTTTTCTGGTCTCCCAAGTTTCGAGTTTTTGAAGACTTTTTTTGTGCACTTCCTTGGTGTCCGGAGTCCACCCTGACAGGGGTATTGTCAGGATGCAGCCTGGGATCCGCCACTACTCACCTCCACGCCGGCGTCCTTGGGCTTAGGTGTTCAGTCGCTGGGAGTGGAGGTGAGTGGAGACTCAGTATTCTCCCCAGGGTCTGCTAGGGCTTCAGTGAATGTATCCTGGTTCCTGGGGTGCCGGGCATGGGCGCAGCCATGTTGGTCCATATCACCTGACTAATCTCTCCAGTCCTGCAGTCACTCAGCTGATCCCCTGATCCAATGACCAGCTACCTAAGGGTATTTAAGTCTGACTCCAGGAACAGGAAACTGCTGTTCAACTTCGCTGTTCCAGTGATTGTTATGCTCTCCGGTGTTTTCCATTAAGTATCTCCAGTGTGTTGTTTCAGCCCTCATGCTGAAGTCCATTGTTACTTGTATTAGCTCCCATGCTAATTCTCAGCGTGCTACTTCAGCTCTCTCACAGAACTCCAGTGTTTCATGTAACAGTTCCTGTGTTGTCTTTCAGTGTGCTGCTCAGCTCCCAAGCTGCCTCTCTGTGTTACTTGTGTCAGCCTTCAAGCTGATTACTAATTTTAGCTGTCTAGCTGCATCCCTGTGTTTACTTCACTCCTATAGTGGTTTCCACTGTAACTGGGTCTCAGGCTCCACAGTGGCCCTCATTCAGACCCACTCGCAAGCGGGCGCACGTACGTTAGGCGTACGTACAAAAATATTTAAATTCAATGGCTCGCTCGTATTTTCGTTCGCATCTAAAATTCCTCCCTAAACTCTGACGACCCCTCCTCTAACTAACGAGCGTACGAAATAGCGAGCGTACATCCCCGAAATGGCTTGAAAGGAACGCACGCACAAGTATAAACAGGAAGTGGCCTTGTCAGATGTCGATTACCTGCTCCTTTATTCTGCCTACCTCCATCAATCGTATCATGCCAATCAATGTATCAATTAGCTTAATTGTTTGTTTTTTTTCAACACAATGCAAGAAACTTTACTCTTGTCCGTGTTTGTGTTTACCCGCAGAATACGTACGGATGAAACATTCGCTTTTATTGTTCAAAAAACATGTGAACCACAATTAAACAATTGTTCTATTGCTGTGGATCCCCGCATATTTCCCTGGGTTCATTTCTTTATTTAAATTTGCTTACGCATGTCACTGCATCAAGCCTATCATAACTCTCCAGAGATTTCTGGCCCTGTCGAACACATGACTCATACACTAACCAATAAAATTGCTCCTGTTAATTTCCAAAATACATTAGCCAATCAGAAAATTTTTACACACTTTATCAAAAATGATTTTTAAGAAAAACACCATTGCCATCATGAGAGCCTCCGCATTCACCAGGCGCGAGCTGCTGGTGCTTACGGAGGTCATGGATCGCCGGATCACCAGCCAACCTCAACCCATCACCAACCGGCAGAAGCGCTCCGCGTATGCGGAGGCACGGTCCCGCCTGCGGTCCTTCGGCTCACGCCGCAACATCGGGCAGCTGGAGCGCAGGTGGTCCGACCTGCAACGGCGAACGCCCCGCTTGCTGGCATGCTTTCGCATGCAGATCCTGGAAAGTAAGTGTTATGTATTGTGGTTTTAATGTTTGTGTTTGTGGGGCAAACTGCGTGTGCATGTTTTCCTGTCTGTCCTATTTATTATTTGTACTCATATCTGCGTGTGCATGTTTTCCTGTCTGTCCTATTTATTATTTGTACTCATATCTGCGTGTGCATGTTTTCCTGTCTGTCCTATTTATTATTTGTACTCATATCTGCGTGTGCATGTTTTCCTGTCTGTCCTATTTATTATTTGTACTCATATCTGCGTGTGCATGTTTTCCTGTCTGTCCTATTTATTATTTGTACTCATATCTGCGTGTGCATGTTTTCCCGTCTGTCCTATTTATTATTTGTACTCATATCTGCGTGTGCATGTTTTCCCTCTATTTCTGATTTATTCATTCTACTCCTATTTGGCTTATTTTTTGGGTTGTTTTTTTTTTTTAGTTTTGGTCCCCGGATTTGTCCATAAACTAACCGCAATTTCTTTGACATATTTTAGGGGGACAGCCAAGACTCCGCCGTCACCGTCCGTCCAGACGGCGTTCCCGGCCACTATCCCCAACCCCCAGCCAACACTCCACCCCAAATCTTTCCCCTATTCCCCACTCCTCCCCATCCTTCCCAGACCCTCTCCCGGAAATGTCGGGCCTCCTTCCCCTCCGTCCCACTTCCCCCTCTCCTCCACCCACCCCTCTTCCAATTACCCCCTCCCCGGAGTCCATCATAACTCCTCCCCATTCTTTGGGGAATGACGGATCCTCCGAGGAGGATCATGGAGGCATTTCCGGAGCTCCCGTTTTGGCTCCCGGTATGTTTTTATTTTGTTTTTTTTTAAAGCACAAATTGTTTGTATGTAATCATGTGTCGTGCCTTTCTTCGTGTTTTTGTGGCTTGACTTTTGGTGATTTTGCAGTTTGCCTTTACCTCTTCCTGTTGATTTCAACATACACATATCACACCTGTGGGAATTTGTACATAGGCCTTGTATTTTTGGCACCACCCCCTTTTTTTTTTTTTTTTAAGGTTTAGGAGTGATTTCGTTGTGTTTTTGTTTTTTTAATGTGGATTCCCTATTGTTGTATTAACCCACACACTTTTCTCACTCACAGAGGAACAGAGGCGTCGGCAAGAGGTGGCGGATTGTGTTGGCCAGATGCGCCAACATGTAATTGGCATTCTGGTGGCCCTCGACCGGCTGTCTGGCCTCCTTCGCCAGTAGTTTTTTTTTTTTTGTTAACGTTTCAAAATAAATTTATTCAGACAAATATACGTTCTGGCTCATTTTTGAAATCCAAAACCAAGATAGTTTAGCATGACATAAGTAGACTGTTCCTGCAAGGATTTCCCTTTTTTAAAAGTTAGATTGTGTTTTGTCTTTGTATGTCAAACAGACACAAGAAACACATAACAGTAACAATGTCATTTTCCTTTTTGGGTGTAGTGTCAATTACATATTTCAACATTTTACAGGTTCCTAGTTGGTGCGCAAGCTGCTTAGGCCAATCTTACAAATCTCAAGGTTGGGCCAGGCTTCCTTTTGGTGTGGGTTGGGAAGCTGAAAACATATTTCAGTTTAGCTCAACTGGCGTCAGTACTGGATTACCCCTTAGTCAAATGTAACTTGTGTTAACCTGGTTACACTTGCTGTTAACGTCCCAAAAAAGGAAGACCATTTCACTCTCCAAACATTTATTCACAACATAACAGAGAAAACAAAGTGGTCACTCCCAAAAAAAGAACACAGTGATAAATTCAAATACAACACATACCAAGAAATAATTAAATAAAAACAAAAAATCAAGAACTGGTTGACGAAGGACCATGCCAACATGATTCCACAAACATGGCGTTGCGATATGGGTTCCAGAATATATGCCCAAAAGGACCAGATCCAGGTTTGGTAAGGGTAGCAGGAAGTAGTGAGCGTTGGAGTGCCAAAGATTATGTGAACAAACAGAAGATGGTGAGAAAAAAAACACAAAATTAGATCTTCGCAAACAAACACAAACACATTAGGTATAAACACTGTAGTTTTGTTACAACTTACCTAAAAAATCTGGCCACCACATCATCGCGTATGGCCCCCCCACATACTGACCTCTGACCAACCTCGGGGGGGCCATCCTCAGGTAAGGCATCCTCTGGCTGCATTGGGACACCACTCCTTATGGCAATGTTGTGAAATATCCCACACAGGACCACAATTTTAGACACCATATCTGGCACATACATGAGCTCGCCACCAGAGCGGTGGAGGCATCTGAATCGGCCTTTTAAAAGGCCGATACAGCGCTCCACCACTTGCCTGGTGGCTGTAAGTGCGGAATTATATGCACTTTGTGGCCCTGGTGTGGGAGCCAAATAAGGAGTGAGCAGCCAGGACATGCAAGGGTATCCACTGTCTCCTGTGAAAAAAGATAGACAACATCAGGAACACTGTGTATCAAGCTTAACATTGTTATGTACTAAAGGTCTCCACTTACCCAGAAGCCACGCACCACCAGCTTGTAGGTTGGTTAATTTCTGCCATATCCCTGATTGCCGGATGACGAAGGAGTCATGAGCACTTCCTGGTAATTTAGCATTCAGGGACAGGATCTGGAGGGAGGCATCACATACCACCATTACATTCAGGGAGTGATAGTGTTTACGGTTTCTAAATATTGCCTCCAGCCGTGCTGGAGGCTGAAGTGGTATGTGAGTACCATCCACAACCCCTATGATGTGTGGGAAGCCAGCTATTTGGTAAAAATTGGCCTTGGCCACACTAAGGGCACCCATATCCAAAGGCATTTTAATAAAATGATGGAGGTGCTTGAAAAGTGCCTCCATCACTGCCCTCAGGATCCGGGAAAAGGAGGATTGGGAGATGCCCGCCACTATTCCCACCGTTGTTTGAAACGATCCTGAGGCACAGAAATGTAACACCGCCATAAATTGCGTCAGTGGTGGTATTGCTGTTGGACTGTCAATTTGCCGCTCAAGATCACTTTCTATTAATGAGAGAGTGTCTATGATGATTTTGGGAGGTAGACGGTAGCGTCTTAAAACCTCATCATCGGGCATTCCAAAAAGTGTGACACGTGTTCGAAATATCTGGGGCCTTGCATGCCTACGATGCCTACGCCTGGGACGAGTTTGAGGTTGGTCGTCTTCCGGGAGTAGGGCCAGAACAATTCGCCCCAGATCTACCTGAAATTCCAAGTTTACAATGTAAGGCTTTTGAGCCACCCCAAAAGTAACATAAAACAACTTAGCTTTATGATCCCATCCATAGCTGCTTACATGCCGGGGTATTGTCATGATACGTATAAACTGTAAAAAAGCCAAAAATGAGACATCAAAAATTTAGAGGGTGATTTTATGTTTGTCAAATTGGTGCAAGCCAACACATAAAATAGGCGAAACACACATTTGGCCATCGATGAAAACGACATTGCACACCGTACATCAAATAGGGGTCAAATGGACCCCAAAAATGGAAAAGGGAAAAGCAAAACCGGTTTACATGAAGAATAAGCCTCGAAAAATGCGTTAATTATTTCGCAAATGCAAGTCACTACACCAACAGTCAAAAATGCGTTAATTAGTTTGCAAATGCAAGTCACTACACCAACAGTCAAAAATGCGTTAATTAGTTCGCAAATGCAAGTCACTACACCAACAGTCAAAAATGCGTTAATTAGTTCGCAAATGCAAGAAAAATAATGGACTTACCAAAATCGAATATAAAAGATTTCCCTCAAAAAGGTCTTTGGGTCCGAAAGTCAAAACAAACTAAAATAGATGAAATTAGTGTTAAAAAAAAAAAAAAAAAAACCAGAAGTAGACACCAATTGGCCACAAATTAGACTGCACAAAACTTACCAAATCAGGAAACGATGGCAAAAAAATAAACCAAAAAAATGCGAACGGAAAACCAAAACAACTGTAGCAAACCAAAAAACATACAAACACCGCCAAATCCTCCAACCGCAAACAACCAAATCCAACCAACTTAACCGCCAACAATCCAACAACGCAACCTCGACTCCACACACACCAAGCCATAAATAGTGTTTATTTTCCCGCACAAATTAAGGATGAATCATAGGGATGCACAATCAATGATGCGGCCGCAAACTAAGGACGCATGTATAAATACGTCACGAAATCACATTTAATTTCTGGTTGATTTCATTCTGGAAGCAGAGACATGGCTTCAGACCAGGGAAACAATGGCCAAAATTCCGGCGGTAAGGCCTTCATGCATTTTGTCTCAATGATTCTTTTAAAACATAATATTGTGCAAGTTGTGAAGTGGCTAAATCTGCATATTTACCCAAATAGGTGAGGAGGATGACATGGAAGAGACTGCTGGCCCCAGTCAACCCGCCAAAGCTGCCAAAAAAAAAAGGCAGCCACATTTCACAAGCAAGGAGATGGAGGTTTTGATCCAGAAGTGCGTTGACATCCTGCCCCAGGCAGCCAGGAATATGAGCCAAAGCCAGAAGTGGAGAATGTGGGAGGAGGTCGCCGTTGCTGTCAATAGGG
Source organism: Taudactylus pleione (assembly GCA_031769625.1). Taxonomy (NCBI): domain Eukaryota; kingdom Metazoa; phylum Chordata; class Amphibia; order Anura; family Myobatrachidae; genus Taudactylus; species Taudactylus pleione. The sequence continues at coordinate 17,406,114 of JAUIMM010000045.1, read as the reverse complement.
TGGGTGATTATGTCCGTCTAGCCCGGGATGTCAAACGGCGGTAAGTAAACACTTTCCCATCCTATAAACAAACCCCATTGTAAAAAAAAGGATAATGGTTCCAATTTCATTCCACAGATGGGCAGACTTCAAATATCGTCTCAAACAAAAACTTGCCGACAGGGCTAGGCATGCAAGGGGGACAGGTGGGGGTCCCACCCCTGTGTCATTGGAGTTGACAGACTTAGAAGAGCTGGCACAGGGGTGTGTGCAGGCTGTGGAGGTGTTTGGCGTGTCCAACATGGATACGGACATGCCAGACTTTGCGGCTCCTCATGTTGGCCAAGGTAAGTCTTGTGATGTCACCAACTCTGAAATGCTATTGTGCCAATATGTAGATTCTAATGTGAGTCTTTTCGCATTTTTCCTAACAGAGACAGAGGCGGATGAGTCTGCTCCAGAGGGGAGCCTTGGCCGCAGAATTTCTGCTGGCTCTGCAGGGGAGGAACCAGTACATCCGGCTGAGGACCCTGCAGAAGCCAGTCCAGGGCGTGCCCCCTCGCAGGCAGTGGGCCTCCTCACAGAACTCAATTTTAAATCGGATTTCCATACGGAGATTCTGCAGAGGATGGACGCCAGTCTGATACGGGTGGCTGAGGCCCTGGAGCAAAATGCTGCGGCCAACGTGACCATTGCTCAGGCCCTGGCGGAAAATACCAGGGCCAACATCCGCATCGCCGATGCCCTGGAGCAGCTCGTTCGCCAGCACATGGTGGAGCCGACCTCCCTTCCTGCTGGAACATCCGGATCCTCCACCTCTGCCACAACATCAGCCAATCCTCCAAATGTGCCTAGCCCTGTGCCTAGTCCAGAGGCCACAACATCTGCCTCTGGACAGGCCAGCCCGATGGCATCCCGGACCCGGTCTGGCGCCCACCCTCACCCAGCCAAACGGCCGAGAAAACGGTGACAGCAATGGCGACTTTTCCCACACTCCTTCTGTGCTTGGCTCATATTCCTTTCTGGTCAAAACTTCCCTCTCCTTTCTTGTGAAATGTTTTTAATTTTGGTATTTACGTTTATGTTACCAGTTATGGCTTTTTTTTTTATTTTAACAAATATCTTTGCCACAAAAAAAAGGCAACAAAATATTAGGGCAATTTGTTTGTGTTTAAACAATAAATTTAAAACAAAAAACTGACATTGTATTGTGACATTATTGTACAAATGGGTTACATTTAATCCTGGCCCTAAAGGCAAAAACTGACCCTCTTAAAAAAAAAAAAAGGCCTCTTTAAGGAACGTTTAAAAAATCACATAGCGATGCAAATTCCACAGTAAACCAAAAAAAAGGGGAGCTAATTAAAACATGATGACATTATTGTTACAATAGGCCATAACCAACAAATTGTGGCCAAAATAAAACACCAAAAATGTACGCTAATTGATTGTGTAATCATGACATTAGCAGCTCTGATTTCCACCTGCGTACGCTTTTGTGCTATCCCAATAAACTGCTTTCCAAACACATACCAAGCCGGTTTTCAATCCAACACTAATTACTTTACTGACCAGCCGCGATTAATCGCAGCACCATCGTTGAGTCCCGGGACGGAGGAGAAGGCCATCGCCAATGTGGTCGAGTAATCCTGACCCTAAGCTGTGCGAGCATTTTGAAGGGAAAGCGGATGTTCCAGTGACGTATGAGACGGTCCGAACACATTTGACGTTCGCATCTGCTAATGTATGTACGCCCCAAAAACGCCTCGCCACGCCTGCGTTTTTTCATCTCCACCCCCGTCAACACCCAAAAACGCCCTGTTCTGTCAATCACATTTGACATGTCACTTCCTGTACGCTATTTTAGGAACGAGAGAAAAAAAGCTCGCAATCTGCCGTATGCACATGCGCAGTGTAACACCGACGCATGCGCGGTTAGTCAACATCGGAACGCAACGAGCGTACTGTTGTTAACGTGCGGCTCTGAATGAGGGCCAGTGTTCCTTCCCAGTGAACCCTCCTCGTGACTACCAATGCTGTTCAGCTATTCATACCTAGTGCTGACTACCTTTGATTCTCAGTATTCATATCAAGTATTGACTACCATCGATTCCCAGTGTTTCATATCAAGTGCTGGTTACCATCGCCATTTAACATCTCATACCAAGTATCGATTATCATTGATTCTCAGTGTCTCATACCAACTAGGTGTAAATTTACTAAAGTGAGAGTTTTTAGAAGTGAGTTTTCAGATTCTACTTAACATCTAACTAGCACTTTCTAGATTGTAGAAGATAATAGCTAGAATCTTATTGGTTGCTATGGGCAACATCTCTTCTAAAACTCACTTCTAAAAACTCTCACTTTAGTAAATTTACCCCCTATAGTGGTTTCTACTGTGACTGCGTCTCAGGCTCCGCAGTGTTCCTTCCCAATGAACCCTCCTTGTGACTACCGCTATTAATACCTTTTTCATATTAAGTGCTGGTTACCATTGCCATTCAGCATCTCATACCAAGTATCGATTGCCATCGATTCTCAGTGTCTCATTTCAAGTGCTGACTACCATTGTTTCTCAGTACTGGCTACCATCGCCACTCAGCACCTCATATCAACTATCGATTACCATCGTCATTCAGCTTCTCATACCAACTATCCATTACCATCGATTCTCAGTGTCTCATTCCAAGTGCTGACTACCATCGATTCTCAGTGTCTTATACCAAGTGCTGATAACCATCGCTATTCAACTTCCCATACCAGGTGCTGATTACCAGTGCAACTCACATATCAGTCTTTGGATCATCCTTGCTCATCAGTGCTTATATAGTCCTCCCATATCTATATCTGTGTTTTCTCCAGGTACCTGCCTCAGGGGCCGTGACCTGTTCACTTGGTGCAGCGAAACCCACATCCCGCTTGGAGGGGTCAGTGGTGAATGCCATCGAGTGAACTAGACTCTGCTGCCTGGGTTAGGTCTCGCCAATACCTGGGAAAGACCTATGAAGAGGATGTATATATTGCCTTCCCGTTTCCACTCACTTGCTACCCTTAGCCCACCGGCCCAAGTTCCTGCAGTTGAAGTCTATATACATCTGGAGTGACACCTTAACCTTGTAAGGCACTGGCTCCTGTGAGTCTAGCTGCTGCACCCATGACAATAGCCATCACATGTGGGGGTCACGCAATGGATATCATATGGAATCACACTTTTAAAAAGGCAAGTCATATACATTATGAAACAGTAATCAAGGAATAAACAGTTTTAAGCAGCCTTCTCTGGCTTTATCTGTGCCATAGAAATATATGCATAATTTAAGGGACTGGCACATGGTAAAAATTTTGATTGGACAGTTAATGATTCCTGAAAGAATCATTCATACAAATGGAGCACAGGTGCATTTCAGTTGGAGTAGAAATATCTTGATATTATAATAAGAATTGCATTGTCATATTTAAAATATAAAAACTGTTACATTCCAGCATGACGTCAAGTGTATCAGCAAACAGTACACAAGCGTCCACCAGATTTTAATGCCTTAACATTCATAATGTTTCTACAGTACATATGTATACTCAGAAGTGAAATTTACACTGATTAATAAACCTTATTTTGAATATTTTTGTTGATATACTAGTTGTCTTATAAGAAAGAAGTTAGTATTTGTTCTAATTTTGTGGTGGGATAGAGTTTATGGAAAATCCCTCCCTGAAATGCTTAAATGTGTCCTACAGCATTCCAGTTCTATGGGCTCAATTCAATTGAACGCATATTAAATAGCGCCGGGAGGGAGCTTCCTGAGCTATTCAATTCAGCGCACTGTTAAGGATTTCTTCTCGCACCCCTCCGACAAAAGTACAGGCGTGATGCTGTTTTCTGCCCTTAGCACCACAAAAACAGCATTGCGTCGGGCAGTTTAGTCGGAGAATGTCCGTTCTCACGACTAAACACCCTGTTTAAGGCGCAAGGGGCGGGAGAATGGGCATTCTCCTAACAGTGCGCTGAATTGAATAGCTCCGGGAGCTTCCTCCCAGCGCTATTTAATTTGCGTTCAATTGAACCGAGCCCTATGTGTGGCATTCACTTGTCTTAATAATTGTTCAGGCGGCAATGATAGCTAGAGAAATCTAAATCTCAGGAGCTTCAGTGTTTCCTGGGCAGAGCCCTTCACTATTTTGGGTAGTCATGTTATAGTAAAATAGCAAATAAAAATCATTATAAGCTGTAAACACTGTTTAGAGTACAAAATACCAGTTGGTTTCCTGCGCTAATAGGTAATTGTTTATATGATTCGATAATAAGTAGAGAGAACAGCAACACAGCCTTAATGTATAAAAATCCAATTTTATAATAAGAACAAATCTCAATACAAACACAATATAAAAAATATTCAAATCTCAAATCCATTGGCAACAGTTAATTAATCTCACTGAAATTTCATATAGAGATACCGGCATTCTAATAAAATAATTGGAGAAACTGGATTAGTACTCTTCATTGGATATATTAACCGGATTTAAAGCTGAAAAAACACTTTATAATTTCCAGTCGCTGTAGTATAGATGTGTGTAGTATGCAGCTATATATGTCTAGATGTAAAAAGACACAATCCAAAATGTTTATAGTTCACAACAGTTACTAAACTAAACTTTATCAGCACAAATAAATTCTCTCCTGGATGCAGAGAGCTCTGAACAATGTGTTTCTCCCTAGTGCAATTAAATAAGGTAGGACAGTGGTTCGCAAACTCGGTCCTCGGGACCCCACACAGGTCATGTTCCCCAGGTCACCCAACAGGTGCACAGGTGTAGTCATTGCTCACTGACACATTTTATAAGATCCACAGGTGTAGCTAATTATTTCACTTGTGATTCTGTGAGGAAACCTGGAAAACATGCACTGTTTGGATCGAGTTTGAGAACCTGTGAGGTAGGGAAACAGTAGATCTCCACTGATGCAGCAATATAATGGGAGCGTATCATTTGCAGTTATATATATATATATATATATATATATATATATATAATTTATATAAAAAGCTCATGGCTGTCAGCGTATACTTTGCAACTTAAATAGGAAGTTGCAGCTCCAAATATTTCACGACTAAAAGCACGTACTGTAATACCCCTTTTCCACCTAAATTCCGGGTCTGACCCGGAGTTGGAATAAGGGCCCTCATTCAGAGCCGTACGCTCTGAGCAGAGCGCACGCTCTGAATGAGGGCCGCCCTCCATAATTATGGAGCGTCCTCCTGTATGCTCGTATAGCTGTGGGTCACCACCCACAGCCTATACGAGCGTGCAGTTTGATTGCCGCGATGGTCTTGACCATCGCCACTGCGAGCCGGAGCCTGCGGTTGAGTTTTTCAACCGCAAGGCCCGGAGTGATTTTGGCTCTATCAGAGCCAAAATCACTCCCACTGACATCACTAGTGATGTCAGTGGGCCGGCTTCTGACGGTAGGCGTTCCCTTGGGAACGCCCCCGTCAGGGAGGCACGCCCACCAAAGGGGGCGTGCTGTCAATCAACATCGACAGCACGCCCCCTTTGATCAGACACAACGAGCGAAGGAAAGTCCTTCGCTCGTCGCGTCTGGCGCATGTGCACGACGGAGCTCCCGCCGTCGTGCGCATGCTCAGTGCACAACATCGACCCACTTGCGAGTGGACAGCCGCTTGCGAGTGGGTCTGAATCAGGCCCAAAGTTCCTATCCGGATCAGACCCGGAATTTTGCCGGCGCTGACTCGGGATATTCCCGAGTCAGCGCCGCTCACACCGCAGTCGGGTCTGCATAGACCAGGCTTTTGCGGAGTGAAAGTGGACGCTTGGAGATGACGTCATCTCCAAGCGCCACTGAAGCCGGACCAATCGGCCGGCTAGCAGTGCACTCCAGGTCATCGTGACCCGGAGTGCGCTGTTCCCATAGCAGGGTTTCACGGGCTACGCCCGTGTTAAACCCTGCTGGTTACCTGGGTTGGATTGCTGGGTCACTCGACCCGGCGATCCAACCCTCTGCCCTTTTACACCAGGGAGCTGCCCGTGTTAACCCTTCAAAAACCCAGGTTTTAGCTCCGGTGTAAAAGGGGTATAAGTCTCAATTCCAATTTTAGCTGCTCTGTAAATCCAAATTGCTATGCATTTTGCCAATACACAGATCTGTTCCTTAAAATTAACTCACCAGCACTGTGGATAGGAGTCCTATCATAGGACCCAAAACACCATACTAATATCGTCTCCAGGTGTCCACTTGTACAGTGATATTGGGATACAAAATAGGTTGTCGCGGCAAATGTCCGATTCACAAACAGTTTCTTTATAAAACTCTGTTTCCTTTTCTTTCAGGTATTGTTGCTAAATTAATGTAGTACGTAGTATAAACCTTGTCTCTGACCGGTTTTGAGTCCACACTGGGCCCTTTATCAAAGAAGTTAGTATTAACTGTAGGTTGACAGGGGGGTGATATGATATGTCGACATGAGACTGACGACATGGTCATAATGTTGACACTGACCATGTAGACATTTATCATGTACAGTAGTCATTTTGGTGCTTGTATACTGTAATACTCTGAAAGCTGTGCAGTATGTTTGGAGACCATCTTAACACTAAAACCTTTAACATCATTAATAAGAAAATGCAATCTACTGCTATCTTGGCTTTCCAATTTGAAACAAATGTCCATTGGCAGCTTGCCTTAATGAATATTTAATATATGCCATAGCTAATAACTTTAAAGGGCAGATATACTGTATTTGTATAGTAAGCACATATTACACAAATGCAGAAGATGCTGCCTAAAGCTAGCTACACACTATACAATTATTTGACCAATTTGCCAATAATCGGGTGATTTGCCTCATTTATTGTATGGTGTGTATGAATGATCCTTTCAGGGTTTCACCGATAAAACGGTTAGAAAACATCCACAAACGCATTCCTTCCATTATCTGATCTGTCGATCAAGACCGAAAATCTTGCCCTCAATTTCCAGTGTTGTGCATTCTCGATAATCTAACTATATTTCGTATGAATTTTCCTGATTACCTCATCTTCCTTGTGGGCGTACATATGCAAATTCACTGTAAAATTCACAAGGTATTTCATTTAAATTGAATAAGGCAGAGCCGGCCCTACCCCATTTGGTGCCCTAGGCAAAATTTTGACTGGTGCCCCCTAACAACTTCCCATACCGAGCTGAACAGCCCCTCAGGAAAAAAGCAGGTTGCACTCCTCAGTAGGTGCTGTCAATGTTTTAAGACCCATCTGTCTTTTCATCAGGACATGTCATGATGAAAAAACCAATGTTTCTTGAAACATCAACAGAGCCTATGTGATTTGTGACAAAATATCACTTTGTTACAACTACTGAGGAGTGCCGCCTGTTTTTTTCCTGAGGGGCTGTTCAGCTCGGTATAGGAATTTATTATGCTAAGAGGGCACCCTCGAGATTACCAGTAAATGTATTCAGAGCGTCAAGCTGAATGTATGTGTGTGTGTGTGTGTATATATATATATATATATATATATATAAATATATATATATAATGTGTATGTATATACAGTATCTGTGCATGTGTGTGTGTGTGTATATATGTATATATATATATATAGTCCCCCCCAGCATTGCTCCTGGTAGTAGTCCCCCCCCTAACAGTGCCCCTGGTAGTAGTCCCCACCTCCAGCAGTGCCCCTAGTAGTAGTAGTCCCCCCTCCAGCAGTGCCCCTAGAAGTAGTAGTCCCCCCCCATCCAGCAGTGTCCCTAGTAGTAGTCCCTTCCCAGCAGTGCCCCTGGTAGTAGTCCCACCCTAACAGTGCCCTTAGTAGTAGTGTTCCCCCCATCCAGCAGTGCCCCTAGTGCCCCCAGTCGTTCCCCCTTCCAGCAGTGCCTGAGAGACACAGGAAAAAAAATTCCACTTACCTTATTCCCCGCTCTGGCGTCCGCTCCTCCGTCCAGAGTCCTCCCGCGATGGCCCACTCTGCATGATGGGAGAGACATCATGACGTCTCTCCCATCAGACACTGCGGGAGCCGGAAGCCCAGCTCCGGCAGTGGGCGCAGCAGCTGATGAGAGTCTGACTGACTCTCATCGGCTGCTAAACAAACACACAGCTGCCGGCGCTGGCGGCTGTGTGTGTTCCTGGCAGTATAGTGCGGACTGCACCTGTGTGCGGTCCACACTGTCACCTTGCGCCTGGTCCTATGGAGGCGGAGCCATGTCAGTCACGGCTCTGCTCCGCAAAGGCCCATGGGAGGAATGGACGCGGCTGGGCATGCGCAGCATGCCCTCCCGTGGCCATCTTGTTTCCTCCTGTAGCCAGAATGAGCTTCTGGACAGAGGGCCTGATTCAGACCCGCTCGCGAGCGCTGAGCGCTCGCAAGCGGGTCGATGGTGCCCTAGTGCGCATGCGCACGACGGAGGGAGCTCCATCATGCGCATGCGCGAGACCCGAATAGCGACGGCCAAGCCGTCGCTATGGGTCTTGCACCAAAGGGGGCGTGCTATCGATGGTGAGTGACAGCGCGCCCCCTTTGGTGGGCTTGCCGGGGGCGGTGCTGCTGACATCACTAGTGATGTCAGTGGGAGTGCTTTTAGCTCTGATAGATCCAAAAGCACTCCTGGGCTTGCGGCAGCGAGACCCTACCGCAGTGTCTCGTTGCAAGCCCGATGGTCTTAACCATTGCGACCATCTTTTTGGCCGCTCGCATAAGCTGTGGGTGGTCACCAACAGCTATGCGAGCGGCCAGGAGGTCGCTCCAATATTAGGTAGGAGGGCCCTGATTCAGAGTGAGCGCTCTTGTCAGAGCGTCCGGCTCTGAATCAGGCCCAGAAGCTCATTCTGACCTGGGCTGCTCAACTGGCCACTGCGCTGCCCGATCGGAGCTGAGCTCCGATCGCGGCAGCAGCAGGGTAGGGGCATGCAGCGTCAGAGCCCTGGAATGCCCCTAGGCATTCCAGTCGTCCCTAGGCATTTGCTTATTATGCCTATGCCTAGGGCCAACTCTGGTATAGTGTGTAGCACAGTCCCGATATTGGGACTGTGATTTTGCTGGAAAATCGTTCCAATTATCGGTTTGATCAAAAAAATCGTATAGTGTGTACCTAGCTTAACTCCTAGCACTGATAATTGATTTTATTATGCAAATCAAACATACACTAAAAGTAGGTGAAGATAAATACTGAACCTTTCTTAAAAGCAATACACAATAGCTATGTCATTTACTTGATGACAAGTTAGGCAAGAACAATAAGCCTTGTAAATTAAGATATATTCTTGAGTTGCTGATAAATGACATATCCATTCTGGGGCAAATAGACCAAATCATAAATACAAGAACTTTTTCAGGCTTTTCTAGATTTTTTTTTGTTACTGTAATATGTGAGGAAGTATAGAAAAAAATCTTCCCATGTACATTGTATAGCTATTTGACCTACAGCAGAGGTGGGGAATGTCCCTACTGCGGGCCGTATTAGGCCCGTAAAATCATTTGGTCTGGCCCAGCCTAGGCAACCACAGACGGGACTCGAAAATTAATAAAGCTAGGAGTTTTTTTCTGCTAGCCTCATCTGGCTAGCAAGATGCCTAGAATGGCAACCAGCAACCAGAATCTATGTAGCAGTGCCACCTGGAGCACCCTTAGGACACTTCAGATGGTCACATCGCTGCCCTTACAGCTCCCCGGAGCATCCTCAGGATATCCGGTTGCTGTAATCACCTGTGATTGTGGCCCCTCACCATCCGTGTGATGTCACACGGAGGGGGTGTGGCCTGCACTGGGCCCGCGAATGCTTTTATAAATACCTAAATGGCATTTGGCAGAAAAATGGTTCCCCAACCCTGACCTCAAGTAATGAACAGTATAGGGATAACCTAGGCCAGTGCCTGTCCTGGGTCCAGGCTGCTGAGGAGGCACAGTCATGCCTCTCTGGCAGGTGGCATGTGTAGAGGTCCCCAGTATTCCCAATTGGGTGTGATCCTGCCCCCACACATTTGACCACACACTGGTACCAAAACTAATAGATGTCCTGGCATCCCTTGGCATAACTATAGATGACTGGGATTAAGTCGTTGAATCAATAGGGGCAATGTGCAGGAGATGTGTGATGTGCTGCTTGAACAGCATATGAAATCCTGCAATTGTGCAGCTGGCACAGCATTGGAATGCCTGCAAGGTACCCTTCATCACCATTAAATCGCACCGATTTCACCCCAAAATTGTGTGTTCTAGTTTGCAGGACATACCGCATCTACTGTATGTGCACTACAATGCTGGCACCACAAGCATCACCGTCATCGCAGATAATTGAATCTATAAATCAATGGCCCTCATTTATCAACAAGTTTTATCATACGCAACAAGTTTTAAAACACATTGCGTATGATAAATGGTGCTTAAGCCAATCAGCTCCCAACTGTCATTTTTCAAGCAGATGACAGTTAGGAGCTGATTGGCTGGAGCACCAATATCATATGCAATGAGTTTTAAAACTCGTTGCTTATGATAAAACTCATTGATAAATTGTCCCCAATATGTTTAATATAACATAATTGTCTAACCCAGAGGTTCCCAATCTCAGTCCTCAAGGCACACTAACAGTCCAGGTTTTAAGGATATCAATGCTTGACCACAGAGGACTTAATTAGTACCTCAGTCAATTTGATCTTGAACTGTTGGGGTGCCTTGAGGACTGCATTTGGGAACCTCTGGTCTAACCCCTAACCTGGGTTGCCTTGGGTTACAATTATCTGAACTATTTATTAGTTTATCTTATGTTCAGTAGCTACTGAATCTACTTAATGACTGACTATATCTGCCACACAAAGGCAATTAAGGCTACATGTCTTCCACTGGGTCCTGGTGCCTCAATATTTGTGGCCATATAGCAGTCACAAGGGGATGTAGTCAGGTTACCGGCAGGCGTTATCCCACCTGCCGATATCCCGACACTTGCATCCCGAAATGGGACTAAAGATAGGCATCGAAATTCCAACACCTACTGTATTATTAGCTTCACTATGGAATCCCGGCATACCGAATAAAGGTATGCCGGGTGTCTTAGCATTCAGCCGCAGGGGGGGAGGGGAGGGTTAGCTTTAGGGACCCCTGGGGGGGACTTAGGGTTAGGCTGCCCCCGGGAGGGTTAGGGTAGGGGGGGCTAGGCTTAGTTACCACTAGGGGGGTTAGGGTTAGGCACTCCCCTGGGAGGGTTAGGTTTAGGGTGCGGGAAGGAGAGGTTAGGTTTAGGCACTAATGGGGGGAGGTTAGGGTTAGGCACCCCTAAGGGAGGGTTAGGGGGGTAGAGGGGAGGGTTAGGGATTTCAACCCGCCGGCCTGACGCTGTCGAGTTTGAAAACTTGTGCTTTAGTGCAGTGTTTCCCAAACTCATTCCTCAGGGAGCACTAACAGTGTATGCTTTCCAGGTCTCCTCACAGAATCACAAGTGAAATAATTAGCTCCACCTGTGGTTCTTTTAAAATGTGTCAGCCAGTAATGAGTACACCTGTGCACAAACTAGAAACACTGGAAACCATGCACTGTTAGTGCTCCCTGAGGAATGAGTTTGGGAAACATTGCTTTAGTGTATCTAACGAACATAACAGATTGCATTTTAAAGTGTAACATAAAATACAGAAAGCTAAATAACACGTCACTGCAGTGGCTAGAATTTAATATGAGGATCTCATGTTGGAATGACACAGCAATTTTTGTGGGATATAATTAGATTGGTGATGGTCATAATGTTGACAGCTTCTATGGGGACACAGAAATGCAGACAGAGCTACAGCAATACAGTTGTATTGCTGCTAACCACATTTTAAAGATGACAGCATTATAAGTTTAAAGATGCTGCTTTACCACCATGTTAAAACTGAATACGCCATCCTGTTTAAAATGCAGTTAGCAGCAGTACATCTATGGTGATATAAGCTGCCGCATTGGGTGTCAGCAGCACCAGTGCTATTAGCAGCTGTCCTGTCATTCACAATGGGGCCTGCTGTGTGTTTTTTTTATTCTTTTGGAATAAAAGTCTGAAGAGTTTAGATTTAGGTATTTAATAAATCATTGAATGAACGATTAGGGAAGATTTTACTTAAATAAAGGATTTTATCATGGTTTCTGCATAATTTTTATATCTCACTACAGGTCCTAACCAGCCCTGAATACCAAGGCACAATGGTCCAGTTTGTGGATGCAAGGGCTTGCTGGGATCAGTAGTGCCACAGAAAAGTTAGTCAAGTTTTTATACTATATATGATAACGCTGCTACTGCATTGCACTCAGGTACAATGACCGCACAGCATAGGGCTCTTTTCAAGGGGACAGGACACTTTGTGCTGGGGCTGTGTCACATTAAGACAGAAAGATCCCACACTGCAGTTACTAGTGGTTAGATACCTTTTCTTATTTGGAAGGGATCATGCTGAGTTTATTTATTTAGCTTTACCTCCTGCTCACCAGCTTCTGGAAAGTAAGTTGAAACTACAATCCACGTACTATAGAAGCATCTCTTTCTACCTTTATTGTTCCTCTAATAAAATTGTGTTTACATAGCACAAACATATATACATACTTGCCAACTCTACCTCATTGTCAGGGAGAGTCCCTGAAATAGTATCAATCTCAATGTCTTCCTGAACAGTCTGCCAATCTCCCTGGTTGCACCTTACTCCCACTATGAAGCTGATATATTAAAACAAAATAAATAAATAAATATATACATTCAAATGGTATCATTAGTATAATTTTCCTGTATTGGATATAAGGCACAATGATCCCTATGGCTACATGCATTTCCTGAATAGTATGATAGCCCTGTTACACCAGAGCTAAAACCCGGGTTATTGCAGGGTTACCTGGGTAGCTCCTTAGTGTAAAAGGGGAAAGGGTTGGATTACCGGGTCGAGTGACCCGGCAATCCAGCCCAGGTGAAACCCTACAGTGTAAACGTCGCAATCCGGGTCAGGGTGACCTGGATCATTCCGCATTCCTGCCGATTAGCCGGCTTCAGTGGCGTGTGGAGATGACGTCATCTCCAAGCGTCCACTTCAACGCCAGAAAAGCCGGGTCTGTGCAGTCCTGGCTCTGGTGTGAACGGCGCCAACTCGGAAATATCCTGGGTAGGCGCCAGGGAAATTCCGGGTCTGATTTGGATTGGAATCCTGTTCCAAACTCCGGGTCAGACCCGGAATTTCAGTATAAAAGCGGTATTAGTGTGTTTTTATCAACAAGTAGATCTTACTGACTGCTTTTGGGCTCTTTTACATTTAAATGTAAGTACATTTTATGACACGCCTCTCAGATGTAGCCGTACACGTCCACTTTACCACTCGCTCATAGGTGTTGCTTTCACAATCTCTCTCAAAAGCTTTTTTAAAACTAGGCAAGTGTGCGATAATATATGTAATTTACCAAATCACTGTCACAAGTACTTTGTAATAAAACAGATGCAAAGAGAAAATAATTATGCTTGAACTCCACTGCTTTTAAGTACCTAAACTTGATGTACAAAGAATAAGCTGAATATATGAAACTAATAATTGTTTTAATGATGAAAGAGTTCAGCTTAGAAAATATCATACAATTTAGAGTAAAATGGCACACAAAGATGTCCCTGTAATACACAGACATAGACATCATTGTGTTACCTAAAAATTGATTGCATGAGTGCTTCTGCAAAACCTGATTGTCTGCTTCTACACAGGCTCTCATGTTGGAACGTAGTACACAAACTTATTTTTAGTTTGCATTCTTTCACTTATTGTACACATTCCAGGCAGCTGAAACAATGCATCACCACTGAGGAGAGAGTTTTACATTCAGGGTATTTACTCATTAGTGGTGCAACTAGTAGCTTCATGTTTATTTATCTCATGGCATCAATTAATTAAAATACTCAAAATGTATCTATCTTGTATCTTACTTGTTTAAAAATGTGTTCACCCAAACTTAATGTATGGATTGCAGACTGACCCATATTTTATACTAATAATAATACCAAACAGAAATATTTTGATATGTTATAATGTTTATTACATTCTTATTTTAGTACCCTTTTAAATCTCCTGGCTATTTACCCAATTTTAAATAGAAAGTATGGTGGTCGCTCACATCAGCTTAATGATATTGCTCACACCTTTCCATTTGTTTGTTTATTATTTATGTAATTTGAATTCTTTCTTATTATATTAACACTTATTGATTATCTTGACACATCTATACTTTACACTTCACTATTACCTTTCTTCCATTTTTCGTGTGATGCCCTGGGAGTGGTCCTTGGCTGGGTTCTTTTGGGCTGCTCTGTGCCTCGGACGTGAACCCCTTAATGTTAGGGACGTCGGTATAGAGGAGCCTTGACGCTGGCCCGGCGCTTAATTATATATTTGCAAATGTATGTAACCAATACCTCTGAATTTCTATTATCATGTAAGATTCAAGTATTTTTGCTAATATTGCTGCAGTGTGCTGGAGGGAATCTTTTTTTCTGTGGTTCAGTATAAACCCTGCCCTTTTCAAGCACCAGAGCAATATCATTAAGCTGATGTGAGCGACCATCAAACTTTCTATTTGCAGTTCTGAGAGGCATGAAAGGAGCCAGCATTGGGAGGATGTGCTGGTCTGTATAGTGCCATTTGGAGGTTTTTGGGGTACCTCCTAGGTGAGTCAGCTCTCAGCTTATACATGTGCTGTTATCATGCAGTACATTAATTGTAATTATATGACCCAGAGTGGGTGCTACTATTTTGTAGCAATAATTATTTTGGGGTGAGCGTTTGGGTGTGGGGCCCCGGAGTGGCTCTGGCTGGGCCTTTTTCAGGGCATCACCACTTAATTCACATAGATATTTTTCATCACCTTTCCATTTGTTTGTTTATTATTTATGTAATTTGAATTCTTTCTTATTATATTAACACTTATTGATTATCTTGACACATCTATACTTTACACTTCACTATTACCTTTCTTCCATTTTTCGTGTGATGCCCTGGGAGTGGTCCTTGGCTGGGTTCTTTTGGGCTGCTCTGTGCCTCGGACGTGAACCCCTTAATGTTAGGGACATCGGTATAGAGGAGCCTTGACGCTGGCCCGGCGCTTAATTATATATTTGCAAATGTATGTAACCAATACCTCTGAATTTCTATTATCATGTAAGATTCAAGTATTTTTGCTAATATTGCTGCAGTGTGCTGGAGGGAATCTTTTTTTCTGTGGTTCAGTATAAACCCTGCCCTTTTCAAGCACCAGAGCAATATCATTAAGCTGATGTGAGCGACCATCAAACTTTCTATTTGCAGTTCTGAGAGGCATGAAAGGAGCCAGCATTGGGAGGATGTGCTGGTCTGTATAGTGCCATTTGGAGGTTTTTGGGGTACCTCCTAGGTGAGTCAGCTCTCAGCTTATACATGTGCTGTTATCATGCAGTACATTAATTGTAATTATATGACCCAGAGTGGGTGCTACTATTTTGTAGCAATAATTATTTTGGGGTGAGCGTTTGGGTGTGGGGCCCCGGAGTGGCTCTGGCTGGGCCTTTTTCAGGGCATCACCACTTAATTCACATAGATATTTTTCATCACCTTTCCATTTGTTTGTTTATTATTTATGTAATTTTAATTATTTCTTATTATATTAACACTTATTGATTATCTTGACACATCTATACTTTACACTTCACTATCACCTTTCTTCCATTTTTCGTGTGATGCCCTGGGAGTGGTCCTTAGCTGGGTTCTTTTGGGCTGCTCTGAGCCTCGGACGTGAACCCCTTAATGTTAGGGACGCCGGTATAGAGGACCCTTGACGCTGGCCCGGCGCTTAATCATATATTTGCAAATGTATGCAACCAATACCTCTGAATTTCTATTATCAAGTAGGATTTAAGTATTTTTGCTAATATTGCTGCAGTGTGCTGGAGGGAATCTTCTTTTTCTGTGGTTCAGTATTTACCCAATTTTACCAAAAATAGATTACCTTTCAGTAAGCTAAGACAGTATACTTTGTTAGCTTTTATACTGTATTTGAAAAAATTCCTAATAAATATTCATTTTGATGCAATATGTGTTCTTTCTATTGATTTAACTTTCAAGATTCAGGACAAAATTAACTTTGACATAACTTAAACTGGCATCACACAGTTTTATTTTACCATTTTTATCTAAATTCGTCAAACGCTAAGCAAATAAATGTTTGTGGTCCCCATAATAAACCAACTATTCTTCCAAACCAGATTTCGATCATACATGGTGTGAAACTGGCATTCATAACATTCTGCACTTCCACCAAACAGACAGTTTTGAGGAACCTGGCCAAAATGTGGCCTTCCTGTGTCCAAACAATTATAAAGTATTTTTATTTGGACGCAATGGGCCTGATTCAAGCAATAAACCTCTTACTCGGAACTGTGAAAATGAGTGCTGCAGTAAACAAATAAGGAATGACTAAAAACATAATAGTCAATAATTTAATATAGTTTCATTAAATATGCTAATAGAATCTTAATACAACAGAATACTGTCATGGACAAACAAATTAAAAAAGACTAAATAACTCTGCTTGGTTCCCCTACATTACAGACACCTTTATATAGACTTATACCCTTCTCAGTGTGGAAAGACTTTCTTTGTTTCAGTTCTATTACACAAAAACAGCCACTTCTGACTCAGAATCAAACCTAGTATCTCATTTTACACCTTATTTGGACACAAGCATTGTATTAGATTTTTGCTCATCCCTGACTTGTGCCCCTTTATGTTCCAAAAGATGGAAGGGGTGTGCAAACAGAGGTGTAGTACAGTAAAATAAAATATATCAGTGAACATCATATCAATAAAGTTAATTGTGTCTAGAGCTATATTGGATCTAGCTGCTACTGAGCAATCAGAACGGCTTCCTTATGCTCTGAACTATCATTCATACAGACTGAGGATCTGCAAGGAGATCTGTGTCATTCATATGATCTTTTTTTATTCTACTTGGAATAAAAGAAGAGATAGATGTAGGTGATTAATAAATTAGTGAAAGGGGGATGTCAGGTTGTTTATTTAAATAAAGTAGTATTTTTTTTTTTTTTGCATATCTAAACAGTTTATAATGAAGTTATTCCCAAAGCACACCAGCGTAGGAAAAAACAGGTGTGACTTGTAAAGGCAAAACACTTTACAATGATATATGTACTAAAATGATTTTATATTTAATTTTGTGTTCTTTATGCCATATACCGTAAAGGCATATATATATCCAATGATCAATGTTCCAATCTGAATGGACTTACGTTAAGAGTGTCTACGTTTTTGGCTGAAAACCAGGAGATAGTATCAACATAAATGCTAGAGGAGTTTTAAAACACTTCAAACATAAGTGGGGATGTAGTGTAAATCTTTGAAAGTTGCCTACTGTTAAGTAGTGGGGACTCATCGCTTTGGTCCCTTGCAGTCTTGCATGGGCATGTTTGCTAGTGAGGTCTGATATTTCAACAGCAAGAAAAGCAGGCTTCAACAGGGATAAAAAAAAACAAAGCAAAACTGTAAGCAGTTTATGATTACTACTGTAGGGCTTGCTGGGATTATTAGTGCCACAAAAAATACTTTTTAAAATACACTTTTTAACACTATTATTCCAGCACACACCACAGATGGGTGTTGGGAAGAGCCCCAGTTCTTTTAGCACAGGGCAGTTTTGGGCTGAAAAGGTTTGGGAAAAATCACATTAACCACTTAACTGGCTAATTTTTATTTTTGCAAAAACTGCTCAGAAATTGTCTTTTTTAAATCTAATTAAGTTTAGAACATATTTAATTTTTTTTTATTTAAATATTTAATTGAAAAAAAAGGCTAGTGGGGTGTCCATATACTCTCATTGTAACAGTACATCTCAACCCACAGTGGAAATAGATTTCACTTGGCAATAGATCCTCTCCTCAGTAACATTACCACCCACCCATCATTGTGCTAGGACACCCTCTGTGTCACTATTCAGTTCTGTGCAAAAGTGTTAGGCAGGTGTGAAAAAAACGCTGGAAAGTAAGAAAGCCTTCAAAAATAGAAGTGTTAATAGTTTATTTTTATCAATTAGCAAAATGCAAAGTGAATGAACAGAAGAGAAATCTAAATCAAATCAATATAACTGCACAACAATGAAAATGTTTCCGATGTGAGAATAGTTACTTCTAATTGATTTCAGCATGCAAAGAATGAATATGACATTTAAAACTCTCAGTTAGCTCTGAGTTCCGAGATACAGCCCATTTATGACGATGTAGGGGTATTCCTAGTGATGTGGGCAGAATGGAGAGAATCTTACCAGCAATCTGTCAGTGGGGCTGCCCCCAAACGGCACAAACTCCTCCATTTGGCAAGCCACCCCCCGTACCCGCCTACAAAACAGGGGGGTCCCCCCCGACCCGCCTACAAAATGAGCTGCCAATCAATATTGACATCCCCGTCTTGTAGTGAGCCCAGGAGTGTCGGAGCTGCCGTCGCTCGCTGGGGCTCCCGCATGCTGGAGTCAGCTCCGGCGTGCGCAGTGGGGGACCATCGACCCGCTTGCGAGCACTGTGCGCACGCGAGCGGGTCTGAATCAGGCCCTGTGTTTCAACCTACATATGAAAATCATGATCATTATCACTTGTTTGGTATGATTGGTTAATCATACACCTGACTATAATCCTACAAAATCCCTGACTTTGTGCAAGTGTACCTAGAAGAATTGAAGTTGTTTTGAAGGCAAAGGGTAGTCACGTCAAATATTCATTTAGATTTCTCTTCTGTACATTCACTTTGCATTTTGTTAATTGATAAAAATAAACTATTAACACTTTTATTTTTTAAAGCAATCTACAGTATATATACTTGCGCAAGACCATCGCGACCATCTTCCTGGCCGCTTGCTATAGCTGTGGGTGGTCACCCACAGCTATGCGAGCGGCCAGGAGGCCGTTTAAAAAAAAAAAAAAAGACCGGCCCTGATTCAGAGAGAGCGCTCTGTCAGAGCGACCGGCTCTGAATCAGGGCCACAGACCCCTCCAGACAGGGCCAATAACTTTTTGTTTGGCATCACCCACCCTCCTACCTTTGTGTGCCAAAAATCAGTCCGTACTGTCCCCCCTGTGGCATTGCTAAGTTCCCCGTCTTTCTTTAGTTCGCACAGCATTTTGGGGTGTTATTTCAACAGTGATATCAGCTGTCAGGGACAGCTACATCACTGTCGGGGGGGCCAGAGAAGCACAATGAAATCTGTTCTACACATGTGATGCGAATATGTCAACAAAAGCCCAGCTGACTGTGGTCGTATCCCATGTGACCATGCCATTTAAGTGGTTAAGCCAGGGTTCACTGATATAATGTCACCAGTCCAGCCTGTCACAGCCTAGTGCTAGTTGCATTTTTTTCAATAATAATCCTACAGTACAGTATGTTGTTTTTCCCCCTGAAATAACTTCTGCCAGCCCATGATACATTTAATATCCTGACAGGTGGGATTCTGGTGGTCACAATGCCGACACCGGAATCCCGAGACTTATCGGAATACTGTCGCTGGAATCCCGAACGCGGGAATTCCAAAGGTAAGTAGCGGGGTTGGGAGGAGGGTTAGGATTATTGGTTAGGGTTAGGCACTAGGGGGAGGGTTAGGATTAGGAACCAGGGAGAGATGGTTAGGATTTAGGTTAGGTATACTTACCTTCAGCCGTCGGGATGCTAACCTAGTCGGGATGCTGGCGTCATGATTCTGACCGCCGGGATCCCGAACGCCGGCATCTCATACCCAACCCCACCAGCCCACCATGGGTCACCTCTCTGGGGTATGCTGCTTTTTATTTATTTTCAATTTTCTTTTTAACACATTAAAATTTCATTTCTCATCATCGATTTCCTGATGATGAATATAGTCTTGAGTATGCTGCAAAATAATGAACTACTTAAATAACTAATTGATGTATTTATGTTGAATTGCACATATTGTAAGATATGTGCTACAAAAATAAACATTGTGGCGGTAAACAGTCGGGAAGCCGGTGGACGCAATGCCAACCGCTGGCTTCCTGACTGCTGAATCCTGGCAAGGGTTAAATGACACGCATCGAAATCTCAACGCCTGTCATTTTACCTACACCGAGAGACTGGCGCCCGGCATCCCGATCGAAGGGATGTCGGGCATGGACAGCCGCGTTGGGGAGGGTTAGGTTTAGGGCTCCCGGCAACCCCCTGGGAGGTTAGGGTCAGGCTAGGGAAGGGGGTGTTAGGATTAGTCAACCCCGTGGGGAGGTTAGGGCAGGGGCGTATCTACCCAATGGTCAGGATGGCACTTGCCAGGGGCGCCGGCCAAGGGGGTGGCGCCGCCCGGCGGTGCCTTCAGTGGCCAGAGGGTTGTGAAATCACCAATGCCCCGTCTACTGAGTCCTTGTCCACCCCATTATAGCGTGTGTATATATCATATATACACAAGCTATAACAGGGCGGGCCAGGACTCGGCTGCTCCCGGCCACGCAGTTTGTGATATGCTTCCCCGTTTATTAGTGGAAGATTCCAGTGAGCCGGTTGCTGCTCCCAGCCCGCTGCCCAATAAGCACTGAGGATTGTGGAGGGAGGCGAGGCCAGGGAGAGCAGTGTGCGCTCATCACTGCCTGGGAGGCAGCTGCAGCATGCTGTGCCCTCTGACCACCCTTCTGTTCAACGGTGACCTGATGTGCGGGAGAAGCAGAGGCTGTGCGGGCACAACGGTCGTGAGCATGGAGGAGTATGTGCACAAGGAAATGAAAGCCAACCCACTGCAGACTGCCAACTTCTGCTCCAAACTTCTTCTGGTAAGGATCTGGTGTTCTGTGTTACGGCTTTGTCTGCACTGACAGGCACACAGGGGACACCTGCCAGCGCTGTTTGTAACACGCCTTATACTGTAAAATACATAACCTTAGTGTGAATGCTATGGGTAGGGGTGTATGTTACCTGTGCCCTCTGAATGTCACACACTTCACCCAGATGACAGGGCTGCAGTTTGGTAATCACTCGATCTCCCCTCCCTGGCTAATGATGTGTGCCCAGATCCTTCTCCTCACACACTAATACCTGTCTTACCAGAGCGACTACTTCACCAAATTGTCTTCATCATCCCTATTTAGAATATTGGGGATGAGGGGGGTGCCAGTCCATTATTTTGCCAGGGGTGCTCGGACCCCTAGATACACCTCTGGGTTAGGGTTAGGCACCCCCCCGGGGGACTTAGGTTTTTGCAGCGGGGAAGGGGGGGTTAGGTTTAGGCACTTGGGGGGAGGTTAGGGTTAGGCACCCCTAAGGGAGGGTTAGGGTTAGGGGGTAGAATAGGTTAGTTTATACTTACCTTCCGACGATCAGGATTTCCACCTGTGTTGGGCTGCCCATTGTGGCATGCAATTTATGCTTTTTATGTATCCAACTTTAAATCAACCTCATGGCTGCTACATGATTCATAATTTGTATTATAATATGTTTGTTTCCTTTAGTGGTATAATATATCAATGACATGATACCAATAAGGTATAACATAATAGTAATTACATTGTTGCTCTCTTTTCTTTAACATTTATACAGCATATCAGCTGTTTTCAGTAAGTATTATAGCTTGAACGTTGAAAGTGTAAATGTATTGACCTTTATTTATATAGTGCCACCTCTTTACCTTTACCTGTTTAATCATTCACAGCAGTCTCTGCCTCAGTGGTGCCCACAGTCTAATTTCTCTATTACACAAACATTAACATATCGATGTGTTCTCATACACCTAGCCTTAGTATATCATACAGAGCAAAACGCCCGGCACAACTGATCCTCTCTGAGAGGTGTAGCATAGCGTCTCTTTCTTTACATATTGCATTTTATTTGCATCACAAAATGCAGCAAAACTCACTCATAGAGTACTACAGAGGTTGGGCTGCGACTTTAACCACACAGAAGAAATTAGTTTTAAAACATACAAAGTCGTAAATGAAGCACAAAAGAAAAAAACGATGACCGCTGCATTGTAGCACTTTGTATACAGACTCAGGCTGTCTGTCATGACTGAAGCCTCAGTGTATTGGGACACACCTGTATGCGTTTGGATTGTGGGAAGAAACACCGGAAGAACATACAATCTCCACACACAATGTTCTTGTCAGAGTAGAATCCATTGCCCCAGCACTGTGATCATGGCTGTATCTATAATGAATGCTGGGTGTGTGGTGCACAATGTGAATTGAACATATTGTGCAAAATGAAAATGAAACGGCTGCCATTTTCCTGAAGATCTGTACATGTGAAGCAGAGCAATCGCTGGGAAAATGGCACAGGCACCATGTTCCCGGAGGCCTGCAGTAGACTCTAGATCAATGCCAGAGTTTACAAGGCATATGGCTGTGATTCAACAGTGTTAACCACTTTGCCATTGTAAATGTTAAGATATTACAGTATACATGGTTCATGCTTGTGTTGTTTTATTTTTTATTTTCTTTTAAATAAAATTTTCTTAACAATGAATGACATTTAGCATCTATAAACCTCTGAACATGTTTCCTTTGCTATTCTCCCAGCTTCAGTTCAATCCACCCTTTGCTAATATTGCTACAATAATAGATTGTTTTATTTGCTCATGCCCTTCCCTAGCAGTTACTAAATGCTCAAATATTAACAAACAAGTCAGCAAAGCTATATGTCATACCATTACTAAACACATATCAGGATTAGTACTTTATACACTCTCCCCTTGCAGAGCTTGGTGATGTAATCTATTTTTATATCATTTAGCCTATGCAAATATAGTTGTTAAAATACCTACAGTATAGGACATCTCAATGGTGTTTTCCATTCAACTGTAAATATTTTTTATTCCTAGGACCCAACCAAACTTCTCACTAAAGGTTACAAGATAGCCAAAAAGTGTCAGTCACCTGATCCATTGGTTCCCACCTTCAGGACACTGGACCTCTAACAATCAATCCTACAATGAAGGTTCTCTACTGCCCCTGCCCCAATGAAACAATTTAGGGCCCATGACCCCAAGTCGACCAAAACCTTCTCCCAGTATATGAAACACCGGGTACCAAACAACCTCCTCACCTGGGTGGGTGTTATGTCATCAATGAAGCTTGATCCTCAGACACAAATTTTTTCTATTGTGCTTGCACCCTCAGATGTAGTTTGTCTCTAGCCCACCAGACAGTACCCGGCCTACACATGGCATCACACAGGGAACACACAAAGGAAGAATAATATCAGGGAAACCACTTGTTCCTTTGATTGTAACTCTACTGTGCTGTAACCTGAAAATAATCACACAGACAGTTCTCCCACATGGCCACTCTATCATAATGAACTAAATAGTGTACATTGTAAAACTAGTCTAACAGTGGTACACACTAACTGACACGCATTGGGTGTGGTGTACTACTTTAGCTACTGTACTTAACAATTATATTAACCCCATATATTGCTTTATTAATAAAATATAAACATTATGTATAATTCAATTATAAAAAATATTACATTTATTCTAGGTCAGTAACCAATAAAATACAATAAAAAATTAAAAATATATAGCAATTCGAAGCATGAATTACATGACACCTCTAAACTTAAATATTGTTTTAGCCACAGTAAGCATAGGTTTGATTATGATATACATTTACTCACTTACAGAGTGTGTTATGTGTTATCTCACTCAAGTCAGTATGCAAAAACACATCCGTAAGAGCTGTAAAACCTCATTTAACCTCTTTTTATTAATCAATGTTTCCTACTGTAAGGTATCAAGTGATTTTGTCATGAGGGAGGAATATTCTGAAAGATATATTTAGTACTGTTTTGACTTATAGATACGGTAAATTATCTGAGGATTAGAGAGAGAGAGAGACAGAGAGCGAGAGAGCGAGAGAGAGAGATTAAATATAATCCTGTAATACAGTACATAGCCATCTTAACTACTTGTTCAATACTTGCAATTAGTGTCATTAATTATAAGTTTAGAAGTACAACGGTAATAAATCCATTGGGGTACAGTACTAATCACTAGTCAACCTTTCCATCCTCTTATTAAAGCCACATTTCATTGTAAAGTAAAAATATCTAATTTATTTTTGAGTGTCAAGCAGGGGCCTTTTATTGTTAACATTTTCCATCTGTAATAGTGCTAAAGCTAATAAAGCTCATTTGTTTCCAGGGATGGACTGGGGCTATACTTTGGCCAGGCATCCCAGTTGTGCACTGTTGAGACATGGCCATGCCTCCAGGGATGCCGAGAGAGGGGGGGGGAGCGGGTACAGATTACCCGGGCCCGGGCTTCCTGAGGGGTCCGGTGGGGGACTGGGTCTGGTGCCGCCCCCCCTCCCTCACAGCAGCCCAGCACACAGCGTGTGCTGAGCTGCAGTGGGAAACTGCTTGTGGCTGCTGAGCAGCAGCCATAGCAGTCTCCTATGCCTGTGCGGGGGAGCGATCACACTGATCGCGCCCCCCCAGCTTTGCGCCGGTCTGAGGGGGCTTAGAGCGCCCCCTCTCCCCAGCACACTGGTTTGCGGTGCTGCAAATATTTTTTGGGAAGGGGGTGTGGCCACGCCTCCCACGATTAGGCCACACCCCCTGTTACCCGGGCCCGCCGTGGCTCATGGTGGGCCTGCATGCCTCTACAGGGACACACAGTCATGGGAGCATGGCCTCGTATCAAGCCCCCGTCTAAGCATGCCAGCCAAGCAGAGAGACAGAAGGCGAAGCTGCTCGGCCAGGCATCCACACGGCCAGGCCGACCCATCTAGCTACTCTATTAGCCATTTTGAATTCTCCAGATGGCCAGTCTGGCTGAGTTTGTTTCTGCACTGACACATTGATGTGAAGGGGAAATGCTTCTCCCCTATCACTAGCAGTAAACCACACTCTGAAGACGTTTCAATGCAATGTGCAACCATAGGAGTTATTGAGTTTTATTACAGTAGTTAGCACTTTTCCAACTTCCTGTAGTTATTATATCACACTTACACTCAAGATCTGAAATAAAAACTGTGAAGACCTGAAATAACCAAATATGGGCAAGGTGAATTCAAATCATCGATTTGCACCAGTGAATTGACAAAAGTCGTGATTTACTGGTACAATTTTAAACACACTAATTTAGCCACAATTTTCTCATTTTTAGCTGAAGTTCAATTGCATTGCAACCCAATAGAATTTGTGAGGATTTATACACCTGTGCTAATTAGAATCAGGGCCACCATTATTACCCATTAGCAAACTTATAGATTTAAAGGCTTGGCCATCACCTTCATTTAGTAACTCAACTCCAAGCACTGTGATAGGTAAAATGTCATATATATTCTGGGATGTTCTTGTCTTATTTTTTAATGTGTAATAATTACCATGGGTAGGGAAAGTAGCATCTATTTCCTTCATTGTCCTGCACAATGTATCAAATGTTTCTCCCCATTACCAATGTTAGCTAAACCACATTCATCCACCTCTCTCACATTAATCCACAACGTATGAGGGCTGATTGAAAAGTAATGAGACTGCCTCTGTTTTTCTGTCCGATAGGTAGATGTGGCAACGCTTTGCTGGATATTGTGAAGCTCATACATCAATGTGTCTGAGCCTGCAGTTGGACTGCCATAGTCTTCTTTATTTAGTCACAGCGAGTGAGAACACTGTTCGAATGTCAGAGAGGATACCCAATTTCCTGACATCAATTGTGACGTGTGACGAATCGTCATTATGATCTGGAATCCAAATAACAGTCCAATGTATGGAAACATTCTGCTTTTTCTATGTTTAACACAAAATTCAATCACACATCTTTGACGTAATCTCACAGACACATCTTCCTCATCCCCCATGACAAAACGTACGTAGATCTTCCACTCGCTGTGACCAAACAAAGAAGACCATGGCAGTCCAACTGTAGGTTCAGAAACATCAATGTATGAGCTTCACAATAACCAGCATAGCGTTGCCACATCTACCTATGGGACAGAAAAACAGAGGCAGTCTCATTACTCTTCAATCAGCCCTCGTACATACAGTACAGTACTGATTTCCTTCTTTATTTCTCCTACTCACTATCTCACACTCCTTACCAAACTTATGTCACCTCTCCAGCATCATATATCTCACTACCCCATAGGCAAAAGCAGGGGGGGGGGGGTTCTGTCTGCCTGGAAACCCCCCTCCCCAGCCCACACCATTACCACAATAGAAATAGTAAAATAATAGAATTTTACTAGTGCTGCATGTTCTTGGAATGGTGCCCATATCTAAAATAAAAACATTCAGCTCAGGCAGGATGGACCTACTGCCGCACCTAATGGCGTACTGTGATCGCTGGTCCTGTATATGCTGGAAGTATGACACACAATACACATATTAAAGCTGGTTAAGTGCTAATTCTACCCTCTTCATGGACTGGCCACACTCACTCTAAAACCGAGCATTTAGAAACCCCCCTCTAGAAATCCTGCGTTTGCCACTTTACCCTATAATGATCCTTCCCTATTTCCCTCCTCGCGATTCTGCACCCAGGAACTGATTAGTTTCCTGCACCCACCACACTAACTACATAAACACATACAAACCACAAATCATCCTCACATGTTCTTTTTCTCACCCTGCTACTTCTCATGGCTGCTTATTTCTTATTCTTTTACCTGCCTATTCTCACACAATATGATTTCAACATTACATTAATAAGATTACTGGGTGCCTCAGCTTTTCTTCACTATACAACTTGTTCTTTGGGAACTAATTTTCTAATTTGGCTTACACTGCCATATCTACACTGACATCTACCTTTCCACCCCTAACTCTCAGATTATGTACTGTCTTATGTAACCAACTGTTTCTTTGCTATCTCTTCATGGATGTCCCAATGCTTCTTAAAGTTTAAAACGGGCAAAACAGAACTTATCATCTTCTTTCCTTTAAAACATAGTAAATGCTGCAGCAAAACGTAAGCTCTGCCTGTTCCACATCTGTCACATTGCTTTGCAAATACAATTTCTGACTGACTCCCTATGTCCTCCAGAATACAATTCAAATTACTTACCCTTATCTACCCACTGTACTGTTATTAGATGGCACTGGCTAGATCTGAGGTGTGATTCTACAATGGGAACCTTCTGTTTTTTCATTAGTGATCTCCACGAAGGTGTGATTGCTACAAATGATCCACAAGTCTCAGCCCCCAGATCTAGTTTCATTGTGCATCAGCTGAGAATACAGACGAATGAGAGAGGAAATTGTGCTCAATTTTCAGCCCAATATCAGAGAAGGCTCAGAAACATATGATATTCAGTGTCGGAGTAAACAATCATTATCATTATGATCATTATAGTTTATTTACAATGTGTCATAAGTTTTGAACAGGCAAGAAACAATAAAAAAAACTGAATATAACAAATTAGACATAAGATACATGAAAGAACAAGTCATGTCAGAATGGAATGCGGTGAGAATACCGGCTTCGGCACCCCGACCACTGGCAATCCGAAGGTAAGTAGCTGGGTTAGGAGGAGGGTTAGTATTAGAGGTTAGGGATAAGCATTAGGGGGTGGGTTAGGTTTAGGCACCAGAGTTGGAGGTTAGGTTTAGGCACCAGGAAGTGAGGGTTAGGATAATGACCAGCAGGTGTCAGTATACTAACCCTGTCGGGTTTCTGACTGCCGGGATCCCGAGCGCAGGCATCCCGTACCCAACCCTGTTAGAAGAATAGCTGCATGTCAAGACATGATGCATTTAAATTCTCAGAGCAGTTATAACCACACAGTACAGAAGATGTGCAAATAATACAAATCATGTAATGATCATACAGTTAAGGAAAACACAAAGGATGGACAGGGTGCAAAATAAATAGAATCTTGGGTGAAGGGGGGGGTGGAACAGATATGGGATATAATGTTCAGAGGGCTCTACCCGTTACAGTTTACACTCTAGAATAATGCCAATTCGTGCCAATTCAGTATCAGAGGGTGAAACAGAATTATTTTGAACCATAACAAATGCTTACACAAGTTGTTGCTCAAGTAATCTCTAGAGAACAATCTTAACAGGTTTACATAGAGAAGCACCTAACGTCATTAACATAGTCACAAACAAGGACTTACAAATCACATATTTGGGTGCAACTATATAAATTGTGTAATTTTGAGCATTCATGCTTACTCATGAAGAAGTACACACAAGGACAAAGAGGGTCTGATCCAGAGATGTACGCTGATCTAGCGGAAGCTGCACCTTGTGCCACGGTAAATATGCTAATGCTGCCTCCTATTTGTAAAGAACAGAGACGTTAACCTGCTGTAACAGTGCGTTTCCATCCATTGCATATTTAGACCCACCATTGGCTGCACCATCGAAACTTGCACCAGTCCTATGGCACGTGCAGTTTTTCCATTTGAGTTTGGCCTCTAGTGTGAGAGGCTGTCTCCCTCCATATGCCCGTGTGCCATCCCCTCTTACCTTCCAGAAATGCCCACTAAAATTCTCAGACCGTGCATCTGATTCTGTGCTGCATCTCTGTGCACAGACAATTGGAATGCATGCATTATGCGACTCAGACTTATGTGCAGACTTAAAACATTGTCCGTTTACATGTGCCATGGATAATGTGTCCATCTCTGAATCTGGTCCAGAGTCTCAGGCAGATGTATTGCAAGGACAAGTACATTACAAATTCCTATGCATAAGTGTTATTACCTTTAGAATTACAGTATGCACATTCTTTAATACAACCTGAGAAATAATGTGCCCTGTGCAGTAGATTGAAGAAAATAGAAAAAAGTAATGCAAATTCTATTAAAGAACATTGTAGCTTACACTGAAAGAGATAACCAGATTGCATACAGTATTATAAATAATATTATAGCATAGAACTCTAGCCATATATATTTGTGAAAGGTTAAAATCATTGTTATACTGGATTGATTTATATATTAGGTTCTGTGGTTTTATGACCAAAAAATAACCATAAGTAAACACAGCATATGCCTGTATGGGATGTAGTCAGCATCCCAAACTATACAATGCTGATGGACAGAATCCCTGGTCTAGAATCCTGATGGCTGCGATCCCGACTGTGAGTATTAGGGTTAGGGGTTAGGGTTAGGCACTAAGGGGAGGGTTAGGCTGCAGAAAGGGACTGTTAGGGTTAGGCTGCGGGAGGGGGGGTGATGGTTAGGGTTAGCCTGTCGATGGGGAAGGTTAGGGTTAGGCTGCGGGAGGGGTGAGTTAGGGTAAGGGGAAGGGTTAGAATACTTACCTGCATTAGTCAGGATTTCCACCGTGGTGATTCCGCTACTGGGATTCTGAGCGCCGGCATTATCAGTGCCAGGATTGCGTATCCAACCCGTCTGTATTTGTAAGTCCACTGCCTGTGTATTAGTTGTTTATTATCTGAACAGGTTATTTCTGAATATTACATATTCATTTATGTTAATCTATATTAATCTTTTATTGATGTGGTGTAGGAATACAAATTAGACACATATTTATGGACATTTCTTTTTCAGATTTGATTTTTTATAATCAGTATTGGTTATTTTTTTATTGCAGGTGGTTCTTTATTGACATGAAACGATTAGAAGCCGAAAAGCAGTTGATTTTACCAGGAAACAGTTCAGGGTCTTTTCTCATCCGTGAAAGTGAGAGCCTTAAAGGAAACTACTCTCTGTCTGGTACGTACAAAACACCAATACATTTGAGTTTATATACAATACAAACTTTCTGGAAAATATCTTTCCTGAAAAAAAAATCTTTTTTTAGTTCCCTCTGACATTTCTTATATACAGTATATTTTTTGTAATCTTTATACATGTCTTTCTTTTGTTGAGAAAGTGTATCTGCCTATTGTATATATACAACGTAACCATAATTAAAGCTGCCCTATTCAGCACTGCCTACAGCTCTAGCTAATAGGTGGAATGCAACCAAATTTAGTAAACAAATTATCAAAAGATTGTGGAGAAGGATTCCGTGAAAACAAAGGGCCTGATTCAGACCCACTCGCAAGCGGCTGTCCGCTCGCAAGTGGGTCGATGTTGTGCACTGCGCATGCGCACGACGGCGGGAGCTCCGTCGTGCGCATGCGCCAGACGCGACGAGCGAAGGACTTTCCTTCACTCGTTGTGTCTGATCAAAGGGGGCATGCTGTCGATGGTGATTGACAGCACGCCCCCTTTGGTGGGCGTGCCGGGGGCGTGCCTCCCTGACGGGGGCGTTCCCAAGGGAACGCCTACCGTCAGAAGCCAGCCCACTGACATCACTAGTGATGTCAGTGGGAGTGATTTTGCCTCTGATAGAGCCAAAATCACTCCGGGCCTTGCGGTTGAAAAACTCAACCGCAGGCTCCGGCTCGCAGTGGCGATGGTCGCGATGGTAATTATGGAGGACGGCCCTCATTCAGAGCGTGCGCTCTGCTCAGAGCGTACGGCTCTGAATGAGGGCCAAAATTAGTTCCAATGGATGCCGAAAAAGGAAAAATATATTGCCGTAGATTATAATTTGCACAAAATTGGTACCAATTAATGAATAACTAAGAGAAACATAAAATTAAATTTGAAATTTTTCTTTTTGCAAAAAACAAAAAAGAAACTGAACTTACCTGAAATTTTACTTCCAAAATAAAAAACTTGGCACACATGATGCGTGACCCTTGTACCTTTTCCATGATTGCTCCACTATTTACCATTTGAGAAAAATCTTGATTTCTCCAGCTAAAAGACTGGAGAAAAGGCTAATGGTTGTTTTATAAATAGACCCCTAACATTATTTTTTAAGTTTTAGTTACTGTATTTCATCTGTTTGCCACCTAGAATCAAATGTTCCCATAATTAGTCTGTTTAGATATTACCACATTTTCTTGCAAATGTTTTTTTTCTATAACCACTAGAAACAGAGCATGAGTAGCTATTAGTACATATATATGTACTAAAATATATAAATAATATAGCGCCAGAAAGATCAGCAGTGTCATGTTACGGAAAATTGAGCATGAAAGCTTGAGGTCACAAAAGCAAAATGCAGAACATTCAAGTACAGATGCAATAAAACCAAGTAAATAAATAACTGATTTATTGCATTAATTGTATTGCATTGCCTCAATACTTTTTAACTGAGATCACAGATCCATCATTTGGCCCCAGTTATCACTTTCCTAGGAATGATACTTTGGTCTACTTGTCTGTAAAAAGAAAAAAAAAACTCTCACAAATATCCTCCTAAATTGCCCTGGAAAAAAAAACTTCCATTGCTTCCTTGAGAACATTGCCAACATTTGCCGCAGCTTTCTCTCATACATGTCCTACGTTTATCTTTCTTCAATGCTAGCAGCCTCCTGATAACTAGCACCTCACCCTTTAAGGCCCCCATACACGATGCGATATGCACCTTGCGATGCAACAGCCAAAATATTGGGCGGTCACCACACAAGGAGCGATCAGGTGGCTGACAGCCCGATATGCCGGCTCCCCCCTCCCCCACTCACATAGCGCTGCATGGGATTGTACATCGCTCCCCCAGATCAACTGAACATGCAGAAAGATCTGGAGGAGAGATGATGTACAGTACCGTACGATCCCGCGGAAGCGCGCACTGGCCGATATCATACACACACAATGAACGATATAGCATCGATATCATTCCAATCGTTGGAACCGCTGCTATATCATACTGTGAATGGGGGCCTTTACACTCTGAGGGTCATTTGGAGTTGGATGCAAGTCATTTTTGGCATAAGATCAGCATTCTCTTACTGTGCATGTGCACCGTACTTGTGTGCGCCTATGCCTGTATAAAGATTTTTGCACAGCCTTGACTTGCATCTATTTATGCCTGGACAGACGGAATGAGGAGGGAATGTACATGTAAACACAGGCTGAGTACAGTAAGGACAAGTTAACGTAATTGCTGTACATGTTGACTCATCAGCAGATATGCAGGCCAGCAGGCGCCAGGGCTGGCTCTACCATTAGGCCACTGGCATCTGAAGGGCACCACTAAGGCCACTTAGAAAAAAAACGTGTATATGTGTGTGTATATATATATATATATATATATATATAGTGCTCAAAGTGGGAGTTTAGAGGAGGGGGTATGGATATTGAATCCCCCCTTCGGCCCTGCTTCCATATCACCCCATTGTACTTCTCACCCCCCACACTTCTTATAGAAGTACGAAAAAATAAGCTTTGCCTAGGGTGCTGGGAAGTCTGCACCAGTCCTGGCCGGTGTATCTTTTACTGGTGCTTAGCCCTTTTCATGCAGATAAGGATGACCATTAGCATATACCTTTGGATTGTTAACTAAAAAATAAAATGAATAAATAAATAAATTAAAATACTCTAGGTGGCAAATTAACTAAGGTTCAATTTTGATTTTTGAGTGATATCATTCAATTTTGCATTTGGAGATTTACTAAAAGCAAAATCGAATGTCAATTGAACCTAAAACCGAATTTCACTCAAATCCTGCTTAATATTGAACATTGGAAAAACATCTGACCTTTTACATAGACCAACACACAAATCCCTTATTTACTAATATTCATTTGAAATCGAACACCATATCGAACTTCAAATCGAACTTCAAATCCCCAAATTAATAGAACTGCTTCATGTTTTCGATTTTAGCATGAGCAGGTCTGACTGACTGGAACAGATGCTGCATAGATCTGTGAGATCCATGCATGCATCTTTGTGTAAAATGCTTGTAGAGTGTTAAATAAAAAAAAATTACGTGGGGTCCCCCCTAAAAGCACAACCAGCCCCGGACTTTTCATAGCCAGTCCTGGTTGTGAAAATACAGGGGACAAAAAATGTAGAAGTCCCCTGTATTTAGCACAACCAGCACTGGGCTAAGCGAGCCAGTCCTGGTTTTGGAAATACAGGGCACAAAATGAGTAGGGGTCCCCTGTATTTGCCATAACCAGCACTGGACTCTTTCTAGTGGGGGGGGTAATATAACAGCCAGGAGAACCCTTTCACCAGGGGTCCCCTATTACTTTGTGGATTTGAGGTTCAATTTTGAGTGGGATTTGATGTTCGATTTGCATATGAGCATGCAAAATCAAACATCAAATCACTGTTCATAATCGAACCAAATCGAATGCAGAATCAAATATTAGTAAATGAGGGATTTGTTAAGGGATTTTGCAGTTCGATTTTAAATTCGATTTCAGTCAATTATATAGATTTATAAAATCGAATACCAAATCGAACCTAAGTAAATTTACCCTCTGGACTGATTGCCGGCCCACACATATGTTCCTGGTTGTTGTTTTACTGCGCATGTGCAGCAGCCGCGGACATGGGACTCCAAGAGGTGAGTATTAAACATGGGTGCTGGGGCCCCCTGCACTGCACACCCTGCACCCTTTATACAAATACCAATGCTTTAGAGAAACCTGCAGCATGGGATTTCTCTCATCATGCATCACAAACCCAGTCATTTACAGCATGGGGCTCAAATCCCAGAAACATCAGGCCTGCAAAAACAGGCCCCTCCCCTTGTGCACAATGGTCCTGATAGCAATGGGACAACACACATGGCCCATGGGTGATATCTAGTTTAAAATAGGGGTGTGCACCGGCCACTTTTCGTGTTTTGGTTTTGGATCTGGATCTTTCTTCGTGTTTTGGATCTGGATTGGTTTTGCCAAAACCACCCTTCCGTGTTTTGGGTTCTGGGTTTTGGATCTGTATTTTTTTAAAAAAAAGCATAAAAACAGCTAAAATCACAGAATTTGTAGGTTTTTCTGCTCCTATGCTATTATTAACCTCAATAACCTTAATTTCCACTCATTTCCAGTCTATTCTGAACACCTCACACCTCACAATAGTGTTTTTATGTCCAAAACGTTGCACCGAGGTAGCTGGATGACTATGCTAAGCGACACGAGTGGGCGGCACAAACACGTGACCCATCTAGGCGTGAAACTGCAGTGGCAGACAGGATGGCAGTTTGAAAAACTAGGCCCCAAACTGTACATAATGCAAAGAAAAAAAAGAGGTGCAAGATGGAATTGTCCTTGGGCCCTCCCACCCACCCTTATGTTGTATAAACAGGACATGCACACTTTAACAAACCAATCATTTCAGCGCCAGGGTCTGCCACACAACTGTGGCTGAAATGATTGGTTCGTTTGGGCCCCCACAAAACAAGCTGGCAATTAATGTGTCCCTGCACAAACTGGCTCTATGGAGGCAAGATGTCATCCTCATCCTCCTCATCCACCGATTCCTCACCCTCTTCAGTGTGTACATCCTCATCCTCACAAAGTATTAACTCGTCCCCACTTGAATCCACCACCACAGGTCCCTCTGTACCTTCTGGAGGCTGGTCTCCCTGGAAGAGCTGATAATTCATTTTGATGAACATCATCTTCTCCACATTCTGTGGAAGCAACCTCCTACGCCTTTCGCTTACAAGGTTCCCGGCTGCACTAAACACTCTTTCGGAGTACACACTGGAGGGGGGGCAACTCAGGTAAAATAGAGCCAGTTTGTACAGGGGCCTCCAAATTGCCTCTTTTTCCTGCCAGTACAGGTATGGACTGTCTGCCATGCCTACTTGGATGCTGTCACCGATGTAATCCTCCACCATTCTGTCAATGGTGACAGTATCATATGCAGTGACAGTAGACATGTCAGAAATTGTTGCCAGGTCCTTCAGTCCGGACCAGATGTCCAAACTTGGTCCTGCCTGCCCTGCATCACCGCCAGCGGGTTGCTTAGGATACCTAAGTTTTTTCCTGGCAGCCCCAGTTGCAGGAGAAAATGAAGAAGGAGCCGTTGACGTGTCACGTTCCGCTTCAGCTGACAGTGTGTTCACCAGCAGGTCTTTGCACCTCTGCAGGCTTGTGTCGGCTGGAAAGAGAGACACCACATAGGCTTTAAACCTAGGATCGAGCACGGTGGCCAAAACGTAGTGGTCTGATTTCAACAGATTGACCACCCTGGAATCCTGGCAAAGCGAATGAAGGGCTTCATCCACAAGTCCCACATGCCGAGCGGAATCGCTCCGTCTTAGCTCCTCCTTCACTTTCTCCAGCTGCTTCTGCAAAAGCCTGATGAGGGGAATGACCTGACTCAAGCTGGCAGTGTCTGAACTGACTTCACGTGTGGCAAGTTCGAAGGGCTGGAGAACCTTGCACAACACGGAAATCATTCTCCACTGCGCTTGAGTCAGGTGCATACCCCCTCCTTTGCCTATGTCATAGGTGGATGTATAGGCTTGTATGGCCTTTTGCTGCTCCTCCATCCTCTGAAGCATATAGAGGGTTGAGTTCCACCGCGTCACAACCTCTTGCTTCAGGTGATGGCGGGGCAGGTTCAAGAGTGTTTGCTGGCGCTCCAGTCTTCGGCACGCAGTCGCTGAATGGCGAAAGTGGCCAGAAATTTTTCGGGCCACCCAAAGCGTCTCCTGCACGCCCCTGTCGCTTTTCAGAAAATTCTGCACCACCAAGTTTATTGTGTGAGCAAAACATGGGACGTGCTGGAATTTGCCCAGATGTAATGCCCGCACAATATTGGTGGCGTTGTCAGATATCACAAATCCCCAGGAGAGTCTAAGTGGGGTAAGCCACTGGGCGATGATTTCCCTCAGTTTCTCTAAGAGGTTGTCGGCGGTGTGCCTCTTACTGAAACCGGTGATACACAGCGTAGCCTGCCTTGTAACGAGCTGGCATTTCTGAGATGCTGCTACTGGTGACGCTGCTGCTGTTGCTGCGTAAGGTGATACATCTACCCAGTGGGCTGTCACAGTCATATAGTCCTTAGTCTGCCCTGTTCCACTTGTCCACATGTCCGTGGTTAAGTGGACATTGTGTACAACGGCATTTTTCAGGACACTGAGGACACTTTTTCTGACGTTTCTGTACAGTCTCGGTATCGCCTGCCTAGTGAAGTGGAATCTAGACGGGATTTGGAACCGGGGACACACTACCTCCATCAATTGTCTAAATCCCACTGCACTAATGGCGGATACCGGACGCACGTCTAACACCAACATAGCAGTCAAGGCCTCAGTTATACGTTTTGCTTCAGGATGACTGCTGTCGTACTTCATCCTCCTCGCTAAGGACTGTTGGAGGGTCAATTGTTTAGTAAAAGTAGTGGTGTTCCTACTTCCTCTCTGGGATGATGAACGACTCCCAGCAGCAGCAACAGCAGCAGCAGTAGGCGTAGCAATGCAGGATCCTCCAGAGGAATCCCGGATAGGAGAGTCAGTCATGCCAGTGACATGGCCTGCAGGACTACTTCCGATCCTGACTAAGGAGGAAATTGACGAGGAGGGAGTTGACGGTGTGGTTTGCAGGCGCTTGGATACAACAGGACAACGGGATTTAGGTGTCCCTGGACTGCTTACGGTCTTAGCCAAAGTTTCTGAACTTGACAGTAACTTTTTATGAACGCGCTGCAGGTGCCGTATAAGGGAGGATGTTCCTAGGTGGTTGACGTCCCTACCCCTACTTATTTCACCTTTACATATGGTACATATGGCAAGACAGTTGTTGTCCGGATTTGGATAGAAATATTGCCAGACCAAAGAGGTGGAATGTTTGGTCTTCTGCCCAGGCATGACCGTGATGGGCTTTTTCATCCCACGGACAACAACTGTCTCCCCCGGAGCCTGATTTAAACAAACCACATCACCATCAGAATCCTCCTCGCCAACTTCCTCCTCAGCGCCAGCTACACCAGTATCCTCATCCTGTTGTACTTCAACAGTGACATCTTCAATTTGCATATCAGCAAGTGGACTGTGGGTGCTCCTTTCAGCACTTGCAGGGGGCGTGCAAATGGTGGAAAGAGCCACCTCTTCCCGTCCAGTGCTGGGAAGGTCAGGCATCGCAACCACCACCACACTTGGACTCTCCTTGGGGATTTGTGATATCTTCTTAGAAAGCACAGTTCTTCGCTGTGCTTTTGCCAGCTTAACTCTTTTGATTTTTTTAGTGGGAGGAGGGCTTCCATCGTCATGTGAAGCTGAACCACTAGTCATGAACATACTAGGGATCGACCTTAGCCGTTCCTTGCCACTCCGTGTCGTAAATGGCATATTGGCAAGTTTACGTTTCTCTTCAGCTGATTTAAATGTCTTTTTCAAGGTCATTTTCCTGAACTTTGCCATTTGGGATTGTATGTGCCCTCTACTATGACATTGGGCATCGGCCTTGGCAGACGACGTTGATGGCATGTTATCGTCTATGTCATGACTAGTGGCAGCAGCTTCAGCACTAGGAGGAAGTGGTTCTTGATCTTTCTCTATTTTATTTTTATCGGAGAAAGTTTGGTCCTCCATTTATGTTATATCGATTTGATATATACGTGCGGCTAAACACAGAAAATAATTTTTTTTTTGGTTTGGACTGGAGTGTACTTTGTGGGTTACAGCACCCTTTAACGGTCAAGCCAGCCGGCCCTTTACTTATGACACAGGCGCACGCTTGGCACTACTTTGTTGATGCACGTGCGGCTACTGCGCACACAATTCACAAACACAGAAAATAATTTTTTTTTGGTTTGGACTGGAGTGTACTTTCGGGGGTTACAGCACCCTTTAACGGTCAAGCCAGCCGGCCCTTTACTTATGACACAGGCGCACGCTTGGCACTACTTTGTTGATGCACGTGCGGCTACTGCGCACACAATTCACAAACACAGAAAATAATTTTTTTTTTGGTTTGGACTGGAGTGTACTTTCGGGGGTTACAGCACCCTTAACGGTCAAGCCAGCCGGCCCTTTACTTATGACACAGGTGCACGCTTGGCACTACTTTGTTGATGCACGTGCGGCTACTGCGCACACAATTCACAAACACAGAAAATAATTTTTTTTTGGTTTGGACTGGAGTGTACTTTCGGGGGTTACAGCACCCTTTAACGGTCAAGCCAGCCGGCCCTTTACTTATGACACAGGCGCACGCTTGGCACTACTTTGTTGATGCACGTGCGGCTACTGCGCACACAATTCACAAACACAGAAAATAATTTTTTTTTTGGTTTGGACTGGAGTGTACTTTGGGGGTTACAGCACCCTTTAACGGTCAAGCCAGCCGGCCCTTTACTTATGACACAGGCGCACGCTTGGCACTACTTTGTTGATGCACGTGCGGCTACTGCGCACACAATTCACAAACACAGAAAATAATTTTTTTTTTGGTTTGGACTGGAGTGTACTTTCGGGGGTTACAGCACCCTTAATGGTCAAGCCAGCCGGCCCTTTACTTATGACACAGGTGCACGCTTGGCACTACTTTGTTGATGCACGTGCGGCTACTGCGCACACAATTCACAAACACAGAAAATAATTTTTTTTTTGGTTTGGACTGGAGTGTACTTTCGGGGGTTACAGCACCCTTTAACGGTCAAGCCAGCCGGCCCTTTACTTATGACACAGGCGCACGCTTGGCACTACTTTGTTGATGCACGTGCGGCTACTGCGCACACAATTCACAAACACAGAAAATAATTTTTTTTTTGGTTTGGACTGGAGTGTACTTTCGGGGGTTACAGCACCCTTAACGGTCAATCCAGCCGGCCCTTTACTTATGACACAGGCGCACGCTTGGCACTACTTTGTTGATGCACGTGCGGCTACTGCGCACACAATTCACAAACACAGAAAATAATTTTTTTTTGGTTTGGACTGGAGTGTACTTTCGGGGGTTACAGCACTCTTTAACGGTCAAGCCAGCCGACCCTTTACTTATGACACAGGCGCACGCTTGGCACTACTTTGTTGATGCACGTGCGGCTACTGCGCACACAATTCACAAACACAGAAAATAATTTTTTTTTGGTTTGGACTGGAGTGTACTTTCGGGGGTTACAGCACCCTTTAACGGTCAAGCCAGCCGGCCCTTTACTTATGACACAGGCGCACGCTTGGCACTACTTTGTTGATGCACGTGCGGCTACTGCGCACACAATTCACAAACACAGAAAATAATTTTTTTTTGGTTTGGACTGGAGTGTACTTTCGGGGGTTACAGCACCCTTAACGGTCAAGCCAGCCGGCCCTTTACTTATGACACAGGCGCACGCTTGGCACTACTTTGTTGATGCATATGCGGCTACTGCGCACACAATTCACAAACACAGAAAATAATTTTTTTTTGGTTTGGACTGGAGTGTACTTTCGGGGGTTACAGCACCCTTTAACGGTCAAGCCAGCCGGCCCTTTACTTATGACACAGGCGCACGCTTGGCACTACTTTGTTGATGCACGTGCGGCTACTGCGCACACAATTCACAAACACAGAAAATAATTTTTTTTTGGTTTGGACTGGAGTGTACTTTCGGGGGTTACAGCACCCTTTAACGGTCAAGCCAGCCGACCCTTTACTTATGACACAGGCGCACGCTTGGCACTACTTTGTTGATGCACATGCGGCTACTGCGCACACAATTCACAAACACAGAAAATAATTTTTTTTTGGTTTGGACTGGAGTGTACTTTCGGGGGTTACAGCACCCTTTAACGGTCAAGCCAGCCGGCCCTTTACTTATGACACAGGCGCACGCTTGGCACTACTTTGTTGATGCACGTGCGGCTACTGCGCACACAATTCACAAACACAGAAAATAATTTTTTTTTTGGTTTGGACTGGAGTGTACTTTGGGGGTTACAGCACCCTTTAACGGTCAAGCCAGCCGGCCCTTTACTTATGACACAGGCGCACGCTTGGCACTACTTTGTTGATGCACGTGCGGCTACTGCGCACACAATTCACAAACACAGAAAATAATTTTTTTTTGGTTTGGACTGGAGTGTACTTTCGGGGGTTACAGCACCCTTTAACGGTCAAGCCAGCCGGCCCTTTACTTATGACACAGGCGCACGCTTGGCACTACTTTGTTGATGCACGTGCGGCTACTGCGCACACAATTCACAAACACAGAAAATAATTTTTTTTTTGGTTTGGACTGGAGTGTACTTTGGGGGTTACAGCACCCTTTAACGGTCAAGCCAGCCGGCCCTTTACTTATGACACAGGCGCACGCTTGGCACTACTTTGTTGATGCACGTGCGGCTACTGCGCACATAATTCACAAACACAGAAAATATATTATTTTTTTAGCACTTGGGGGGAGCACCCCTGATGGACAGAGCACCCCCTGGACAACACTACAGCACTCCTTTAGGACTGGGACACTGCACAGGACTTTGGAGTGGACACAGCCCCTATGGAGAACTGACTGCACAACACAGTCCAGCCAGCCCCTATGGACTTTGAAGTAGTGGACACAGCCCCTATTAACAACAGCAGCACAGCACAACACAGCCAGCCCCTATGGACTTTGAAGTAGTGGACAACAGCAGCACTACACTACACTACACTACACTACACAGCCCTAACTCCCACCCTCCCTCTTCACTGTCCACAGCCGAGTGAGAAAATGGCGCCGACGCGGGTACCTTATATAGGATCCAAAACCCGCGAGACTCGGAAGGCGGGATGATGACGTTTTGCCTCGATTTCAGATCCGAGTCAGGCGGGAAAAGTCGAGCCTGACTCGGATCGGACTCGGATCGGGGGGGCTCGGGGGGGTTCGGATTTCAGAAATCCGAACCCGCTCACCCCTAGTTTAAAAGTCTAAAAATAGCATTTTAATATGTAGCACTGCTGGTCCCAACAAGCCCTAGAAGCCAAAAAACTGCTTGTGCATGCTTGTAGAACTACAAGTGGCAGCATACCTATCACTGCCACTCTGTCAGAGAATAATGGCACCTTTTAGAACTAGAAGCACCTGAAAACCTAAGGACTGTGCTGGGTACTGTGGAGATGGATCTA
Organism: Taudactylus pleione; assembly: GCA_031769625.1. NCBI lineage: Eukaryota > Metazoa > Chordata > Amphibia > Anura > Myobatrachidae > Taudactylus > Taudactylus pleione. The sequence continues at coordinate 17,365,359 of JAUIMM010000045.1, read as the reverse complement.
TATTATAAAATGCGAGTAAAGAAATGTATTTAGTCAGAAAACTCATTAATTTACAGAAATTAATATATTAACAAAATAATCTGACAAAACTTTCTTATTTCACATATTGATCTCATGCTACATAATGAAGATACAAGTGCCATCCTGTGGACAGATAGTGCAGTTCATTTTTTTTTTAAGATTTAAGAAGTTACCAGGCTCATATTAATAGTATTATGATTTGCACATTGGGCCTGATTCAGACCCACTCGCGAGCGGCTGTCCGCTCGCAAGTGGGTCGATGTTATGCACTGAGCATGCGCACGACGGAGGGAGCTCCGTCGTGCGCATGCGCCAGACACGACGAGCGAAGGAAAGTCCTTCGCTCGTTGTGTCCGATCAAAGGGGGCGTGCTGTCAATGTTGATTGACAGCACGCCCCCTTTGGTGGGCGTGCCGGGGGCGTGCCTCCCTGACGGGGGCGTTCCCACGGGAACGCCTCCCGTCAGAAGCCGGCCCACTGACATCACTAGTGATGTCAGTGGGAGTGATTTTGGCTCTGATAGAGCCAAAATCACTCCGGAGCTTGCGGTTGAAAACCTCATCCGCAGGCTCCGGCTCGCAAATTCGATGGTCGCGATGGTCTCGACCATCGCGGCCATCACAAAGCACGCTCGTATAGCCTGTGGGTGGTGACCCACAGCTATACGAGCGTCCAGGAGGACGCTCCATGAAAATGGAGCCCGGCCCTCATTCAGAGCGTGCGCTCTGCTCAGAGCGTACGGCTCTGAATGAGGGCCATTGTTAGCATTCAAATGTACAGTATGCTGCAATGATGTTCTGCAAAATGTAAGGTAGAAAAATATTATTGCATCAGAAATAAAACATTCTTGGATTCCTTTTCAGTGTAGCATCAGTATTGCTCACAGTACATTAATCCTTGCCATTTAATGACTCAGAGCTTGATTTAAAAACTTTGTTTCTTTGGTTTTAGTCTATGATGGTATAACCGTGAAACACTACAGAATCAGAAAACTTGATAATGGGGGATTTTTTATATCATCAAGAAACAAATTCAAAAATTTGGAAGAACTTGTGGAAGCTTATAAAACATCGGAAAATGGACTTTGCTGCAAGCTCCAAAAACCATGCATAAAGGTATTTACATTGATGTGGATGGTAGTTCATAATTTTATTAATGACCTGGTAATCAACGTTCACCATAGAATGCGGTTTTCTTTATTTATATTGAAAATTTGTATGTGACCTTGAATGACAGATATTTGAAACCATACTTTTGTGGTTTAAACCTTGTAAAATTATAATCATGAAACTGTCCAGAGAAAAAACAAAGCACAGCACACTATGGGCTAATAGGTGCTCATTCAACCTGATCAGTACCAGGAATCAGTGGTGGATTTATCTAGGAGCTGCAGGACTGCGAGCCCCCAGTAAAATCCAACACCCGCACGGACTGACTAGCAGTGGCAGTGGATTTTCATTGGAAGCGCTCTCTGCTAATGACAGACGGACATGCAGTCCCACTGGGAGGTATTTTCTCCCCCAGGGACTGCCAGTCCGAATTGCAATTAGCAGCGATAGAGCATCCAATGGGAAGCCATCCCCTGCTATAACGTCAGCGCTATCTGAATTCTAAGGGCTGCGGCCGATGCAGTCCCTAGAAGCCTAGGCTGCTTATCAATTTGCGCGCAGGTTTGCTATCCTGTGCATGTGCACATTACAGACCGGCAGACTCCCCAGTAATAGAAGATAGTATCCGCCGCTGCCAGGAATGATATGTAAACCTTACAGCTCAACATATGGGAGCTTACAGTTTTGATGGAGGGTGTGACTGCAACATATTTGCATGGCCACATATATTCTTGATGAACACTTTTAGAAAAAAAAATCTAAACAACATTTGCAGATGAATGCTTTGCATCCACACTGTAAATTGGGACAATCGTGGGATGGTGGGACAGCCCCCTGAAATCGGGACTGTCCTGACAAAATTGGGATGCTGGGAGGTATGTGTAAATAACAATAATATTACTATTGGTCATACTTGCCTACTTTTGAAAAAACATTTCAGGAATATTGTGAAAGTAGCAATTAGGAATCACACATAGAGTGCATGCCCTGCTCCACCAAAGGGATGTGTGTAGCTTGTCCATAGGCACGTCTGCTGTAAACTGGGGCATGAGGAGTAATAATGAGAAGCATAATACTTATCAGAGATCAATGTGATCAGAAATGCAAGATAGCCGTTTCAGTGCCCTTGAACATTTCTTAAGGTTTACCTAAATAATAATAATGTATCAAAATAATTACCTTCAATACCTCTAGTAGTGCCAAATCACAGGATAAAGGGCCTGATTCAGACCCACTGGCAAGCGGCTGTCCGCTCGCAAGTGGGTCGATGTTCTGCACTGAGCATGCGCACGACGGAGGGAGCTCCGTCGTGTGCATGCGCCAGACGCGACAAGTGAAGGACTTTCCTTTTGCTCGTTCTGTCTGATCAAAGGGGGCGTGCTGTCGATGTTGATTGACAGCACGCCCCCTTTGGTGGGCGTGCCGGGGGCGTGCCTCCCTGATGGGGGCGTTCCTAAGGGAACGCCTCCCGTCAGAAGCCGGCCCACTGACATCACTAGTGATGTCAGTGGGAGTGATTTTGGCTCTGATAGAGCCAAAATCACTCCGGGCCTTGCGGTTGAAAACCTCAACCGCAGGCTCCGGCTCGCAGTTTCGATGCTTGCGATGGTCAAGACCATCGCGGCCATCAAACTGCACGCTCGTATAGGCTGTGGGTGGTGACCCACAGCTATACGAGCGTCCAGGAGGACGCTCCATAGTTATGGAGGCCGGTCCTCATTCAGAGCGTGCGCTCTGCTCAGAGCGTACGGCTCTGAATGAGGGCCAAAGTTCCAACCAATATCAAAATATACATTACCTAAAAGGATGCTAGTTGGCATCCATGTGTAATTTAGTAAACCTGGAAGTGACTTATTGGGCTATATTTACGAAGCAGTGGCTTTTGTAAGCTGCTGCTTCTCGGTGGATGGGAGCTGAAAATTTAAAGCGGCACTCACATTCAGTGTAAAGCACAATTGGCCAAATAAGAAGACATGGGTCTGAATTTACAAAGCAGTGGGTTCTAAATCTTGGTGGTTTTGTGGTGGTTTTGCAACCTGCTGATTTACTAAGGCCAAAAACCACTGCAAAACTGCAGAGAAAGCACATATTAGAATATAATTGAATATTAAAGCACCATAAATGTTTTAGACCATGGAAAGAACAGAAAATTAGAAATCCTAGATTTATAAAATGGCGGTTTTGAAACCACCGTAAAACCACCGGCAAACTTGCCTAAAAAAATTACGAAACTGAAAGTGCCTTCAATCCCCGATGGGTTCAAAATGACAACCCGCCTGGCATGTACTATGTACCGTAGCAGCGATTTCTATTAAAACCACTTTGGATTACAAGCTATTCTATTCATATTCAGTTAGTGGTGCTTTTATAGAAACAGCATTCAATTGACATAATACAAACAGACCACTGTGGATTAAAATAAATTCTATTTATATTTAGATGAATTTATGTTATTCTATTTGTTATAGAAAGCACCATTCAATTGATCTCATAGAAACAGACAGCTAGCTACTTTCGCTTTGTGGGTTTGTATGGAGTTTAATGGGGGAATTCAATTAGCCGTGATAATGCGATAACTCAACGTCCACATTTCTTGTGCAATCCTATTACAAAAGTCGTGATGCAGCATTTGTGTGACCAGTTTTCCTGTATTTAAGTATAGGTAAAAATGGGGAAATCTGCTTGTACCCCAAAAAAGCCAAAACTGATATAGGATAGAAATATAACAAATTTACACATTGTATTAGTGTGGCCATAAAATTTCCACGATATCCACGGCTAATTGAATTCCCCCCTAAGTGGGGAAGGAAAAAGTTATCGGAAAGTTGTAGGAGAAAGATACATGGCCTGATTCAGAGCCGCATGCAAAGCTTTTCTGCGACTGTGTGTGCGCAAAAATCCCTAAACTTCTACAGCGCATGCGTTACACTGTGAGTATGCACAAAGGCGCTGTTGCAATTGAGACACACGGTAACAGAAATGGCTGTGCATTCCTGGGCGGTAACTGGGAGGTGGCTAAACAGACGTATGGAGATGGTCCGTCTTACAGTATATGCATATCATTGGAGGGAGTGTATATCGCTGAAGTGTTTGATTACAGAGATTACAGAGATGCTCAATCGTTCCCATTGGAGGCCATACTCAGGTGGAAGTGTTTCGATTGTGTGACCAGTAGTGGTGTCTAAAGACGCACCAGGCAGTATGACAGTGTCTACAGCTGCTAAAAGTGGGCGTCTCAGTCCTTGCACATTAATATACTCCAGGCACAGGCTTTGAAGTGGCATTAAAATAAAGTTGCAGACGCTGCAGCATCTGTATCCACCCTGACCCATAAAATGATTGCTAATTGTGGTGAGTTTTTTTTTTTTTTTAAAGTTGTCTTGTTTCTTGTTCTGTATATTGTCTATTTGAGGTGCGTTTTCCATATAGACTTTTTATTGTGTGACAGTGTGGTTTGATTATGTGTTTGTGTTTTCTTATGTTTTATATTTTTGTTTGTATATTTCTATTAAAGTCCATTCATGTCTAATGAGAGACATCATAGTTCTCCATAGCACAAGTGGATGATAGGCCTGTCAATCAGCCTTGCCTACCAAAATCATTTAATTTACCTGCTGTTTCAGTAATCACTTCTGTCTGAGCCTTGTCATATTTTTATGGTGGGTTTGCCAGTACTTTTATATAGAGATGTGCGGTTCAGTTCTCCAGAAATCCGAATCCACTCGAATTTCGTGAATCTGGGTAAATCCGAGCCGTGGTTCTGATCTCCTGAGGAGATCCGGGTAAATCAGGGTCGCGGTTCTGATCTTCTGAGGAGATGGGGGTAAATCTGGGTCGTGGTTCTGATCTTTTTGCGGTTCGGAATTCGGATTTTAAATCCGAATTTTGGGTTTTGGATTGCATAAATTACATGATTTTAGCTGTTTTAAAAAATTTTTATCTATTTTTTTTTTTTTTCAAATCCAGATCCAAACCCAAAACCAAAACACTTGAGGGTGGGTTTGCAAAACCAAATCCAGATCCAATCCTTGAAGGAGATACAGTACAGATCCAAAACCAAAACACGGGGGTCGGCGCACATCCCTAGTTTTATGGCGATTTTCAAAAACAGCTGCTTTACAAATTTGGGGTTTCTATTATTTTCTATTCTTTCCATGGACTAAAACATTGATGGTACTTTGTTAATCAGTTACATTATATTCTATTCTATTTTAAAGTGTACATTGTCAGTGCTTTTATGAACGGTTTTGGCCTTAGTAAATCGACGGGTTGCAAAACTACTGCAAAATCGTTGGGATTTGGAACCCATCGCTTAGTAAAATTAGCCTTGAGAGTGGGTAGTGAGGATAAAGTTATTGTAGCAAATATTGATGACAAGTTATGTCAAAGAGGATTGAGGAAATCCTAATGTATGTGTACATTTGTTAGAATAATTTGAATTCTAAATTAATCAAGTATGCAATATATTACATTTAAATTGAATAAGAAGCAATAACTGAAATTGGTTATAATTTAGAAAATAAAGAAAAAAATATAGAAAGCTAAAACTAAAAAAAACCAATAAATAAATAAAAGCAACACAATGAATAAGATAATTAATTGTGACCTGACAACTACAAATAGGAATAGAGTATCAAGGTGTGGATACTCTTTAAAGAATATGTGATGCAACACTCCAGTTATGCAAAGTAATACCCCTTTCACATCAGAATGCCAGGTCACTCGACCCGGCTTATTTCAACCTGGCCCTTTCACACTGCACAGTAACTCTGGTTGCTGCACCTTCTAGTGCAATAACCCGTGTTATATGCTGGCAGTGTGAAAGGGGTTCATTGAGGTCTTATCTTAAGGCTTTCCCTAAGAGAGTCAACTGGTGCAAATTTCGGTGCCCGTTGTTGTTAGTAAGGGGATTGGTTTTCCTGCAGTTTTAACAAACTTTGCTAGCAAGCTTGATATTATATTTAAACCTCATTAACTGATCACCAACCAAACACCACTCCTAGAGGAAGACCCTATGCGGGTCAAAACGCATTGAGGGCATACCCACGACAGTATCGCAACCTTTCTCTGCTGGCACTCGCACCAGGGCACTGTTGTTTGAGACCACACACAGACGCATCACGTGAGTGGCCCCGATCACATGACCCAAAAGAAGCAGAAGTCCAGGACGCACCCGCACTCGCTGACCAGAGGACACGGATGGGAGGAGGAGGGATCCAGCCACAAGCAGAGACAGGCAGACAGGTGAGTCTCTGTATCGGAGGGGGAAGCAGGCTGTGGTCATGAGTGATCTCATCCAGCAGTTCCCCTCCCCAGACAGGGGTCTCTGAGGCCATCCAGCCAGGGTGTAGGATACAGTCTTTCAATAGATGTACCACTCACTCAGGCTGCCAGCCAACACAACCCCAGTCCGGAGCCCCTGTACCCCAGTCCGAGTGGTCTCCTCCTACCTGGCCAGAAGATATCTCCAGTCACCATCAACATTGCATCAGCACTAGTTAATATCCATACCTCACTTATCAAACAAGGATATCCTTACTGCATGCACTGCAAGAGGTAGCGGGACATCGATATTCTCTCTCCCCCATTCCACACCCAATCACTGACGATTGACATTTCCATTAAGTTTCATATCAGAAAGGTCTCAGCACAGTCCATTTAGTGTGAGATTTCAGTGGGTATTTGACATAATACCAGATAGTGCACATCTAGCACTTTCGGTTTTAACATTTGTACATGTATTCGTATGTTGTTGATTAATTTCATGTCTATAAATTCATTGATTTTCAAGTATCTATTCAGTAAAACTATATTCGCACCTACAATCGTAAATTTGTATCATTCCGTCATTCTATGGTCACTAACCATATATTTAATAAGGTTTAGCGCTGAATGCTCAATTCTTTATATGTATGTTTAAAAAGGGAGGACACCCTTCTATTCAGCAGCTCACCGGAACCATTAGTTCACCCAGTGCGCTGTGTTTATCCATTTCTCCATTATAATTGATCGAGTAGGAATTAATTTTGAGCAATTACACATCGTACAAATCAGCAAAGGAGTAAAGACAGTAAGCAGCCTAGAACATCAGAAGAAATTAAGGTAGATAGACAGATATATGGCAAATGGGACTATTTTACTAAATATGACAACATAGTTTCTTGAACAAACTTCCATGTTTTACGTCTTATAAGATGATCCCACTCTACATAAGAAAACTACAAGTGCCATCTTGTGGGCAGATGCAGCAGTGCATCTAACTTTTAACAGACTCGTTCTTCCAAATCCCTGCATAATAAATAGTTATAAATTAGGGCATCCATGTGTGCAAGTTTTCTCAGAAAAATACCCTTTTTTGAATTATAAATCCTTAATTTACAGTGCTTTTTTCTGGAATGACAGAAATGAATAAGTGGTAATAAGTTCCTATATTATTTTACTTTATTTGTGGCCTAAAGGAAATATTTGGGTGACCTTAAGGCCCAATACAACATTTTATCAACTGTATTTCTTAGAATTTAATTTCAGAACTATGACAGTCCTTGAAATATCCTACTAATATCCTAATAATACGTACATAAAAATAATGTCTATACTTATGTTTAGTTCATTTTAACATACGTGTAGAGGGAGATTTTCTAAATGATATGCTGTAATTAGGAAATCAGTTAATGGCATTTATTAATGGTACAGCCAAAAGCCAGATGTTGCATCAGTTTGGGATAGAGGAATTAAATGTGCTAAACCTTAACAACCGTACAATTCTCTAATAATTATTGCATACTAATAATTGGGTTGAAAGTACTTGTGTAAAATGGGCCTTGTTGGTCAAGTCTGTGTACTCATCTGAAAATTTCTTTGCACAGATAACTGACTGATAGACGACTTTTAATTTATTTTAATGGCAGTTGTGTCTTGTCTCAACTGTTTATAACGTGTGCATAGACCAAATTGAATGTAGGTGTTATAAGAAATAACAAAGAATAATAATCTCTATAGCATTTGAAGTATTTTGTCAGGATTGTGTGTAATAAGGACTGTTTGCATCATTGCTCAGTGAAGGCAAATTAACACACAGCAGCAGTTTTAATGGGTGAAAGAGACATTTCAACAATTAAACATATAACTTAATGGCTAATAAGAACTACCTACTCTTCCCATTTTGTTTTGTTTATCACAGTTCACTTGTTCTATACATTTTAACTCAATTCAGTACTGATTTTAAAATTATAAATATCTTCATGTAGCCATTTTTTGGAGGGACATCTACAAATTAAAATGTACTTTCTCACCAGAATTGTGGAGGTTTAGAAGTAAAAAATGTGCAGAGAGTCGCAAAGTGAGCCCAAAGATAATGATTTATGTGTTTTTAACATGTGCTTGACTAGACTCTAAACACCTTTTTGTTTATCATCACATTTTGGGTAAGAATAGAAAAACCTGTAAGCCATATTACAAATGTTAACAGCTGTATAACTCAAGAAATGCGGGCACTGATCTTCAGGGAGGTATTGACCAGCACACTCATATGATATTTCCATCACTGGGAGATTCCGAATTGGGCAACATTTGTGGCTGTGGCACTCTTGGGGTGAGACCACATCATACTGGGTGTGTCCAAACGCCCTATGAGCATGCTTAACAGAAAAATATAATTGTTATGCCGCAAACAGTGTAGCTACCTCCACTGCATGCACCTTGCTAAATTGTTCCCAACCTTCCACAGATCAGGACTAATGTGGTAATTGTGGGACTGCAGGACAGTTCCATCAAAGTGGTACTGTCCCGTCAAAATTGGGACATTTTGGAGGTGTGCTCATATACCTATGTTAGTGAGGATGGGGCAACAAGAATAGTGTCTTCATTTGAGAAGGAGAGTGGAGGGAAAACCAGAGACTGAATGTTAGACAACGGAAGGACACAACAGAAAAAGGGATTTACAGAAAAGTGTATGTTCCTTTGTGGATAGGGGTGGGGATTGGCTGTATGAAGGTAGAGTTTAATTTGCACGTATGAATGGTGGGAAGTGTGAAAGCATAGTACAACTGAGCTAACTAAACTAAGTTAGTCTATCCAGCTATTGATAATTTTTATGTTATTATTTTTCTTTCAACCAGACAGAAATTCCTCTGCCTCCAGATTTGTGTTACGAAACTGCAGATCATTGGGAAATTGACCGAAACTCTGTGAAGTTTTTGAAGAAGTTAGGACACGGTCAATTTGGTGAAGTTTGGGAAGGACTGTGGAACAATACAATATCAGTGGCTATTAAAACTTTAAAAACAGGTATGTAGTGGTAAATGTGGAATTAAATGCTATACTTAGTAAATAATTTAATGTGTGTTCAACTTTCCCACTCCTTTCAAAACTTTTATCCAAACTTTAACAAGCTTTATGTTGGCAGCAAGCCAGCCCTCCTTGGATGGTGGGGACAGTGGTAGTGATTTTACCCCAGAGTTGACTTGCAGCGAGTTTAAAATATAATTATCACTAGTTCTTTCCCTCTAATGACCCCTTCAGTTCTCCCTCTCCTTCCCCACCAGATCTCCCCCTCCATTTATATTCTCTCTGCATTCTGTAGTTTTCTACCCCATGCAGCTCTCTTCACATCCTTGTTCCAGAGATGTCATATCTGTACACTGTTTTTCTGGTGCTATGAAATCCGTGGCACCCTATAAATAAATGATGATGATCTTCCTCCCTGCAGTTCTCTCTCCATCCTTCATGCTGCAGTTTTCTCTCCTGTGCAATTCACTGAATAAAATAGCGTCGGGACCATAGCTCCACTACACTCTATTCTTACATCCCTGATGACCAGATATGAAAATATCCATCATATATTCACAAATTAGATATTAATTAGGTAAAAATTAATGGGCTTAGTTACTAAAGCCAGTAGCTTGGTGGATCTGAGTTTGCATCTCTACTGTCAAATCAGCTGTTTTATATTATCTATGCCTGATTGGACAGATGAGGAGTAAGCTGAACCGTAAAAGGACGACTTTGGTAAACCACCGACCTCATCTATAGTAAGAGAGTGATTTTATTCAATGTTCTATTTCAGCACCACCAGATGACTTGAAGTGTTAAAATTACTTTGCTTTCTTTCTTGTTATGTTGTTATTGAGTTTTCTCTTTGATTTTTTTTTTTTTTGTAAAATGCTGCAGAGACATTAAAGGTTCCTGTTCCTCTAACACATTTGGCTTCCTCCAGTTACACATTTCTACAGCTGAACTGATATCCTTTGATGACATGGAAGATTTGTGACACTCTTCTTTTAGATTACAGAAACAGAAAGTCATTTTAGCTATTCCCACATGGTTGCTGTGTATATAAGAACAATCCTTAATAGCACCAGCTCTGTGTTGTTTTCTTTTTAGGATCAATGAATCCACAGGACTTTTTAAGGGAGGCGCAACTTATGAAGAAACTCAGACATCCAAAACTTATCCAGCTGTATGCAGTGTGCAGTCTGGAGGAACCGGTATATATTATTACTGAGCTCATGAGACATGGAAGCCTGCACTCATATCTACAAAGTAAGCATCAATAAAATATGTTCTTCTTTCAAAGAGGTGGAAAACTCTACACTAAGAGGTAAATGTAATAACCCCTTTTTTCATAGAAAATGCAGAAGAAAGGGGTTATTATGATACTCCAAAATGTATGAAGAGGCAGACTGTGGAGTAAAAGTTTTTTTTTTTTCCCCCAGTAGCGCTTTCGGACTTTTCTACTAACGATACCGTCACAGCCAACTATGGCAGCGAAGTGGGATCGGCACTTCCTGTTAGACGAACAGCAGTGCTTTACTTTGCTGATCTGCTAACTCAGCATGATGTGAGGTTGGCGCTATGCCTTACTTTACAAATAAAGGGTGGGACGCCTCTATGCGGTTTTTGTGGTCAAACCTTTTAGAAAATGACGTTTTCAGATGTTTTCCCGCTTACCGCATATGCACCAAGCTCCGGGTTGCTATATACATTCTAGGGCTTGGATGTGGTAGGAAATACCATCTTTAGATGGCATTGCCCAATAGAAGCCTATGGGCTTCTATTCGCAAAGTGCTGTGAGAGGGCTCTAATCGGATCCATCCCAGCACCCCCTGCGGTGCGTGAATTACTCGACGCATGTGCAGGACTTCTGGGTCATAAACCTGGATGTCCTTCTATCGCAAAGGACAGTTCTTACCAGGAGGGTTATTTACGCCGGCATGCATGCGATGAGTGGAGGGATGCATCTCATGCAAAATGCGGTACGTCATACATCCTGCCCAAAATACCACCAAATAACAGTACGTTCACAACAATAAGAAAAAAAAATAAGTGTCATTTACTTTATGGTGCTGTGTCCACACCCATATCTTCTAAGTAGCTTCAAAACTTTTTCATAAAAATGCAAAAATAATCATAAACAACAATATTGTAATACTGTAGAAAAAAACTTTGTTGCCACCCCAGAAAAATCAGCCAGACCGTGAAACAATTCACCATCACTCATTTACAAAAACAGGTGCAAATTGAACATTTTCACCAGCAATTGTAAAAATTAAGTTATCGGGCCATTCATCAAGATGATTAAGCAAGAGATATCACAGATATCTCCTGCTCACCTTCCTCTGGCAGAATGGCCCACTATCCCCATACACTAGTATGGGGACAGACTCATCAAGCTCCAAAAATATATTCTCTGAGCTTGAGTGCGGGAGCATTCGCTATGTTCAGAAAGGAGCAGTGAAGCCGCTTGTGGGGACAGCTGATTTTGAATCAGCCATCTCCACGCCGGAGCAATGATGAATTGCTGCTGCGTCCGCGGCGAGTTAGAATGTTCCCCCGATAATTAACATCATGAATAGGCCCCTTAATCTGTTTCTCCATAACATTATGTTTGTGTGTTATTGAAAGTGCAGTTTGTTACATATACATTACTTATTTTGTATTGTCGTTTGTTGTTGGACATTTCTGTTTATATATTTTGTAGCTCACCTTATTGGCGAGTATTGGTTCTATCATACTGTACATTTATTTTAGAAATTGTATCATCCCATAAGTGTTGAACAGTCCTTATATATATATATATATATATATATATATATATATATATATATATATATATATATATATATATATATATAGCTCATCTGCCTGGTTGGTTATACCCCTTTTACACTAAAACCCTGAGTTAAGTCCAGGTCGATGAACATGCGTATCAAGTTGTGTTACTACAGTTTGAAACCCATTCACGCCGCAGGCTGGACCTAGAATATTGCCAGTGTTTCCATCAGCTGGAGCTTGGAGATGACATCATCCCCAAGTATCTGGAATGCAGTAATCTGTATGCAGTTAATGGGACACAGGTCGGATGACCAGGTACATCCATTTACACTGTCCTGCAACCTGGATCCAACCCTTCTTGACACACGGGTTGGAATCCTGGGTCACTGGACCCTGGTTCACCCTTGTACACCGATCAGCAACCTGGGTTAATCTGGCAATAGGTGCGCAGTAAAATAATTTTACATCTAGGTTTTTCCAGCAAAACTCTCTGTGCTATTTTCCAATCCTGAGGGTGAGACATGGAAATTGCATTTAAAGAGGTCAGCTGAAACTAAAATGTCCTGTCACCCATACCCAGATAGGTGTTTACCTAGAGACCCCCTGGACATACTTCCCAACTGTCCCAATGTTGGTGCCACAGCCCCAATTAGCTGATCTTTAAAGGAGCGAAGCTTCCATGAAAGTGGACATGGAGTTAGCCCACAGTGTGGACTTAAAGTAAATCAGGGTGGATTTTGGATGGGATGGGGTCTCTGTATTCCTGATTTTGCAAGTCTAAATATTGTGAGATGTGCCCCAGGGTTAAAACAAATAGTACCTAACATTAATTGAACTTGCTGTAATCAGTGTGCTTGAAGTACATTTCATTACATGCATAATTACAAAGTCGATACCGCAGTAGTTTATTTCTCTGTTTTAAGTTTTATTTGTTTGAAATTAGTCTGTTAATCAAACTGTTGAGTTTTTCTCTATAAAGTGTTTACTATGCGTTCTGAAGTTAGATTCTAATAGTGTATGCAATGCGTGCAATGGCTTATTTGATCACTGACATGTTGTAAGAACCGGGCGCTATTAAATTACAAAGAACATAACAATAAAGAATAATTGTTGCTGAGAAGCCCTATTAATTATATCACCATTACAAGAGTACTGCAGTTCAGCAAGTTCACTGTAACAGTAAAGTCTCTTTACCTTGAGAAATGTGGATGCATTTGTTCCTGTTTGAAATTGTATTGCTTTGCACTAGACAAGGAAGTGAAATATTGCATTTTCGGGAAAGAAAAGTAAGAGAAATGTAATGAATTACCTTGGTTATAACAGAACTCCTGCTATTAGCAGAATCCAATTCCTTAGAGCACAAAGTAATGCATTATTCTCAGTAATATAAACATCTGATTGCTTGTCATAGATTACTGACACTGCCCCCCCCTCCGTCACAGCAGCCCAGCACAGAGCGTGTACTGAGCAGCAGCTACAGCAGTCTCCTATGCCTGTGGGGGGGAGCGATCACACTGTTTGTGCCCCCCCAGGTTTTGCACCGGGCTGAGGGGGCTCAGAGCGCCCACCTCGCCAGCGCGCAGCTTTGCAGTGCTGAAAATCTTGTGTTTGTTTTTTTTTCCCTGAAGGGGGCGTGGCCATGCCTCCAGCAATTAGGCCAGGCCCCCTGTTACCCGGGCCCGCCGCAGCTCTTGGAGGGCCTGACTGTAGCAGTGCCCCTTATGCAATGTCCCCTGTACATCCGTAGTAGTGCCCATTATGCAGTGCCCCCTTATACAGGGGCAGTGCCCCCTTATACAGTGCCCCCAATAGTACCCCTTATTTAATGCCCCCAGTAGTGCCTCTTATACAGTGCCCCCAGTAGTGCACCCTTATACAGTGCACCTAGTAGTGCCACTTATACAGTGCCCCATATGCAGTGCCCTCTTATACAGTGCCCCTTATTCAGTGCCCCCAGTAGTGCAACCTTATACAGTGCCCCCAGTAGTGCCCTTTATGCTGTGCCCCCAGTAGTGCCACTTATACAGTGCCCCTTATGCAGTGCCCCTTATACAGTGCCCCCAGTAGTGCCCTTTATACAGTGCCCCCCTATGCAGTGCTCCCTCTATGCAGTGACCCTTATACAGTGCCCCCAGTAGTGGTCCCCCCTATTCAGTGCATCCAGTAGTGCCCCTTATACAGTGCACCCAGTAGTGGTCCCCACTATGCAGTGCTCCTAGTAGTGCCCTTGTACAGGGCCCACAATAGTGGTCTCCCCTATCCAGTGCCTCCAGTAGTTGTCCCCCCTATGCAGTGCTCCTTATACAGTGCCCCCAGTAGTGCCCCTTATACAGTGCCCTCCTGTAGTGTTCCCCCCTATGCAGTGCCCTAGTAGTGGTCCCCCCATGCAGTGCCCCTAACATATATAGCACAAAGAAGCACAAAAATATAAAACACAATACTTACTTGAATCCCTGCTCCTGCGCCCGCCGCCGTCCGCTTCTCCATCCTCGCACACGTCATGTCTCTCCCATCACCCACTGTGGGAGCTGGAAGGCGGAGCTCCAGTCTGGCTCCGGCAGTGGGTGCAGCAGCCAATGAGAGTCTGTCTGACTCTCATTGGCTGCTAAAACAGACACACCATCACCCCTGCGCGCTGCTGGTCTGACAATGTCCATGGCACATGCCCCGGTCGACCCCCTCCCCTCAGTTACGCCAATGCAGGACAGTTTCCCTCAACTCTAAACTTTCTAGTGAATTGGGGTTGGTTTGTAGGTATGTATTGGTTAATGACATGCAACAATATAAATACACATTATGGGTCTTATTTAAAATGGGGAGCAGCAAGTCCAGGGTGCACATTCACACTTGGACAAACAGAGTTGTGAAGGGTGCAAATGCTATATTTTGGTATGCGGAGAAGTTACTGCCTGCTTTTGCATGTGGCACTCCAATCCTGGAGAGATTTATTTTAACACTGTGATTTAGAGTTGTGTTAGGATGTGAATATAGCAAAGGAATCTTAAATAGGAAAAGTGAGTAATTTAAATTATAAAATTTATAAAATATGTGATTTAAACAGTATACTGCTGCATACAAGATATTTTCCAAAACAGTGTAGCCTATTTAATAACACTATTTTTACTAAAATAATGTTTTATTTGTATTAAAGGTCAAGCAGATTGCATCTCCTATACTTGTAATGGCAAATGCGTTCTGCCTGAAATGTATTAAAAATAAATTGTGAAAAAATACAGGGGAAAGCCCTATGATGATAATGGCATCTTCAGATGGCATTATTAGGGTTTTCCCCCAGTTCCCCGACTCCTGCTCTGCTCTGACAGGGAGCCGGCCCCTGTGATCCGCTGTGTGGCCAGGGCCGGATTAAGGCTTGTGGGGGTCCTGGGGCAACTAAGTTGTGGGGCCCCCACCAAGCCCTCCCCCGCCAAACATTAAACACGCACACACACATATAATATATATGTAGCAAACATATATTTTATATAACTTACACACTAACACACATATACAGTATACACACACATAAACTCATACACACTAACACATATAAATACACAGTATACACACACTAGCACATATATACACATTAACACATACATACACACTAACACATACACAGTATACACACACTAACATACTGTATATACAATAACACATACACATATTATATACACACATACACAGTATACACACACAAACACATACTGTATATAAAATAACACATACACACACATATACACACACACACATACACACAGTATATGCACACAAACACATACTGCATATACAATAATACACACATATATACACAAACACATACATACACATATAATATATACACATACATACACATATATACATACACATATATATATACACATAAACACACACATATATATACATACATACACATATACACATACATACACATATATAAACAATAAAACAGTACACATACACTTAAATTTTATACAGCTGCTGTTCCCTTCATTAGGCTCCGCGATTCGCGGGTCATATGGGGGCGGGGCTTGACGTATTGGCTCCGCCCCACATCGGCCACGCTAGCAGGGTAAATTGTTCTGTCACTTTCAGCATGCCGTGCTTTAGTGGTGGGGGATCCCAGGGAGGGAGAGGGGATTGTGAGGGGGGGGGGGCAATTGCGGGGGGGCAGGTCTTTGGGGGAGGCAGGGGCGATTGCGGGGGGACGGCGTTGGAGAGCCAACGGCACATCCGCAGACACCTCACTGTATTTTTTTGCTAAAAATATAGTGAAAAGTGTGTTTAGTGTATTTCAGGGACAGAGCTTTATAGCAAGCTCTGTCCCTGCATGCGATTTTTGATACATCCCTGTGATGTATGCAAATATTGCATTGCAATATTGGGCGAATTTATCACAGCTAATCTGCATCTGAGATGCAGATTGTGATAAATATGCCCCATAGTCTCATTAAATTGCCAGGGCAGCTACATTTGTAATATTTTGGCACATCCGCTGCATATAGAAATGCAGCTGCGATGGCATATGTGACCATTTCTGAATCAGTGTTATATAGCATAGAGCAGCAACTTGAACTTACTAAGAACTCTAGATATATAATACTAGCTAGGATACCCGACATTGCCCGGGTTAAAGAATGGATGTTGATGTACATCTGCAGCTTTAATTTTTTACATTGTCCTTGCCTATAACCCCATTCCATTGATCTTGCAAAAATAAAACACTGTTTGCTTACATGGTTTTAGTCCTGAGAAGGACCTATCTATCCATTTATATAAAGTATATAGACACTGTTACCGCAACACTGAGGTATAAAGAATGTTGTAAGCCCCCACTCAGGGCCGTAGAGAGCTATTCTGGGCCCAGGTACAGAGGGGGCGTGGCCGAATCGCAGGAGGTGTGGCCACACCCCCTTTAAAAAAAAAAAAAATACTTTTCCAGTGCAGCGAAGTGGCGCTGCGCGCCGGGGAGGGGGCTGTGAGCCACTCAGTCCGGCGCAAAGCCAGGGGGGGCGTGATCAGTGTGATCGTCCCCCCCCCCCCCCACAGGGATAGGTGACACCTGTGGCTGCTGCTCAGCAGCCACGAGCAGTCTCCCAGTGCAGCTCAGCACATGCTGTGTGGGAGAGAGAAGGGAGGGGGGGCAGCGCCGGACCTGGCCCCCGCCGGGCCCCTCAGGAAGCCCGGGTAAACAGTACCCGCTCTCCCCCCCTCTCGGCACCCCGGCCCCCACTCTTGAACATGCCACATACAACTGCCCATGGGAAAAGCAAGGAGTTTACAGTTTAATACCTGCTACCTTCAAAGAATAACCTTGGGCCTTAGTGATGGTCATTGCAAAAGAGAGTCGGATTGGAAATTCCAAGCTCTTGAATTCAAATGGCATGTTTGTTGGTATGAGTGGGATGCGAGGAATGAACACATCCTCTCCTGCATCTTATCTTATTATGATAGTGGCTTCAATGACATGGGCTTTGAGAGTTTTTATGCAAAGGCTTGTTCCATTGCAAAGTTTTGGAGCATCCAGGTTTCTAAGCAGCATGATTTGTGCACCAACCTTCAAAAATATTTTGTGCAGAGACATCCCTGGTGGTTCCTGGTAGTTTAGAAATTCAGTTGGATAATGTACAGCTTGGTCTGGGTCAATGACAATGTCAATTGATCTATAAATGACAAATTCACCTATCAGTTCCTGCAATATTGTCTCACCGATTTTGTTTACTACTTCATTCTTTGATGCAAGAATTGCACACTCACTAGCCATTTGTGATTTCTGAAGTGTTGATGTACATTTGGATAATTAAATACTTATCTGCAGTTATTGTGCTGTTTTCACAACTTCCCCTAAGTCTGCAGGAATAGTAACCTGTCCATTTGAGACCATGGCATATGAAAATGTGCTTGGAGGAAATCAGTAACTGTCAGTGCAGGCGCAGTGTGACAGTTGATCCTCAAACTCACTGCTCTTCCATTGGAGCTCTGCCTTCCCCCCACTGGTACATATCAGCCTGTGCCTTCAGATCAGTGGAGTTTTAGGCACTGGAAGACATCCTGAGCAAACTTGCTTAAACCAAAATTTCAAATCAGAGAGTCCATGGCCTACTTAATGGGATCCATGTAGACCTCCATGGACCTGACGAACTTGAAACATAGCCAAAATCCTAATCCTGGTCAAACTACACCATAATGCCAAATTTGGTGGAGCTAGGTACAAAACTCTTGCCGTGCATAAAGGACAAACAGATACGCATACAATTTCTACCAACAAATGGATACTATATAACTGATGGCGCCAAACATAAACATATAAATAGGGAAGAATAATTCTTAATGATAGAACATTGAATGATACATATACTTATAAATCACTTCCAAACAGTCATGTAGAGTGAGATCTTCCTTCTTTGAAATATCAGGAATGTATGCCTCAGGAACGCATAGGGCGCCACAAGTGGTCCGCAGCGGCGTACATACAGTAAAGGGTACACAGAACATTACATTACAATACAGTAACCAAAATATAAACAGAACATTACATTACAATACAGTAACCAAAATATAAACAGAACACAAGTAACAATTAGCAACACAATTCTCCATACACAGTACAGCTCTGAAGGTGAAGGCTGTCATAGAAGTGCTAGAGAAGAAGGCTGTGAGACAGTGGGAAGGAGGTCCCTGCTCCTAGGAGCTTACAATCTAGTAATTATTTTACTAATACCATTCTGCTCTGCAATAATAATCACCTAATAATAATCTGCGCAATCAGTTACAACATAAAATGTTACATATATACAATACAGTACAAAGCTGGGTACACACTAGAACGATGTTGTCGTGATTTGGACATATCGTTCAGTGTGTATGCACCATATGCACGTTCCTGTGGTCACATGCCATGTCAACAGGTTTGTTATGCTGCACATTAAACCTGACATTATCGAACTCTGGGCCTGATTCAGAGCCGGACGCCATTTGCGCTCGCTCGTTCAGAAAAAGGGGCCGGCTATTTAAATTGAGCGCTCGCTCTTTGCGGTCTGTTGACGCCTCTATGTCTGAGCGAGCGAAAATGAAACATGCGCTCGCTATTTTGTAAAGACGCCCCCTGGCCGCTCGCATCCTCCGCTGTTTATTAGATTAATCGAGTACATCGAAAGGCGTCTGAACTGCTCGCAGTGCTTGTGGTAGGATTTTCCTACTGGAATCATGCGAACAGTTCAGGCTAAGAAACAACCAAGTGACGTGGTCGATGACGCTGCTTTGTTAATTATGCACACCCTTAAAACGCCCGTTTTGACCGTTTGGCACGCCTGCGTTCGGATCTCCACTCCCCGTTTTCAAGCACCTTCCCCTGTTACCACCCACAAACGCCTCATCCTGTCACTCAAGTTAGCAGGCACTCGCTATTTTGCGAGCGCTCGATTTCCGACCGCACTGACTGGTTGGCGCATGCGCATTACGACCCATACGCATGCGCAGATGTGCGAACATCGCTCGGAGCGAACGAGCGGCCGCTTACGAGCGGCTCTGAATCAGGCCCTCTGCGCCATGCAGTGTAATGAAGGATGGAACGAGTTATTGTTTCGGCATTCATTACATCGTTCTGATGTATACCCAGGATCAGATATGTTGGCCCGTTGGACTGACATATCTTCTGGGTACACATTGCTCAGTGTGTACCCAGTTTAAGTTCCAGTCATTGGAGTTCTGTGATGTATGTGAAGACACTGTTGCTGTTCTCCTGCCAATATATGACCACAGAACTACTCAGCGACTTCTAATACCTTTATAATATGTAGTGGCAGTGTGTTACCCATCTATTATCAAAAACAAATTACTTTATGGTCAGTGAGCTTGATTCAGAAATGGACGCAATGGCACTTACGTACGCAGTTCGAGAGATTGTTTGCCAGCGCGCATGCGTATAAGCCGCACTGTACATGCACAGTGATCACATTGCGATTACAGATGCACAGAGGAATCCATTGCAAAGTGAGTGACAGGTAGTCAGCGTGTGGGAGAGGTAATGGGTGGTGGTTAATAAAATGCAGGCGTGTCTGACCATTTGAATGCTGTTACATGGGCGTGCATAAATTAGCTTTGCAATCTCCTACGCAGCATGAGAGCTCTTTGTGTCAGGAGAGCTGCTGAGTCTGCGGTTGGTTAGACCTGCCGCAAGGGTAAGATGGCCTCTCGATGTGCGTCAATGTTACCGATATTTATGCAGGTATACAATGTAGTACGCATATGAGAAGGCAGCAGTAGGCATCTTTAAGCTCGGGTAAGCTTTCTAACTATTAGCATATTTTCGCAGCTGCATTGTTTATGAAATCACAGCTGTGATTGCATTAGCATCTATCTCTGAATCAGGCCCAGTGTTCACAGTAGAAATTTAGAAGTGGCGATATGGAATATGCGAGAAGCAAGAGAATAGAGTTATTATTATTATTATTATTATTATTATTATTATCCTTTATTTATATGGCGCCACAAAGGTTCCGCAGTGCCTTACACATTAAGTTATATAGTTTTACAATGAAAGCAGTAGGTGGCAGAATGACATACCACCATATGACCACTGGTTATAGTAAATGACAATGGGCCTGATTCAGACCCACTCGCGAGCGGCTGTCCGCTCGCAAGTGGGTCGATGTTATGCACTGAGCATGCGCACGACGGAGGGAGCTCCGTCGTGCGCATGCGCCAGACGCGACGAGCGAAGGAAAGTCCTTCGCTCGTTGTGTCCGATCAAAGGGGGCGTGCTGTCAATGTTGATTGACAGCACGCCCCCTTTGGTGGGCGTGCCGGGGGCGTGCCTCCCTGACGGGGGCGTTCCCACGGGAACGCCTCCCGTCAGAAGCCGGCCCACTGACATCACTAGTGATGTCAGTGGGAGTGATTTGGGCTCTGATAGAGCCAAAATCACTTCGGAGCTTGCGGTTGAAAACCTCAACCGCAGGCTCCGGCTCGCAATTTCGATGGTCGCGATGGTCTCGACCATCGCGGCCATCACAAAGCACGCTCGTATAGCCTGTGGGTGGTGACCCACAGCTATACGAGCGTCCAGGAGGACGCTCCATGAAAATGGAGCCCGGCCCTCATTCAGAGCGTGCGCTCTGCTCAGAGCGTACGGCTCTGAATGAGGGCCTATGCCTCTTCAGTGAAATGAGAAGTGACCTGTATGTATATGTTAATACCCTTTTTATAACTCTATTAGATCTTAGGAAGATGACACAGCAAAAGTGACAAGTATGTTTTAATTGTAATAAAGATATTTTTGTTATATACTGTACTAAACAATATTAATGCATTGCTGTTGTTACAGATGATAATGGGGTCTCAATCCAAGTGCCTCATCAGGTGGACATGGGTGCTCAAGTGGCTTCAGGAATGGCATACTTGGAAACACAAAACTTCATCCACAGAGACTTGGCAGCCAGAAATGTACTTGTTGGTGAAAATTGTGTTTACAAAGTAGGAGATTTTGGACTTGCAAGAGTTTTTGAGGTACAGCTAGAATTCTTAAAACCTGACTTCCTTTTTTCATAGAACTGATATTTTGGAGGCATACAGGTAGCATAGCCCAGGAAATAAGCTATGTGTCTGCAATCAGTGGCAGAGCTACTGCCAGTGCAGCCCCTGTGGCTACAATGGGTCCTGGTGGTGAGAAGAAGCCAGTGATAGTGGACCATTCATTTCATAGGCCCTCTCTGCTTTATTGTGCCTGTGTGGTTGCAGTGCATATGCACTAAAATCAAGTTTGGGCTGTCGGTTCTGTAACTGAAAGCCAAGATAAGCTATCACTATGCCAACGTATAATCAAAAGAGCAGAACAGCACCCTCTGGAGTGGATGACTGGTCTATCCAGGCTATTTGAATGTTATGTCCCTGTCTCTAGGTATTTGTATGGGATGATAAGGGCATTTTGCCAGGCGGAGGGATATCGACACCCAGCATTCTGTCCACCGGCAATGTGACCGCATACCATTTGTATAAATGCTATGTGCAAGCTAGAGTGATGACATAAAAGAACACAAAACATTGCTGCATTAATACTTGTATTGTAGTACATATGACTGTATTAGAGTTGAGGCAGACATTGAATGTATGGTTCTGCAGTGCAACCTAGATAGATATGCTAGTACTGGCAAGATACAGGAAGAATTTGCATGTTTAAGAGAGTTTAGAGGTATAGATTAATATTCTGCGATCTGCTGGTGTTAGGTATAATTGTTATACACTATTTATTTGCTTTATCAGTATTTATGGGCTTTTTAAGGGAAAGGGTTACATGATAGAACATATTATAAAGAAGGGGATAAAGGCGGAGCACAACCAAAATATTTGCATGGCTGCTGACAATAGTACTGTAGTACAAGTGAAATAAACAGGTAATTCAATGTGACCGTATAATCAGAGGATAAAATACAGTCAAGGTTTGTACTATAAGAAGGAAAAGATAGAATATTCTCAGAAGCTCTTACTTTAGTAAACATATCCCTCATTGTTTGTTACAGACTTATTGTCCCAAATATACAAAAGTACAGGTTTTTAGAAGTGGAGACGTTGCCCATAGCAACCAATCAGATTCTACTTAACATTTATCTAGCCCATTCTAGAAGATAGTATCTAGAATCTGGTTGCTATGGGCAACAACGTCTTCCCTTCTAAAAACCCACACTTTAGTAAAGTCATGCATACACTGGGCTGGACCGCTCGTTATGCAGACTACGCAGGTGCGTAGTGCGCCAGCCAGCATAGGGCGCTGTGATTAGCCGCTGGGCCACAATTCAGTCCCCAGTGCCACAGTCCTTCCCACACCCCCCCCCCGCTCCGCTACCACACTCCACCCCCCCTCCTGGCCGCCGCCGGTAGGCTCCATTTTTGGTGGCACCCGCTGAGATTTAATTACCGGTGGGCGCCCGCCTCTTTCCCCACAGCGGCAGCCAGAGCTCACTCCGGCTTCTGGCTCCCCCCCACAGTTCCAAGGAGCGGCGGACAGCAGCATACGCAGGATCGGGGTTTAAGGTAAGTATTGTGTGGGTTTTTTGTGTGGGTGCGACACTCTTACAAGGGCATTACTACTGGGGACAGTCTTACAGGGGGCATTATTACTGGAGGCACTCTTACATGGGGCATTACTACTGGGGGCACTTTCACAGGGGGCATTACTACTGGAGGCACTCTTACAGGGGGCATTACTACTGGGGGCACTTTTACAGGGGGCATTACTACTGGAGGCACTTTTACAGGAGGCATTACTAGGGGGGGCAGTTTTACAGGGGGCATTACTACTGGTGGCACTTTTACAGGGGGCATTACTACTGGAGGCAATTTTACAGGGACATTACTCCTGGGGCATTATTACAGGGGCATTACTATTGGGTGCACTACTACTGGGGGCATTACCACATGGGCATTACTACTGGGAGCATTACTACTGGAGGCACTATTACAGGGGGCATTACTACTGGAGGCACTATTACAGGGGCCTTACTATTGGGGGCATTACTACTGTGTACACTTTTACAGGGGGCATTACTACTGGGGCATTATTACAGGAGCATTAATACTGGGGGCACTGTTACAGGGGGCATTACTATTGGGGGCAATACTACAGGGGGCATTACTACTGGGGGCACTAATACAGGGAACATTACTTTTGGGGGCATTATTACAAGGGCACTACTACTGGGGGCACTACCACTGGGGGCACTCTTGCAGGGGCATTACTAATGGGACCACTACTAATGGGGGTATTGCAGAAGGGGCCCCACTACTGGGGGCACTGCATAAGGGGTACCATGCTGTGGGCATTGTGTAAGGGGCACTACTGATGTAGGCATTATATAAAGGGCACTACTACTGTGGGCATTGTATTAAGGGCACTACTACTGTGGGCATTGTATTAAGGGCACTACTACTGTGGGCATTGTATTAGGGGCAGTACTACTGTGGGCATTGTGTAAAAGGGGCACAACTGTTTGTCAGAACATGAATAAGGGACGCTACTATGTGGTGTAATGTGAATCAGGGGCACTATGTGTGGTGTAATGTGAATAAAATTGTGCTACAGTGTGGTGTAGTTTGAATTGGGGATACCATTGTGTGACCATGCCCCTTTCTTTTGAGACCTCGCCTTTAGCATGCCTCCCAACCATCCTGATTTTAGCAAGAAAGTGTCCCAGATGTGGGGGGAAATGGTGAATAGATGCCATGTGCATGCATGCGGCATCTATTGACTGGAGAAAGGGACTGGGAGCATGCCCAGCATCTCCAAGAGCACTGGGCATGTACTCAGCATGATTAGAGTTATGGGGCGGCGCTTGTGATTATGGCTTTTCCCATGAGTCCACACCTCTTTCCTTTGTCGGGTGCACGCACCTTGGGCAAATGCAAATTCCGCCAAGAGGCGCTAAAATATATCTTCGCTTGCCAACAATATTAGGCTCCGGCCGGCCCTGTGTGTACAGACAAGGGCAGCCTGTTCCTGACGGATCTCTTGCTCCCAACATGGGGCTGGTGCTAGTGCAGGTACTAGTGATAACAGTTGTGGCAGATGGCATAAAATTAATGGGTGGCACGGGCCTCCTCTTGCGTACACAGTGCTGCTCATTAGTTGAATGGATACTGCATACTGGCATTAGCATGAAGTAGTAAAGCAGTCTTACGTGGCTGCCGCAACTACAGCCACTTTATGTGTCACTCAGAAGCAGCCCCAAAGACTTAGGGGTCTATTTACTAAGCAGTGTTAGAAGACAGAGTGAAACGTGATAAGTAAGTGGATAAGGTGCCAGCCAATCAGCTCCCAACTGTCATTTTTCAAACACAGCCTGTGAGATGACAGTTGGGAGCTGATTGGCTGGCACCTTATTACAGACTCATCACTTTTCACTCTGTCTCCTAACACTGCTTAGTAACTAGATCCCTGAATCTAGTGGGAGACCTACTAACATCTGTACTTTTATCTGATTCACCTGAAAAGTTCAACATCTAGAAAGGAATCATTAAAACTTCTTAAAGAGTCTTTTTTGTCCCACAAGACCAAAGTAAAGTGTAAGAACATGTAAGATGTTATTCTTGCCAGTACATGGGGTCAGGGTTAAGCTGTAGGTTCCCACCGTGTACATTTACATATATTATTTACTATGTAACTTTATTACAGTTTGTGTAAAATCTTATGACATACCATATAATCTTTGCAATCTGCCTCTTGCTGTAAAATGATCCTCATACCACAATGTAATATTTTCAATCATTAAACATAAACTGTACAAGTTATTCTACTTCTACTGTACAGTACGGTATATCTATATTTATTTGATTCCATTTCTAAATCTCCAGCACAACGTATAAACCATTCTAACTGTATTTTACTTTTCAAGGGTGATGATGTTTACGAGTCTAAAAATGACATAAAGCTTCCTCTTAAATGGACAGCACCAGAAGCAGTCAGACACAGCAAATTTAGTGTTAAATCTGATGTCTGGTCATTTGGTATCCTTCTTTTTGAAATAGTAACATATGGAAAGATGCCTTACCCTGGTAAGTTAAAGTTCCACTATAATTCTGCTTATACCATGGATAGAATGTTAATGTTTGGTATCATACCATCTTATAGCTGCCATGATGCTGAAGATAGAAGTCAGAACATGATGGTGTGTGGGCGTCATAGTGGGTGTGGTCAGATCCCCAGTGGACATGGCCATGCTCTTAGTGGACATGCTTCACATTTCTATAATACTGTACTGCCCTCAGTCTCAATCCCTTTCTTCTAAAACACCCAGAGGCACCTTCTCTGATGCATGTGACACTCATTCATTAGTGATATGCCTCCCAATTTCCCACAAGTTGGGACTGTCCTGTGCAGTTTGGACGTATGCCATCAAGTAGATTCTATGGGGCATATTGAATTAGCCGGACCTATTCAATTAGCGGGGATTCCTCGCACGCGAGTCCCTGCAGTCGGACTTTACCTCGCAGCTCATGGAGGTGCAAGGTAAAATCCGCATAAAAACCACCAAATCGGGCTCGTGTGGGGAAAAAAAGTTTACCGGGAATCAATGTGTTTCCGCGTGAGTCACGATTTTTCAGCACAGTAAATGGGTTATTTTATTGAATAACTTTTCCCCGCGCCGTGGGGATTTTGGCCGGCAATTAGTCGTGGGGTAAACCCCGCTGCTAATTAAATACCTGCCTATATGTAATAAGTTTAGAATCATGTTTTTAGAAAGAAATATTAGGGCTTTATTTAGAGATACACAATGCAGGAAGAGGGACCCCTGCAAGAGCAATAGTATACCCAAGCAGCACTCTATAACACAGAAACTCACAGTATGGCAGCCATGAACATGCTGGTGATTATAATTTCACAAGTGGCAGCATTCTCAAGCAGTCAATGACTTCTAAGCTTACTGAAACTTGTTCCATAAGCTACATCATGCTCTGGAACTTGTGGAACAAGGGGGCTGCACATTTTTTACAGACCTGATTGTCTTTTGTTGTCCCTGCTGTACTGACCTTGCAAGCTTATACCCCAGATCCGCCTTTCCATAGTATAAGTATAAGCAGGGTTGGACTGGCCCACAGGGGTATAGGGGAAATCCCCGGTGGGCCCCACTGCCTGTGGGCCCACCCCCTCCTCTAGGTGTCAGGTTTCAGACCCAAAATTATAAATTGTTACACTATTAGACAGTCAGTTACCTGGTGGAGCAGGACCACTGATTAACAAGGGGGCTTGGTTCACTTCTATAGAAACTACACCAGGTTTTGCCTAACGGTTAGCCAAGCATCTGTGGTGGCAGGCCACACCCCCTCTGGTGGATGACCACACCCCTTAAGCATGGACCCTTACCACTGATTACCCCGGTGGGCCCCTCATGCTCCAGTCCGACACTGAGTATAATTCACATAAAATGCTAAGTGCAAGTGCATTTTTCTGCACAACAGCAGTGTAACAATGCAGATTTTCTTGGATTTATGTCCATCTCTAGATCAGGGCCTTCGTTTTCTTTACTAGATACCCTGAAGAAGCCTTTACTAACTAAAACAAGTTAATAAAAGCTTTCCAATAGCCATAGGCATAGTGTTCCTTCTAGGGTGGACAGGGCCTCTCTCAGTAAAGGGCACTGCTCCGTGTGCGCCCAAAAATGGGTGTAGTCATTAGAAAAGGGGGAGTGTCCTTGAGACGTGCCCCCTTTTTATCACTGTAGGGGGTGTGTCCAGCACTCACAGAGATGCTGGTCTGCTCCCAAGCTCTCCCTGCAGTGTGAATAGATGATGCATACATGCACACAGCACCTATTCACTCTCTGGCAATTGTTTCACCAGAACCCCCCCCCCCTCCCCTTCCAAGGAGATACTGCAGCCCACAGTTGAGGACAGGTGATTCAGAGGGGTGCCGCAATAAGGGCAGGGTGCATTTCAGCTACTTCAAATCGGGCATGGCGCGGTGCCCCGCTGATACAGCGTAGCGTGAACACTATCGACAAATACAGGGGGTTTTCCAGTTGCCTGAAAAACCCTCTTTCCCAGTAGCAATAGTTATGGTATATAATATGATTTTACTAGACCTGCAGCCACAGCATGCAGTATAAGAGATGGAATGGAGCTTTTGCGCATGCCTAGCTCAGGTGGGCCGGCCCTACTGATGCATCTAATGGCTTAATGTGATCGCTGGCCTTGTAGATGTTTGAAGTGTTACATACATACACTGCACTTTCTATGAGGCAGACTATGAGCCAAATGTAATAGGGTGAGAGTTTAGAAAATGTGAGAGTTTAGCAGTAAACTCTCACACTTTTTATACTCGCCCAGTGTAATAGAGTTCGGAACATGCAAACTCGCATGTTTTTAGACTCTAAAAACTCTCACGACTTAAACTCTCATCCAGATGTTTTCCCATTTTGAAAATAAAACTCGACCAAAGTAATAGTCTGTTTACTGCTAAACTCTCACATTTTCTAAGCTCTCACCCTATTACATTTTGCCCTACAGCTGGTTAAGAGCTAATCATGACCTCTTCATGGGCTAGTTATACTTGCTCTAAAATCAAGCATTTGGATACCCACCTCCTGTATTTGCCCCTGATAGCTGTGGATTTGTGTGTTATAATCATTACAGAGCAGTAGTGTTGGATAAAGGGGTGAAGGTGTTTAATATTTATTAAGAATATTACAAATTAGAACCATTGGTCTTTTTAATATAATAACACAAATTAGATCTGAAACATTTGTAGCCTAATTAGCACCAATTAATTATATTTGTGAAAAAATGCATAACTTAATTTTTAAATGAGTACACTCTTGTTTCAATGCCTATTTATTATATAACTTTCTACAGTCAGTGTAAACAACACCAGATATTTAATTTAATTTCAAAATAACTTTATAAACCAACATACAGTAGATTGTCTATCATTTATTTCTTGTAGATTTCATTATGGCTTGTAAGCATAAGTAGTTTGTATTTAAGGAGAAAGTACAATAATATTTAACCTATTGTAAATTGAACCATTTGGTTGTTTCAAAATAACTGAATTTGTACATAGAATAAGCGTAAAGATGAATTGTCACAGTGGGAGTAAAAGGCAAAGTGTATCATAATGAAACAAAACACCAAGGGGTAGATTTACTAAATCTTTTAAAAAATAAAAAGTGGTGGTGTTGGCCATAGCAACCACTCAGAGTCTGTCTATCATTTATCTACTCCCAGCTCTGTCTAAAAATGACAAAAAAAACTCCCCACCCCAAAATATACCTTTAATATTACTATTACAACAAAACACTACTAGGGGTAAATTTACAAAAAGTGAGAATTTTTAAAAGTGATGTTTGCCATAGCAACCAATCAAATTCTACTTAACATTTAACTAGCACCTTCTAGAAGATAATAGCTAGAATCTGATTGGTTTCTATGGGCAACATCACTTTTAAAACTCACATCTAAAAATAGCCCAGCTTTCTTTCAAAACAAAGGTGAGATTAGTACAGTATTGTATATAGATTGATGAAAAAATGCTAAATAATGTTTTTAATTGTGCATACCAAATAATGAAATTTGATAGACTTATTTGATATTTGTGAGCAAGATGCCTGAGTCCAGAAATATTCTTTACAAAGTAACATACCTTTTAATGGTGCAAAACACAAACAAAAGGAGCTTACAATACTGTAGTATTTTTAAATAATGTTGGAGATTTTTAATACAAAAATATACATTCGTTCCTTATTTAATGATTAATTCAGGATTACAGTATCTGTGTGAAGATGGTTGCCAAGAATAAATGATGCAACATTTTTATATATAAAGAGTCTGATGCTGAGTTGAATGTAAACCTGTTTTCGAAGCATATCTACTGTAACTTGTTTTCGCACCTCCAGAATCGGTCATTTGTAGGTATGGGCGGTATACATTTATGAAGCCGGCGGACGGAATCCCAACCGTCGGCTTCTATACTACTTAATCCCAGCAAGGGTTAAATGACAGGCGTCTAAATCTAGACGCATGTCATTTTACCGACGCCGGGAGATCGGCGCCCGGCATCCCGATCAAAGGGATGCCAGGCGCGGACAGCCATGGGGGGGTGGGTTAGGTTTAGGGGTCCCGGGGGGGACTTAGGGTTAGGCACCCCCCCGGGAGGTTAGGGTTAGGCTAAGGGGAGGGTGGGTTAAAGTTAGGCACCCCCAGGGGGAGGTTAGGGATAGGCACCCCCCCGGGGGACTTAGGTTTAGGCGGCAGGGAAGGGGGGTTTCGGTTTAGGCACTTAGAGGAGGGATTAGGGTTAGGCACAGGGTGGGGGAGGTTAGGGTTAGGCACCCTAAAGGAGGGTTAGGGGGTTAAATTAGGTTAGTTTATACTTACCTGGGAACGATTGGGATTTCCTCCTCTGTCGGGCTGCCGCTGCCGGGATTTGAACCACCGGCCATGCGGCCGGCGGTGAATCATACAGATTCTGGTATGGGCAATACAGAATAATGTGCATTGCAATCGCAGGTCCAGTAGCAACAGAAGGAGAGTGAAACGGTGCATTCTAACTTCTAACTAAGTGCCTGATTCAGAGATGTACGCAAACCCAATGGTTCTGGGTCTGCGCAGGTGCAGGACCTGTTCTGTGCATGTGCACACTGGGTACTGCTTGCTCACATGCTGTGGCATTTGGGGGCGCTGACCAAAACCATTCTCCAAAACAGGGGCATGTCACTCCCGTTTTGGTGGCACGCCTTCCGGTGCAGATTTTCTGGACCCAGTTCTCCAGTTCCATTGGGCAAGCTGAGTAAGTCTCAGCTTATGCAGCCTGGCCAAAGCAGCATCGGACGCGATGGTAATCCAAGGCACGGACGCTGCACTTGGATCGCAGATGCATGCAGGAGGTTTCTATTTCCTACAAACGCCTCCTGCTGCTTTTGCATTTAGTTGGATGATATTGCACAGCCACTTCCTTGTGGCTGTGCAATACCGTCCATCTCTAAATCAGGCCCTAAGTTCAGTGAAGGTATGCTGATACAGCTGCAGCCCTGCAGAGTTGGATGAAAGTGTAAATACGCATGTTTTCAGTTGTATCGTGTGCACCAAGGATAGGGCTGGGGCAAGTGTTCCTTGATGATGATGATGACAAAGGTGGTGAAAGTCAAACTAACTATAGGGATAGGGAGCAGGTGTACTTCAATGATGTGTTCAACTCTGCATACTGGTGAGTATACGCATTTATTTCCATCCATGTAATACAGGTGCAATTATGGACAATTTGTGTTCAACTCAGCAACATACAATAAATGAGAACTGTGTATAATCAGCTATTCGCTGTACACTAAACTTTAAAATTAAGATATTCATTTCATGATTATCCTGATAAAGCTAAATCATGACAAAGGCTCCTGCAAACTAAAATACATTTCAGTAATACTCTATACCAGGGACGTAAGTTCATACCAGGTGCCCGGAGGAGAAATAGATGGTACTGCTTCCCCCATCCAGCCTGCACCATTTTGTTTCAACAGCCCCCCATTGTCTCCCAGCCTGCTCCATTCTGTCTCTCCAGCCCCCTTCTGTCTCCCTAGCCAGCCCCCTTCTGTCTCCCATGCCAGCCCCCTTCTGTCTCCCTAGTCAGCCTCCTTCTGTCTCCCTAGTCAGCCTCCTTCTGTCTCCCTAGTCAGCCTCCTTCTGTCTCCCTAGTCAGCCTCCTTCTGTCCCTCAAGCCAGCCCCCTTCTGTCCCTCAAGCCAGCCCCCTTCTGTCCCTCAAGCCAGCCCCCTTCTGTCCCTCAAGCCAGCCCCCTTCTGTCCCTCAAGCCAGCCCCCTTCTGTCCCTCAAGCCAGCCCCCTTCTGTCCCTCAAGCCAGCCCCCTTCTGTCCCTCAAGCCAGCCCCGCTTCTGTCCCTCAAGCCAGCCCCGCTTCTGTCCCTCAAGCCAGCCCCGCTTCTGTCCCTCAAGCCAGCCCCGCTTCTGTCCCTCAAGCCAGCCCCGCTTCTGTCCCTCAAGCCAGCCCCGCTTCTGTCCCTCAAGCCAGCCCCGCTTCTGTCCCTCAAGCCAGCCCCGCTTCTGTCCCTCAAGCCAGCCCCGCTTCTGTCCCTCAAGCCAGCCCCGCTTCTGTCCCTCAAGCCAGCCCCGCTTCTGTCCCTCAAGCCAGCCCCGCTTCTGTCCCTCAAGCCAGCCCCGCTTCTGTCCCTCAAGCCAGCCCCGCTTCTGTCCCTCAAGCCAGCCCCGCTTCTGTCCCTCAAGCCAGCCCCGCTTCTGTCCCTCAAGCCAGCCCCGCTTCTGTCCCTCAAGCCAGCCCCGCTTCTGTCCCTCAAGCCAGCCCCGCTTCTGTCCCTCAAGCCAGCCCCGCTTCTGTCCCTCTAGCCAGCCCCGCTTCTGTCTCCCTAGCCAGCCCCGCTTCTGTCTCCCTAGCCAGCCCCGCTTCTGTCTCCCTAGCCAGCCCCGCTTCTGTCTCCCTAGCCAGCCCCGCTTCTGTCTCCCTAGCCAGCCCCGCTTCTGTCTCCCTAGCCAGCCCCGCTTCTGTCTCCCTAGCCAGCCCCGCTTCTGTCTCCCTAGCCAGCCCCGCTTCTGTCTCCCTAGCCAGCCCCGCTTCTGTCTCCCTAGCCAGCCCCGCTTCTGTCTCCCTAGCCAGCCCCGCTTCTGTCTCCCTAGCCAGCCCCGCTTCTGTCTCCCTAGCCAGCCCCGCTTCTGTCTCCCTAGCCAGCCCCGCTTCTGTCTCCCTAGCCAGCCCCGCTTCTGTCTCCCTAGCCAGCCCCGCTTCTGTCTCCCTAGCCAGCCCCGCTTCTGTCTCCCTAGCCAGCCCCGCTTCTGTCTCCCTAGCCAGCCCCGCTTCTGTCTCCCTAGCCAGCCCCGCTTCTGTCTCCCTAGCCAGCCCCGCTTCTGTCTCCCTAGCCAGCCCCGCTTCTGTCTCCCTAGCCAGCCCCGCTTCTGTCTCCCTAGCCAGCCCCGCTTCTGTCTCCCTAGCCAGCCCCGCTTCTGTCTCCCTAGCCAGCCCCGCTTCTGTCTCTCCAGCCATCCTGTTCTGTTTTTTCCTGACAGAAACTCTCTGTCTCCTCAGCCAGTAGCCTTCTGTATCTCCAGCTAGCCCTCACAGCCAGCCCCCTGCAGCCCACACACTACCTTGTCTTCTTGGTGCTGGTCCTCTGTTAGTGGTGTGGCCGTATCCTCTGTCAGCAGTGCAGCGCACGTGACATCCTGATATCACGC